>CM056058.1:90371215-90971215 GCA_029574335.1 Rana kukunoris | reverse complement strand
CAAGTCTGGCGGCCGTATTTTGAACGACTTGCAGACGAGCGATTTGGTACTTAGGGAGTCCGAGGTAAAGGGCATTTGCATAGTCCAATCTGGAGTTTACAATTGTTCCTACCACGACTGCTACGTCTTCTTTGGGAATGAGTGGAGTAAGTCTGCGTAGTAGGCGCAGCAGATGGTGAGATCCGCTGACTACTGACCCTATTTGTGCGTCCATAGTCATGTAGGTGTCGAAGATGACGCCTAGACTTTTGACTTTGGCGCTAGGGGTGATGATCTGGCCCAAAATGGGTGGGGGTTTCCAAGTGGTTGCCAGTTGACTCTTGCGACTGGCATGAAACAGAAGAAGTTCTGTTTTGGAACTGTTGAGTTTAAGATAACTCTTAGTCATCCAGTTTTCTATCAAAGAGAGACATTTCTCTAAACTGAGATGATGATCCTTTTTGTTGCAGATGCGAAAATACAGTTGCGTGTCGTCTGCATATGAGTGATAAAGTAGGTCTTGGCTACTAATAATTTCAAAGAGAGGGCGAAGATAGACGTTGAAAAGCACCAGTGACAAAGGGGATCCTTGAGGGACTCCACTTGACACCATGCGCTTTTCAGAGGTGAAATGTCCTAATTTCACTGTTTGTGATCGGTTTTCCAAAAAGGAGGAAAACCATGGTAGATCACCTTCTGCGACTCTGGCTACCTCAGCCAGCCGAGTCAATAAAAGTTTGTGGTCTACAGTGTCAAAGGCTGCGCTTAGGTCCAGCAGAACCAGGAGAGAGGATTCTCCTTCGTCTGCGGCCTCAAGGGCGTCATCCCATATTTTGAGTAATGCTGTTTCCGTTCCGTGTCCGGGACGGAAGCCTGATTGAAATGGATCAAGTAGGTTGTGGGTATCCAGATGCTGTTGCAGCTGTTTTACCACTACTTTTTCCATAACTTTGGAGAGAACGTTAAGGCCTGTTATGGGACGGCGGTGAGTTGGGTCCTTGGGATCTAGGGTAGGCTTTTTTCAAGATGGGCTTGATTGTGCCCTCTTTCAGCTGGGAGGGCACTATGCCTTCCTTAAATGACTGATTTATTAGCTGCGTGATAGGTGGTGCCAAGATGTCGGCACATTCCTTCAGCAGTTTAGTGGGGATAATATCATTAGGCGCAGTGCTGTTTCGCAAAGTACCGATGATATTTTTAGTGGTCTCTATGGAGATGGGTTCCAGAGTGAACATCGTTGATTGTCGATGGTTTCTGTGGATGTTATGTGGTTGGTTGGGAGGGGGGTTGAGAGGGGTATTGATTTGCCGAATGCTTTCCCGGATTACCTCAATTTTATTAATGAAGAAATCCGATAGTTCATCGCAAAATTCTTGGGTGTCTAAATTGGGGGTTTCCAGGCAACCTGGGTTCATGGTCTGAGTGACCAACTTGAAGAGTTCGCGGGGGCGATTTAAAGCGCTGTTGATAGCCACAGAAAAATGATGTTTCTTGGCTTTAAAGATTTCTTTATGGTATTTTCTTGTTAATTCCTTGTAGATGATGAGATTCTCCTCTGAAACGCTTCTTTTCCAAGCGGCTTCCGCTCTTCTGCGCTCTTGCTTCAGTAGTAACAGTTGGTTGTTGAACCAACCGGACTTGTTTTTCTGGATGCGGGTTTTGCGTTTCGGTGCTACTAAGTCGGCTGACTGTAGTAGGGCTGCATTTATGGCATCCAGTGTTTCTGAGGCTGTTAGAAGTGGTTGGATTATTTTTATTTTATTTCCCAAGGTAGATTTGAAGAGTTCCGAATGGAGCTTCTTCTGAGATCTAGTCCAGTGTGTTGCCACCGGCTTGGGTGTTTTTATCAATGGGGGGATTTTGGGAATTATGAATTTAATTGCATGGTGATCTGTCCATGGCAATGGTTCATTTTCCATAATGCTTATTTTCAGATTTTGTCTGAAAATTAAGTCAAGCGTGTGACCTGAAACATGTGTGGGCCCACATACTAGTTGCTGTAGCCCTAATCCTTCCAGGTGGTCAATACAGGCGTCGGCAACAGGATCCTGAGAGGAGTTGGCCCAGAGATTGAAGTCCCCGAGCAGCAAAAGGTGTTTACTGTTAAGGGTATAAGTGGAGATAAACTCCGTCAATGATGTGAGTAGCTGCGATTTTGGCCCGGGTGGCCTATAGCAGAGAAGAATGTGGACGGTCTCCTGGGGGTTTGCTTGCAGTTGCAGGGTAAGGGTTTCGATAAATGGAAGAGGATTTTGAAGGACTGGTTTGGTGATCGCAGGATGAATCCTGTGGATCACCGCCAGGCCTCCACCTGTTTGCCCTATTCTGTTTTCCGTTATAATACGGTAGTTTTCTGGCACCAGTTCTCCTAGAATGGTGTTACAGTCGGCTGTAAGCCAGCTTTCTGTAATAAAAAGGCAGTCTAAATCATATTGTAGAATGAAATCATGGATTTCTGATCGGTGTTTTACTGCCGATCTTGCGTTGATCAGAGCACATGATATGTGCTTAAGCTGGGGTAAATGGCTAAAGCTCTTGATAGTCGATCGTTGATCGGTTCTCAATAGTTGCTCTAATTTTAAGGCCTTTTTGGTGACGGCTGGTAAGACTGTGGCGAATCGCCTCAGACCCCAAATGGTTTCTGCAGAATATTGCAAAAGAGCCATAGTTGCAGTCATTGGGGGGGCTGTGATGTTTAAATGGCGATGGAGGGGGGATTCATTGAATCCTTCTCTCCCGGCTTGGTCCAGAGGAAGGCAAAAAAAAACCTGGCCGTGCTGAGTCAATGTGCGGAGGCCAGGGAAAAAAAATTCCTTCCTGATCCCTGGGAGGCGATCGGAGAATAACCCTGGATCAAGCAGTATTGGTTGTGAAGGAGGAAAAAAAGGGGGGGTGAGAGGTGACTCTGTTTCTGGGGTGTACCAAGATGGCCACCGACCAAGACACAGGGCATATGCTGGGGGGCTGTCAGCTGGGTGGATGGATGGTTATGGTGAACTGGATGGTTCACTGGGGGGTGGATGGGATCCTCCAGGGGTAGGGGGGGTATTTTGGGCTGTGTAGGGGTTTTTTCCTGGGCGTAGGAGCGGCACGCCGCTAGGCCGCGGCTGAAGCCGCGGTCTTTCCTAAGCCGCGGCGGCCGCGAATGTGAGCAGGCCGGCGCGGATGCCGGCGGGATCGGGAAGAAGCTGCAGAACTGAGCCAGAGAGGCGGCGGGGGGGGGGGGGGGGTTTCCCCGACTGTGGATGGTAGTGTGGGTGGCGATGAGGGGTAGGAGAGGGGGAGAGCCACAAGATGTAGCGGCTTGTCCTGAAAAGGACGGCCGCCAACGGTTTGCAGGGGAGGTAGAGTGCCCTAAAAAAGACAGGGTCCTACCTGGAGAAGAAGGAGTCCAGGGGGAGGAAGGAGCTGGTCCTAGGGCTGCAGATTGTATCATGCAGCAAGGGGTTTGCAGGAGCCTGCCTGCCTAGCAGCCTAATCTGTGCTGTCCCTGGGAGAGAGCCGACTCGTGTGAGAGCGTCCTGCTCTCTCAAGATCTGACACTGACTGACTGACTTGATCGCCCCTCTGGATTCTCTTACAATTATCGCTAGTGGCTGCTATAGCCACGAGTGATAATCACAGTCTTCTCCTAGCAGGGAAGGCCACCCCCCATGGAAGCAGACAATAGCTTGGCAGGAGGAATTTCCCTGTCAGCCCTGTCTATGTTGATGGAGGAATCGTGCAAAGTTCTTTCAAGCAACGTGTGGTTGAAGAAAATAAATTTGCACCGTGTATGGCCTGCCTAAAGGTCACGTCATATTGCCCTGCCTCCTCCCTCTCTCACAATTGGACATCACTTTTTTTGCTGCATTCCTTGCCTTGGTGAGAATTAAATTATTTCCTCCTGCTCCCTGCACTTGCTCAGATATGCAATGGGACTTTGGGTCCCAAGTAAGCCCTGCGGCACAGCGGTGCATGCATAGTTTTCCTTGACCATTAACTTCCCAAAAACGACTATTAGGGAAGCCCCAAACTTTCACCGTCTTTGGCCATGAATAAAAAACACCTGCATGCCCACAGATGTGCTGAAGGGCTCTGGCAGGTTCCAAAGGCTGGGCAGAGTCTTTTCGGCACATCTGCCCATGCCCCATAATGGCGGCAATGAAGGAGGACAGAGCCACCTGGGAGACTGACTGAAGATCAACTTTAAGCTCCAGTCTAGTGACTTTACCTAGCCTGGGATGGTGCCATTAGTTTTCTGTTCCTCTTCTCTCATGATCACACTGGAATACTGCAACTTTATAGCAATTTTCCAAAGTAAGAGTCTGCAGTAGGAGGCTATTCCATAGCAAACACTTATGAGCACAGCCAAGGACTGCATATGAAATAGAAGTGACCTTGGAGGATAGCTAAACAAAGATTGCATTATCCTTCTGGAGAGAAAACAGATGAAGGTATTGTGAGGAGGAGTAATTTCTAGGAGGCATTAAAAACCTGTACATGTTATGGTTACCCATGAAGAAAATATCTTTAATGCTACAGTAGTTCCCCTTTAATTGCTGTCTTGTACATGCAGTTGGCATACTGTACATGCACATTTTTTTAATAATGGTAGTCTATGCAGTAGTGTTTGAACAGCCCTCACAAATAACCTAAAGATGCTACTAATGCCGCGTACACACGCTCGGAATTTCCGATGGAAAAAGTCAGATGGGAATTTCCGACGGGCTTAGATTGCCGGTTCTCAATTTTTCGGAAATCGGAAAATCAGTTCGTCTGTATGGAATTCCGACAGGAAAAACACACGCATGCTCGGAAACAATTCGATGCTCGGAAGCAGTGAACTTAATTTTTCTCGGCTCGTTATAGTGTTCTATGTCAATGCGTTCTCGACGGTCGGAATTTGGTGTGACCGTGTGTATGCAAGCCAAGCTTGAGCGGAATTCCATCTGAAAAAACATCAGATTTTTTTCCAACGGAAAATCTGTGTGTGTGTACGCGGCATCAGACTTTTTTTTTTAGGTACCAAACCACAATGTGATGCCTAAAAACAAATGTTTATTTATTACTGTATTCCTGATATGCCTCCAAATACCGCAACCAAATACCACTGACATCATGTAAAACAATTGAATTTATTGTGTTACACAAATGTATTACATTGAAGTTATTCCCATATCCTAGTGCCCGTTAGACCCCTTTTACAATGAGGCACTTTTCAGGTGCATTTGCGCTAAAAAAAGCACCTAAAAAAGGTCACGAAAACCTATTTCCATTCAAATCAATAAATGCTTTCACACTGGGGCTCTAGCAGGGTGGTGAAAAACCTCACACAGGCAGCATCTTTGAAGCACCACAAGAGCGCCCCTCTCCATTGAAATGAACGAGAAGCATCTCAAGAGCACCTGAAAGTACACAAAGGGGCTTCAAAAGCTCCTCAAAATGGGTCTTTTGGGTAACATGACCTAACGCTAATATCTCAAAAGCGATTGAAAAGAGCAGCAATAACGCCTCAAAAGCGCTATGGGCAGTTTTGAAACGCCTCAGTGTGAAAGCACTCTTATGGCCGTACATACGATCCGAATATCGTACGAAAAATCCGAGGAAGAATCAAACGATAATCCGTATCATTAGTACAGGGCTTCGATGAGCCGATCATGACAGTTCATCTGATATTTTTTTATCGGACATGCACGGAAATTTTCCTCTTATGATACCAGATACCAGATCATACGATTTTCATGTAGTCAGTGCAGTTGTCGTGCGAAAATACAACACAAATACATTACAACACATGACACCACTATCAATTTTTTTTCTGTTGTACGAGAATTTTCGTGACTTTAGTAACCTATTCAGTTTCTGCTTGCGACTGGTAAAAACGAAAATGTCGTCCGATTTTCAGATCGTGTGTACGTGGCATAAGGATGGATTCACACCTATGCATTTTTTGTGCTTTTTGCATTTTGCAGATTTGCACTACAGAACGTGTTCCATAGGAAACCATGTTACATGGACTGTAGTGCAAATCTGCAAAATACAAAAATGCATAGGTGTGGATCCAGCCTTAGACAGAAATGATGTGTTTTGCAGATGCAACAATTTCTGCTTTCTCAGGAATGTATGACAATCACAGAAACAATAAGAGCTGGTTCACACTAGGGCTGCACGACTTGCCACGACTTCAGAGGCAACTCGCAAAATGACTTCTGTATTGAAGTGAATGCAAGTCGCCCTGAAGTCGTCCCAAA
Organism: Rana kukunoris; assembly: GCA_029574335.1. NCBI lineage: Eukaryota > Metazoa > Chordata > Amphibia > Anura > Ranidae > Rana > Rana kukunoris. Next base: position 90,965,003 of record CM056058.1, on the reverse strand, counting down.
GCAGTACAGAAACCTTTTTCTAAGTCGGAGCGACTTGAGTTACTCCTATTAGAACGGTTCCTGTCAGGGATGTATTTAGGTTTGACAAAACTTGTGCACCCCCTAATTTAAATATGACCCACCCCCTTCCTGTCAAGGCCACACCCCTTTCTGTTTAAGACCCACCCTGACTTATTCGAGTGGGGACACTAGTTCTCAATGCCTTGGTGGGGGGAATGGATTCCTGTTGGGGCAGAGAGTGAAGGAAAATCTCTGTAAATGGGACAGGGATGGTAAAAAAAACCTGACAGGGGCTACAACCCTCTCTTGCTCCATTAAAAATGGGGAAAACGTGTTGCCTATAGTTCTACTTCAAACAAAAATTTCCGGTAATTTTATGGAGAGGACTAAGAAGATATAACCATGCCAATGGTACAGCAGAAAAAATATAGCACAGTGAGGAAGGTTTGTGGTCCAGGATGATAGGGCAGTCAAAATTAGAAACAGCTTGCATTACACCAACAGTGTAGCACAAGCCAGCGGGGACACTTTCCGTGCTGCCCCCCTGAAAAGTGCTGCCCTAGGCCTGGGCCTTGTTGGCTTAGCCCAGGATACAGCGTTGGTTCCTGTGTACAGAATGGAGCGCGACTTGTCAGGCGGCTAAGTCGCCTGATGAGTCACGCCTGTGTGAACCGGCTATAACATAGGATAATATATATAATCAGGAAAAATGTATAACAATATAGCAATTAATCAGAAAACATATTATGGGATTGGTCTACTAAAACAAGAAAATGAAAAATTTGGTGCACGTGTGCATTGTAGCCAATCAGCTTCTAATTTCATCTTGTTCAATTAAAGGGTCACTAAAGGATTTTTTTTTTAGCTAAATAGCTTCCTTTACCTTACTGCAGTCCTGTTTTCATGTCCCCATTGTTCGTTTTTGCTATGATGTTGCTGTAATCCTTCTCTGTTCTGGACACTTCCTGGTTGTCTGTTTCCTAATGAAAAAAGTCAAGGGAGCTTCTCTCTGTGGTCACTAATCAAGGAGGTGTGATTACTGTGTGTCTAAAACCCCTCAGAACCAATCAGTTTCGTTTACTCACCATCACTGCCCTCTATTGGCTCTGTGTCTCTGTACATCATAGAAGCATGAAAAAGCATACAAACACGAAACTAAAACTGCAGGCACATTATATGATTGATTTTTATCTATTTTTAATCATTTTTAAAAGGAATCAGTTAACTATTATGTCTCTATACCCTGTAAACAGTAATTTCAGCAAAAAAAAAAATGTTTTCCTTTACAACTCCTTTAACCACTTCAGACCCGCGCTATTGACAGAATACGTCAACAGCGCGGACCTGAGGCGCCAACTTGACGTCTTTGGACGTGATTTGTGTGCATTACCCGCGCGCGCCACTGGGTGGCGTGCAGCGGGTAAACACTGTCCCGCCGCATCGCTGGGGAACGATGCATGTACCTGGCGCCCGCGATGTCCGCCGTGTACATGCGATCGGCGGGAAACCGAACAGATGACAGCAGGGACGTGGAGCTCTGTGTGTAAACACAGAGCTCCACGTGCTGTCAGCGGAGAGGAGACCATCTGTGTCCCTTGTACATAGGGACACAGCATCGGTCACCTCCCCCAGTCACCTCCCCCAGTCACCCCCCTCCCCCCACACAGTTAGAACACACCCAGGCAATACATTTAACCCCTTCCTCACCCCCTAGTGTTAACCCCTTCCCTGCCAGTCACATGTATACTGTAATTAGTGCATTTTTATATCACTGATCGCTGTATAAATGTGAATGGTCTCAAATTTGTGTCAAAAGTGTCTGATATGTCCGCCGCAATATCGCAGTCGCAATAAAAATCGCAGGTCGCCGCCATTACTAGTAAAAAAAATAATAATAAAAAAAAATCCTAATTATGTTCCCCATTTTGTAGGCGCTATAACTTTTGCGCAAACCAGTCGCTTATTGCGATTTTTTTTTTTTTTTCAAAAATACGCAGAAAAATACGTATCGGCCTTAACTGTGAAAAAAAAAAGTAAAAAAAAAAAAAAAATGGGATATTTATTATAGCAACAAGTAAAATATATATATATATATTTTTTAAATTGTCAAACTTTTTTTGTTTATAGCGCAAAAAATAAAAACCGCAGAGGTGATCAAATACCACCAAAGTAAAGCTCTATTTGTGGGGAAAAAAGGACGCCAATTTTGTTTGGGAGCCACGTCGCACGACCGTGCAATTGTCAGTTAAAGCGACGAAGTGCCGGAAGCTGAAATTTTGCCTGGGAACGAAGGGGGTTTATGTGCCCAGTAATGAAGTGGTTAAGCTTTAAAAAAAAAAAAAAAAAATGGAAGCTGATTGGTTTCTATGCAGAGCTGCACCAGATTTTGCACTCTCTGGTTCTAAGCCTGGTTCACACCTATGCAGGTTGCGGTTGATGTAAATTCCAGGTGCATTTTGTATTTTTTAATACACATTTTTGATCCATTAAAGTCTATGGAACCAAAAAAACACAACCTGCCGTTCCCTGGCCCTTTCCATAAAATGCACAAATGTGAACTGCAAAATGAATGCAAAACTGAAAATGCACTAAAAAATGCATAGGTGTGAACCAGGCCTTGGTAAATCAACCCCCTTGTATACATACAGTACAGTGATTTTTTATACTTTCAGGGTCAGCACTCAGCAGAGCCATATTCAGATGTAGAAGTTTGGTTTTCATGAGCATTTGTTAGCCTGAAATATTCTCACTTCTTACAATAATGAAACAAATCTACACTATGTATATTGTAGCTGTATGTTTAATTTTGCAAGCACATCAAAATTTTCAGTGAAAAAATACAAATATTTTATCTGCATGAGTACTGCCTGTCTGCTGTGCTGTTACTTTTCATTGTGTTGATTGATGTTCCTGTGCCATAATGTAGTAATAAAATATAAAGTGAATATTTTTGAATGTGTTTGTATTTCATGTTTATCACATCTATCTGAACTATTTTTGTAATCCTATTTTTCATATTATATTAAGGAGACAAAAATGGATAGGAATATGTGATGTAGCGGTGACCTCTGCGCGTTCCAATCTTTTCCACTATTTGCCGTACAGTTTTGTGGCACCAGATATTGTCATAGTAAGGGCCAGTTTTTTAGGCGGACCTGAACGGGTGCTCCTTGGTCCTCTATGGAGCCATGGATGTCAGCGGTGACATGCGCACTGACATCCGACCTCCTCCAATCCGCCCAAGTGTGACGGAGGAAAACCCTATTTTCCATGCGTCTGGTGGATCTGCTCGGGTGACAGCGGACTCTACGGTCTGTCATCATCCGATCCCCCATAGGGGATAGCGGCGCTTTGACAGGTCGGTCCCTGCACAGTGTGCAGAGACCGACCTGTCATCTGCAAGCTCAGCGGGGATCGACGGAGCGATCCCTGCTGAGCAAAACGGAGCCCGCAGAGCCCTTACATAGCTAGTCAGGTTGAAAAAAAACACAAGTCCATCTAGTTCAACCATAAAAACAAATACAATTAAAAATATCATACAATCCCATATACCCAATTAAATACTCACAGTTGATCCAGAGAAAGGCGAAAAGCCCCAGCAGAGCGATGATCCAATTTGCTACAGCAGGGGAAAATATTCCTTCCTGATCTCCCGAGAGGAAATCGGATTTTCCCTGAATTAAATTTTACCTATAAATGTCAGTACCCAGTTATATTCTGTACATTTAGAAAAGTATCCACGCCTTTCTTAAAGCAATCTACTGGCCATAACACCTCTGCAGGGAGTCTATTCCACATTTTCTCAGCTCTTAAGCCTCGTACACACGACCGGTTTTCCCATCAGGAAAACTGCCAGGGGAGCTTTTGGCCAGGAAAACCGGATGTGTGTGTGCTTCCTCGCAGTTTTCCCATCAGGAAAACAGACGGGAACCCAAACAGGAAAATAGAAAACCCTGCTCTCTATTTTCCCGTCTTCTTTTTTTCTGCCAGATTTACTAATACTCTATGGGAAACACTGCGAGGCAGTGGCCAGGGGGCATACACACGGCCGGGATTCCCAGCCAAAGCTCCATGGCAGTTATCCTGCCGGGTTCTCTGCTTTCCCCTCGGTTTTCACAGCAGACTTTTTACCGCAGTGAAAACTGAGCGTGTGTACAGGGCTTTACTATGAAGAAACCTTTCTGTATTTAGAGATTAAATCTCTTTTCCTCTAGATGTAAAGAGTGCCCCATTGTCTTCTGTGTTGATCGTAAAGTGAATAAATCAATATCAAGTTTCCTATATGGACCTCTTATATATTTGTACATGTTGATCATATCCCCCCATATTATCCTCTTCTCAAGAGAGAATAAATTCATTTCCTCTAATCTTTCCTCATAGCTGAGCTCCCCCATACCTCTTATCAGTTTGGTTGCCCTTCTCTGCACTTTCTCCAGTTCTCCGATATCCTTTTTGAGATCTGGGGCACAAAACTGGACTGCATATTCCAGATGAGGTCTAATGCCGCGTACACACGGTCGTTTTTTGCGATGAAAAAAAACAACGTTTTTTAAAACGTCATTTAAATTGATTGTGTGTGGGCAAAACGTCGTTTTTTGTCTTCAAAAAAACGACCAAAAAAAAAATTCCAACATGCTTGAATTTTTTGTGTCGTTTTTCAAAAAAGTCACCGTCTGTAGCAAAAACGTCTTTCAAAACGACGTTTTTCAACCCGCGCATGCCCAGAAGCTAGTTATGAAGCGAGCTTCAATGGAAAAGAGTGGTGAACGTAACCTCGCTTTTTGTGAAAAAACGATGGTGTGTATGCAAAATTGTCTTTGAAAAGTGACGTTTCAAAAACGTCGTTTTTTACTTCACAGAAAACGTCGGTTTTTTTTCATCGCAAAAAACGACCGTGTGTACGCGGCATTACTAATGATTTGGTAACAATACTGAAAAACACCTTATTTAGTCTTCAAATCAATTTGCTCCTGAAATCCAGACTTGGATTACACATAGGACTTTGACTTTTCGGTATTCTGGTACTAAATCCAAGCATCTGTTATTCAAGTGTCGAATTCCTACGTTTTTCCTGATCACTGTGATCACCGACTACCAATTGATTGTTGAATCACAGGGGGATATTTACTAAAAGTGGAGCACTCAGAATTTGGTGCAGCTGTACAAAGTAACCGATCAGCTTCTAACTTCAGTTTGTTCAATGACCTGTAAGGTAAAATTATAATGTGCTAGTATGCATCGCATGCTAGCACATTATTTGAAACTTAGCTGAAAACAAAGCATTCCAGCAATAAGCTGTCATCGCTGAAGGCCGCTTCCATCTTCACCTGACTTCCTTCTGGGTTCCACAGATTCCGGCTGTGTGACTGACCAGAGCTGCGATGACGTCACTCTCACCCTGTGCTGCCATTTACAGCACAGGATTCTGAAGGAATGGCCTTCTGTAGCCGATCAGCATCCAACTTCAGCTTGTTCAATTAAGCTTTTGAAGAAAAAAACCTGGAAGCCGATTGGCTTTTCTTCAGAGCTGCACCAGATTTTGAACTCTCCGGGTTTAGTAAATATACCCCTACGTCTAGCATAGGATTTACATTTTTGGTTAATGGAAAACAGAGTGGGGGAGGCTGTGTGTGTATTTCACCATGGGGAAAAATGGATATGGCTAATTTAACATGCATATGGCACAATGTTAAAGTCAAAATCAGTGGCGGCTGGTGCTCAACATTTTTTGGGGTGCGCAAACAAACTGAAAAAATAAATAAAAATTAAGCACACCCGATGTGCCCATAAATCGCCGACACTGTGCCACCAAACGCACATACTGTACCCATCAATTGCTGGCAGTGTGCCCATCAATGGCTGCCAGTGTGCCCCATCAATTGCAGCCAGTATGCCCCATCAATTGCCACCAGTGTGCCCCATCAATTGCCACCAGTGTGCCTCATCAATTGCCGCCAGTGTGTCCCCCGCCTGGCACTTACCTGTCTCAGCGCTCTCCTCCAAGCTCTGAGTCTTCCATGTCTTCTCCCATCCTCTTGCAATCTCTGCTATGATTGGACGCCTAATAGGCATCCAATCACAGCGCCTGTCGCTTCAGCCAATCGGGTGACAGGGTAACCAGACCTGAGCACCTGATTGGCTGAGAGGCGGGTCAGTGTTAGGGAAGCGTTTTGTTCGCTTCCCTAACACAACACTGTGTAAACAGCGAACGCACAGCATTGCGCCCGCTGTTTATCAATTTGGAAGCCTATTAGAGCCTATGGCTCTAATCAGGACTACTATTAGAGCCTATGGCTCTAATCAGGAACTTTCAAAACACCCCCCGCCGCTGTAATTCAGTTCCCCGGCGCCCCTACAAGGGGCCAGACACCTGAATAGGGGGCTGCAGCAGCAACCATAGGTAGATTTGTGCAATCTGATTAAACTATGTAAAAATATACAATACATTGAATTCATCTTTAACAAAAATAAGGACAGTTAACAAATAAAAAGTAAAATAAATAAATATGAAAATAGGGGAAAAGGCAAGGAAAGATTTTTTTTTACAAATCAATTATTTAAGTGGGGGTTAATAAAAGCTTAAAGCAAGGATAGAGTAACCTCTGCCAAAACAGGAAGTGGGAGGAAATCCCTCCAAAGTGAGAGTATCCCTAGTTGTCACCAGAGCTAGCGTCTCTCTCCATTATAAGATTTCCCCTCTAATACTTTACTGGGGACAACCCAAACTTTATGATTTTCTTTTACTTTCACCTTCGATAATAACAGTAAACAAGACAAATAGAGAGGGTCTCCTTAATGGGGGTACCAACAGCAATAAAAACAGAGAGGTGATCTAATCCTTCTCCACTTCATCCAAAAAAAAGTTAGTTAGTTATACTTTAAAGGGTTTGTAAAGGTACAATTTTTTTTCCTAAATACCTTCTTTTACCTTGCAGTCCTCCTTCACTTACCTCATTCTTCGATTTTGCTTTTAAATGTTCTTATTTCTTCTGAGAAATCCTCACTTCTTGTTCTTCTGTCTGTAACTCCACACAGTAATGCGAGGCTTTCTCCCTGGTGTGGAGCGTCGTGCTCGCCCCCTCCCTTGGACTACATGAGAGTCAGGGCAATATGTACGTTGCAGATAGAGAAAGGAGCTGTGTGTTAGTGGGCGTCCTGACTCTCCGTAGTCCAAGGGAGGGGGCGAGCACCACACTCCACACCAGGGAGAAAGCCTCGCATTACTGTGTGGAGTTACAGACAGAAGAACAGGAAGTGAGGACTTCTCAGAAGAAATAAGGACATTTAAAAGCGAAATCAAAGGATAAGGCAAGTGAAGGAGAACTGCAAGGTAAAAGAAGGAAGCTATTTAGGGAAAAATTGTTTTAACTTTACAACCCCTTTAAATATGAACATTTATTTATCATTTATCTACCAAATCTTGATCTTAGGGCTCTTGAAGAACCCAGAATTCAGTTATAAATTAAATCAGGTTTTCGAAGGCCTTACAACAAATAACATCCCCCATATTTTTCACAAACCTAAATTATGAATCATGGGGTTTATGACATGCTTTAATCATAGGAAAATGTGAGCGATATCCAGTGTCCTAGTGTCCAGACTCATATAAGCAACACATACAGTTCTAAATCTTAAACACAATTTTTTTATTGTTGTAACCGTAACCATCCAATTAGAATTCATCTTGTTCTTTTTGACTGCGCCAATTTAATTCTATTTGATCCACCATGTAAGAATTAACTAAGAATTGTATTGAATCCAGCAGTCTTCACAAGTACAACAAGGACCAGCATCAGCAGTGAATAGAATGTGGTTGATTTTTATCTATGTTCTGTGCGTGATCACGGTCACTGTGCCTGATCCTATACAAGTACATGGTAATAGCACAGTGATTTGTCTACTCTGATTGTTATAATTTGCTTTACAGGATTATTAAAATTCTTAAACTCAGATAAAGTGTATGTTCCAAAATGTCAGGAAAGTGTCTCAAGCAACCACTTTGGCAATTTTCTAAATTGCAGCACAGAGCACTTTTAAGAATAAAGGAAACCGTGTTACTACAATACCGGTAGCTTAAATGATATGCCTGACAATCCTGGCCACCTACAGTGTGCAGATAATGCGGTAAACCTGATTGAACCTCAGGGTGCAATATTCTGAGTAATTTGGAGGACAATTGATGCAGAAAGCATTGTTTTCCACCATGTTTGATTGTATTCCTCTAAGTCTCACCACCTGCTATAAATATAAGACATCAGGGATGATACCAACATGGACAGGTCAGTTCATTGACAAGCACGCTAAAAACACTGTGTCTCATAACCTTTTGGGATTACGTGGATGCTTGAGATGCTAGGAACATTTTCATGTAGTGCCCTTGAATTTGTGAATTAAAAAAATGAAATTTGTGAAATCCAAAAAAGTGTGATTTTAAGGCTTCATGTACCCGGGACGTTTTTGAAACCTCTCTTGAACGATTTAACTTGACAGATAGTAACCTACTTTTAAAACATATGTTTTGCCGCATTTTGCCACGTTTGCGTTTAGAAGTGTTTAAAAAGAACACTTTTAAATGGGCAAAAATAAAAAACGCCTATAAAGTAGACGTGGGTTACACACGTTTGACGTCTGAAATGACGGAAACTTCGGAGTCTGAACTCATTTTTTTGCCTTAAAAAAAAGCTCTATAAACGCAACTGACTAAAAACGACAGTAAACAACCCTGTGTACAACTCATAAGATAACATTGAATGAGTTCAGGGGCAGTTGAAAAAAGTGTCCAACTGCCTCTGGTGGCGTACACACGACCGAGAAACTCGTCGGGCGAAACTCATCGTTCCGCCCGTCGAGTTCCTAGTTCGGCAGTCAAAAAGCTTGTCGAGCCAAATTTTCCCATTGAACAACGAGGAAATAGAGAACCTGCTCTCTTTTTGGCTCGACGAGCTTCCAGACGGGTTGCTCTGCGAAAAGTGTACACACGACCGGTTTTCTCGGCAGAATACGTCTCCCATCGAGGTTCTCTCTGGATTCTGCCGAGAAACTCGGTCGTGTGTACGCCGCCTGAATGTCCGTTTAACAGAAGCAGTGTACATGGGGCCTTACTGATGGCAAATTGGCTGTTTAAGTGTTACTAAACCCACAACGGTAAAATCAGTCTACAGTCCCTGACAAAAGTCTTGTCGCTTCTCTATTTTGTAGAAACTCCTGCTATTAATCTGACTTTTAATTAATCAATTGGTGTTAGAAATAGCTCATATGAAAAGCTAAAGCCCTCCCAAATGATGTTTAATGCACTGAAATAAATTAGTTTCACTGAAAAAAAGATTTATCATTTAATCAAGACAGAAAGGTCAAATTTTGGCAAGACAAAAGTTTTGTCGCCTATACAGAAATTGAACAATTTTCCTGAAAATCCAAAAATATGTCAGCAAATTAAGTTCGCCACGTCACCGAACCAGGAAGTAAAATACTTCCACGCATGCGTCGAATCCATTCGACGCATGCGGGGGATTTTTGTCCACTGGTTAGTACGCCTAGTTAGTACATGTCGGACAGACAGGTTTCCAGCAGACAAGTTTTAAAGCATGCTTTAAAACTTTTGTCTGCTGGAAACCTGTCTGCTAGCCCGTACACACGATCAAATCTGTCTGCTGAAACTGGTCCGCAGTTCGATCGTGTGTACGCGGCCCCAGAGTTCATCAATATTCTTTGGTTTCGTCTTGGTTTCGTCTTCCATGCTTCCTCTTTCATCCTACACCACATATGCTCAACGATGTTCATGTCTGGTGACTGGGCTGGCCAATCCTTGAGCATCTTGATCTTCTTCACCTTAAGGAACTTTGATGCGGAGATGGAATTATGCGATGGAGCACCATCCTGCTGCAAAATTTGGCCTTTTTTATGGTTGGGAATATAAGAGGATAGCTAAGATTTCTTGGTATTTTAGACTATGGATGTTGCCTTCCACCCTGCAGATGCCTCGCACACCCCGATACTGGATGTAACCCCAGACCATGATTTTGCCTCCACCAAACGTCACTGTTTTCTGGGTAAATCTCGGCTCCATGCGGGTTCCAGTAGGTCTCCTGCAATATTTGCGGCGACTGGTGTAATTCAACAGAAGATTCATCTGAAAAATTCACCTTCTGCCACCTTTCCAGAGTCCATCCTTTTAGCAGGCTGTGGCTCTTGGCAAATGCCACACGGTTTTTCAATTGTCTTTTGTTTAGTGCTGGCTTATGGGCACCGATTCGACCATGGAGGCCATTTTGAACAGAATCCGACAAACTGTTCTGGTTGACACAGGGACTTCAGGTAACCAGGTCTCGCGGAGCTCTGCTGCAGTGGAAAATGGGCTGGCCTTTAATTTTCGAGCCAACAAACGGTTGCCTTGCGGGGTCGGCCTGACCTGGCCTTGTCCAGAACGTTTCCAGTCTCTTCAAATCTTTTTTTTATCCTCTGAACTTAACACTGAGACACATTGAAGGTGTCTGCCACATCAGCAGTGGATCTGGTCTTCAGCCTCTTGATTATCAACACTTTAGTCTCCGGGTGAATCTTAGTCATGTTTGCAGAGGTCTAATTGCAGTTGAGAAGGTCTAGTGTACTGCGTTCTTTTTATACACACCCGAGACCTAATTCATCCATTATTAGTCACAGGTGAAGCTCATATAACAAGGCGACAACACTTATGTCTTGGCAAAAATTGACTCAATGGGCTTTACCAAGCTGTGAATATTAGAATACTTTTTGTCAGTTTCGTTTTGCACTGAAACATTATTACAAAAGCTGTTGGGATTAAAATGACCCATTTCTTGTAACAAAATCTTGATTAGAAATATATTTTAGTGGCACTTCAGGTCAATTTGTACACAAGCGACAAGACTTTTGTCAGGGACTGTAAAGCAGTAAAGCATGCTTGGTATACCGACTGTGGTACCTAAGAGGTTAATCCTCTGCATTGTGTTAAAAGGCTGTTTGATCCTTTCACAGTTCTCAATCTATCTGTTAATAGAACAGAGCTCTGGGGGCAAGCTGCACGAAAAAGCCTGGCTTTTCCCTCCCAAAGGTGTTTCATCGGTTTGAGGTCAGGACTTTGTGCAGGCCAGTCAAGTTCCTCCACCCTTAACTCGCTCATCCATGTCTTTATGGACCTTGTTTGTGCAGTGGTGCGCAGTAATGCTGGAACAGGAAGGGACCATCTCCAAACTGTTCCCACAAAGTTGTGAGCATTAAATTATCCAAAATGTCTTGGTATGCTGACATCTTTAGAGTTCCCTTCACTGGAACCCTCACTGGACTGGGGCCAAGTCCAACCCCTGAAAAACAACCCCACACTATAACCCCCTTCATCAAATGATTTGGACCAGTGCACAAAGCAAGGTCAATTAAGACATGAATGAACAAGTTTGGGGTGGAGGAACCTGTCTGGCCTGCACCTCAAACCGACGGAACACCTTTTGGAGGGATTAGAGTGGAGACTGCGAGCCAGGCTTTTTTGTCCAACATCAGTGCCTGACCTCACAAATATGTTTCTGTAAGAATGTATTAATTGAATTGCACATCTGATCAGTAGTAAATAGCACTGACATTAGCATATACTGTTTATAGTACATGAATGTCTAGGCAAAAGTGGGGATTTATTTTTTATGCAATCTGTCTGCTACTTTTTGTGCCCCAAGTCCTATATCACATAGAACTCTCCGCATATATACCTCTGTATTACTTCTGCATGATAAATGCTTTGAATGTTCTTGGGGAATGTGCATGAAATCCAGACCAGTAAATGTGACTAGGTTCTCTGCTAGCTTCATATGTATTGATTGTATAATTATATCTGATAGAAACTGGCTATACTATATGATTGATGTAATTCAAAAAACAATCATTTCTATCAACAAGTTTTCAGTAAAAAATTGCAAAAATCCAATTAAATCCAACCAATCATTCTTTTATTTGTTGTGTCAAAAGAACCTTTTCGAGAAAAAGATACAGTATATACCCGAATATAAGCCGAGGCACCTAATTTTACCACAAAAACCTGGGAAAACTTGACTCCAGTATAAGCCTAGGGTGTCCATCTGTATGCCTCACTGTGCCTCACTTTGCCTCACTGTGTCCATGTGCATGCCTCACTGTATCCATGCCTCACTGTATCCATGCCTCACTGTGTCCATGCCTCACTGTATCCATGCCTCACTGTATCCATGCCTCACTGTGTCCATGCCTCACTGTACCCATGCCTCACTGTGTCCATGCTCACTGTGTCTATGCCTCACTGTATCCATGCCTCACTGTATCCATGCCTCACTGTACCCATGCCTCACTGTATCCATGCCTCACTGTGTCCATGCCTCACTGTATCCATGCCTCACTGTATCCATGCCTCACTGTGTCCATGCCTCACTGTATCCATGCCTCACTGTATCCATGCCTCACTGTGTCCATGCCTCACTGTACCCATGCCTCACTGTGTCCATGCTCACTGTGTCTATGACTAGACTGACGTTTAACATGGGAGTCTATGAAAGGGATGCCCGGGTTTGAAAAATCGGTGCTCCCCAGCCGTAGGTCCCCCAACAAACAAACTTTGCACACTTGTAGAGGAGAAATGTGGCTACATGTGTGCCAGGAGACCTACGACCGGCCGGTACCGGGGCCCCAAAGTCACCGGAGAAATTACACTTTAACATGGGAGTCTAGGAAAGGAATGTGCAGATTTGAAAAATGGGTGCTCACGGGCCGTAGGTCCTCTGGACAACAAACTTTGCATACTTGAAGAGGAAGAGTGGGGCTACATGTGTGCCAAGTTTGGGGGGACCTATGGCCGGCCGGTACCGGGTCCCCAAATTCCAGGAGATCAGGCGCAAAAAGGTGACTTGAGTATAAGCCGAGGAGGGCATTTCCAGCACAAAAAAAATTGCTGAAAAACTCAGCTGATACTCGAGTATATATGGTAATTGAAAACTATCAGTTGCTGATCCACTCGACAAGTGCATTCAGGACTCCAATGGCGATTTCCTGCCCCATCTACACTCACTGGCCACTTTACGACTTTATTTGGTACACCTTGCTAGTACCCCTTTTGCCTTCAGAACTGCTTTAAATCATTACAGATCTGGTGACTGTGAAGGGCATTGGAGTACAGTGAACTCATTTTCATGTTCAAGAAACCAGTGGTGAGATGATTTGAGCTCTGTGACATGGTGCATTGTCCTGGTGGAAGGAGCCATCAGAAGATGGGTACACTGTAGTCATAATGGGATGGACATGGTCAGAAACAATACTGTGACTGTGGCATTTAAGTGACGCTCAGTTGTTACTAAGGTGCCCAAAGTGTGCCAAGAAAATATCCCCCACCCCATTACACCACCACTACCTACCAGCCTGAACCGTTGATACAAGGCAGGATGGATCCATGCTTTCATGTTGTTTTTGCCAAATTCTGACCCTACCATTGGAATGTCACAGCTGAAAACGAGACTCATTAGACCAGACAACGTTTTTCCAATCTTCTATTGTCCAATTTTGGTTTCCTATTCTTAGCTGATAGGAGTGCCACCCAGTGTGGTCTTCTGCTGCTGTAGCCAATCTGCTTCAAGGTTTGATGTGTTGTGCGTTCTGAGATGGTATTCTGCATACCTTGGTTGCAACGAGTGGTTATTTGAGTTACTGTTGTCTTTCGATTATCTTGAACTAGTCTGCCCATTCTCCACTGACATCAACTAGGAATTTTACCTGTCACTCACTGGATATTTACTCCCTTTCGGGCCACTCTCTGTAAACACTAGAGATGGTGCTGCATGAAAATCCCAGTAGATCAGCAGTTAAATATTCAGACCAGCTCATCTGGCATTAACAACCATGCCACATTCAAAGTCACTTAAATCCCCTATTCTGATGTTCTGTTTGAAATTCAGCGGGTCGTCTACTCCACATCTATAAGGTGTCTAAATTGAGTTGCTGCCATGTTATTGGCTAATTAGCAATTTGTGTTACCAAGCAATTTAACAGGTGTACGTAATAAAGTGGCCAGTGACTATATAATAAGAGTCGGTTCACACTGGGGCGACTTGGGATCCGACTTGAGGTCGCCTCAAGTCGTCCCAAGTCGCGCTGTAGAGAAAAACAATGTTAGTGAATGGGAGCGGTGTTAATTAACACTACTAATGTCGCTCCGACTTCAGAAAAGGTTCCTGTACGACTTCAATCCGACTTGTTTTTATTATTATGTACTGTCTCTTTAATGCCTGTCTAGTTTGTCCCTAGTGGGATTCCGTAGTTACCATGCTGCTGAGTTTTATCCTCCCCTTCTTTTCTGTATCAGTCATTTTATGCTGTACATTCATGTGACCTGTATGTTCCTCTTATACCTGCATGGAAGAATCGTTCTTTTACCTGTTGTAACTTGCATCCTACGGATCATACGACGAATAAACATCGCCAGATCTTCTTTCATGTGAGTTGTGACTGAGTAAACTATCTGGAAAGGTGATTTGGTATGAACTATCTCTTCAGAGCATTCAACCATGTGCTACTGAAAACCACATTCATAGCCTTTGCAGCCGATTCAGAATACTGATCACTACCTACTTTCCAGATAAGATAACATACATTTCTTAGGCAAACCCCTCCCTCTCCCAGAGCTGATTGTTGTTTAATTGGCCACTGGAATGTCTCCTGTCTTGGAGATGACTTCAAGTCGTGTTGTAAATCGCCCCAGATCGCCCTGTGGTTCATGCTCATGTCGTGTCGGAGTCGCCTCTGAAAGTCGCGCTGGAAGTCGTGTCCCAGTGTGAACCGACTCTGAAGGCAGCAAGTAGGGGGCTGAGCGAGATGATTCCTTTAGGAAGAATGTAATGCTGGAAATGCCAAAAGACTTTAGTTGATTGAGCTCATCAGCGTGCAGCCATCTTTGAGAAGATCTTACCTACATACAGTATTAGCAGCATTAAGGATTGGTGGTCAGGTCCACACACACATACTGTATACTCCATGAAAGCCTGTACCTGTGGGTTAGCCTTTAAAGCCTGTGTCTCGAATGTGGAGATCCTAAACCTGGATGTGAGGCAGTTATGGGTTTTGATTTCTGTGCAAGTAATTGATGCAGAAGATCATGCCATACAGGCATTAATTCTACTATTGTGTATACCAGCTTTGTACGGTAATAACACAACCATTCTCATTTTATATTAAGTGCATTCTGCAAACTGCTAGGAAACGTTTTTGCTGACAACGTTTTATGAATAGACCTTTATTGCCTACATGATCTTAGCAACTTGTAAAGTGTAGCATATAAAAACATTCAAACAAAAATATTATAATCAGCTACATGTGCCCATGACCAATTACATTATGTGAAAAACACAACTACTGTACATTATGTTGTAGATTCAAGGACGACAACAGGTTTAGTCAGGTTAAGATGTGTGTAAAAACAAAATGTAGTGGAAGGCCAAGCTAAGGGCTAGCTCACACAGGAGTCCCATGTATTTGTCAGTTATTGAGAACCATTTGTGATGCACTTCGCTAAAGTATGACAGATTGGTTGATAATTGTCAGCAGCTATTTATGTTAAAGTACACCTGTCATATGGCAGCCACCATTGCTGACCTCCTTCAGAGCGCAGCTCTCTGTACCCAACTTCTCTGGAGACAGGAGCAGTAGTGTATTTAGGTTTTGTGCTGCCTAGGCCTGACTAAACTCGTGCACCCCCTAATTTAAATATGACCCACCCCTTCCTGTCAAGGCCACAGCTCTTGCTGTTTAAGGCTGTGTACACACAATCTGTCAAATCCGATGAAAACAGACTGAAGGTCTGTTTCATCGGTCCAAACCGATCATGTGTGGGCCCCATCGGTCAGTTATCCTTCGGTCAAAACAAAGAGAACGTGCTTTAACCCCTTCAATACAGAGCATTTTCACCCCCTTCCTGCCCAGACCAATTTTTAGTTTTCAGCGCTGTTGCACTTTGAATGACAATTGCACGGTCATGCAACACTGTACCCAAATTAAATCTTTATGTTTTTTTCCCACACAAATAGAGCTTTCTTTTGGTGGTATTTGATCATCTCCCACGGTTTTTATTTTTTGCGCTATAAACAAAAGAAGAGCGATAATTAAAAAAAAAAAAACACAATATTTTTTACTTTTTTATTTAATAAATATAATTTTTTTTTTTTTTTTACTTTTTTTTCCCTCAGTTTAGACCGATACGTATTCCTCTACGTATTTTTGGTAAAAAAAACGCAATAATCGTATATTGATTGGTTTGCGCAAAAGTTATAGCGTCTACAAAATAGGTGATAGATTTATGGCATTTATTTTTTATTTTTTTACTAGTAATGGCGACGATCAGCGATTTTTTTTTGTTGACGTGACATTGTGGCAACATTGCGCCGACACTTTTGTCATGTTTTTGGGACCATTCACATTTACACAGCGATTAGTGCTATAAAACTGCACTAATTACTGTGTAAATGTGATTGCCAGGGAAGGGGTTAACACTAGGGGGCGCTGAAGGGGTTACAATGTTCCCTAAAGTGTGTTCTAACTGTAGGGGGACTTACAAGCGGAGGAGATCGATGTGTGTTCCTCTGTGGTGGGAACACACATCGGTCTCCTCACCACTGACAGGAGGTGGATCTGTGTGTTTACACACACAGATCCACACTCCTGCCGTGATCGCCAGTAATCGCGGGTGCCCGGCGGCAATCGCGGCCGTTGGGCACGCGCGCGGGGTCGCGGGTAGTGCCGCGGGTGCGCGCACACCCTAGATCGCCGGGAACAAAGGGCGTCATATGACGTCCACCCGGATCGAGGAAGGGTTCCTGCCGTCATCATTTGACAATGACGCGGTAAGGAAGGGGTTAAAATTTGACCGATGGACGCATGAACGATGGGTCAAAACCGATCGTTAGTATGCAAAATCATCAGTTAAAGGCCGCGCATGCTCAGAATCAAGTCGACACATGCTTGGAAGCATTGAACTTCGTTTTTTTCAGCACCGCGTTCTAACACGATTGTTTTTTTAACCGATGGTATGTAGGCACATCAGACCATCAGTCAGCTTCATCGGTTAACCGATGAAAATGATCCTTCGGACTGTTCTCATCAGATGGACTGATCGTGTGTACGTGGCCTAAGACCCGCCCTGGAAAAATTTAAGTGGGAACACTAGTTCTGAGGGCCTGGGGGGTAACAATGGTGTCCCTTAATTTGCATAGTAAGTAAAGGGAAAGTAAAGGGAAATCTCTGCAATGTGTCAGGGATGGTAAAAAGTAAACTGAACCTTGTTGGCTATAGTTCTATTTTAAGCACAAATCTCTGATAATCTCTGATAATTTTATGGAGAGGACTAAGAAGATATAACCATGCCAATGGTGCAGCAGAAAACATAAAGCACAGTGAGGAAGGTTTGTGGTCAAGGATGATAGGGCAGCCAAAATTAGAATCTGCCTGCATACCGGAAGCAGTGTGACCACTTTATGGGGGCGCTAGACTAATTTGCCTCTCTGCCCAGTCCGCCCCATAAGACTGGCGTAACACTAACAATGTAGCGCAAGCCGGAGGGGCTTTTTCCGTGCAGCCCCCCTGCATAGTGCTGCTCTAGGCTTGGACCTTGTTGGCCTAGGCCAGGATACAGTGTTGGACAGGAGGTAATGATGCTCGATATACAGTACTAAGAGGGCTATGATCTGCCATTCGATAACACGATTCACTATGGACAGAGCTGCAGATTGAAAAGGAAATGCCACTTTTAATAACTTTCAAATTCCAAAATGGAGCTTCGCTTGTGTAGGCAGAAATCCTTGCACCGGCCCTGCCTGCTTCTCATCTATGTGCAATGGTAGAGAATCTGTGTAAGCCTCAGATATGGATATCCACTGTAGAGAGCACAGTTACTAAACATTGTATTATGAACTTGATGCTTAGCATAGCCATAGACAAAATAGCGTCCTACCAATCATTGCTATTATAAATCTTGTTTAGAATCAGAAGTGAGATGACAAATTTAAAAAAACTGGCCTCATATCATGTACATAGATAATTATAAACTTTATTTTAGAAATAATGGGTTTCAATTTGTGAACACATTAATGAGACATTAAAGCGGAGCTCCAGCCGCAAATTTTTTTTTTTTTTAAAGTCAGCAGCTACTAACAGTGTAGCTGCTGACTTTAAATAAGGACACTTATCTTGTCCTACTTGCCCGCGCTGATGGGCCCCCCGATGCCGGTCCCACGATCGCTCCGGGTCCCGCGCCGCCATCCACACTATGGGAAACAGGCAGTGAAGCCGTACGGCTTCACTGCCCATTTCCTACTGCGCCTGCGTGAGTCTCACGCTGGCTTGTGAATGGGCGCGCTGCTCTCTGAGAACACACACAGTTCCCAGAAAGCAGCGCGCCCCATTCACAAGGAGAAGGAGAAGAAGAAATCGGACCGCGGTGCAGGTGAGGCAGATTACGGACTTCCGCATAGCAACAGGTATTTCGGGTGAGTATTTTTTTTTCAGGTTTTTTTAATTTTATTTTTTTAAACAACATGGGAAAATGTTGTTTTCCTGGGTGGAGCTCCGCTTTAAGTGGAACTCCGGCCTATGAACTCATCACCCACCCTCCCTTAAAACTAATTTTTTTTTGTTATGGGGGCAGGTCCAAGACAGTCTGTGTGCACAGGAAATGTGTTGAATAATGTTGGCCGTATTGTTGGCAATTTTTACTCCCTCTGGCAGTCCCGATTTCGGCCTCGATTTAGGAGACATCTGTGCAGGTTTCTGCACAGATGTCAATGTAAATCGCGTCCTGAAATCGCAAAAAGTAGTACAGGAACTACTTTTTGAAATCGGTGCAGTGCCGCAGATGCGGCGTCGCACCGATTAGGACGGTGTCATTGCCGGCAATTTCCGCCGATTTGAGATGCGATTTCACATGTGAAATCGCATCTCAAATCGAACTAAATCGTACCCAGTGTGAACCTAGGCTTACTGACAAACCTTGTTTCCAGGAAGGTGTGCAATAGGAATATTGATAAGACAATCCAGATTCAATTATATCACTAACATACCAGGGGTGATTTCCCTTAAAGGGGTTGTAAAGGATTTTTTTTCCCCCTAAATAGCTTCCTTTACCTTAGTGCAGTCCTCCTTCACTTACCTCATCCTTCCATTTTGCTTATAAATGTCCTTATTTCTTCAGAGAATTGCTCACTTCCTGTTCTTCTGTCTGTAACTTAACACCGTAATGCAAGGCTTTCTCCCTGGTGTAGAGAACGCCTCTTGAGGGGGGAGGGGGCGAGCAGGAGTGTCAGGATGCCCACTAACACACAGCTCCTTTCTCTATCTGCAAAGTAGACTTGCCTGCTCGCCCCCTTCCCCCTCAAGAGGCTTTCTCCACACCAGGGAAAAAGCCTCGCATTAGGGTGTTGAGTTACAGACAGAAGAACAGGAAGTGAGGATTTCTCTGAAGAAATAAGGACATTTAAAAGCAAAATCGAAGGATGAGGTAAGTGAAGGAGGACTGCACTAAGGTAAAGGAAGCTATTTAGGGGAACATTTTCTTTTCCTTTACAACCCCTTTTACTAACTGCGATCCACTAGAAGCAGGGCTTTTTTCAGCGGGAAGGTGGGGGAACGCAGTTCCGACACCTCCAGCAATGAATGTATGTAATGGTAAGGAGTGCTGTGGTGTGCTGGAGAATTTATCAATGCTGGCTGCTGGGGGATCTATAGTCGAGGTGGGGATCTATTGTGTGTAGGTTTATTGTTGCTGGTGGGGGTTTATGTTGGTGGGCGGGATACACTGTTGAGGGAGAGGTCTATTGTTGTTGGCTCCTGGAGTCAATTGAGAATATATATAATATATATTATATATAAAATTTGTAATATAATATAATATATTTCCATTTCTAATTTTTTCAACGGTTTTCCAGACTCTACAAATACCAACTGCAAAAGCAGCCAAGAGTTCCATTTATCTTATGCTTCTTTATAAATGTAAAAAGTTTGGGTACCCCAAAATAGTTCTTTGCCTGGACCCTAGTCAGACTGCTGGATCTTATACAGTTCTAATTGTGACACACTGTCTTTGCTGATGAATAGATGTGATTTGGGAGCATTTACCAATCACGCAGTTCTGAATGCATTCTCAATGATTTGTTTCCTTCTATATGTTTTTCCCCATCCCAATCAGTGTTTTTTGTCTGCAGATGATCTTGGAAACGTTTTTTGCATTTTTAATAATGTGAAAGGGAGGGAAAAATTATATAGGATGCAGACAGGTTAGAACATAAAATGATTTCACCAGCCAAGTAATGAAATAGAAACAGACTGAAGAAAACCCAAAATGTGTATTTAGCAGTGCAACCCAAACTGCACCAGGATGGCGGTAAAGAACCTACAGTATGTGAGTTTAATATGAATTCACTGCAATTGGTGTTTTCTTAAGTTGCTCAAAACTGTTCTAGACAAGCAGCCACAAAGCATAGATCCTAAAAGTAGATTTAATCCTAACTAAGTAACAGTAAGTTATTAATCACGCGTGCAAGTCTTAAATTGCCTCCATGTTTCAACCTTTGTTGCACTTTAGTGCTACTGATCACCTGCAGCCTCTGGCAGCCATTTCCAGTCTGCATGAATGAACTCCAGAAATGGCTGCTTGTTATTTTTCAGTGTTGGTTTCCTGATGGTGAAGACAGCAGACCATTCTTGCTTAACCTGCCTAGCGGTATTCCCGAGTCTGTTTCGGGGTGGAATTTCAGTACCATTAGTGGTATCCCCGAGCCAGACTCGGGATCGCATTGCAGGATCCAGGCAAAGTTACTTACCTTGTCCACTGGATCCTGCAATGTCTCCCCGCTGTGTGAGCAATGCCGCTGAGCTCAGTTCCCTGCGACGTTGCGACGCACGGGGGTGGAGATCAGCGCCAAATTCAAAATAGTAAAAACACACAATACATACAGTATACTGTAATGTTACAGATTACAGTGCTGTATAAAATAATTACACATCCCCTTTCCCTAGTGGTCTTCCCAGCGTCCAGCCTGGAAACTTGAGAGTGTCCATAGCAACCAAAAAGTGTCCCTTTATGTCAAAAGTGGTTTGAGACCAACGAGAAAACAGCGATAGTAAATAAGAACACGGGCAGAATTGAGCGATAGTGAATAGTGGGGAAATTAATTTTATTATAATTATTATATTATTATTTTTTATAATTTATAGTTATTATATTATAATTTATGATTTTGTGTTTTAAACTTTATCATACCCGGGATGTCTACTAGACTCTTGTTTGGACAGATTTAAGTGAGTTTTTTCAAAAAATTACAGGCCTACAATATAAATGCCAAATTTCCAACCAAAATAATTGTACCGCTTTTAGCATCAAAAATCTGACATAATCATACCAAGGTGGAGGTTAATGTGCGTTGTATTTTCCATTGGAAGCCTTTATGATTGGGTGACTGTGCAGGAGAATTATTAGGAGACAAGGACAGAGCATTGACAACTTGTAAAAGTAAGTGCCTGAACAATTTTTTATTTTAATAAAACGTCATAGCGTTACTGTGGTCCAGATCTGGGACAAGGGCTGGCTACCCTGGGCACTGTGATATTATGTGAGGTGGGGGGGGGGGTGCACCGCAAGGAAATTGGAGGGTGGATTTGTGTTGTAATGGTGAATTTGGAGAGTGCAGGGGATAGGTATTGCTCTAGGAGGGGACATTTGGGGGGGGGGGGGGGGTTTGCTAGGAATATTGATTTGGAGGATTTGTGTTGGGAGGGGGGATAGGGGAAGAGGATTTGTGCTAGAGGAGGTGATATGTTAGGGGGAGGGAATTTGTGCTAGGAGGGGATTTTTTTTGGAGGGGGTATGTGCTGGTAGAGATGATTGGGGTATTTGTGTTAGGAAGGAAAATTTGGGGCGGGGGGGATTTGTGCTTGGAGGGAAAATTTGGGGTGTAGAGGATTTGTGCTAGGAGGGGTGATTTATTTTTGTGGGGGATTCGGAGAGAGAAGTGGTTAAAGCTTGGAGGGGGAGTGGGAAGGGCAAAAATCTGAATGGCAGGAGGGCAGCTTTGTAATGGTAAGAGGAGGAATTTATGCTTAGGGGGTAAGTATGCAGATTAGTGCACACGTTTTTTTTTTTGGGGGGGGGGGGCACAGGTTGGTATGTTTGCCCTGGACTCTATGTAGCCCTGTCCCAACAGTGATCAACATTGATCAACCTTGATCAACCAATAGACAACATAGATACATTTTGAAACTGACTTCAACCTGTTCTATTTGGAACATTTATATCTAACATCATCAACTATCTTCTATATACACAGGATTTAATAAATACATCCCATTTATTTTCACCTTACTGTGTCCTTAGCTCTATAGCTAATCATAGATAGGCAGATGTCTCCCCAAGACAGACAAGTAATCCCATCATCTGTAGCACTGCTCCATGGTGCTGTTAATCGTACGGTTCAGCCAGGCTGCATGGAGATTTTCCCACAACTTGGAGAATATCTGTGAATGTTAATGAGCTTTTCTGACATTGGAGGCACTTATTCTTACTATCTGGGGCTACCTCTAAATCAGAAACAATTAAACTTTTTCCACTGATGCCTGACATACATCACAGATGACACACAGGCCTCATGGTTCTCATTTGGCATCAGTTAAATCTAATAGAAGAAGCAATGTTCAATCTAAATATTATACATACAGCTAAAGTGGATGTAAACCCAAATTCAATTTTTAATTTTTTTGCTGGCACAATTTAAAGTATAAGATTTCCTATCATCTGTGCCCAGTTTTGCCACAAAGAGTTAATCCAGCTCTTTTATTGTTCAGTGAGATAAATCTTGACAAACAGAGAAAAACTTTGTCAAATCTTCTCCCTTGCTTTGAGTGACAGGTTATTTACATATCTCGTGCACTAGCCTGAGACAGGCATTATGTGTTAATTCCCACCCCCACTTCTTTTCTGAAGTCATGTGGTTACCTCTCTGGATTTTGACTGGATGTTAGTGATCATAGCAGAATTTAGTGTAAGGAAAACACAAGAGAAAATGCATGTTGACAAGGGGAGTGTAGAGATGGGCGGGGAGTCTACTGACATCACGACTCCACCCACCGAGCTCCAGACAACAGACCCACCCACAGAATCTGCAGTTTTTCAGTTCTTATAACAGACAGAGGGGAGACATTTAACAGGTAAGGATACATGCAGGAGGCATCTATATCCTTATAGATCAGCACCATGGCAGTAGTTTAGAAAGGATGAGAGTGGGTTTACATCCACTTTAACTTTTGTTTTGTTGTTGGAGATGTTCTCTTACATACTGCCTGGTGAAACATCAAGTTGTGTAAAGGGATTCTTTTAGCACTGCCAAAAAGTAATCAAGCTAATGAGCTCCTAACTACAGTAGATAGGAAACTACATAATATTACTATGTAATTCATATTTACTGAATTTAAAATGAGAATAATATTAAGCCTCCAGTGATACCCATCAAAGCAGGCTAGCCACCATTATAGGCAGAACATAAGTAGTAAAATAGAAAAAAAAAGACTAAGTTAAAAATTTAAGGAGGAAAAAAAAAAGATACACTACTGTAACTTTTAAAATGAAAAAGCCTCCAAGGTTTCAGTACCTTGGACAGCAAAACTCAAAGATGAGGCCAGCGCCACAAAGAGATGCATTGCAGTAAATAGCTGATCCCTGCCAAAGCCTCGTATTGGACAGTTGGATTGAGAAATAGTGATGAGCGGAATACACCATATTCAATTTCGCAATATTTCACGAATATATAGAAGAATATTCGCGAAATATTCGTTAATATCGAATATTCGTGATATTTTATCCAAAAAAAAAATTTGCGAAATTTCGCTAATGCGAATGCGAAATTGATTGCGAAATTCTCGTCAACACGCGAAAACGGAGATCATTTACTGGATTACTAAACTAATATGCACTAAACACTAATGCGGCGTACACACGATCATTTTTTGTGATGAAAAAAAACGACGTTTTTGAAACGTCACTTTTCAAAGACGATGTTGCCTACACACCATAGTTTTTTTCACAAAAAGCGAGGTTACGTTCACCACTCTTTTCCATTGAAGCTCGCTTCATAACTAGCTTCTGGGCATGCGCGGGTTGAAAAACGTCGTTTTAAACGACGTTTTTGCTATACACGGTGACTTTTTGTGAAACAAAAAACGACGTTTTGAAAAACGACACAAAAAATTCAAGCATGTTGGAATTTTTTTTTGGTCGTTTTTTTGAAGACAAAAAACAACGTTTTGCCCACACACGATCAATTTAAATGACGTTTTGAAAACAAAGTTTTTTTTCATCGCAAAAAACGACCGTGTGTACGCGGCATAACTCTACTTACACAAACTTATATGACTAAACTAAAGCTAATTTTTTTTTTTTTATATACACAAAACACAGAAGGGCAGAGAAAGTATTCGCGAATATTCGTAATACGAATATTCGCATTGCGAATATTCGGCAACATAAAAGGATCGCCTCAGCTACTCGGCCCAGGGTCTCTAATCATACCAGCAATGCTTTTAGACGTCGATGGAGATCACTAGGATGTGATCTGTTTTAAAAATAAATTTGAAAAAATACGAATATTCGCAATAGCGAATATTCACCGCGATATTCGATTTATTCGCGAATTACTCGAATATGCAATATTCGTAACGAATATTCGCAATGCGAATATTCGTGAGCAACACTATTAAGAAACTGAGATTTGGGATGTTCCTAAAAAACTAGCGTGCCATGGTAAAGGAGTAACCCAAATATCTGAATATCCCATTAACCTCCCTGGCGGTCTTCCCGTGTGTGGCACGGGGTGAGATTTTAAAGCTACGATCGGTAACCCCGTGCCACACACGGACTTGCCTCGCTGGATGCAGAAAAAAGTTTACTTACCTTTTCTCTGCGATCCAGCGATGAATCCCCGCAGTGCACGGCGGGCGGATGTCCGCCTGATGCTGTGTGTTCCGCCGATTCCCTTCCCTGCGAGCGTCGCGACGTAGGGGGGGGAACGGCGCCAAATTTAAAAAAGTAAACAAACACTATACATACAGTACACTGTAATCTTATAGATTACAGTACTGTATGTAAAAAATACACACCCCCCATGTCCCTAGTGGTCTGCCCTGTACACTACATGTCCTTTTATATAATAAAAACTGTTCTTTCTCCCTGCAAACTGTAGATTGCCCATAGCAACCAAAAGTGTCCCTTTATGGCAAAAATTGTTTTAGAGCAGCTAAAAAACAGCGATAATAAATCAGAATCACTTGCAGAATTTAGCGATAGCGATTTATGGGGAAATTCGTCATAAAAAAAAAAAAATAATGACAGCAAAAATTCTGCAACTGAGCAAATTTCAGTGATTTTGATTTGATTACATTATTGAATAATTTTTACTATAATTATATTATTATTTGTTATAATTTTTTATAATTATTTATTATATTATAATTTTTAATAAGAAAAAAAAAAAAATCATACCCAGGATGCCTATTAGACTCTTGTTTGGATAGATTTCAGTGAGTTATTCCTAAGAATTACAAGCCTACAGTATAAAACGCCAAATTCCCTTGCAAATAATGGTACCGCTTTCAGCACCTAAAATCTGAAAGAATCATACCGCCAGGGAGGTTAAAGTAAATATATAATCTTTTCATTTTTATTAAATAAACATAAAAAACAATTATTTTAGTAAATATACACTGCTAAAAACCTTTTCTCATCAGCAGTTAGAGCAGTCTTGTGACTTCTATCAGTGTCTGTTTAAAGCTTGTAAGAGGAGTTTTCTTTCTCCTGAGATTATTCTATGAGATTGCAGGACCCCTGCCCCTCTGATTGGACAGTGCTAATTGGCCCTGTGCTGATCACATTCGCTCTCCCAAGAAAAGAAAAAAACTTGCTAGCAATACACACCAAACTGAGCATGTGCAGCCTGTCCCCTGGCTCTGTAAAAATCAGGAAATATATTTGAGTCAGTGGAAGAAGAGGGGGAGTAGAAAAGACAGGATCAAACAGCTTTTTTACACAATGCAGAGGATTAACCCCTTAGGTTCCACAGTAAGTATAACAAGTATTCTTTACTGCATATACAGACTAATTTTACTGCTGTGTGTTTAGTAACACTTTACAGGAAGTTTTTGTTGAGCTTAACTGCCAGGCAACTAGCCTATTCAAATGGAAAGCTCAGTAATGGCAGCAGGCATATTTTTTTTTTAGTCACTGGACGTAAGAGATGAAAGATATCTGGGGCCACACAGAGTCCTATGGTGGTATGAGAGAGGCAACCTCAGCCTGGGTATTCTGCCAGGCCATGCCCCCCTTTTTTTTTCTTAGTAAAGGTCGCCTGTATAATGGAGACAGTAAACTGAGAACTCTCTCTATTGGTTAATCACAAAATTAATGTAGGACCTGTTTACACCAGAACGGGGTGCTGGAAACCCAGGTTCTGTGTATGTTTCTCTCACCGCGTTTAAAACGCACTGCGTGTGTGATTTGCTGTGGGTGTCAATGTATATCAAATGCAGAACGCAAATGCAGTGCGTTTGTATGCACCTGATTGCATGGTACCATATACCATGCAATCTAGTTGCAGTGAATTTTTACAAGTAGTGCATGCTATATTTTTGACTTGCTCCAGTGAGATTTAGACCCATTCAAATGAATGAGCTAAACATCGTACCACACTGAATCAGATAGGAATGCGAACCGTGTTCCTTTGCTATTCAGGTGTTGTAAAGCTTCATGTTTTTTCACCTTAATGCATCCTATTCATTAACCACTTGTCCACCGCTCCTATTCTGGCACTTCTCTCCTTCATGTAAAAATCTAAATTATTTTGCTAGAAAATTAATCAGAACCCCCAAACATTATATATTTTTTTTAGCAGACACCCTAGGGAATAAAATGGCGGTCATTGCAACTTTTTTTCTCGCACAGTATTTGCACAATCATTTTTAAAATGCCTTTTTTTGGGAAAAAAATAAAACGGTTTCATTAATTAAAAAATAACAAAACAGTAAAGTTAGCCCAATTTTTTTGTATAATGTGAAAGATGATGTTACGCTGAGTAAATAGATACCTAGCATGTCACACTTTAAAATTGCGCACACTCATGGAATGGCGCCAAACTTCAGTATTTAAAAATCTCCATAGGCGACGCTTTGAATTTTTTTACAGGTTACTATTTTTAAGTTATAGAGGAGGTCTAGTGCTAGAATTGTTGCACATGCTCTAACGCATGCGACAATACCTCACATGTGGGGTTTGAACGGCGTTTACATATGTGGGCGGGACTTAAATGCGTGTTCACTTCTAAGCACGAGCTACCAGGGGCATTTCAAAAAAATTATTTTATGTTTATTTTACATCATTTTTTAAATTTTTACACTTTCTTTTCCTTTTTTTTTTTCTATCACTTTTATTCCTATTACAAGGAATGTAAACACCCCTTGGAATCACTGTGACAGGTCCTCTTTATGGAGAGATGTGGGGTCAATAAGACCCCACATCTCTCCTCCAGGCTTGAAAGCATGAGATTGTGAAAAAAAATTCACCGATCTCATGCGGGTACCCAGGCGTGACGCCACAACGCTGCGCCCGGGCCTCCAGCGGTCATAGAGATGACTGGTGACCATCTGGTCGTGATACAGCCGGCCAAGCCGCCGGCTGTATCACAGGCTTCCTATGAAGGGGATTAGTATTATAGCTTCTTATGAAGGGGATTAGTGCTTGCCGGGAGGAGCTGAGACAGCCGCAGAGGGACCCCAGAAGACCAGGATTGGGGCCACTCTGTGCAAAACCCGAAGCCATACAACCCCTTTAATGTAACTTTTGCGATAATAACTTTAAAGGATAAGTTCACTTTAAAAAATAAATAAAAATAAATGCACATTTATTTGCAGGTATGCATTTATTTTATTTTTTGTTAGGACTCTTTAAAGTATTGCACCCATGATCAGCAGATCATGGGTGTAATGCCATGGTCCTGCACACCGTCTGTGTAGCTGTCTGCCCATATCCTCTGATACAGGCAGGCAGTAACACTGTGACAGGAAGGCTCAATGAACTACTAGAGCACTCAACAGCCCCCTGGTAGTTTAAAGCGGATCTCCACCCTAAAGTGAAGATCCGCTGATCCGAACACTCCCCCCCTCCGGTGTCACAATTGACACCTTTCAGGGGGGAGGGGGGGTGCAGATAGACACGTATCTGCACCCACTTCCGGCCCAGCATTCACGGGCAAAAGACGGGCATTACATCACATCCCGTCTCCCGCCCGTTGTGTGCTGGGAACACTCGGCTCCCAGCACACAGCTGGAGCCAATTCGCGGGCGCAGCGCGACTCGCGCATTCGCCGTAGGGAACCGGGCAGTGAAGCCGCAGCGCTTCACTTCCTGGTTCCCTCACCGTGGATGGAGGGGGAGCAGCAGGGTGATGAGCGATCGCTCATCCTCTGCTGCGGACGGCGCTGGACTCCAGGACAGGTAAGTGTCCTAATATTAAAATTCAGCAGCTGCAGTATTTGTTGCTGCTGGCTTTTAATATTTTTGTATTTGTTAACCATCCGCTTTAAGAACTACAAGCCGATAGCCACAAAGGCTGTCAGGACTTGTAGTTTTCCTATTCATAGAACACTGTGATTGTATGACGTGGGGCCAGGCGGCGTGTCATCCATTCACAGCCACGTTTTCTTTAGATTGTAACGTGGGGGTAAGGGGGGGTGGGTTTGAGGGGTCCAGAACACCTGTAACATGTTACATGTTACACCCTAAATATGGGTGTAACATGTAACTTGTTACGAAAGGTGAATTTACTCATTAAATATGTGCTAACTAAAAATACATGACACTTTCCCTTTAAACAGCAGGGAACTTTTTCTTTTATGTAGGGACAAAAATCAAATCAGTGAAGTTTACCCTTCTCTTTGTCTTTCATACTTAGGGGTATCTTGATCATAAAATGACATTTATTCTCTATAAGATACATATCACATTATGCAGCAATTCCACGGTAGATCTTCAAGAAATGTTATATTTGAATAATGTGGCATGAAATTATATCTAAAGATAAAGATCTCCATTGTACAAACACATGCTCCATCTCCTCTGCTGAATACTTTATTCTTCCTGTTGGTTGATCACTTAGGCTCATGTGTTCAGATACTTCTATAGAATTATAAAACTTGAAAATATTAATAATTTTATTTTTTATAAAAATGTAATATATGGTGGCATACCTATCAATGTAATTGGCATATTTACTGATATACCTGTACATACTAAAACGAACAAGCCTAGAGCCTCAGGCTAAGTGATCTAAGAAAAGATTTGGTCTGGGTAAATAATGGAATAATGAAGCGTTATTAACAACAATATGGCATGAAATTAATGCAGAGAGGTTTGAAAGAATAAGATGCATTTGTGATAGCCTTCCTTTTTTGCAGGCAGAATACAATGTGTTTCTCTTGAGGGATTGCAATTTTTTTATTCAAAATTGGTACAATCATGTAAGAATTATATGGTATAATAATAAAAGTTTGAGCTGACCCTCAGGCGAGTACTGTTTAATCTACTTTAACCACTTTAGCCCCGGACCATATTGCTGTCCAAAGACCAGAGCACTTTTTGCGATTCGGCACTGCGTCGCTTTAACTGACAATTGCGCGGTCATGCGACGTGGCTCCCAAACAAAATTGGCGTCCTTTTTTTCCCACAAATAGAGCTTTCTTTTGGTGGTATTTGATCATCTCTGCGGTTTTTATTTTTTGCGCTATAAACAAAAACAGAGCGACTATTTTGAAAAAAATGCAATATTTTTTACTTTTTTCTGTAATAAATATCCCCCAAAAATATATAAAAAAAAAAATTTTCCTCAGTTTAGGCCGATACGTATTCTTCTACATATTTTTCGTAAAAAAAATCGCAATTAGCGTTTATTGATTGGTTTGCGCAAAAGTTATAGCGTTTACAAAATAGGGGGTAGTTTTATGGCATATTTATTATTATTATTTTTTTTACTAGTAATGGTGGCGATCAGCGTTTTTTTTCAGTACTGCGACCTTATGGCGGACACTTCGGACACTTTTGACACATTTTTGGGACTATTGGCATTTTTTTAGCGATCAATGCTATAAAAATGCATTGGATTACTATAAAAATGCCATTGGCAGTGAAGGGGTCGGGGAAGGGGTTAAGTGTGTTCCTATTTGTGTTCTAACTGTATGGGGGGGGTGGACTTACTAGGGGGAATCACTGATCTTCCGTTCATACATTGTATGAACAGAAAATCAGCGTTTCCCCCGCTGACAGGAACGAGCGTTGTGTGTTTACACACACAGCTCCCGTTCCCCGCTCTGTAACGAGCGATCGCGTGTGCCCAGCAGCGATCGCCGCCGGGCACACGCACGGGACTTGGGGGCGAGCGGGGGGCGCACGCACGGGCCGCCGGCGGCGCGCACACGCCCCCTAGTGGCCGTCGAAAGTGGCGACGTAGAGCTACGGGCTCTCGCGCAGCAGTGCCGACCTGCCGCCGTATTACTGCGGCGGCTGGTCGGCATGCGGTTAAAAAACAATTATTTGTTCCAACAGATAGTATAAGGCCACGTACACACGACCGTTTTTCATGACGTGAAAAATGCAATTTTTTAAGATGGTCATTAAAAACGATTAAAAATTAACATTAAAAATTATCTCTACGTGAAAAATGGGCATTAAAAATGTTTCTCGTTGTTTTTCACGTTGCGAAAAACGGTTACGTGTAAGCTTAAACGGCGGGAAAAAAACTTGCATGCTCAGAAGCAAGTTATGAGACGGGAGCACTCGTCTCTCACCGAACTTTTACTAACACAAAATCAGCAAAAGCAGCCCAAAGGGTGGCGCCATCC
The DNA here is from genome assembly GCA_029574335.1 of Rana kukunoris. NCBI lineage: Eukaryota > Metazoa > Chordata > Amphibia > Anura > Ranidae > Rana > Rana kukunoris. The sequence goes on along the minus strand of CM056058.1, from coordinate 90,934,071 downwards.
AAATGGAACTTCCCCTTTATAGTGCAGTCGTACGTGTTGTACATCACCGCGCTTTGCTAGACCATTTTTTTCACGATCGTGTCTATGCAAGGCAGGCTTGACAAGAATGATGTCTAGAAAAACTTCGTTTTTTTTCATGACATTAAAAACGGTTGTGTGTACGTGGCATAAGAACTTTTATTTGTCTGTATATCAGCCTCTTGTCACCTATTTCTCATCAGCACTCTTGCGGACTGATAGAAGCAGTAGCAAACCAAACCTTACATGTAATTACAGGGGACATAGTGGCAGGAGAGAACACGGTGATGAACGTTGATGATCTACTAGTTTGTTGAAGCTGGGGCAGGGACACTGTTTACTATTCTTCAGTTATGATCGGTACCAACCACTCACTATGTTCATTCACAAAATTAAGGGGCTGGTAAATTACATATTTACTGGCCCCTTCCTCGTTCTCCATCCTGGGTGGATTTGGGTTGCAGAAAGAAGAACCTGAGCAGGAGGAGCAGCATTTACTAGAAGCAATTGGCTGTATTTTGCTCTTGCAGCCACTGAATGCTGATGGGAAGGTGGGGAGGGGAAGCTGGCATTTAGTGGCTGCAGGAGGAAAATAGAGCCTATCGGTTCTAGGAAATGCTATCCTCACTGCCCCTCTTGCTCCCTGGAGCATGGGAAGCCGCAGGCTGATCTGAATAATGTGTGCAGATTTCAGGTGGACTAAAACCCAGACACATGATTCAAAACTCAGACTATCCAGGTGAATCCCAGACAGGTGGCAACCCTATCTCCTCACCCAGTGCTTTCCATTGGAAACTTGAATACACATGTAAAATGCTTGAAATATGGTTCTAAAATGCTTATATATTCATGCAAAAACATACACCTGAAAATGCCTGAAAATCGCTCTGCTCAGGTGTGAATGCAGCCTCATTTTTTTATAGCACATACTGCATGGTTATGAAATTACATATGTTTGCTTTAGTTTTGATGGAATTTGAAAGGATTAGAACTGTTTCTTTTTTTTTTTTTGCTGGGGACCAATCACCCTATTGGTCCTGATGACCTTTGTCTCAGGTAAAGAATTTAATTGAAGAAATTAAACAAAGTGAGGGTAAATCTTCTAATAAATCTGTTCTGCTGAAATCTAAAGCCCTGTACACATGGCCGGGAATTCTGTCAGTTTTTCCTGACGGGATTCCTGGCAAGCTTTTCTTGCCAAGTCATGTATACAGACAGCCATTCAAAAGAACCGCCGTTCTTTTATATGGCAAGATAGGCTGTAAAATCATCAACTACGACAAGCCGGAGCTCGTCACATTCGATGCCGGCGCCGCCATCTTGCTACACCCTACAGTACACTATGCCTTGTATGCTACCACGCATGCGTCTAAGGCTTATCGAGCATGCGCAGGTTTACTTTCGGACAGGTAAGCAAACAGACGGCAGGTTTTCTCGGCAGGAAACACTCTGCTGGGAATCCCGGTGAGAAAATAGAGAGCCAGGTTCTCTATTTTCCTGTCGGGATTCCCGGCTGTTTTCCTGATGGGAAAACTGCTAGGCAGCATACACATGGCCGGGATTCCCGGCCAAATGCACTCCTGGCAGTTTTCCTTGTGTGTACGAGGCTTTAGATGGTAAATGACCTCCCTTCTGAGAGATTTGCTCTTATTATTGTTGTGCGGGGAAATCTCAAAAACAAAATGCTGACAAAGGCCTTAACCATTGCCTAAACTCAGTCTAAAACAAAAGCCACGTTTTGGCTTTACATACACTTTGATGTATATGATTCCGAATGACTCTCTGCATTAATAAATGAGGAAAAAGGAAATTAATTAAATACTTCCTGGGTGGAGGCGAAATACAAGGTATTGTCACGATGGTACCTCGTACCCACTTGGTTTGCAAAAATCATCGCCTCTCTGTTTCAGGGGCTGCGGCCATAATTTTACATTAGGTGTACATTCCCAAATGTAAAACATAGTGGACAATATACAATCTAGTCACTGAATATACCAAGTTGAATATTTAGTGACTAGATTGAATATTCCTAAAAAATTTAAAGACGTCATTATTTTCTGACCTATCCAGTGAGTTACTGAAATCTTAGGACTTTCATCTTTATCTTTCTGGCAGCTAAGATCACCATAGCGAGAGCATGGAAAACTCCTGTGATAAACCTAGCATTAGTAAGAGACAAAATCTCATTGATCGCAATAAATGAAAAATTGGCTAGCGTCCTTCCCGACCAACAACATTGCTTTGAAAAGGTCTGTAATCACTGGATCAGATCAGTCTGTTTGGGGGGGGGGGGGGTGGCCTGGAGCGTGTGGATTAGGGGTAAATCTTTTGTCTTCTCTTTTAAATCCTTTTCTTTCTTTTAACCTCTTCTATCACTTCCAATTTTGACCTTTTTTTTATGTACATTTAGAAGTGGTACTCACTTGGAAAGGTGATGTTCATTGGATTGGCATAGGTAAATTTGGTCCAACCATGCAGAATTTACTTTGCAGTACTTCCCTCTCCTCCCCCCCTTTTTTTTTGACAGCTGTCGGCTTGAGCAGAGAACTCTCTGCACTGAATCCAGGAAATGCTTTTGTAAGATCGGGAGGGGTTAGAATAGCAATCTTGATTCTTTAATGATACATCGTGCAGCTCTAATATATACTCGTACTATTTTGTACCTCATTGTTTGCTTAAAAATCTTTTCAATAAAAAACATTGGAAAAGAAAAAGGCATTTAAAAAAATGCACAAAAAAAAAAACCGCTGATCGGCTGCTGGTTTTCCAGCATAGCCATTCATCAGAATCCGGTTAAACTGACCATTTTTGGCACATGTGAACCCAGATTCTGGCTGTAGTGTCTGAAGTGTATGGTCTTGTACACATGACTGAGGAACTCGTCGTAAATGAAACATCGTTTTCCTCGACGAGTTCCTTGTTAGGCTTGTCGAGAATCTTGACAAGCTTTCTTTGCTTAAACACTGTCAAGACAAAATCTCATTGTTCTCAAACGCGGTGAAAAAAAAACGTATGACGGCACTATGAAGGGGAAGTTTGATTCCACTGGCACCACCCTTCTGAGCATGTGCGGGTTTCTAAGCATACACACAAACGTGTTTCTCGTCGAAAACCAGCCCGACGAGGAACATGATGAGGAAATTGAGACTCCCGACGACGAAAAAGAGAACTTGTTCTCTTTTTTTCTCATCGCGTTCCACGACAGTTTTCTCGATAAAAAACATACACACGACCGTTGTCCTCGGCAAAAAAGCTCTGCCACCAAGTTTCTTGATGGATTCTGTAGAGGAAAACGGTCGTGTGTACGATGCCTATGACTTACAAAAATTGGAGCTACAGCCCTCAAGTATTTGTCAGAGGCCCCACAAATTATTTGCGCTGTTTGTGATTTCCCTTTCTTTCCTAGCATTGTGTTTTTAAATGTAGTATAAAGTTAAAAAAAAATTGTGCTCAACAAAAACATATTTAATACCTTCACCCCTCATTGATTTGATAGCATTTGATGTGGCAATACAAATGTTAAGTATAATGTGTTTTTATATAGGTCATGTAGTCAGAATGTAATATCAAGGATAAAGTCAATATATAGAGCAGCAGTGGACAGCACGACGATTTCAGTTTCCACAAAATAAACTTGTTCTCTGTATGAAAAATAAAGTTATCTGGAAGGGATGTGAAGGTTGTATTTTGATCTCCAGATGGAGAATTAAGACAGCAGCACTGCAGAGAGCTCAGCTGTTAGCTGTTCCAATTAATAAGGTTTTTTATGAACTGTGGCCACAGTAAAAACAAGCTACAGGTCAGCAGATGGTCAACTTTCTGAAGCTTCAAAAAGCAACTGTGCTACCAAAGTGAGCTCTCTTCTCACTTGACCCTACACTGCCAATAATTCCAATCCTAGGGTTTGGGGAAGATGGTTCCAAGAGGTGTGATTCTCACCAGAAGGTTTACACAGGAATGAGAAACAAAATTAATATACATTTTGAGAGAAAAGGACTGTAGGTATGGAAACCTTAGCACAATGTCAAATGTAGAACGAATCCTTAGAGTGATATTTATCTGCCTGGCTGGCTGTCTATCCAATATCTACCTATTCAGACAATATGAGTATGGGCCATGTGATGCTAGCAATCCTGTTGCTGGCTGTGTTTCCCTCAGTGATGGAGCGATGGCTGTCTCGTCTGGGCAGTGAGTAAGCAACGTATGGTATCAGATGAGTACTTACTTTGTTCTTCATAGAGATCCTGGCACGGATTCAGGTAGAGCGGTGCATCTTTATGCGGGGGTAGCGTATCTACTTTACGCTACGCCTGCGCAACATTGAGAGGCAAGCATGCTATTCACAAAGAATATGCGCTCAACGTTGCGCCGGCGTAGCGTATAGTTGTCGGCGTAAGCCGACGTAAGTCAAAGTAGGTGGAAGTGGGCGTGATATATTATAATGAAGCATGACCCCATGCAAATGATGGCCACAGCTTCAAAAAACAAACTGCGCATGCGTCGTCTCTTGGACGCATCCCAGTGCGCATGCTCATAGTTACGACGAAATAGCTGCCTAAGATACGTCGAACACTGCCTACGACGTGAACATAACCTACGCACAGCCCTATTCACGTAGTCCTACGTAAACGGCGTACGCAACGTAAAATTCGACAGCGTTGTTCCCTGGCCCATACCTTTGCATTACCTGCGCCTCCTATATGAGGGGTAACTTTACACCGGACGTAAGCCTTACGTAAATCGCGTATATGAAGCGGCCGGGCGCATCTACATTTGTAAATCGGCGTATTTTACTCATTTGCATATTTTAAATGGGAACGCCGAATGCGTCCAGCTGAAGCCTTGTTTTACGACGTATATAGCTTCGCGAATCGGCGTAACAATACGACGGCGCACATTTGTACTTACGACGGCATATCTCTAGATACGCCGGCGTAAAACGTTTGTGAATCCGGGCCCCTGTCTCTAGAGACAACTTTCCAATGACAAGATCACTAGTATGACATGGTTCTATATCTGCGAATAATAAAGGAGGGGGAGGGGGGAAGCACTCACAAGGCCACATTCGTATAATTTAAGAGTAAAACATAGACGATTACCCAGAGGGGTAACCAATGGTCGAACTTTAAAGGCAAGGAAACAATAGAGATAACAAAAAAATATATATTTATTACAGGAAATACAAATTGATAAACACAGTGTTCAAGAATTAAAATCATACAAGATGATACAGAGTATAGATTCAGTCCCTTTCCTCTGCCTCTCCTGTTATCAATTTAACAGGAGAGGCAGAGGAAAATGTGTTCTTCTACCTGTAGAAGACTGATGACATCATCTCAATCTCATCAAAATGTTCCCTCCATCTGCCTTTATTGCAGGTAGGGAGTCCACGTAGATTATAGCAGGTAAAGATAACATTAAAAAAAATTCTTGTGAAAAAAAAAAGAGATAACATTAACATTATGTCCAACACCTGAATAATTTATTGAGTAGCTCTTAGTAAATATGCCTGTACATATATGACAGATTTGCTCAGTTACTCTGGAATTCATAAATAACTGACAATCCACATTTTCAGATGTTTATGTGAATCCTTAAGAAAAAAGTGCTTGTATTAGGTACCCAAAAATTTCTCAGCTTGTAACTGTCTGATATTCCATTTAGAAACTTTTCTGGAAAATTTGAATCAGCCTTTTACCACCAACCATACCTCCCAACATTTTTAGATAGGAACGAATGAGGGACACCTACTAACAAACATATGTAGGCATAGGGCATGCCCCCTGCCACACCCCCTTAAAGGAGAATTAACCAAAAAAAAGTTAATTAAATCCACAATTCGTTTTTTTTCTTTACCCCTACTATTTCTTTATATTGGCTTTTAAAATGTACAAATGCAGCAATTTAGAAATTGGATGAAAGGTTTAGCACTGGGAAACAATTTTTGATATATAAAAAGTGCATTTTATATACAACTATATAGGGTTGTCCCGATACCGATACTAGTATTGGTATCGAGACCGATGCCGAGTATTTGCGGGAGTACTTGTACTCCCGCAAATACCCCCGATACTAAAATAGAATACTTCCCCCATATTGCAGCCATGTATGGTCCCCATACCTGTATATATGATGCCGCCGCCGCCACCGCCGTTAATCCCCTGCATTACAGCGTAGCGCCGCGCACGCAGTACAAGCTTCCGTTGTGAATACTTGTAAAGCGTGCGCCGCTATGCATAGACACTCCCCTTCTCGTGATTGGACGGGACAGGACATGGCTGCAATATGTGGGGGACATGACATGGCTGCAGTATGTGGGGGACATGACATGGCTGCAATATGTGGGGGACAGGACATGGCTGCAATATGTGGGGGACAGGACATGGCTGCAATATGTGGGGGACAGGACATGGCTGCAATATGTGGGGGACAGGACATGGCTGCAATATGTGGGGGGACATGGCTGGGGGGACATGGCTGCATTTGGGGACACATTAAAAAAAGTATCGGTATTCGGTATCGGCGAGTACATGAAAAAAAGTATCGGTACTTGTACTCGGTCCTAAAAAAGAGGCATCGGGACAACCCTACAACTATATAGATCACGCCAAAATGAGGGAAAAATGAGGAGGAAAGAGGGACATTGTTCCAAATCAGGTACAGTCACTTGAAATCAGGGACAGTAGGGAGCTATGCACAAACCTTGGTGATAGTATGACTGCCAAAATATACCTTTTTTTCACAGTGGTACCATACTTAAGACAAACCCGCAAGAAGTAGTAAAAAAAAACACAAAAAAGAAAACAGAGCTTACTTTTGCTGAAACCAAGTCCAAATTGGCAACTTATTGACAGCCAGTCACAGAGCAGTCGATTTGTAGCCAACAACTTTCAAACCTAATTTCTCAGTATTACCATGTGGCTGGGTCATAATAAGATTCATCATTTCATTCTTAAGGCTGCATTCACACCTAGGCGACAAGTAACGGCGCGTACGCGGCTTATTTTGCCGCGATTTGATTAACTTTTTTTTTTTTTAAACAAATCCTTTTCATTGCTGTCTATGGCCGAACGCCAATGCCGCCTGAAAAAAAGGGTCCGGGACTTTTTTTCAGGCGGCAGGCGTACGGCGTTTTGGCGTTCAGCGTGAAATGTGAACCATCTCATAGACAGCAATGGAAATTTGCCCCTCCAGCAGCACGAGCGTTGGGTGTCGGGCGTTTTGTCGCCACGGTGTGAATGCAGCCTTAAAGGAGTTGTAAAGGAAAAAATGTTTTTGCCTAAAATGAATGTCTGCAAGACAGACAGAATAGTGTAATGATTCTGTTAAAAAAAGAGTAAATACCTATTAATTTCCTTCATCTATATCACCTCCCGCGTTCTAGTTTCTGTTCTCTCATTCACTTCCTGGTTTGCGGTGCTTGTTCATGTAAGAACTAAATTTCCCGGTATGAATTGCGGCACGCCCAGTATTTTACACCTCCTTGAAGTCTCGTCTTGAAGTCTTGAACACGTAGAGAGCGTCTTGCCACACTTTTGTAGTTCCCAGGAGGGGACGAGCACGTTACTGACCACCGCAGTAAAGTCTCCCTTCACGGTGGTCAGTAAAATCAGACAAGCAGGAAGTGAACAGAACAGGGAAGAAATAGAGCAACTTCTGAGCAAAAAACAAACAATGAGGAAGTGAAAAGAGGAATGTCTGCACGTAAAGGATACTTATTATGAAAAAAGAAAAATTCCTTTACAACCCCTTTAACTGTCATTTGCCACTGCAGATTTGAACCATATTAGTGCATTACTGACAATTACCTATTTTTTGGTATTAAATCCCTCTTATTAGGTCATGTGGTAACGCACATTATGGCAACATGATTGCATTAGTGCATTGCAGTACCATTTGTTTTGAATGGTTCCCCAACTCACAGTGTGTTGCTATACAGTGCCCTTCCAAGTGCTTTTTTTGTGTACTGGGATGTGCTGGCAGCCCTATCAAAATTAAGCTGCTTAAACGCAACGCACACTTTTTGGGGTTGAATTACTAAAGGCAAATAGACTGCGCACTTTGCAAGTGTAATTGCTCCACAGTTTAGCAAATGAGAGTAAACTCTGCTTACTTCCATCATCCAATCATGTACAAACAACATTTTTATATTTTTCCTTGCATGTCATTAGGTATTTATTGCAAAGTGAAGCTTTGCCTAGTTTTCTAAGCCCTGGAGCAACTGCACTTTGTAAAGTGCACCGTCTATTTGCCTTTAGTAAACCAACACCATTGCTTTATGGTTTAACACTCCAGTTTAACTCTCTCAATGGAAGACTTAAATATTTATTTTAGGGAGACTGACCTGATGATTTGTAGAAACTGTTCTGAAATGAAACTTAGAGGGCCAAATTTCCATGTTTGACTAGAGTGATCCTTTAAGTCAGTAGACAGCATGGTACAAATGGATTATCTTTATTAGTTGTTCTGTTTTATTAAACAGGAACCATATTACATTATTCGTTCTAATTTGTTGTTAATGCTTTATTTTCCTTTTTAATGTGGCATGATTTCTCAGTTGCATTTGTTCTTCATCTGTGTGAATTAAAAGATTCAACATTGATTACGTATGATTCCTATTTTGCATAACAGGAGATGCGTTTGAAAATAACCGTATTAAAGTAGACTTATGCCATAATTCTATCCTTTCTCCTTAAGGTAGAACTATAGGCACAATTTTTTTTCATTATAACCCTTGTCAGATTTTTTTTTACGCAATCTGTGTCCCATTATCTTCACTTCCTGTCCCATAGCCAAACAGAAAGTGAGAGAAAATTCTTACAAATTAAGGAAATTCTTTGGGGACCAACTGCCCCCATTGAAAGATCTCCCCTCTATAACTTTTTTGGGGAAACCCAAAATGTGGGTGTTAGTGTATTTAAATCTGTTAGTACATCTAACTCCCCCACCCTATATAATACAGAAGATGTGTTAAAGGCCAGATCACCAGGTGAAAACAGTAAAAAAAAAAGCTTAAAGAAAACAAATGCAGCTAATGAATGGAAAGCTGCAATATATACAATTTATGGCTTTGGCATTAATGCCACTTTGAGCCAATGTCTATAAAGAATGGGTTGACGAAGTGTGCAGCAGTGTTAATACTTTGCATTTGTTTTCTTGCCTAGGAAGGGCTTATTACTTTGATTACATTGATTAATAATACGAGTCAGTAGTTGTTGGTTAAATCTATATGTTAACCACTTCCTTACTGGGCACTTATACCCCTTCCTGACCAGGTGAAATTTCAGCTTCTGGTACTGCGTCGCTTTAACTGACAATTGCGCGGTCGTGCGACGTGTTTTCCAAACAAAATTGGCGTCTTTTTTTCCCCAAAATTCTTTTGGTGGTATTTGATCATCTCTGCAGTTTTTATTTTTTGCGCTATAAACAAAAAAAGAGCTACAATTTTGAAAAAAAAGTCAATATTTTTTACTTGTTACTGTAATAAATAGCCAATTTAAAAAAAAAAAAAAACATTTTTTTTTCTCAGTTTAGGCCGATACGTATTATTCTACATATTTTTGGTGAAAAAAAAAAAATCGCAAAAGGCGACTGGTTTGCGCAAAAGTTATAGCGCTTAGAAAATAGGGGACGGAATTATTATTCATTTTTATTATAATTTTTTTTTACTAGTAATGGCGGCGATCTGCGATTTTTATTGGGACTGCGACGTTATGGCGGACACATCGGACACTTTTGACACATTTTTGGCGCATTCACATTTATACTGCAATCAGTGCTATAAAAATGCACCGATTACTGTATAAATGTGACTGGCAGTGAAGGGGTTAACACTAGGGGGCATGGAAGGGGTTAAATGTGTATCCTGGGTGTGTTCTAACTGTGTGGGGGGAGGGGGGTGACTGGGGGAGGTGACCGATGCTGTGTCCCTATGTACAAGGGACACAGATCGCTCTCCTCTCTCCCTGACAGGACGTGGAGCTCTGTGTTTACACACAGAGCTCCACGTCTTGTCCCTGTAGCCGCCGATTGCGAGTGCCTGGCGGACATCGCGGCCGCCAGGCACGCGCATCGGTATCTCAGGGATGCAGCGGGCACGCGTGCGGCGCTGGCGGCCGCGAGCGCGCCCTCTAGTGGCCAGGAATAGCACAGGGCGCATATATGCGCCCTGTCAGAGATTCAGGACCGCCCGACGGCCGCATATATTCGTACGGCCGTCGGTAAGTGGTTAAATGAGAGAATCTAGTACAATCAGTTTCCCTGTATCATAATAGGATATTTACTTGGGACAGAGGGCTAAGAATGTTAAAGTTGACATTTCCCTCTTCTGATAAAATTCAATAAAATCAACATGCAGCTCTGCATACAGATCCATTTTCTTAAAAAAAAAAGTTGCTTTAACTTACCTTTAATGGCTTTCCACTTCCTGGTTCTTTTTAGACACTGGTTACTTAGCCAGGGACTCACAGATGCCCCCTGGAAAGGTTACACTACCAGCAAAACTCAGGAAGATCTTGGTGTAACAGTGCAAGGCCCTGTCACTGTGAATATGGTTGTAGAAGAGACACAGCGTTCGTACATATGCAGGATGCCAGATTTCAAAGTCTCCTGATTGTGGCTGGGTTCACACCATTGCTAATTGGATGCGGGTTCTCACAGGAGATTTTGACCGTCACTCTATGGACCCGGTTCACATATCTCCGCAGCAGGCCCGGGGGGTTTTGTACAAAAGCGCTGTGCATCTTTTGGTCCATTTCAGGTCTGAATTCAGCCCAAAAATTTGGGCTGAAATCGGACCTGAATTGGTGAACCAGGACGCGCCATACCCCTGCGGTGAGCCAGATCGGCAATGGTGTGAACCCAGCCTGAAGTTTGGAGATTTTGAAGTGCTTTGGGAGTGAAAAATCTCCATCTCAGTGTCCAAAGCCTAGTACACACCATTTGAACAATAAAAAACTGTCCGCTCCAGTCGGAGCTGCTGTACTAGTAATCAGATGTTAGTACAGTAATCTCTCCTGCTGATCAGGAGTCGGTCAGCTGCTGGTTTTCCACGTCTGTTTGGACTGACTGCTAATCACATGGACCGAATGTTGGCTGTTTTTTATTGAACTGTCTGTTGTTACCCGACATTTGTCCCGAGTGTACTAGGCTTAAGTCTTGAAGGAGACTGCAGGCTGTGAGTGTAGGCAAACCGCCCTTATGATGAAGGACTTGGACATAGCTCAGAGCTCTTATTTGGAGACAGGTGTGTGCACCTGTTAGAGGACAGAGGTAATCTACTCAAAAGACAGCATGCCATACTGGAAGAGATTCCATGTCCATGGGGCTGACAGGGTTGAGGTAGATAAGTGAGTGTGGGAGAGCCAGGACAACTGGGGGAATTCAGGGGACTGAGAAGATCTGGAGGTCTTAGAGGAGTTAGAGAGCCCATAGTGCCATTATACCCCCTACTGAGATACCATGGGGTGGACCTGTGCAGCAGAGTGATGCAACTAAAAGCACGAGAGAGCAAGGAGAGTCCAGAAAGCCAGGAGCACTGGGTAAGACTGTCTGAGGAACCAGTGAAAAGAGCAGCGGTACTACCAGAGCTGTATCCTGGCCTAGGCCAACAAGGCCAAGGCCTAGGGCAGCACTTTGCAGGGGGGCAGCATGAAAGGAGTCCCCGCTGGCTAGCGCTACACTGTTAGGAAAATTAGTCTAGCGCCCCCATAAAGCGGCCGCACTGCTTCCAATTTTGACTGTTTTATCATCCTGGACCACAAACCTTACTCACTGTGCTATATGTTTCTGCTGCACCATCTACTTAAAGTAGAACTATAGGCAACACTTTTTTTTTTCATTTTGGGTAGAGTAAGGGAGGGTTATAGCCCCTGTCCGTTTATTTTTTACCATCCCTGTCCCATTGCGAAGATTTCCCTTAATTTCCTGCTCTATGGGCAACCAGGAAGTAAGAGGAAATCTTAGTAAATTAAGGGAATCCATTGCCCCCCCCCCCCCTCCAGGCCCTCAGAACTAGTGTCCTCACTCGGAAATTTCAGGGCGGGTCTTAAACAACACAGGGTGTGGCCGTGACAGGAAGGGGTGGGTCATATTTAAATTAGGGGGTGCACGAGTTTAGTCAGGCCTAGGGCAGCAGAAAAGCTAAATACACCTCTGGGTACTACTAAGGAAGAAGCCAGTCAGTTTTGGATTATTTGTTATCTGCTTTGCTGGGCAACTGTTCTGTTTCAAAGTTTTCTTTTCTAATGGTTTTTATTGAAGAGATATTTTTGACAAATAATAAGGTACCTAATAGCACGGGTTCATGTTCAACAACAGTGTTATAATAGAGAATGTCAAACCGTTACATTTTGGTCATTGCACAGCTATACCATTAAAAGTACTATCCACGACCGTCTCTGCCCGGGGGAGATGTGTCTCCCCCGGGCAGAGTACCAACAATGTTGGTACTAACACTTATAGCAATTCATAACTATTATGCTTACATGATTCCAAAAAACATGGGAGAAAAGTCAAGAGGGAGAAAGAATCCAGCAAAGGGACTTCTGTGCAATGGAACCAAACACTAAGCCATATAAAAAACAAATTTTCAAACACAAACTAGGCTTAGGATAACCTTAAAGGATCACTAAAGGAATTTTTTTTTTTTTTAGCTAAATAGCTTCCTTTACCTTACTGCAGTACTGGTTTCATGTCCTTATTGTTCGTTTTCGCTTTGAATTTGCTGTAATCCTGCTCTGATCTCCACACTTCCTGCTTGTCTGTTTCCTTATAACCACAGTGCTGGGAGCTTTCTCACGGTGGTTTAAGCTGTCATTATCGTCTGTCTAAAACTTCCCAGAACCAATCAGATTCATTTTAAAAACAAAACACTGCCCTGGATTTGTTTGTTTTTGTTCTGTGTGTCTATTTCTACTTTGCAGAAACATGAAGCCAGTTCAAAAGTGAAACTAACCTGCAGGCACATTATATGATTGATTTTTATCTATTTTTAATCATTTTGAAAAGGAATCAGTTAACTTTTATGTCTCTTTACCTTGTAAACAGTCATTTCAGCGTGTAGAAATCAAAATCAGAGCAAAGTTAGAAATTGCAAAAGGGATGTAAAAAGAAAAGATAAGAGAAAGAAAGAAGAGAAGAGAAAAAGAAGAGGTTTACAGTCAATCACCATGCTTTGGACTACCGCCAACACCCCCCCCCACCCCTGCCGCACCACCCCTTATGAGGAATGGAGATATCTAATGCAGGGGTTCCAAACCTTTTCGAAGCAAAGTTGTTGGTCATGAAGGATGCTGGTAAATTTTTAATTTATCACCATCCATGAAATTTTATTTTTCACCCATGCTACATTTATAACAGGGGTTTTCCATGCTTGCGTTTTGGTGGTCCTCGCTGCCAGGAACATAACTGTTTCAAACTTTTCATTAAGTTTCTTTAATAAAAGTTTGCTGGTCAACCTTAAAACCACAATTTGTGCTGGTATTGACTCATTACAAATGCTTCTACCACTGAGCTGAATTCCTCAATAACACATTGATTATAGTGAGTGAGTAAGTGAGTGAGTAACTTGTATAGCGCTGCAATTGCGAACTAAATCGCATCAAGGCGCTTTGCATCCAGTGTCGTCCTGATCCTTCAGAAGAGGTGGGTCTTTAGTTTTTTCCTAAATGCCTGGTGGTTTTCTTCCATGCGGATGGTCGTGGGTAGAGAGTTCCAGAGCCGCAGTCCTTGGACTGCAAATCTTCGTTCTCCCTACCAGTATACAAAGATTGTGTATTATTTTGTTGTGCATGCGTAAGATGAGGTACATGACATCATGTGCCTTATCTCACATATGTGCCATTAAACATTACACTCCATATGAGGCACAAAGGTCCTTGGTGGGTTGGCAGAGAACAATGAAGAAGAAGCCACCCGTTGACAATGTTGTTTTTCAAAATGGCAGCACATATATACATTTCTTATGTGGCAAGGTGGAAAAAAAGGCCCCTTCAGATATGTAAGTGTACTTGCTTACCCATATACTTTTAAATAGTGTTGGCAGCTTTAAAACAGAATTCAAATTCAGCCCATTCTCCATAGGGTTATTAGCTGCCATGTGACAGTTCTTTATATTAATAGAAGCCCGCAGCCTTCACACTGGTGGAAGAAAAAAATTGATATTTAAAGGGTTTGTGATTGGCTGTTTCTGCTGATGAACTGCCGAGAGAGCTGATAGGCATATCTAAGCAATTCCCAGCTGTATAATGCAGTTAGTTACTGCAGGGAGGCCGCAGGAAGCATACGGTTTTCATAGAAGTATATTTGGCCCTTGCGCTGCAGGAAGGTGTGTTATGAAAAACATAGCCTACATTAATTTTACCACATTAAAGTACATTTACCGCTCTTTCATGCTGAATACCATATGAGCAGCAAACAGATATTTTTTTCTCTTTTTATGCTAGGACATGCAACAACAATCATTTGTTAGTGCTCAAAGCATATGCTGTCATGTGCTTTAAAAATCAATGAATCTACATGAATAATCATAATGCAAAATGTAATTCTTTGCCTTGCTGTGCTTCTAAACTCCAAAACAAAGATGTAGTATATTGCAGCTTGCCACTCCTTCGATTAGTTTTTTTAGGCATTCTTTTAGGTGGTGCTGCTAATACCGCACTTCCTGTCCTAAACCAACTACAGAACCCTGTTGCCCATGGAAGTTAGGTGGGAAAGCTCATAATAGTGTTTGAAATGTCAGTTCAGTACACACATTGTTACAAGAACATTTGATTTCTGGCAGGATCGATAGGCATTTTTCTGTACTTGCTGAAAGTACATTTAATAAAAGGTAACCAACGCAGCCACACACAGTATACATAGTTACATTGGTTTAGCTTGGGTGCAAGTGGAGATCAGGGGAGTAGCGGTGTCATCCAGCTTTCCAGCTGCCAAGGGCACCAGCCAGGTATGGTATATGCATAATAAGGATAAATACAATCAGCGCACAGCCGAACACTGTATTGTGTTTTCACACCACCAACATGTTAATTTAAAGTAAATACCATGTAGTGCAACATAATGTCTACACAAGTCCCCAAAAAGTTGTTGAAAGTATTCTAACAATATGAATGTGTCCACTTGTTTCCAAGAATGATAAAGTTCAGTGAAAACAACGAAAAAACAACAACATATAAAGCACCCTGTGTCTAATAGCAGGTCATTGAATCATGCGCTGGAAGCTTGTTGTATGTAGAGTATAACTTTACTTTTATGGAGGATATCGTTGCATGCCTTTTATAATAGAACAGGATGAGAACACAAAAAAGTGCATTTAACACAATAAGGATGGTATTTCCTCTGATTACCTTACCATAGATGACACACTATAATACTCTAGCGCTACCTGCTGGATAGATAGGTATAATGCATATACACAGTCACAGGATGTAAGCAGATTGCGTTAGTTCTTCCAACACCCCTTCTTAACAGCATGTGCTTTGTCAAATTATATTCAGCTTGTTCTGGAAATACCTATGACGTTCCTTCAACAAAGGCTTTGTGATCGCATTGGCAGTCATCTCCTCTGACGGGCAGTATTGAATGTCAATATCACCTTGCTCTTGATTGTCCCTCAGTAAGTGATACTTGACGTTGATGTGTTTGGTCCTAGGATTGACCCTTTCTGATTGCAAAATCTTTATACATCCCTGGTTGTCTTCAAAAATGGGAATTGGTTTTGACATGTCTATCCCAATGTCCATAAAAAGTTGACAAATCCATATATTTTCTTGACATGCGTGTGCTGCTGCAATGTACTCTGCTTCAGTTGAAGATAGAGCGACAATTGCTTGCTTTCGACTAGACCAACTTATGGTTCCTCCCCCATACTGGAAGATAAATCCACTTGTGGACTTGCGGTCTGTACAGTCCCTGACCCAATCAGCATCCACATATCCGACCAGTTTTGGATCTGATGTAGCTGGTATTGATCTGAATTGTTACGTTGAGGTATCATATCACTCTTTTTACTTTGTTCCATTCATGCTGACAGGGAACTGAAACTTTCCTGCATAGTATGCCCACTGCTGCGGCTATGTCTTCTCTTGTCACAGTGGCAACATATAGCATATTACCGATTGCTCTGCAATACATGTCATTGTTGGCTAGCAAGTTTTCTGCTTCATTGCTCTAATAGCCTGGTTCCATAGGAGTTTTAATTTCCTTTGCATCTTGCATATGAAATTGTTCCAATATTTCTGAGATTTTCTGAGATTGGTTGAGAAGATAACTTTCAATCTTCGTCTCTCTCTATTAGGATTCCCAGATAAAAGCTAATGTTCCCTAGTTCTTTGATTTAAAAATGTTCTTTCAGCTTGAGAACTAACTGTTCAAAACAAGTTATAATGTTCCTGGAGTAGAGACAGGGGTCTGCTTTACTTCTTGAGAATCCCTCTCTGGTAAGTACTTTGTTCACTTTCATGTGACTGCCGTGATTGGCTGTCACGACAGGCACACAAATGGAAAGCTCCCGATTGCATGTAGCGATCAGAAGCTTTCCGTTAGCTGCCCATAACTGTTGTTGGAGTGCGCAAGGCACGCACTCTCGGCATAGCTGCGGCCACTCTGCATCAAGGGTCACCCGCCAAGAGGCTGCATATTTGCACGCGCCCAGCACCAAGGATTTAAAGTGTATTAAAGCAAACAACATTTTTTTTTAGGTTTGGAATGATTACAGATTACTTGGTTGTCTGTGTTAATTTTGGTGAGATTTTCCTCTTCTTTTCCTGTCCCAGAAACACATCAGGATGTTAGAGGAGATCTTTGCAAATTAACCACTTGCCGACCAGCCGCCAGCAGCCGCCGGAAATGCTGCCACTCTCCCCATCAAATGCTGCCACTGTGTCCATCAAATGCTACCACTCTGCCTATTGAATGCTACTACTCTGCCCATCCAATGCTGCCACTGTGACCCCCCCCCCCCGCTCGCTCGGTGAGTGGTGTCATCCGAGCAGTGTCCTTCATGTGTCTCTTCCCATCCTCTCCTTCTGTCAGACATCCAATCACAGCGCCTGTCGTTTCAGCCAATCAGGTGACGGGTAACAGACCCTAACACCTGATTGGCAGAGAGGCAGTTCAATGTTAGGACAGTGAATATTCATTCGCTGTTCTAACACACCTGGGTGACCTGCGGGTGCAAATCATGGTGCTTGTAGGTCACCTTTTTTTGACGTCTATTAGAGCCTATGGCTCTAATCAGGTGCTTCAAAAACACCCCCAGCCTCTGTAATCTAGGCGCCTGGCACCCGAAAAGGGGCTGAGCACCTGAATAGAGGGTGGCAGCGGTGGCCATGGATAGATTCATGCAATGCATGAATCTATCCATTGGTCATAGAGGGGGTGGCTGGAGAGAGGGGGCAGTGCCTGTGCGACCTTAATGGACGCACCACCACTGCTGCTTTTTGGCATCCTGCAAAGAGGATTTGTGAGGATACTGCACTTTATACGTGAAGTAAAAATTATGACTTCTCGCCTCTCCACTTCGCCTGATCAAATCATTTTTTGCTTTCATTTAGAAAATGCACAGCATTCTCTGTATGGTGCCTATGCTGACAGGCCAACTTCCTGTGTTCAGACTTCAGCAGGACAGCTGCTCAGGACTCTTAATGGGTAAGTTCACTTTTACAGAAAAATCTGTAAGGTGAACTTACACAGGTCCCCCCGCCTAACCTCCCCCGGGTCCCGCTGACTTGGACCGTGGCAATCTCGGTTCTAAGCCAAGGTATATCCGCGCCAGGATTCCAAGGCTTAGAAATTCCCTGAGCTGCATTCTAATTGGTCAGCGTCGTTTATAATCCCTGGACTCCTGGCATAGATATACCAGGGCTTAGAACCGGAGATTGCCATGGTCCAGGTCAGCGGGACCAGAGGGAGTGGGGGTGGGGGGCGAGGAGGGGGACCTGTATACATTCACCTTACAGATTTTTCTGTTAAGCTGAACTTACACTTTAAAGTGGATTTAAACCCGATTCATGAAAATGTGAGCTGGGCACATATATCTGCAGTATTTTGTAGACATGTGCAAACTGGAATATTTCGTTTAGTTTTTTTCGTTTGGAAAATAAATGTATTTAGTTACTCCCGAAAATCGTTTTGATTTATGTCTATTTCGTCTGGAAAGTTTTCATCCGAAAACGACGATTTTCGATGCTTTGTCGAATTTTTGTCGTTCAATTCGACAAAGCATCGAAAATCGTCGTTCTGAATACAGTGAATAGGTAGAAATTGAACGACGAAAATTCGACGATTTTCGATGCTTTGTCGAATTTTCGTCGTTCAATTCCTACCTATATTCACTGTACAGTTAATGGGTAGGAATTGAACGACGAAAATTCGACAAAGCATCGAAAATCGTCGGATCTGAACGAAAACGAAAATAAAGCATTTTTTATGTCGGATCTTTCGGTTTTCGTTTCTTGCGTTTCGTTCGTTAAAAATACCAGATTTTCTGACGAAAATGCATTCTAACGAAAACGAATGCACATGTCTAGTATTTTGTTATCTCTCTTCAAAGAGCTGTGTCTCATAGCTTTGTCTTGCTCTGTTCCTTTGTTATCAGCCTGAGAACTTTTGACAAGCTCTCCGAGGCGCGAAGATAGAAGTGTGAGTCGGAGAAGGTTGCTATAGATTAGCAGCCAGCAAAACTACACACATGTATGTGTGGGGAGGGGGGTGTGAGCCTTTCCTCCAATCAACTATCTCACAGTCTCTCACAGTGTCTAGCAATGATCTCCTCCTACAGGGGAATCAGGAAGTGAAAATTCTAACAGGACATGCACAGTGTATCAATGTGAAAACAGACCATATACATGTAATACTTTTATCGGGAGATTTATTTAATCCCTTTGTATCATATGAGGCTGTTCACTACATCTGCTTTAAGCAAGCGGTGTCCACTTCAGTGATTTCCAGCTTCCATTTGCATCGGGCAGGTATGGTATATACATAGTTACATTGGTCCAATCTAGACCAATGTAACTATGTATACTGTATACTACCTTTTACACTTAAAAAAAACTGGCCAAAAAGCAGGAGTCCTCTTATACGCCGGGTCAGCTGTTCGGATGCCTGCTAGATGTGCGGTAATACTGTATGTAGCCGAAGCTACATACAGTATATACCGCTTAGCCAATCCTGGTGAGCGATGTATTCAAATGAATACAGAGCCTGCTCGGATTGGAGTAACAACCTCTGCCAATCCAATCAGGCTACATACAGTAGCCTGCTCGGATTGGCTTTGAGAGTCAGAGAGGCGTGGGCTGATGATGTTACAGCCTCTCCCAATCCAAGCAGGCTTTGTATTTATTAATAGAATACATTGCTTGCCGTGATTGGCTCCAGCTACAGCAAGAAGGAAGAAGAATATGGCTCCAGAAGGAAGAAATATGAAGCGTCGGAAGCCTAGGAAGGGGGGTCGTCTTATACGGTGAGTACAGGCAAAAAATCTTAAAAAAAATGTAAAATTAGGGGGTCGTCTTATACGCCCACTCGCCATACACACCGGCAAATACGGTAAATTATCCATGCCTGGAATTCTTTGTTCACATTATCAGGTCTTGGATGCTTCCTGAGTACTCCTGCCTATACCATGCCCTGACCTTCTGCCTGTTTAGGACTATATCTTTGTCTTCCACAATTTATTTTGCTTCCTTATTTCCTAATTGTGAAGTGTTACCAATGGAGAAATCCAAAGGCATGCAACATGGGAGCTATTCCCCAATGGAGCAATGGTGAAATCCAGAATTGTTTGCCATGCTGATTGACTACACCTGATGTCTGTTGGCAATTAAATAATGATCTCAGTAAACTGGAATCTGATTGGCTAGCCTGGATAGCTATTCTTTGCTGCACCATTTTCTATATCTGCTAGTGATGAATCACCACTCTTTTGTGCTATAGGGCTGCCTTTTGTAGACTCCATTATCAATCTGTGCATTAAAGCTGGCTTTAATGTGTTTTGGTTGTATGTACCTCCATTTGCCTGTAGTCATTCATGTTATATTTAGACTTTTTTTTTTTTTAGAAAGGGCTACAGTAGCCTACAGCTGTGTACAGCAGAGGAATAGCTAGATGTATGGAAGTGATCCAATGAAAGGTATTAGTAGACTTGCCAACAGATGTTAGATTCTTGCTGTTTTGTATGCTGTATATGATTTGTGTACTAGGCAAATGCAGACATATCACAGACACACTACAAAAGACAGCAGCAGATCACAACACAATAGTGTGGATATTAAATATGAAATTTGGATTGGTAATATCAAAGTTTATCTTCCTATTTCTTAAAGGTTATATTGCATCATTTACTTAAGTCACCACATTCATATTATGTTTTGATTATTTATAGTATATAACAATTGCAGCACTCACAAACCCAAAACTACAATGATTAAAAATAAATAGTAATGAAAAATAATCCTATAAATCACCAAGATCTTACCTCCAGTGTCTCCCATTCAAGTGCTAACTTGGCCCAACCCGCTTAGCTTTCAAGATCAGGTGAATTCAGGTGAATACCCCCAATATCTATTGTTAACAGCAATATGTGTAATTAAAATGCTTTGGATAAACCGTGATATTGTGATCATATACTGTACAGAACAATAGATCAACAACGTGCTTAAATAGAGAAATTTATAGTGAAAAATACACTAGAACAGAATAAAGAGTCCCGCAAGCCATGATGAGAAAATAGGATGAGCTCCTCATGCTGTCATCATCATCAAACATTTGTAAGGTCTCCCCAGGTGTCAATGGACACACACAAGGCTTACCAAAAATATGACCCTCTATATAAGGATGGCCACATCCACAGTAACATTTCCCCAGGGAAAAGGGTCACTTTCTCCCCTCATCCACAGAGACACCAGGAATTTTTCGGTCAGTTGTCACCATATACATCCACAACTTGCAGGGAACTTCTGCACCACTGAGAATTAGCTCAGCAGGACTGATGCACATGCAGTATGATAAAAGTGTAGTGCCCCCTTACTTTCAGTATGGGCACTACGCTAAAGTTAGTTGGAATGGGAGAGTTACATTGCTCCCATTCATCATTTATCTAAATCGGGACTTCTGTCATCCCAGAAAAGTCTCCTGGGCCAGTCTGCATTCTAGAGATGTGGTATCATCTCTGGCCAGCAGTTGGCGCCAGCGGGGTTTCTGGCAGAGCAAGTCTTCCCCAGCAGCCAATTGGAGGAGTTCCTCCCTCGCGGGGGCATGCTGGGGAGGAGTATATCTGTGACGCGTGTCATGTGTTCTAAAATCTTCGCGGGGTCCCGATGCTGGGATCGGCATCCACCTTCAGGGTGCGCGCACCTATGGGCCCCGCCGGCATGGCCCTCCTGGCCAAGCTTACAGGCTTCATCGAGCCTCAACCGGAGGTGAGAGAGGACCCCAGTGACCTACTGGGTTCCAGGTTCCATTGAAACGGATCTCAGGCTGAGTGCCGCATTAATCGGGGATCTGGTGACCCGGATGTTTCAGGTACGCATTACTGTCTCCCGGTGACCTGGGCTGGATTCCATTGAAAGGATTCGCCCCTATTCATTCATTTGACAGAAGCGACGATGAGCTTACAAATCGGTACTACTAAGGGCTGGCTTGCCCGTCCACATCCAGGCCTGACACCGCAAGTTCACCTCTTTCCTCTCATCAACCTTTCTCTCCCAACTGAAGTTGATGTTGGCTGTGTTGGCCTGGAAATAAAGCATTGGAAAACTTTTATTGATTGTCTGGACCTCCGCTCACTACTTTGTTCCTGCATCACATCCCTAGACAACGATAGGATAACGTAATGTGCCGATCCCAACAATCAACCAGCGGCTCTTCCGGGGTTATCGCTACAAAAGTAAAACCACCCAAAAAACAACCACAAAACCAGATACAAGCTGAAATCCATACTCCTTTGTCCCTTCTTACCTGCAAGCTAGAACCTGTGCAGTCCCTAACGCACTGTGCATACAAAGTACTCGGGGGAACATGTAGGAAGGGGTTATTTTCCCCTTTACTGTACAGACGACCCTGTAGGTGCAGTGAGAATTTTAATTTACTTAAGATCCTAGCAGAACTTAGTAGAGGACTCAGAATGTAGCCGACGAACTGTATATGAGTTCTCCTCTTTGGAAGAAAGGCCTAGTCAGTTGCTGATAACTGTGACTTTGGAATGTGAATTATAAGGCAAGCAAAGAAAATGTCACAGTTATCATGAATACCGTAATGCCTTCTACTTGCTGGACAGTATTATTCAACTTCATGGACTGTTATGTTACTATGTACAGTACTATGCTTATAGCTGTGCACGTATTCAAAATAATATGACCTGCCTATTAACTTTTAAATAAAACAAATAATTTACAATATTTAGCCTCTGTGTGATGTGAAGACATATGAGATAAAAGGTGTTGTTTGAAGCGTTAAAGCCAATATCTGGGGAAATGCGTGATAAGTGCTAACCTGATTAGAGCTAGGATCTAGTGGTTGTTAAGTGAAGGGTTCGCATTCCTGGCCATGAGAGAAGAACCTTCTTTCAATAGAATATGCACCAAGTGACCTGAGCCCCCGCATGCCATGGGCCTTTGGTGTTCAGTTAGACATATGGAGTCCTAACTTGGAACCACAAGTATAATGCAGGGACCCGCATAAGAGGTCACCTAGGCATTAAAAAAGGTTGCTATGTCTATGGGTTAGGGGGGTGGAGCAAGAAAGACCTCTAACCCGTCATTTGTGTGCATGTAGGCATGGAGGCCTGCATAGGCTATGGAGCATAAACAGTGTACACACTTTCTCCCCCACGTGCACATTACACAATTAGTCTCACCCTGCCCATAGAGTTTCCAGTATGAGCACAGACATTCAGGAATGCGCTCGGGAGCCGTCAGTGACGGCACAATCGCCTTCACTAACAGCATACTCAGTGAACCTGCCCCGTTGTCTACGGCGTGCATGCGCCTTAGACACCGGTGTAGTCTTTTCTGCAAATATCTCCTAAACATGTAGGTTTAGGAGATATTTCTTGTACATACAGGTAAGCCTTAATCTAGGCTTACCTGTAAGTAAAGGTGGTCTATAAGGGTTTACAACCACTTTAATAGAAACACACATGGTTCACAGCATCTACTGTTGCAATTCTGTCACTCGCTGCAGGTCCACATAAAAATGTAGCAGAGCTTACACTATGTAAGCTCTTTCACAGAGGCAATAATACAAGATATATTTACAGAAAATGTGTTACAAAACAGACATAAGCAATAGTAAAATAAAAAGAGTTTAAAAGTGAAAAATACTAAAGAGGTGTTAGCTTGGTTCAATGCAGTTTGGTTCACATGATATACAGTATATTAGATGCAACTTTCTCCAAAAAAGTCTAATGTGTCTTATTAGTGTAGCACCCTGATGTTTAGGCAGGGTTGCTAGTAAATTTACCTGCCAGGTCTGGGCCTATCCAGAGGCAAGAGTGCAATGTAGGGTTGGGACTACGGCTTGCAGTCCAACCAGAAGTGACGGTTCCGCTGGCCTGAGAACCTTTCATGGTCGGAGGTAGAGGGGAAGCTGTCACCACTAAGGGACCATCTACCTTATTAACAGGGACCATTGTAAGTAGCTGAAGCAAGTACCAAAGCAGTATTCTCACCAACCGGGGATAGGGAAGAATTGGGAACTTCAGCAGGAGTCAAATCAGGGACCGAGCCAGTGGAGGTGATGCTTGCAGAGCAGCCTTGTGTGTCAAGCTAGGGATCGAGCTGGCCAGTGGGGTGACACTTGAGAAGTATCTTGGATGCCAAGCTAGGGACCCAGCAGAGATGCGGTGTTGACACATGAGAAAGATACTGAGCGAGAAGGTTGGAAGAGCTTCGGGATATCAAGTGGCAGTGGATCAGCAAGTCCAGAGAGAGAGACTAGGAGCTCAGTTGAATGAAGATCTACAATAGGAGATTGTAGAGGAAGTGAGAGTTCATTGTAACCTGTGGCAAACCTAGCCACTTCTAGAACGCTGGACGTTACATGTCAAAAGGTTGTCTGTGTTATATGCTATGTATTCTGCTGGGTCTTATGTGGGCATAGTAATTGGTATGCTGGCAGCCGTAAGCCACTAGCATTCAAGTACTTTGTTTTATGTTGCCCAATCGGTGTTCGGAAGTTTTAAACCGAACTCCCACAACACATAACCCCAGACCCCAGCTATCAACCGACTTTTCCCTCGTGCAGCAATGCCTGATGGGAGAATTATCCAAAATGTTAAGTTCCCCATCTGGTCCTCCCTGTATTACCCCTGTTAAATCTATTTGGCTGTTTGGAAACCCCTTGCATGGGGAATTCTATAAATATGGAAGCCTGTGAATAAAAAGTCAGTTGACTCTCAGAGCTGTGTGTCGTCTGGTTACTGGGGGAGATTTGGGACATTGCCTTACTTGTCAATGCTGACTGTGGATTTACCCTGGTTACCAGTGGAGATCGTGGAGTTTAATATTGTACTCCGCTACATTTGGTGGCAAGCGACGGGATCCAACCTTACAGCCGATAAGCGCAATTCGTGCAATGTGAACTACCGATGTAAATGGAAACGGATTATTCTATGCTAAACCGGCAGACATTAAAGGAACTGCTAGAAGCCAGGGGTAAGGTAGCCAGCAACAAATCCAAAGCTGTACTAACTGCCGAGCTGATGGAGGGAGACAGAGCCCACAGCGCTACACCTCCAGCAGCCATGGAAGAAACCCTCTACCAGAGAGAAATGAGGACCAGGCTGGAATTTTTGCCACAGCCTATATCAGATGCCATGCTGCATATGGTAATGGCGAATGTGCATGAGTACGTGATGGCACACAGTCCGCAGTATACACAGTCTCGAGCAGAATCCACTACTGGGTCACTCTACAACCAGGTAAAACCCAAAATTCCCTATTATGCCTTTAAAATGTTTTGCGAGGAGAAGGATGAGATTGATGGGTATTTACAGGATTTTGAGAGACTGTGTGATTTACATGACTTGGAACGGACAGTATGGGTCTCATTGCTAGCAGGCAAGCTGGCAGGTCGGGCAGCAGAAGCATATCGCGCTGTACCCAGTGAGGACAGCAAGGATTATGATAAAGTGAAGCGAGCGATATTAGAGAGATACGCCATTACTCCAGAGGCATACCGGCGCAAGTTTAGAAACCTACGCAAACCAGAGAAGGATTCACATGCTGAATGGGCACACAAGATGGACCAAGCTTCCCAAGGGTGGATACAAGCCAGCCAAGCCACTACTATGGAGGAATTGAGACAGTTAATGCTGTTGGAGCAATTCTTCAATGGTTTGTCCCCAGAGGCACAAGAATGGGTGCGAGACAGGAAACCTCTCACCCTAACCGAAGCGGCTCGATTAGCGGATCAGCATTTTGATGCAAGGAGACATCATGGGCCCCTAACCAAGAGTTATCCTCGACCCGCGGGACCACCCAGTACTCTACCACCCCCCGGTCTCACAGCCTCCCCTTTTCGTCAATCCCAAGGGACTTTACCACCACCCTCCAGATATAACGGACGTGCCAACATCCAATGCCACACCTGCAAACAGTGGGGACATATGGCACGCGAGTGCACCCAAAACCGGGGCAGACCCGCCTGGAACCAATGCCGACCGAACCCGGCACCAAGGGCTGCTGCCCATCATTATCAACGGGAGCCGGCCACTCAAGAGATGTTGAGCATTCCAGCGGAAGAACCCCTGGGAATCTTGCATGAGGTGATGACAGTCCGAGCCACGGATAACCGGCAGCATCATCGACAGCCAGTGACCTTGGAGGGGAAAGAAGTCCAGGGACTTCGGGATTCAGGAGCTACTTTAACCTTGATAGCACCCCATTTGGTCCCTGACTCGGCACACACTGGCGGATCAGTGGCAGTACGAGTGGCAGGGGGAGCAGTGTACCGACTACCCATTGCCAAAGTACATTTGGATTGGGGTGTGGGAGGGGGGACGGTAGAAGTGGGCCTCATGCAAAATTTACCAGCAGATGTTATGCTGGGAAATGACTTGGGCCAGATGACCTCTGCTTTTGTACCCCAGGCCCCATACCAGGAAGCCCATCCAGTGACCACACGGCAACAGGCTCGCACCACAGTTCCACCGACACACTCTGAGGCTCCGGTAAGAGACCATGACCCCCACACGACACGTATGTCCTGGGATACCCCGACTAAGTTTGAGGCCGAGGTGAGGTCAGACCCCACGCTACAGGTATACAGGGACAGGGTACACGCTGACCAGGCTGGGCTAGAGGGGGAGTGGTACACCTGGGAGAAAGGGCTACTTTACCGCATTGCTGAAAATGGAGTGGGAGGGTCGGCCACAGTAACGACTAAACAGTTAGTGGTTCCCCAGAAGTATAGGCAAGAACTGCTTCGGATTGCCCACGACATTCCCCTGTCTGGGCATCTGGGGATGACACGTACCCGATACAGGCTGACCCACGCTTTCTTCTGGCCAGGGATCTCCAAGGATGTGAGGCAATACTGCACCTCCTGTGACATTTGCCAGCGAGTAGGCAAGCGAGGTGACCGCCGCAAAGCCAGTAGGGTGGCCGTAGATATGTGTGGGCCCTCAAAAAGTTGCAGCCGTATTTGTATGGACAACCTTTTTCGCTACTCACAGATCACAACCCGTTGGTGTGGCTAAACCGTGTGGCGAGAGACAATGCCCGGCTGCTGCGGTGGAGTTTGGCGCTGCAGCCGTTTGACTTTACAATCCACTACCGACCAGGGAAGCAAAACGGTAACGCCGACGGGTTATCTAGACAAATTGAACTTGAAAAGTGATCTGTGAGTACTTCCCCGGACATCCCCAAGCCGATCCGTTGGGATCAGACTGTGTATGCCGGCTTGGTTCTGGGGGAGCATTGTGGCAAACCTAGCCACTTCTAGAACGCTGGACGTTACATGTCAAAAGGTTGTCTATGTTATATGCTATGTATTCTGCTGGGTCTTATGTGGGCATAGTAATTGGTATGCTGGCAGCCGTAAGCCACTAGCATTCAAGTACTTTGTTTTATGTTGCCCAATCGGTGTTCGGCAGTTTTAAACCGAACTCCCACAACACATTACCCCAGACCCCAGCTATCAACCGACTTTTCCCTCGTGCAGCAATGCCTGATGGGAGAATTATCCAAAATGTTAAGTTCCCCATCTGGTCCACCCTGTATTACCCCTGTTAAATCTATTTGGCTGTTTGGAAACCCCTTGCATGGGGAATTCTATAAATATGGAAGCCTGTGAATAAAAAGTCAGTTGACTCTCAGAGCTGTGTGTCGTCTGGTTACTGGGGGAGATTTGGGACATTGCCTTACTTGTCAATGCTGACTGTGGATTTACCCTGGTTACCAGTGGAGATCGTGGAGTTTAATATTGTACTCCGCTACATAACCTTTGTTAGGAACTGTTCAAGATCATTGCCATAGGAGACAGCGGGTCTACGCACACAGATGTGGTGTCCAGCTGGGTACCTTTCCCTGCATGGCTGTCTACCTATAGAAATCTCTTATGCCTCGTACACACGTATCGGATTTCCTTTGGGAAAAGTTTTCCGTCGGAAATCCAGAGGGGAAAGCCAAGAACCTGCCCGGTTCAATCTTTCCCCTACACACATTTGTTTTTCCTGGCAGGAATCCTTGCTGTGTGAATGCTCCATCGCAGTTTTTCCCATAGGAAAACTGCCAAAACCGCCGGGCAAAAGTCCACCAGATTTCCCGGCGGGAAAAAAGAGACCTGGTTCTCTTTTTTTGTCTGGCGGTTTTTGGGCAGTTTTCCCATCGGAAAAACTGCGAGGAGCATACCCCTGGCCTGGATTCCCGGCCAAAAGCTCTCCTCACAGTTTTCCATCGGGAAAACTGACCATGTGTACGAGGCTTGAGTCTGCCAATTAACTCTGCAACTACTAAAGGGTGTCCTGGCCCTAAACCCTCTTTCCCACAGTTCTAGTTAAGAGACAACAAATCTCTTTGCGTTCAAGAAGTGTCTTGTGCTCATGAATCTACTTTGCATCACACCCACCATTAGGCATGTGCAAAAGTGAAAAATTTGTTTTGTTTCGTTTTAATTCGTCATTTAATTCATTTCATTAAGTTAGGTTCGTTACATGTGTTGAATTCATTTTCGGAATTCGTTCGTTTTCAAAAGAATTTCGAAAAATCTGGTCGAAATCGAAAATATTTCGACCGGTTTCGGAATTCGTTCGTTTTCGACCGAATTTCTAAAAAAAATCCGGTCGAAATCGAAAATATTTGGACCGGATTAGAAAACAAATAGTCTCTTTTCGAATATAATTTTTTTCGAATTAAATTCGAATATAATTATTTTTTTTCTAATTCCGATTGAATTTCGTCCACGGGTTTTCGATTCGGAATCCAAAACGTTCGTTCTGATTCAGTAAATTAGTTAATATTGCAATTCGGGAATTCGTATGCATCCGAATGTCCGAATAATGAAAAATGTGTCCGAATTTAGATTCGGAACAAAACGAAATGCACATGCCTACCCACCATGCCTCGTAACCCACTCAATAGAAGGATGTCAGCTATCCCTAACTCTGGAGGTTCTCATTAGACCAAAGGTGACACGGGACTCGGCTACATTAGCCTTCTGGATCTTGTGTTTGGTGTCTAATTTGTGTTTTCTACATTAATGTAATAATTTATATGGAAGGTAACGTCATTACAGTAAAATGAATAGAGATTACTTAACTTTGGGCAGTTCAGCTGTACAGTACAGAGGGAAAAAAAACTAGTAGCAGGGATGTTTATTCCTGAGGTGTTCTGCAGACTTATAACTAGAGCGTTTAGCATAAGGCCTAATTAGAAGTCATTTACAGATCCCAGCTAGTGTGGCTTTATATTGCCTCATCTTTTGTCATTCATGTCGCCTTCCCTCAATGCCTAGCATATACATGAGATTTAAATCTGATTATTTTTGTTATTGGCTTGTGAGTTCTGGAGAAAATGAGGTTGGTGTGGTGTTCAGTATCTGGGTTTTCCTGACCACAAAGCAAATTTCTGCCAATTTAGCATTAATTTGATGAAATTTTAAGTGTGTATGGTCAGTTTAAAGCCAGCAGCTACACATAGGCCTTTGGCAGAGTTTAGGAGCTGTCGCATTTAAGGGCCACCACAGGGGCCACCACATTCATCAAAATATCTCCTGATTTAGCTATAAATGTCTAGACTGGACAATCATCATTTCATACCGTGTGTTAAAGTGAAGTGTTACTTACCTTTGCTACATCCAGAGATCAGACATTTGTGATCTTCTTGACAAGTTCATTGTGGCTCTGTAGTGCATTAAAAGTTAAAAATGATAAACAACAAATCAGTAAAGCTGAGCTAAACCCACTGATTTTAAAACAGTTGAAGGCTGGGTTCACACTATACTACACGACAGCAGTACAACTTTCATCCTACTTTGCTCTGCGACATCTGTCCTACATTCATCCTACATTCATCCTACATTCATCCTACATCCATCCTACTTTCATGAACAGGACACTACTTTGAACCAACTTTGTGATAGTCTGACTTGTTCTTTGACCAATCAAAACAATCCCAGAGTGAGATAAATTCCTTTTACTGCTGCTGTAATCACATGTCAGATGTCTGATAAGGACAAGGCTCCTACTTTGGTCCGACTTCAATGATATTCAATGGGCTGAAGTAGGATGAATGTCGGAGCAAAGTAGTACAGGGAGTGTTTTCAAAGACGGACCGACTTGTGTCGGATCAGTTAAGACAGCTCTCATAGGGAAACATTGATTTTCACACGTCATACGACATGGGCTCCCAATGTAGGAGCGTTGTCGGAACAAGTGTGAACCCAGCCGAATTCAAGGTATGCCTTTGGTGATAATTGTCTGATCACATAACTTGAAATTTGAAGCACTCAAATGAGTGGTGTGATAGATGAATAAATGTCTAGCACCATTACGACTGCAGATCTAAACATAGGTTAAGATGGCTCTTTCCTCACCGATAAAATATAGGAGGGTTTAGTTCTGCTTTACCAAATGTATTTCCTTGTCTCCAGTTTAATTTTAAAGCATAAATATCTAATGGATCTGAACATTGGCTAGTTTAAAATCAAGCTAAGCCCGGTATGTGCGTATTGTTGGGTGTATTTAAGTTTTTCTCAATCCTCATGTTAGAAAGGTGTTCAATTACAATGGCGCAGTGCTGCTGTCAGACCTGGTCCAAGGTGATAGCACTGACTATGTGCTATGTTTTGCAAATGCCATAGAATCAATAAAACGCCATTAGCCAATGTGGAGGAAAAAAGAGCAGGACCGCTGTCTGTGGCTAATTTCGTAAACCATCTCCCAATCCAATGAATAATCCAACTTCTGTCTGGATGCATATTGCTTTATGTTCCCTTACAAATGAAAGCAGAAGTTTTAGTGCAGACACTCAGTAGGAGCAATCAGGTTACAGCTGCCAATAATGCGGTGAAGAGTGTTTCTTGGCTGAACTCAGCACTAAATTAAATGGAGAGATCAGGTTGGCCACGCATAGTACAGTGTTTAGTCATGAAATGATTAGTGGAGTACTTTTGAGTGCATGCAAGTTCACACAAGCGCTAATTAAAAAAATATAATTGTAGAATTCATATTCTAATTGTAGAGTATGCTGATCAGCATAACATGTTTATTTTTTTTATTTTTTTATGTGTACCTTTACAATCACTTTAAATTGGTCCCCTTGCTGGTTAATGCCACAATGTGCTAGTATGCACCATCTACTAGCACATTATGACAGACATACCTTAGAAATGGAGCCCTCCAGCAGTACGCTGTCTTTTCTCATGGTGCTTCCACGTTCACCCCGGTCTTCCTCCCAGGTTTGTGCTCTGGCCTTTTGAAAGGGCCATGATGAAATCACTCCAACCACTGAGGCATGGGGCTCACTGCATTCACAGCAGTGTACCCTGAATGCAGAGTACACCGTGCTTGTGCTAGGTATGTCATGGACTGGAGTAGATGTTCATAACTACTAAACAATGCAAGTTTAGGCTGTTTACAAGGTGCCTACAGGTTTGATTACCTGTATTAAAGTTTGACCTAAATATCCCTTGTACCTATTTTTCGTCCTGACCTTACCCATACATCAAAGCCTTAGGCCCCATACACACGAGCAAATAGATCTGTTCAAATCGGTCGGACAGACCGATTTGAACAGATCTGTCTGCTGGGATGTATTGGTTTGATCGTGTACACACGATCAAACCAAAATTCCCACCGGCAGACAGCGCGCTGACGTGTCGATGACGTGGACGCCGCCACGTCACCGCACCAGGTAGTAAAACACTTCCGCGCATGCGTCGAATCCATTCGACGCATGTGCGAGCAGATATGTCTGCTGGTTAGCGTACTAGCCAGCAGACATATCGGTCCGACTGGTTCCCAGCCGACAGATTTCAAAGCATGCTTTGAAATCTGTCGGCTGGCCAAATCCGTCCGTTTGCCTGTACGCACGATCGAATCTGTCTGCTGAAACGGTCTGGCAGACCGTTTCCAGCAGACAGATTTGATCGTGTGTACGCAGCCTTAAAGGTTGAGTTCACTCAAAAGTGACATTTTTGTTATAGAGGCCAAATCAGACCCTAGTAGAGAGGAGCTTAGCATCCTCTGAGCTCAGCTCTATCTAATCTTCAAATTTCAGCTCTTTTTTTAGTTCATATTGCTGTGGACATTGACTAAACATGAGTAGGTGTTCATATAAGGGCACTGACGTCACCAGCATTCCACACCTTTGTTTATGTATACTTCAGAGGCAATGCATGACCCAGCCTTCAGCTAATTTGACTAAAAAAGAGGGCACCTTTGAAGCTTGGATAGAGATGAGTTCGGAGGACACCCAAAGTCATCTCTAGTCCCTAGCTTGTTTTATGCCTTGGATGCGCCAACAGAGCAATCTCCCTGTTATTTTTTTTTTACTCTGTTCCTGTCTGCTAGGAGTTTCTGGTGTTCTCACCCACTGCTGCATTTTCCAGTACCTTCTGTAAGACCAAGGTCTCTAAACTTTCTAAACAAGGGGCCAGTTTACTGTCCTTCAAACATTAGGGGGGCCGGACTGTGGGAGTGTCCTGGTGTCAGTGAGGGTACACAATGCCACATATTCATTGACAGGAATAATGCCCCATCGTGGTATCAGTGGGAGGAATAGTGCCCCATCATTGGTGTCAGTGGGAGAAACAGCGCCCCATCATTTTTGTCAGTGGAAGGAATAGTACCCCATCATGTATGTCAGTGGGTGGAAGGGTTTCCATCATTGGTATCAGTGGGAGGAATAGTCCTCCGTTGTTGGTGTCATTGGCAAGAATTATGCCCCCATTGTTAGTGTCAAAAGGATAAATAATGCCCTAAGGGCCGGATAAAGTCAATCAAAGGGCTGCATCCGGCCCCCGGACTGCAGTTTGGAGACAAATGCTATAAGATATAAAGTAGAAAAAAAGAAAAAAGCAGGAAGCCTGGGAAGTCATCATAATGACTACAACAGGCAGACAGACAGACCTGGGAACTAATAGAGTCCCTGAGAGATAAAAGTGACTGAAACTTTGCCTCTGTGCAGGTACTTCCTGTAATAAGAAACAGTCACTGCTGCTCTCTCTTCCAGTGCAGGGTAACTGGGCTTGTATCCACCTCCTCCTGTAGCTTTCTGCAGGCAGGCTGTTGTGGGTGGCTGTACTGGGTCCCTCCCTGCTCTCTGTGCAGGCTATTTACAGCACAGTAATGATGTCACAACAAGGTGATAAACACAAAGTGAAGGTATATCCTTTGTGACTATTGTGGAATATAGTTAAATAAATGATTTGAGGCCAGAGTTCAGCTTTACACTCTCCAGCGTATACCAAAACCAGAAGTATCAGCTTTACCTGGGATAACCTTTCACCTTTGAACCTAATACTAACTTGCCCCATTAATACTGCCAGTGTATCCACAAAATGTTTCTGCAACAAAATTCCCAATGATCAAAAAAAAAAAATATGATGATAAAGATTTGGCATTAAAAACAATAGCCACATACATAGGGACCCATCTGGAGGGGGGGGGGGGGGGGGGGCGGTCGTCTCTTGCACATAGCTACAACAGGATTGGGCACACAGAGTGGCCTGGGAACAGGTTGGAGGGTGGGCCTGGCACATCATCGATAGCATGCTGCCTGCTCCAGGAAGGAGTAGCCAGCTGAAGAGAACCAAGATGGTGGTGGACAGCAGGACAATGCTGGATTTGCTGTGCGGGTAAGTATGTGTTTTCAGGAGAGTGTAGCACTACGGGTAAGAAGAGAAAAAAAAAACATCATGGGAGGGGTTGAGTACTGCTTTAAACATCACGTCCATCATATTTAGTCAATACACAAATCTCCTTTTTAATTTACTCAGGAAAATATTTATTGGAAGTGTAATTTTTTTTAAAAGTCAGATCATAGCAAAATGTCAACAAATCCTGAGAAGAATCTATATTTCTAATTTCGCCATGGAAGACGCTCTTTGTAGGTTTAATTATGGCTATTAATTAAAGTAATTTGTGCAGTACCTGATGTGACTTCAATATGACTGAAAAACACACGTACCACTTAGTCATAATATTGTATCTCACTGTTTTAATACTCCATTAATTTGTTAATATTTAGACTGCCACTTCATTCATTGCGGCCTATACACTAGGGAAATTCCAGTCTTCTGCTTTGGGTGGAATTCTGGCAGCAGAAACCATTACTGCTGTCTCATTAGCATTTTACACAAAGGAGGAAGGACACAGATCTGCGTTGTGAGCTGCAGAGAAAATATTTAACTTTGACAGAAAAATATTACAATTCTGTGGTAAAACAATATAAAAAAATGACTGTGGAAAAAATGTGCAAGGGTCCAATGTCATCACAATGTTGTCTGCCTATTTCAGTGTCTTTCCCTCATTTCACAGCATGAAGCAACAACAGTGGCATGTGTGTTGCAGTCACAGGGTGCCATCTTGAGAAAAATAAAAGCTTTGTTGCTTTGCCCTATGACACAGACGTCTGACACTTTTCAGGTGGCATAATAACTGTAAAACCCACCACTGTGCTGCTGCACGTAACAGTACAGAAACATGACTGGGCTTATTAAATAAAGCACTGCAAAGAGCAATAATCATGAAAAACGATATGATCCATAGTAAACAAGCAACATTCAGTCTACCACAGTCAGAGTAGTTAAAGACAACCTCTGAGTAGTTGCTGTGAGTTACTACACTATTCACATTATTCGTAAAGGGCATGTGAACCCAGAAGTGTCCCAGCATTCAGGCTGCGAGATATATATGCAATCCGGGTGCGATGTGATTCCAGCCCATTCATTTGAATAGGCTGAAAATGCACCAGACTGCATCAAAAGTAGTGCACAGCCACTGTCGTATGGCACTATTACTGTACCATGCGATCCCTTGCAGGCAAACCCGCCGCATTTGCAAACTGCATTTTGGGTGTCATTAGGTTAACATTAACACCCACTGTAGATTGCAAGTGCAGTGCGTTTTGAACGTGGCACAGGAAATGCTGACGTAAAGCGTTCTATTGTAAACTGGCCCTTAAAGGGGTTGTAAAGGTACAAGTTTTTTTACCTTAGGTAAAAAAACATCTCACAGCTGCGCCCCCCCCCCCCCCCCCCCCCCCCCCCCGAGCCCCCGTTGTACTTACCTGACCGTTCGAATCTCCCGGGCGCGTCCACGTCGTCCTCTTCGGTTCCCAGCCTGGCCGTTGATTGGCTAGGCTGGGTGGATTGATAGCAGCGCAGCCGCTGGCTAGCGCTGCTGTCAATCAGAGCGGATGACGCCGCGCGCCGGGGGGCGGAGCCGAGTGATACGGGGCGACCTGCATTGACTTCTATACAGAAGTCATTTTGCTAATCGCCTCTGAAGTCGTCTTCAGGACGACTTGCAGAGTCGCCCCCGAAGTCGTGCCACCACAGTGTGAACCAACTCTAAATGTATGGGCCTACACAACACAACAGAACACACGTTTTTGCTTCAAAAAATTAAATACTGTAGATAGAACAGTATGACTGGACCCTCAAGTGAAAATCCAGGCATAGAGATACACCTGAAATACATACTGTATATTCTATATTTTACATGCCAAATGATTTGTAATTTTCAGCCACTATTAAAGTATACACTCCTCTGGCACAATACTTTGCCAGAAAGTGCAGTCTGTTCTTTCCAGTTTCAGCTTAATTGGATCCTGGATCATCTTTCTGCTGATACAACGGAGGTAGACATACTGATTCCATGTCCACAGATTACAGGCTGATAGGTAACACTTGCAGCTTTATGGTTGAACCAATAGAAAAGTGTCCCCTGCCTGGCTGTATGTAAAAGTTTGTATATTACAAGATTCCATCAACATCAAATTCAAATTACAGTATTTGATAATTAAAATATTTTACACATAATGTATGTATTTAACTGTATTTTTTGCTGTATTTTTTGCTGTTTGCGTAAAGTTCTGTTAACTTAAAGTGGTCGTAAACCCTATCCAAATAAAAGACAAAGGCATAATGAGCTAGTATGCGTAGCATACTAGCTCATTATGAATTACTTACCTCACATTGAAGCCTCACATTGAAGCGGGACTAAACCAGAGGGCCTTATTTACTGAAGATTATACATTAATGGTGGCATTGTGTTTGTTCTAGACCAGCTGAGTTACAAGAGCCATTCATTTGAAGGATCGGATAACCCAGCCCTAAAAGGTGGGCTTAAAACCGCTATGTTGAGTGTGTGTTGGAGTTATTAGAATGCTAGGAAAGCTGACTGTAGGGTGAAATGCTGATTTTTGTCATTTATTATTATTATCATTTGGCTTTTGGACATGTCCACTCTGGCAGTGCCTGGATTCTCATGCTTGTTTGTTTTACAATAGACTGATTATTAGCCCTATAAATGGTCAAAATTGAATTGAACAAGATTAAACCACCCCTTAGGCCGCTTACACACGGAGGGACATGTCCGCTGAAACATGTCCGACGGACCGTTTCCAGTGGACATGTCTCCTCCGGATTTTCGTCCGACGGTGTGTACACACCATCGGATGAAAATCCCCTCGGCCAGGGAACGCCGTGACGTGGCGGAGACGTTGACGCCGCCACGTCACCACTCCAGGAAGTAAAATACTTCCACGACATACCAGCGGACATAACCGACGGACAGGTTTGTAGCAGACAAATTTTAAAGCATGCTTTGAAATTTGTCCGCTAGGTCGTACACAAGATCGGATTTGTCCGCTGAAACTGGTCGGCGGACCAGTTTCAGCAGATAAATTCGATCGTGTGTACGCGGCCTTAGACTTCAGTGGGCATCACTGCAAAGTTTGCAAACTTTGAAATTCGGGCAACATTTTTGAAACTCTTCATGAACTGAACCTAGCCAGACTTGCTTATCCATATTCAACCAACATAGGAAACTAGGACCGGACCGTATGCAATGAAAATCAGTATAGCTAATGTTCAATGTGCTCTCCAGATAAATATTCCTGACTTTCACCTTCAATGGTTTTCATATTAACTGGCATGTATTTTTACTAGAACATCAGTGTAAAGCTAGCTGGATAGGCTCAAGAATTGCATTTAATGTACACACAAGTATCCTGGAACTTGTAAACCTAATGCCGCGTACACACAATCATTTTTCGGCATGAAAAAAACAAAGTTTATTTGGCATGTAGAAAAAAACGATGTTTTTTTTCCAACTTCATCATTAAAACGACGTTACCCACGTTACCCATTAAAAAATGCTCTAGCAAAGCGCGCTGACGTACAACACGTACGACGGTACTATAAAGGCAAAGTTCCATGCGGATGACGCCACCCTTGGGGCTGCTTTAGCTGATTACCTGTTAGTAAAAGACAATTTGCGCTTTTTTGTCTGTTACAGCGTGATGAATATGCTTACTCCATTATGAACGGTAGTTTTACCAGAACGATCGCTCCCATCTCATAACTTGCTTCTGAGCATGTGCGGGTATTTAACGTCGTTTTAGCCCACACACAATCATTTTTTACAACCGAAAAACGACATTGTTTAAAACGTTGTTAAAAAATGCAGCATGTTCGGAATTTTTTTTTTTCGTTTTTAGAACCCGAAAAATTATCATTTTAAATGAATTTTTTTTTAAATGTCGTTTTTTTCATGCCGAAAAATGATCGTGTGTACGCGGCATTAGGTGCAACTGTACTGTAGTGATTTATTCCTGCTGGGGAGGTTCACTCTCCCTGTCTGTTCTAGTGGCCACTGTCACCAGGGCTGAAAGTGATGAAAAAAAAAATCTAAAAAGGTGACTTGTCTCCAGGACAGAAATAGATGGGAAATAGATGGGAAATCTTCCAATTAATATTTTGTTTCAATGACAGCCATCTAAAAGGTTTTCCTCTTTCACACGAGGCGGAATCCGTCGCTACAGAGTCCGTCAGGTCACTGAGCGGGGAGGGGCTTGTGCAGCGTTGCTGTCTCCTATGGAGAGATCCGATGAAAACGGACAGCATGTCTGTTTTCATCAGATCTCACCCGAATCCGCCATGGATGGATGGGGATGTATCGTGTCTCTGCTGACATCCGACGCTTCATAGAGATGCATGGAGCGTCCGTTCAGGTCCACCGTCAAAACTGACAGGCAGACCTGAACGGTCCGACCGTGTGAAAGGGGCCTAAAGGACAGGAAGTGATGGGAAATTACCCCAATGAAACACAGTAAAAAAAAAAAACAGACCCAAGAAGGGATTTAGCCATATTTATCTATTACTCTATGTGCAACTTAAAACACAATACAGTATTTCTTTCATTTCATATTTAATTTATTATATTTCAGGTGCTTTTAAAATATTTCTCATGTTAATTAGAATGTTATTTAGGTAAATCATATTATGCTTTTCGGGAAAAAAAATTGCAATGTGAGGGTCATGTCCTGGTCACTTGGGCACTAGCAGCCTCAGTGCCATCTTATTCGTTTTCCTCTAGCGAGTTTAGTTTTAATCAAGGGTGGACCGAGGACCAGGGAGGTCAGATCTTTGTTATTGTGGAAGAGTGAAAGGCATTACAGCTGTTTGCTTCTTCTACAACCCTGCACTGAGTAATGGCAGACATGGAAGCTATCACATTAACTATTTATTGACTAAATGGCTTGTTCTGATACAGGAAATGGATGTATCAGCCAGAGATGCACAATACTAAGGATTAAACAGTAAAGGATGGTTCAGGGTAGCAACAATCAACAGCTTCATAAATTGGTGCAATGGCTATTGTATCAATGCACCAATTGTCTGCATACCTCCCAGCTGCCTTTATTTTGCTGGGACATTCCTGACAGGTTACTGATAGAATTTGCCTTAGTAAAATAAACGTGGATTAAATGGAGACAAATGTCAGGAGCTGTTTAGGTGGTTCAAGGATGGGGCTTGGATTAGATGTACCGTCTTTGTTCTACCAACATCAAAATGTAAGCAGTAATTAGTGTAAGCATGTGTGTATGGAATTTCAGGTCGGCTTGTTGCCTGTGAAAGAGAATTAAAGCTGAACTCCTGACATGTATCTACAGTAAATGCACAGTTCCAATAGATAGATTTGATCTATCTTATCTTCCCAGAGATTCGCAATTCTGTACAGCCATGTTTATGATTCATACATCTCTGCTAGGCAACACAGCCAGGAGGATGACATCGCTTTCTCTGCTTAAAATAAAGAAATGCCATGTTGTCCTCTTCCTACCCAGAACCTGGTTTTGAACAATGCAGGAGGTGGAATACACTGAGGCGGCGTACACACGACCGAGGTTCTCGCTGGAAACCTTGGCCGTGTGTACGCTCCTGGCTCGCCCCGCCCGTCGGGAATCCCGTCGAGCTAATAGAGAGCAGGCTCTCTATTTGCTCGACGGCCCGCCTGGATGAATGGCTGGTTGCCATTCCCGACGGGCGTGTCGCCGATTTCGACGGCCGGCCGAGAGCCTCGACGGGCGGAACTATGTGTTCCGCCCGTCGAGGTTTTCGTACGTGTGTACGCCGCCTGATAGGTCAACAACTCTGCTCTTGCTTCTTGTCATTATGTCCCTGTCAACAAATGTTAGACATGTGCATTAGTTTTCGTTAGAATGCATTTTCATCCGAAAATCGTGTTTTTACGTTGTCGTTTTAACAAACGATAACAAAAGAAACGAAAACCGAAAGATCTGACATAAAAAATGCTTTATTTTCGTTTTCGTTGCGGTAAAAATTCGGTATAGAGAGATTCGACAGGATGCTGACTGAATACAGAATAGCAATCTGTCTATCGAACCTGATATACACACACACATACGGTACTTTTCGACATTATAGAGAAAAGATTCGACATCATAGAGAAAAGATTCGACACTATAGAAATAATAGATTCGACATTCGACGGAGAAGATATACTGCACTCGTACATTTTAATGCTCCGCCCATATGCTATAGAAACATTCTAATGTTGGTTGACTATGACTAGTAATAATAATATAATATTTATTATTATTATTACTAGTCATACAACATTAGAATTCTTGTAGGCGGAATATTCGACCGGAAATGTACGATTCGGCGTAAAGTTTTGAGGTTTTGTCGAATAGTCTTTGACCATTCGACAGAAACCAAGTATTATCGGATTTTCGGACGAAAGCTATTCCCCAACGAAAAACAAAATAAATCAAAACGATTTTCCTGAGTAACTAAATAAATTTATTTTCCAGACGAAAACGAAAAAACGAAACAAAATATTCCAGAGTCTGCAAATGTCTAACAAATGTGCATGTAGCAGAGCCTGAAAACTCTAAAGCCTTGTACACACGACCGGTTTTCCCGGTAGGAAAGCTGCCATTTAAACCGGTCATGTATATGCTTCGTGGCAGTTTTTCCGACAGGAAAATTGCAGAAAAAAAATAGAGAACCTGCTCTCTATTTTCCCGTTGGGATCTCCGTCTGACTTTTTCCCGTCGAGAAAAACCGGTCATGTGTATGCTTTTCCGAGGGTAAAAAAAACGTGCATGCTCAGAATCAAGTATAAGACATGAGCGCTCCTTCTGGTAAAACTAGCGTTCTTAATGGAGATAGCACATTCCTCATGCTGCAAATTATTAATAAGCGACAATTGTCTCTCACCAAACTTTTACTAACACGCGATAACACGAGATCTGCAAAAGCAGCCCAAAAGGTGGCGCCATTGGAATGGAACTTCCCCTTTATAGTGCTGCCGTACGTGTTGTACGTCACCGTGCTTTGGACCGGCGGGATTTTGTATGACAGTCTGTAC
This sequence comes from Rana kukunoris, assembly GCA_029574335.1. NCBI lineage: Eukaryota > Metazoa > Chordata > Amphibia > Anura > Ranidae > Rana > Rana kukunoris. Next base: position 90,893,705 of record CM056058.1, on the reverse strand, counting down.
GCAAGACAAGGTGGCAGGAATCCCGTCAAGCTTGGCAGGAATCCCATCGGGAAAACAAACACTTTTTTTCCGAGGGGAAAAACGGCCGTGTGTACACGGCTTAAGACCTTGTTTACACAGGGCAGTTACATCAATGGCCTGTGTGTGACCATATTTTACCAGCATGGGGATTCACAGGTGTTGTGTGCATTCCTGTGTCAGTAGTCCTATTCATGGGACACAGAGGCTGCATGGACACAGTCGATGTATACCAATATGACATCTGTACAGTTGCACAACCCCAAATGCATCCAGGGTGAGTTTGGGAAAGCACACCCGCACCAACACAGATGTCATATTGGAACACAGTGGCTATGTCCATGCAGCCATTGTGTCCCAATAAAAAGGAATAGGACTGCCAGCCTGGGCATGCATGCGACCCCTTGCTAGTAAAACATGGCCCTGCATGGGGCACAAATGTAATCACCCTATGTGAATGAGGCCTAATTAACCTAGTGTGGCAACTCTGTCCCCCAGTCTGAGTGATGCCATGCAAGGGATGACAGGAGGCTGGCATACAGATTAAGCTACCCTTGTACATACATTTTTTTTATTTTATTTTTAAGGGAATGCACAACTGCAATAATTTGTGTTTTTATACCCACCTGGAGATCTGCTTCACTTTGTGATTAATAATGAAGATAAACTTCTGTATTTCTCATTTATTTTACTACCTACAACTAATGATGAGCACATGTATGTTCGGATGTCCTTCCAAACCCAGTGGCTGAGCCTGCTAGATAGTGGTCACCTGTAATGGGCCAATTATCTGTGGAGGGGGCATGTTCTGCCTTAATGCCACATGTAGTATACAAGCAGCAAACCACAGAGAACAGTTTTAGCCACGTATGGTCTAATATTGCAGTTCATGAGCATTCTGCTGGTCATCATTCCTTTGTGTATGGAGAAAAGGGAATGATTGCTGACTAGCCATAGAGATTTTCCAATACCTAACCCCCAACAGCAATCTGATGATGGAGGGTGGTGGTTCAGCACACTGAAATGTGCCCTTCTGTGGTCCCAGGGAGGCAATGACCAATGCTCAATGCTGCGTACACACGACCGTTTTTCATGATGAGAAAAATGCCATTTTTAAATTGGTCGTAAAAAACGGTTGTGTTTAGGCTCCAGAGCATTTTTCTCGACAAGAAAAATGGCCATTAAAAATGTAGAACCTTCTCTATTTTTTCTCGTTGTTTTTCACATCGTTCTATTTCCTGTCGTGAAAAACGGTTGTGTGTATGCTTTAACAAGGGGGAAAAAAACGCGCATGCTCAGAAGCAAGTTATGAAACGGGAGCGCTTGTTCTGGTAAAACTAGTAGCGTTCGCAATGTAGATAGCCCATTCGTCACACTGTAACAGACTGAAAAACATGAATACTGAAAAGCGCAAATCGTCTCATACCAAACTTTTAGTAACACGCGGTAACACAAAATCAGCAAAACCAGCCAAAAGGGTGGCGCCATTCGAATGGAACTTCCTCTTTATAGTGCCGTTGTACTTGTTGTACATAACCGCGCTTTGCTCGCGCATTTTTTTCATGATCGTGTGTATGCAAGTCAGGCTTGAGAGGAATCACGTCGAGAAAAACTTTGTTTTTTTCCATGACATAAATAACGGTTGTGTGTATGCGGCATGAAAAATTGATACATTTAACATGGTTTATTTTTTAGTAACGTAACTGCAAATTGCACCATCAGTTGGCTCACAACTGCAGGCTTCACAGTCCTGGACTACAGATGAACACTAAAGGGAGAGGCCCAAACTATTGCCTAGAATGTAATTAATTTGATTCATGGCGGAAAGTGATTTTTACCTAATTTTTCTCAAGGTTATCGTCACTGATTTCTATTTACCAAGAAAAGTAAGCAAAGGTTGGTGTGCCCACGGGTTCCTGTGTGAGTAGAAATCTCCCACATAGGAACCGAGAAGCAGCTGAAATGCAAAAGAAGGTCATGCAAAAGAAGTCCTCTATCTCAGAATCAACGGTGTCTGCAGAGATCTGCAGAGATCACGGAGGTATGTATACAGTAAATCACTTAAAAAATTGTAGTATAATAATCACCTCAGCAATTAAATATCACTACATTTTATGTAGCCAGGGCCACGTAACTACCTACAGTACATAGCCAACATAGGCCATGGCCTAGGATGGCAGGCCTGCCAGGGTTGGCACACGTACCCCCCACACATCATGTTGCCTATCTCCAGCATCACAATCGCATGCATAATGGTTCCACTGGTGGCGTAGTATACAGTATGAGCTCTTTTCACCTACACTGGGTTAGTACAACTAGAAATGTGATTAATAGTCAATGTTTTCCACCAAATCGTGTTACTAACAATCAACAATAGGGAGTTTTCCATGGTGAAGTTACCCAGCTATGGAGTTGCCTCTGTAAATCTGGACAACATATGCACCAGAATTCTTCTAACAGCTATTACAAGTAGGCTGAAAAAGAAAGAGAAAACAGTGTTGCAATGTTTTAACCACTTCCCTACCGAGTCATTGTAAAATGATGTTGGCGCGAACCTTTCCTCTTTCAGACTGGACGTCATAAGACGTCCTTGCATTCCCGGCCACTAGGGGGCGTGAGCGCGCCCTCGGTGGCGCACGCACGCCCCCGCCGCATTGCTCGGGACCCGGTGCGCATGCCCAGTGGCCGCGATGTCCGCCGGGCACCCGCGATTGCCCGCAATTTATGTCAGAACCATGGATCTGTGTGTGTAAACACACAGATCCATGTCCTGTCAGCGGTGAGGAGACTGATGTGTGTTCCCAGTACAGAGGAACACACATCGTTCTCCTCCCCTTGTGAGTCCCCCTCCCCCTACAGTTAGAACACACTTTAGGGAACATATTTAACCCCTTCAGTGCCCCCTAGTGTTAACTCCCTTCCCTGCCAGTCACATTTACACAGTAATCAGTGCAGTTTTATAGCACTAATCGCTGTGTAAATGTGAATGGTCCCAAAAATATGTCAAAAGTGTCGGATATGTCTGCTGCAATGTCACGGTCACAATAAAAATCGCAGATCGACGCCATTACTAGTAAAAAAAAAAAATGCCATAATGCTATTCCCTATTTTGTAGGCGCTAGAACTTTTGCGCAAACCAATCAAATACGCTTATTGCGATCTTTTTACCAAAAATATGTAGAAGAATAGGTATTGGTCTAAACTAAGGAAAAAATTGTTTTTTTAAAATTATGATATTTATGAAATCATAAAGTAAAAGATATTGATATTTTTTTTTAAATTGTTCCTCTGCTTTTGTTTATAGCGCAAAAAATAAAAACCGCAGAGGTGATCAAATACTACCACCAAAAGAAAGCTCTATTTGTGGGAAAAAAAGGGCGTCAATTTTGTTTGGGAGTGATGTCGCACAACCGCGCAATTTTCATTCAAAGTGCAACAGCGCTAAAAACTAAAAATTGGTCTGGGCAGGAAGGGGGTGAAAATGCCCGGTATGGAAGTGGTCAAACAACTGATAACACTGGCAGGTTTTAGGAACTTCTAAACTACAAGTCTTTAAAATTCTTCTGCGTCTGCATTCTGATAGCTGTTGGCTTCTAAAAATATTGCAGCAACATTTATCTGATGCTGTTGGCTGGTTGGATGTAGCTAGTTGCAGCCATAAATTAAACATAGCTCTTTTAGAAAGTCTTAACCCTACAGACACCAGAAGAATCAGCTCTGTATTAACATTTTTCATAATCTGTGATGTTTGAATTACTGATGAATGGCAGCAATGCTTCTTAAGCCTCCACTCAAATGTTTGTCTTGTCAACATTCAGTAAATGATGTTATGTTTAAGGTTAGCTCCAAAAAGGCTTGTCATTGGCCCGGATTCACAGAGATGAGCGCATATTTACGCCGGCATAGCGCATACATAGTACGCTACGCTGGCACAGCGCGGAGAGGCATGCACAGAATTCAGCAAGCTATTGCTCCCGACTCTGTGCTGGCGTAGCGTATCCTTCGTACGCGTAAGCCGGCGTAAGTGGAAGTAGGTGGAAGTGGGCTGGAAGTGGGCGTGATCCATGCTAATGAAGCGTGACCCCATAAAAATGGCACAACCATGTCAGAACAACTGCCTAAGATACGCCGGATCACTGTGTACGCCGTTAACGTAACCTATGCCCAGCCAGACCCACATCGGCCCATATTCACAGACGTCCAACGTACAATACGTAGGCTTGTGTTCATACCTTTGCATGGATTGCGCCTCATCTATGGGGAATAACTTAACGCCAGATGTAAAACTTACGCAAACCGCATATATCATGCGCCGGGCGCAAGTACGTTAGTGAATCGCCGTATTTCCCTCATTTGCATATATGAATGCCTAATCAATGGGAGAAGCAACATACGTCCAGACCATATTTGCGCCCACGCTACGCCGGCGTAAGTAAGATACGAAGGGGTAGGATGGCCTATTTTTAGGCGTATCTTGGTTTGTGATTTTGGCGCACACATATGCCAGGCGCATATTTACGCTACGCCGGGAAAAGGAGATTTACGTTGGCGTAAGTGCTTTGTGAATCCGGGCCAAAGTGTTTATATTCATTACACAATTTGTATCAGCCAGCAGATTGCAGGAAATGTTGTAGTATGCAAAACTGACCCGTTAGGTAGACGTGTTAGGAAGAACAGGCTTCGCTTGCCCATAGCAAACAGTCAGATTCTCCCTTTCCTACTCTAGAAACATAGAAAACAAAATGTGATCATACATCCCAACTTTTTTAGATGGGAATGAGGGACACCTATCAGCAAAAGTATACAGGCATAGGACACACCCCACACAAACAAAATTGGTTAAACCCACAAGTACTTTTTTTTTTTTTTTTTACCACTACTATTCCTTTATATTGGCTACTGGAATTTACAAATGCAGCAATTTAGAAATCAGATGAAAGTTTTAGACCTGGAAAACACTTTTTGATAGATAAAAGTGCATTTTATATATATCTATATAGATCAGACCAAAATGAGGGACAAATGAGGAGGAAAAAGGGACAGAGGGACATCAGGGACAGTCTCCCGATATCAGGGACAGGTGGGAGCTATGACGTGATTAGTTGCAGTACACAGGTATTTAAGGACAGCAAGGCACATATGAGTAATCAGTAAATGATTATATGCTAACATGTTTTGCAGTAAAATATGATTGCATACACACAGTGTCAAAAGGGAGCACCGGGCACACGTATCTGATATCCACAAATAGGGATGAGCCAAACATACCCGCATTCGGTTTTGCACCAGAACCATCGAACAGACCGACCGTTCGTGCGAAGATTTAGAACCCCATTGAAGTCTATGGGACTCGAACGTTCGAATTCAAAGACGCTCATTTTAAAGACCAAAATTCAAGTTATTGTTGGAAAACGTCTTTGAGAAATGGAAAAAAGTTTAAAAAACGGTCGTTTTTTCAGGAGCAGGACTTCTGAAAAAGTGACCTTTTTAAAACTTTTTTCCATTGATACATGTTTCCTCGGGCAAGACCCGGGTTCTCAAAGACGTTTTTAAATATATTTAAAGGAATTAAAGGAATTTAAAGGAATTTTTTTATTTTATATTTTTTAATTTAAGCATCATTAAAATCACTGCTCCAGGAGCAGTGATTTTAATAATGTTTAAATAAAATAAAAAAATAAAAAATTCCTTTAAATATTGTACCTGCAGTGCTGGGTGTCTATAGTTTGCCTGTGAACACGTCTTTAACCACTTTAGCCCCGGACCATATTGCTGTCCAAAGACCAGAGCACTTTTTGTGATTCGGCACTGCGTCGCTTTAACTGACAATTGCGCGGTCGTGCGACGTGGCTCCCAAACAAAATTGGCCTCCTTTTTTTCCCACAAATAGAGCTTTCTTTTGGTGGTATTTGATCATCTCTGCGGTTTTTATTTTTTACGCTATAAACAAAAATAGATCGACTATTTTGAAAAAAATGCAATATTTTTTTCATTTTGCTATAATAAATATCCCCAAAAAAGATATAAAAAAAATTTTTTTCCTCAGTTTAGGCCGATACGTATTCTTCTACATATTTTTCGTAAAAAAAAAATCGCAATTAGCGTTTATTGATTGGTTAGCGCAAAATGTATAGTGTTTACAAAAAAGGGGGTAGTTTTATGGCATTTTTATTAATATTTATTTTTTACTAGTAATGGCGGCGATCAGCGTTTTTTTCGGTACTGCGATATTATGGCGGACACATCGGACACTTTTGACACATTTTTGGGACCATTGGCATTTTTATAGCGATCAATGCTATAAAAATGCATTGGATTACTATAAAAATGCCATTGGCAGTGAAGGGGTTAACACTAGGGAGCAGGGAAGGGGTTAAGTGTGTTCCTATTTGTGTTCTAACTGTATGGGGGGGTGGACTCACTAGGGGAAATCACTGATCTTCTGTTCATACATTGTATGAACAGAAAATCAGCGTTTCCCCCGCTGACAGGAACGAAAGGTATGTGTTTACACACATATCTCTCGTTCCCCGCTCTGTAACGAGCAATCGCGGGTGCCCGGCGGCTATCGTACCCGCCGGGCACGCGCGCGGGACTTGGGGCGTGCAGGGGGCGCGGGCGCCGGCCGCCGGCGGCGTGTGTGCGCCCCCCAGTGGCCAAAAAGTAGAGGACGTAGAGCTACGTGCTCCCGCGAGACCCCGCCACCGTCCCGCAGTAATATGACGGTGGGCGGTCGGGAAGCAGTTAAGAACCCGGGACTTGCCCGAGGGAACATGTATCAATGGAAAAAAGTTTAAAAAAGGTCGTTTTTTCAGGAGTCCTGAAAAAACGACTGTTTAAAAACTTTTTTTCCATTGACACATGTTTCCTCGGACAAGACCCGGGTTCTCAAAGACGTTTTCACAGGCAAACTATAGACACCCAGCAGGTACAATATTTAAAGGAATCTTTCATTTTTTATTTTATTTAAACACTAGCTGAATACCCGGCGTTGCCCGGTCTTCCTATCTTAACCTTTTGGGGAGGAAAATCATAGTTATATAAATATAAATAAATAAATAATAAATAACACAATGTTTAAATTTAGAAATTTGACAGATAAAAATATGAATATTTACTATTTGATTAAAGAGTATTGTATTTCATAACTTTTATAACATTTTCCTTTTCAGTTTGTGAATGTTGAAACAGAGCAAAATATGGTACAATGAAGCAGATTAGTACCAACTCACAGACCTTTAAAAAGTGCGGTTAACTCAACTGACATATTATTGCAATACTTGTTTGTATACTATATTCTTAGGCCCAGATTCACAGAGCGATTACGCCTGCGCAACAGGAGATGCGCGTGCGTAAGTCTAAATGTGCGCGTGCGTTTCGTTGTGCGGCATCCCCAGAACGAGATACGCAAAAAATCGTCTTTTTTTTGTCCCGCGTAATTTCGTTAGACTGGCGCATCCGTCCGCGCAAAAGTGCGATAGACACACCATTGATTTGCTAGTCAAATATGCTAATGAGGGACTTACGGGGATCCACAAAACAACGTTGGGGCAGCGCAGGCGACGCAGTGTGCGCAACAGCAAAATGTCCTGTCTAAAATTAGAGCTGATAAAAGCTGGTCTAAAAAAAGAAAAAAAGTCTACTTGTCAGATAAAGCAACACTGTTAGTGAGGAGTTCAGCAGTCACACGTGTTGCTCAACAATCTGTATGCCAACATGCCAGGGGCATCGTCGCACATAGCTATACTACTGACTTCAGATGAACAAAGAAGGAGGAGGGCACGGAGGATGGCACTAAGGAGGGCACGGGAGATGTTTTTTTTTATTTTTTTATTTGCTTATATAAAATTTACAATTTAATCTAATCTAATACAATATTCTTATCTGATACAAGCCCCTCACTCTTCACTTGATTTATCACACACGCATAGACATCTTTGGCATGAGTGATTCTGAGGTGTCTCACATCTTTAGATTCACCCCTCATGCCATCCTGGAATTACCACAACCTTGCAGGAGGACATCAGCAGCCCAACACATGGCACCACCCATGACACCCATGACAGCTACATATACAATCAGAGCCCCATCCCCACAGATTTCGAACAGAACATGTATGGGGACAGCTGGCTGGTTGGTGAGTGACATGGGTGGCAGGCATGACTATCCCCTCCCGTGATGCACACCTCACAAGTGGCACATGCATGACTAACATCCTCCTGTCTTTTCCCTTCAAGGTGACTCTGCATATGCACTGGTACCCCATCTCATGACCCCATCTCATGCCAGCTCACATTATGCATCTTTGCACGTTAAACACACACATTAATCATGGCACAATGAGAATGCATGCATGCACACCACTGTGGTCCCTAGCACACACACACCACATCGTCATCACATTGGATTGGCACCAGTCCACCATGCAGGACTTGTGAGCTGCAACGCCACGCCATGGCTCCAATTATGTCACTGTACATTCATACTGTACATTCATACACACACAGACCTGGGGATCACTTCTCCACCACAAATGAGGGTGACACCCCTTTTCCCGCAGGAATATCACCCCCACATTCCAAAATCATACACAAACAGAACCAAAAAAATTAAATAAATGACGAGCAAAAAAAAAAAATGCCCAGCAAAAATATAATTTAAACAAAATAACAACAAAGAAAACACATAAAAGACAAAAATCACTCTTCAAAACAGTCCCCAAATATCTCAAAGACACGTCACAAACAAACAAAAGCACCTTGCTGTAGAGGGAGGGATACAAAGGGATGTACTTTTGCAAAGGAAGTGCATTTGTGTCTGTCTATTTATGCTGTCTGCGTAGTTCACAAAGTTGCCCTAGTCCATTTCCAATTTCACTGATTGCGCCGCTCCCGAGTTGTGAGCATGCGCACATCGGAGCTGACCATGGTCTCCTTCAAGAGCGCATGCGCGAGCCGGCCGGCCCTTCATTTGCATGGGGTCGCGGCTCATTTCAATGTAACACGCCCACGTCCTTCCCAATTTCTATTACTCCTCCTTACGCCTCTGGAAAAACGTTACGTATGCGCAATTTCCTGCGCAAAAGCTACGAGAATAGGGTGATTACGCGGCAAAATTGCGCAAGTCTAACGTAAAGGCGGTGCGCTACGCCGGTCCAATAATGCGCAGATGTACGTGAATCTGGGCCTTAGTTTCTCCCGCATTTGCTAAAATGAACAAATTATTTGGGGAACCCACCCTGGAGCACGCTACATAAAGTTGCTCATGTGAAAAACATGGTGATCTTAAATCAACTCCGCAGTACCAAATGGACTGCCCTTGTGACTTGTTGATCGTGATGGAAAATGCAAGCGTCACTGGGAGTTGTAGTCTCTTGAAACTAAAAGGCAGATCTGTTGGAATAAGAGGTATTTGTGGAATAAAAACTGTTTCTCCCTTTCCCTTTCCTGTCAAAATAGTAGCTTCCAACACATTAGGCAACATGTTTTTCACACACAGCCTTGTTCCATTGCACAGTTTTGGTGGGTCAAGGTTTCGTAATAAAATAATAGGACATCCAACTTTAAGTGATAGGCGATGTTGTGGCAATCCAGCTGGATCAAGGGAATTCAGGATCATGGATCATGAAAAATCTTAGACTGTTTTCCTCGATCGATCACTTTTCCACGCTCTATGGGCTACTTGACTGGACTTGCCCCCCAGGCCTAAGGCTGCCAGCCCTCCCCTGTGTATATATATCCTCTACACCCTGTAAATTAAGCTAAACTGACTAGCCTGCCTGCCTGCTCTATCTAGCTATATAAAAAGACAATCTCTCTGTCTCTCTGACTGCTCTCATTAACAAGCCCAAACACACTACAGGAAGCCGCCCAGCAGGCGGCCTTATATATTGTGGGGCGTGTGCTAAAGCCCTGAGCCATAATTGGCCAAAGCCACATAGGCTTTGGCCAATTATGGCTCATCGTTTTTTACGCGCTGTGATTGGCCAAGCATGCGGGACATACAGCATGCTTGGCCAATCATCAGTGCGCAATGCCGCAGTGAATTATGGGCCGTTTTCCGTCACTCAAATTTGGCGTGAACGACCGCTTTTGTTCGAATTTCGTTGAACGTACGAACAGACAATGTTCGAGTCGAACATACGTTCGTATCGAACGCGAAGCTCATCCCTATCCACAAATTGTCCTCTAGATGCCATGCCAGGAACAGTGTATTGAGTTTTACAGTCTTGTCATTCTGTGCTTCATTGTGTGGTGCTTAACATGAATGCAGCTTACAGCCTTTGGGTGCTTTTAATACAGTAATCCAATTCTTTCTTATTGAAGTTCCCAATAGGCTCATGTAGTGAGGGCTTTTGACAACCTCACTGGTCACAGCCCAAAAAACAGAATGTGCTGGATACGCTTGTGATTTTAATGTGTATGTTTTGGGGCTCAGGCCTCGTACACATGACCGAGGAACTCGTCGTAATAGACACATCGTTTTCCTCGACGAGTTCCTTGTTAGGCTTGTCGAGAAACTTGACAAGCTTTCTTTGCGTACACACAGTCAAGACCAAATCTCCTCGTTCTCAAACGCAGTGACGTTCAACACGTACGACGGCAGGGGAAGTTCGATTTCACTGGCACAACCCTTGGGGCTGCTTTTGCTAATCTCATGTTACTGCGTGTTAAGTAAAAGTTTGGTGAGAGACGATTCGCACTTTTCAGTCTGTTACAGCGTGACAAATGTGCTATCTCCATTACAAACGCTACTTTTACCGAAGGTGCGCTACCGACTCATACTTTATTCTGAGCATGCGCGGGTTTCTAAGCATACACACAAACGTGTTTCTTGTCGAAAACCAGCCCGACGAGGAACACGGCGAGGAAATTGAGACTCCCGACGAGGAAAAAGAGAACTCTTTTTTTTCTCGTCGAGTTCCACGTCAGTTTTCTCGATGAAAAGCATACACACGACCGTTTTCCTCGGCAAAAAAGCTCTGTCACCAAGTTTCTTGATGGATTCTGTCGAGGAAAACGGTTGTGTGTACGAGGCCTTACAGTGGATTAGTAGCAAAATACAAGACTTACATAAGAAAACAAAGACAATTTTTTCCTTTTTTTCATCATGTATTTATACTTGTAGCTGTTGAGCATTTGTGGATTTAAATGAACACTAAAAGCAAGATTTTTTGGGGGGTAAAATAACAAACATGTTATACTTACCTCCACTGTGCAGCTCGTTTTGCACAGGGTGTCCCCGAACCTGGTCTTCTGGGGTCCCTCGGCGGCTGTCTCTGCTCCTCCTCGCAAAAGCTTTCCACCCTCATGTGAGCTCCCTCGCATGGTGGAAAGCTTTTTTAGAGCGCGCTGCCGTGATACAGCAGGGGCCATAGGCGCCGACTGTATCACTCGGCCCCGCCCCTGGCGTGCCGCAGCATTGGATGTGATTGACAGCAGCGCCAGCCAATGGTTGCGCTGCTATTAATCCGTCCAACCTAGCCAATCAACGGCCAGGCTGGGAACTGAATAGGATGACAGGGACGTGCGTGGGACTTTCGAGGGGTGAGGTAAGTAAAACGGGGGCTCGGGGGGCCGGTGCTGTTGGATGTTTTTTCACCTTAATGCATAGTATGCATTAAGGTGAAAAAACATTTACCTTTACAACCCCTTTAACTGTGGAGTACAAGTTATCAGCTAATGTTAATAGCATGCTACCCCTAAGTAGACAGCACCCTACCTCGTTCTGATTAGCATCAACCTGAGTTGACCACAGGGAGATCTCCAGCATGTGGAACATATGGATATATAGGTAAACCTTGGTGGATTGTCCAGACACGCTCGGTTTTCTCGGCGGTAAAAAGTTTGCAAAGGAAAGCCGAGAACCCATGGAGCTTTGGCCGGGAATCCTGGCCATGTGTATGTTCCATCGGCACTGCCTCGCAGTCTTTCCAATAGGTAAGTAGTAGATCTGGCGGGAAAAAAAACACCGGGAATCCTGGCGGGAAAATAGAGAGCAGGTTCTCTATTTTCCCGATGGGATTCCCGGCTGTTTTTCTGACGGGAAAACTGCGAGGAAGAGTACACATGTCCGGTTTTCCCAGCCAAAAGCTCTCCTGGCAGTTTTCCCGACGGGAAAACCAGTCGTGTGTACGAGGCTTTACTGAATAGCCAGCTAAGAAACTAAGATATAATATGTGGTAATATGAGGTCCTCAATATATATATATATATATATATATATATATACACACACTGTATACTGTATAAAGTGATGGTGCTGCACTTTGATCATGATGTCAGAAGAGTAGATGTTTCCCATGGTTCTCGCTTTTGCAGGTTTTCTCGAAGGATTGTTACTCCTGGATTGGGTTCTGGAGTCCAGAGACTTTTTAGAGACCTGGGAGGGATGAAGTCTCTGACTCTGGGCCCACATTTTACTAGAAACCAGCACCTTGATCCTATAAGTATGATGTCTATGGTTCTGGGATCCTTCCCGTGAAGACAAGCTGCTGGACAAGAAGTGTGTGTGAAAAGACACTGGGAATATGTCTATTCTGGTCTCAAGGAGAAATTATCTGACCAGTGCCATCCCCTGAGTGAGATATTAAAAGACAGTGTGTCATTAGGCAGGAGCTTGTGCAACCCCAAGTCTGGTAGTTTGTCACAAAGCTGAATGAGATAACATGATGGGTCTGTGCATAGACAGGCTTGGGGACTAAGCAGTCCAAGAAGTCAGGAGGCTGGAAAATCCTGTTTGCTGTTGAATGTTGAAAAGGGTATAATTTTGTGTGATTTTAGAATGTTACTTTTAAATAAAAATGGACAGAAGGCTGTCTGGACTGAAAGGCGCTACACTTGAGCGGAGTCCCCAAAATATGTTTCATTTCCTGGGGAAGGAGAGCAGTGGAGAAGTCCCGGTGGAGGATAGTGGGGTCACTGGGAGAAGATGGCTAGTTGAGTGATATTTTACTAAATACTATACTGAGTCCTTTATATTTCTTTTTGATCTGGATGTATTCCTTCTGAGTTAGCTTAGCCTTAGCAAGCTGCTTCTCGGAGATTCTCTTGTCACATGGAATATACACAAAGCTTGTTTGGCCATCCGTCATAGGTGGTCAAGCGTTCTGGCAAGGTGCACTAGAGCACGTGTTTATTTGAAATACATTTTTTATGGAAGATTCCCTATTAATCTGCTGGGAATTTCCTAATAGGACTTTCTTTTTGTGTGTATTCATGCCATATTTAAACTATATATACGTTTTTAATGCTGTTTTTTAAGTTTGTCTGTTTTTTCCATTTTGTCTTTGGATGGACATACTTTCTCTAACTTTTGATTTTATTTGAATAATGTTCGATGCAATTTCTTTACACTTGTCTTTTGAGCGCTACAACGTTTTTTTTATGAATAATTCCACAATATTTACTGTAAATGTGTGTATTTTTTATGTGTGATTTTTATCAGTTAAAACCTCATTCACCAGAACTAATAGAGTCTACATTACTAAAATGTAAAGGCGCACTGTGGCATATTAGCAAGCATTCCTATTTTGAATGGGCTACTGAGGCACTGCAGAATACTAAGGGCCAGTTCTCACCAGATGCAGTTCCGTTTAAGAGGAAGTGAACACTATATTAAAAAAGAAAAACAAAACCTGCAAGACAAAGGCATACTGAGCTAGTATGCATAGGATACTAGCTTATTATGAATTACTTACCTGAGAATGAGGCTCCCGCAGCGGTCCTCGGACACGTCCTATGTCGCCGTCATGATACCCGTGCGCCCGTGCACCGCTGTCTACGATGCATGCGCGGTAGACATCAGCACTGTCTTTCTTGGAAATATCTCCTTAACCGTGTAGGTTAAGGAGATATTTCTTGGACCTACAGGTTAAAGGGGTTGTAAAGACAAAAATATTTTCCTCTTAAATTAAAGTCTGACAGTAGCTGATAAAGTAAAAAGTAATGTTTTGCATTATAACTAGTTTGATACCTGTTGAAATCGAGCCGTTTTATTCACCTCCGTCACTCCTGAATCGTTATTCTCACTGACTTCCTGGTTTGCGGTGCGCATTCATTCTTGCTACATCACGGCCTAATGGGAACTACAGTTCCCATTAGGCTTAGCCTCCATGCCTATGAGGGATAAGAGAGCATCTTCACGCAGGGCTGTAGTCATAGGGAGGGGGTGAGCACATTCTACTTTCCACCATGCAGGTGCTGGTGGAAAGCAAGAAGAGGAGAGACAGGAAATGGCATTTTCAAACCTGGATTACTATATTTTGGAGGTCAAAAGGAAAAACGAGGTAAGTGATATTTAAATGCTCTAGCTTACAGCAATCAATTGATCTAATAAAAAAGCCTTAATCTAGGCTTATCTGTAGGTCAAAGGCTGGATTCAAACCTATGCATTTTTAGTGCTTTTTGCATTTTGCAGATTTGCACTACAGTCCATTTAAGAGGGTTTCCTATGGAACACGTTCTGTAGTGCAAATCTGCAAAAAGCACAAAAAATGCATAGATGTGAATTCAGCCTAAGGGTTTACAACCATTTTCAGTTCCGTGTGCTTTTTTCTGCACAAAATGCATGCACAGTGTTTTCCATGTATTCAAATGGCTCTAGTTGGCTCTAGTTTACACCATGCAGTCAGTTTCCGGTCAGTTTCTGCACCGAAAACTGACCTAAAACTCACTGCATGGTGTGAACTAGAGCCAACTAGGGCCATTGGAATACACGGAAAACACTGTGCATGCATTTTTAGTGCAGAAGAAATGCACACAAAACTGTAGGGAACTGCGTCTGGTGTGAACTGGCCCTTAAAACCAGATCTTTTCAACACTGTGCACTACAATGCGCAGATGATACACAGGTGTGTTGCAAAATAAATAGCATTAGTTGCAGCCCCTGTATAGGGTATTACTGCTTGGGTGGGGCATGTTTTCCTAAATCCCTCCCCCCACAGCAGTGCCAAGCTATCTGGCTGCAGCATGATGGTACAGAGCCAATTCCTAAACAAAACTGAAGCCAGTAAAAGGTTCAGAATAGGAATGACATTTTCATGCTAGTCTAGCTGAATGACAATTTAAAAAAGCTATTTACAGAAAATAAATAAAAATATGCATGCAAGTGATGTGCGCTGCTTCTCCAAAATAATGAATTATTAGTATCTTTTGTAGGAAAGAATTGGGTGTCTTGCAGCCAAGAACAAGGTGTGACACACAGCTGACATCCTGTCTAGTAATCACACTGAAGGACATGGCAGCGGCTATGTAATGCCCTTCTCCAAACCTGCAATGGCCGACAATACAAAACAATATATACACTCTGATGGACAGCATCTGTTAATATAATGTGAAATGTATGAAATTCTGGTAGTGTATAAAGACTCCGAAACAAATTATTGAGGTTATTAATTGCCTCGCTTTGTGAAGCATCTTGTGTTCCTTGTCTTATTGACCCCGGAAGGAATGACCTCAATGGATGTCACTTGGCGATAACATTGTGCATTGCTTTGGTGGCGGAAAGCCTGAAAGAAACTGTCTAGTGAAGATAGTTGTGGTCGGAGCCACGTGGGCTCAATGACATCATATGAAACCCTTTCAGATCAGCGTTAGTGGTTGTCATTCTGCAGTATACTATGGGTAATTGAGCGCTGCCAGATCACTTATCTGCTGCTGACTTTACAGATTCTGATATTGTATTATTCAAAGTAAAGTATGATAGGTTCATTTGCCATGCTGCAAAAAAAAGAAACTAGTTTTAGGAGTTTTTAGATCACTATCATGAAAAAAATATATAAATTCTTGTAACCATAAAAGATTTAGCTTTATATTCTTTATTTATGATTTTGTAAAACTGTCTGGATGCTTACAACTGTCATTTCTTATTGAAATAAAAGAAAAACTGTTTGCTGCAACTGTCACTGGATTACCAAATTCTTATCCTTAAACCCTGTACACACGACCGGGATTCCCGGCGGTATAAAGTACACCAGGAATCCTGACTGGAAAATCGAGAACCTGCTCGGTAACTTTCCCCGTGTACACACGAGAGGTTTTCCCGTTGGGAAAACTGCGGAGAAAGCTTTGGCCGGGAATCTCGGCCGTGTGTATGCTCCCTCACAGTGTTTCCCCATAGGAAAACTGCCGGGTTTAAAACCGGCGGGAAAATAGAGAGCAGGTTTTCATTTTTCTTGCCGGGAAAACTGCGAGGAAGCATACACACAACTTTTTTTTTCTGGCCAAAAGCTCTCTTGGCTGTTTTCCGCGTGTATGAGGCATTAGGCTTTATGCACACTGGTTTATTGTAAAAACTGTTTCTTCTGATAGGAGAAAATAGCATTAAAAACTCACCTAAGCTGTATTTGTTCAGACCAGTTTAGGTGTGTTTAGTAGTGTTTGGAGTTAATTTATTTCATTGGCCAGAATTTTTATTTATTCTGCCCATTGAAATGAATACATGCTGAAGTGCTGAACATGCCTAGTTTAGGCGTATTTATGCACACTTGGGGCCAGATTCTCAGCCGAGTTACGTCGGTGTATCTCGAGATACGCTGCATAACTTCTAAGAAGCGCCGGCGTATCTATTTTCTGTATTCTGAAAACAAGATACGCCGGAATTTTGCTTAGATATGAACGGCGTAAGTCTCTTGCGCCATCGTATCTAAGTTGCATATTTACGCTGGCCGCTAGGTGGCGCTTCCATCGATTTACGCGTCGAATATGCAAATGAGCTAGATACGCCGATTCACGAACGTACTTGCGCCCAGTCGTCGTATTTTACGTCGTTTGCGTAAGTGTAAAGTTACCCCTGCTATATGAGGCGTAACTTTGCGTAGATGATGTGTACGCAATATTAAGTAGAATTTTCCGTCTTTTGCGTAATTCGTTCGCGAATAGGGCTTTGCGTAAGTTACGTTCACATCGAAACCAATGAGTATTTGCGGTGTAATTTTGAGCATGCGCACTGGGATACGTCCTCGGACGGCGCATGCGCCGTTCGGAAAAAGCGTCAATTACGTGGGGTCATGGTTGATTACCATGCAATACGCCCACTCCAAGCCTAATTTGAATTACCGGGCTTACGCCGGGCCATTTACGATACGCCGCCGTAACTTAGGACGCAAGTGCTTTGAGAATACAGCACTTGTGTCCTAAGTTATGGCGATGTAGTGTAAATAAAATACGCTACGCCCCGCTCGTACTTACGCCGCCGTACGAGAATGTGCCCCTTGGAGTTTTTTATGCCCAAAAGCTCCCGAATAGGGATGAGCCGAACACCCCCCTGTTCGGTTCGCACCAGAACCTGCGAACACACTAAACGTTTGTGTGAACTTTAGAACCCTGTTAAAGTCTATCGGACTCGAATGTTTGATCTAAAGTGCTAATTCTAAAAGGTAATATGCAAGTTATTGACCTAAAAAGTGTTTGGGGACCTGGGTCCTGCCCCAGGGGACATTTATCAATGCAAAAAAAAGTTTTAAAAACTGCTGTCGGGAGCAGTGAATCTAATAATGCTTAAAGTGAAACAATAAAAGTGAAATATTCCTTTACATTTTGTACCTGGGGGGTGTAAAGTATGCCAGTGAAATAGCGCATGTTTCCCGTACTTAGAACTGTCTCAGCACAAAGTGTCAACATGAGTTTGACTCGAACTCGAAGCTCATCCCTACTCCTAAACATGATTCTTTTGCAGAGCTTTGGCTGCCTCTAAACTCTGCTGCTCCTAATCTCTGGTAACAGCCTATGGGGTTGATTTACTAAAGGCAAATATACTATGCACTTTTCAAATTGCAGTTGCTCCAAGGCTTAGTAAATGAGGTAAAACTTCACTTTACAAAGAATACCCAATCACATGCAAGGAAAACATTTATTTTTATTTTTGCTTGTACATGATTGGATGATGCATATCAGCAAAGCCCTCCCTCATTTTCTATGCTCTACAGTAGGGGGTCTCCAAACGGCGGCCCGGGGGTGGATGCGGCCCTTTGCTTGCTTTTATCCAGCCCATGGGTCACTAATCCTCGCACTGACACAAGACACTATTCTGCCATTGAACACCAACAATGGATCACCATTTCTCCCACTGACACCAATAATAGGGCACTATTCCTTCTTATACCAACAATTAGGCACTAATCCTTTAACCTAATACCAAATGTGGTGATGTTTAATCCTACTGATGCCAGAAACATTTCCAATCTTGCTGGCCACGATCTGGCCCTGCTGAAGTCTGAAGGACAGTAAACCGGCCCTTTATTTAGAAAGTATGGAGACCCCTGCTCTACAGCAACTGCACTTTCAAAAGTGCACAGTTTATTTCCCTTTAGTAAATCAACCCCTATGTGTTCATGGACACATTGAAGTTGATTTACTAAAGGCAAATAGACTGTGCACTTTGCAATGAGCTATGACTAAGCACTAATTCCAGTGCGAAACGCGTCAGCTACCAGGTTTTATTTTCTTTTTTTGCTGTAACTTGTAGTGTTGTCCTTCTTTTAATAAAGGCTACAATTTGTTCACAGTGCGGCTGTCCAGACACATTTTTTGTTCCTGCCTTGCCAAGTGCATTGCCTGCACCTGTGTTATCTGCTACTGTAGGTCTTCATTTGGGCTCCCAACTGGAGCGTCTCTCTTCTTGCAGTTGCACTCTGCAGGAGAAATTGCTACAGAGTTTGGTAAATATACAGAAGGTCTGCTGACTTCCATCATACAACTATGATGTACAAACAAAATTGCAATTGTCTTTATTTTCCTTGCAAATGATTGGATATTCTTTGAAAAGTGAAGCGTTACCTAATTTACTAAGCTCTGGCGCAACTGCACTTTGTAAATTGCAAAGTCTTTTTGCCTTTAGTAAATCAACCCTATAGGCTTTTTAGAGTTAAAGGGTCACTAAAGGAATTTTTTTTTTTGCTGAAATTACTGTTTACAGGGTATAGAGACATAATAGTTAACTGATTCCTTTTAAAAAATATTAAAAATAGATAAAAATCAATCATATAATGTACCTACAGTTTAGTTTCATTTTTAAACTGGTTTCATGTTTCTGCGAAGTAAAGAGACACACAGAACAAAAACAAACAAATACAGGGCAGTGTTTTGTTTTTACAATTAATCTGGTTCTGAGGAGTTTTAGACACACAGTAATGACAGCTTGGACCACAGTGAAAAGCTGCCATTATAAATACCCCTTTTTTTATTTTATAAGTGATCACATACCCTCTGTTCTCAGTAGCATAAGGAGCTCAGAGAGTTAGGGGAGGAGAAACAGCAACCTATGTAACTTCCCAGTAAATTGATCTGTGAGTGATGGGGGGGGGGGGCTTCTTTCATCACAAGTCTGATCATTGGAGCAGGCTGAGTTTTCACCACAGACAGAAAACTGACTGGGATGTACTCTCATGACTAATGTGGTCAGTTTTTTTTTATAGGAAAGCAGAGGGACTGGCAGGAATACCAGGTACTTTTTGGAATGAGTACATGGTATAAATGTTGATTTAACATATTTTTTTAACTGCTTCCCAAATCAGGTACATTCAAGGAATGCTGTAAATAATAATTGTCACAGTCGCTTGTGCTCTCACCCAGACTGTCAAGCCATCAAATGGCTTGTGGCATAACTGATGTGCAGCACCATAGCAACTGAGAAGCAAGGAGAGCTAACACAGCAACTTCCTTGGCTGTAAAGGATAGGAGGGTTTAGTTCTGCTTTATCCGAGACTTTCTCCTATAACTTCAAGTGGAATTGAGGGAAAATAAACAATGGCATATATGAGGCAGGTTTTCTGAGTAACCCCTATATATATATATATTTTTTTTACTTTCACTGTTTCACAGTATAAATTAACCTCTTATAGTGGTGATGTGCTGTTTTTAAAGGACTAATTTACCCCCATCATGGCAGGTGATACAAAATGCATTCTAATAAATTTCTTCGCCTGTATCAAGCAACCCCCTTATGACAAGCGAGTCTGTCAAGCATTATATAATATTACAATCCTGTCAGCGTTTTAGGTCTTTTTTGATTTTTTTTTTTTTTAATACAAATTTTGACCTCCAAGTTTGATGATATATACTATAATATTAGTTTTACCCAGAAGTAGGATACATGGGTATTTTAACTGGGAGTCAGACATGAAGCTATGCAAAGGGTTCAGGGGTGATATAAATATTTTATATTAAAGTGGTACTAAGGCTACTTTGGCACTGGGCTTCCCGACCCTTAGCGATAAAGCGACGCTCGTTTTAGTGGCGCGTAAGCGCTGTTTTAGAGGTGCTGTTTTAGTGGCGCTTTTAACCAAAAGAAGAAAAAAGGCAAAAAGTCCCGCTTTTCAGGCACGTTGGAAGTGCTGCCCGTTCTTTGCCATGGGCAGGTTGTTTTGGGAGCGATAAATACATCACTCTCTACCCACAAGCGAACCCCCTCAGTGTGAAAAGACACTGCAATGAATGGAACACAGTTTTCAGGTGCTTTTCAGAGGCTAATTCTACCACTAAAGCCCCCAAAAACCACATTAGTGGGAAAGTAGACTAAAGGCTAAGACTTTTTGCATGGCTATATGTATTAACTTTAAATATAATGTACAATACTGGCAAACTTCTAACTTAAATGTATTTGTTATAACTTATATTACCTCCAGTCTATCAACCTCCAGCTACTCTGGGTTCATATGCTTATCTTCCCTGCACAGAGCCCTTAAACGTAAACATTGGATTATTATTCTTTTTTTAATAACAAACGTGTCATGCTTACCTGTTCTGTACAATGGTTTTACATTGCCCCCCATCCTCCTCTTCTGGGGTCCCTCGTCAGAGCTTCTGGCTCCTCCTACATTGAGAGTGCCCCTTATACAAGCCACAAAGTATAGTGTAAAGTGCTCCTTTAGCAAGGTAAACAACCTCTGCCTTTAGAATAATTTTAAAATACTTCATTCTTCTGCCCAGGACTATGTGTCCCATGAGGCATTGATTCTCACACATTCATATTCCCAAGTAACTGTTAAAAGGCACCTAACCATTTGAAAACAGTTCTATGGTAACAGAAGGGCTGGATTCACCTGCCTTGGATTTACGGTTTCCACCTCATCCCTTTAAATCCGAACACATATGAATGACACAGGTTCTGTGGCTAATTAAGGGGGTAATTAAACTCACTTGGTGCCTTACCTGCATGAAATTAGCCTCAGAATCTGTGTGTAACGGAATGGCCCGTGGGACCCAGAGGCTCTTGCAGGGTGTGGGGTACTCCCTTTTCAGCTTTACCGATGCCTCTTGTGCCTAAAGTCATCCTATGTCCACTAGGGCCAAAGGATGACTGAGAAATGATATGTTGGATTACATGAGATGGGACAGTAATGATAATTCACAATCTATTCCAGGATATCTTGAAATATTACAGGTTGTTGATTCTAAACCCAGCCGGTCAATAGAAAGAGTGATTCATTCAATGTGGGAACACAGACTGTTAAGGTGTTTAATGTTGTCTGCTACTGTCATGTAAATGAACCTTAGTCTGGCTCTCAAGAACCTTTCATTGTGTGATGCTAATTGACACTGTATTGTGTGAATTCCTATTGATGATAAATGTGTATTGTATAGCTGGTGAGAGAAGCCGGGGTCATGATGTCTGACTTGTCAGCTGTAGTAATTAGCTCATGTTAATTATGTCAGACCTGGTGCCAGAAAGTCTGACTAAAAGATGTGTATTGGAGGTTCGTTAGTACCCATTGTATGATGTTGTGGGTGGAGTGTGTCATTGTCCATTTGATTACTGCAAGTATTCTTTTTAGTGTATATAAGAGCCTGTCTTCTCAATAAAGACTCTCTATCCATTTTGAACCAGAGAACAGAGCTGTGTGTCTAGTTTCTGGGGAATCCATATGGGCAGTGTTTGTCTGCTGGATTGTGGAGAGTCGATAAGCTGTCGTGGGTTGGTGGAATGGAATATCGTTAACGGTGTTAACCCCTGTCCCATTTTGGGTTCTTTTACACTGTGTAATTCATAAGTGTTCAGGTTTAAAGGAATGAGGTGGATTACTACTTGGATTCCAGACGTAGGTTGTACACAGGACATTGACTGTTGCTGAACTGAAGATTAAGCCGTGTCACTTGTCATTTTGCTGCAAATACTAGAAATGATGTGGATAGTAAACCTTTTGCTGTTTGATATTCAAATTAAAAATGTTGGGGTATAAAATCAGGAGGGGACAGGAATAGAACTTGATCGGGAAAAAAAAGTCATGTACATCTTGGGCCTAGAATCTCTACTGGGACACAGGGCTCAGTTTGAAGGCTGGGCCTATGATGTCTACAGAACACAGGGGTTCGTTTAAAGGCTGGGCCTAGGATGTCTACAGAACACAGGGATCAGGTTGAAGGCTGGGCCTAGGATGTCTACAGAACACAGGGATCAGTTTGAAGGCTGGGCCTAGGATGTCTACAGAACACAGGGATCAGGTTGAAGGCTGGGCCTAGGATGTCTACAGAACACAGGGATCAGTTTGAAGGCTGGGCCTAGGATGTCTACAGAACACAGGGATCAGGTTGAAGGCTGGGCCTAGGATGTCTACAGAACACAGGGATCAGTTTGAAGGCTGGGCCTAGAATGTCTACAAAACACAGGGATCCGTTTTAAAGGATCAGTAAAGGAAAAAAAAATGTAATGCTAAATAGGTTGCTTTACCTTATAGCAGTCCTGCTTTCATGTCCTCCATGTCCGTTTTTGCTTAGAAGTTGCTGTAATCCCTTGCTGAACTCCACACTTCCTGCTTGTCTGGCTCCTTATGAAAAAACTCAAGGTAGCTTTTCATTGTGGTCCATGATCAAGAATATGTGATTACTATGTGTCTAAAACTCCTGAGAACCAATCAGATTCATTTTAAAAATAAACACTGCCCTATGAAACTAGTCTAAAAATGAAACTAAACTGCAGGCACATTATATGATTGATTTTGATCTATTTTTAATAATTTTTAAAAGGAATCTGTTAACTATTGTCTCTATACCCTGTAAACAGTCATTTCAGCAAAAAAAAAAAAAAATGTTTCCTTTACTACTCCTTTAAGGTTAACTTAGACACTTGAGCCCAATCTAAATTTTACTTGCACGTGAGCACTCTTTCTGTCTTGGAAATCTTTTAAGTCAGGTCAGGTTCACTTTAAATTCAACCTGTCTTAATCCTGAATTAAATCATTATGACAATACAAATAATCCACGCTAGAAATTAATATGGAATTATTATCACATACAAAACTTTGCAGAATTTTCTTCACCAGATAGAACTGATTTTGAGTAGATTATTTTATGGTTATTTGAGTATTTTATGGTTAAAGCGGAGTTCCTCCCACATTTTTTCTTAAACACACCCGTTCTGATGGTATTAATCAAATTTTCTAATGGATGTTGCTACTAAATCCAACGCTGTATTACATGTTTTTTTATTTTTTTTTAAAGGAACCTTTGCTTCTCACTTCCATCTTGATTGTGGGCATGTTAAACCCATTAGCACTCCCCCTGGAATATGGTGCTGCTGGCTACCCAGCATGCACCTCTCGATCTTGCGCATTTGCATTACACATGGGCACAGCGCAGGGATTGTCTCGGGTTGCCATCACAAGGGGCGGCGTTGGAGAAAGTGCCTGCCCCATTGTTATGCCAACTAACCAAATCTATCAATCTCCACTGACTCCAGCGAATCATGACACACATCTCCCAGGAGCCAGTGCGCCACAGGAGGTGACGTAATGTATGAAGCTGATGGTGTATAGATGGAAATGTGGGTGGTACTCCACTTTAATATACAATATCAATTGTGTGCAACAAAAAAAAAAAATAACTCTTCTAATGTAACCCATTAGACTCCTTTATTTTTAAACATGTTGCCATTGGCAAGAGGAAATGTTTCTCTTATCACAGACTTATGCATCATGTCTTTACCTGCCTTTAAAACCCTGAGATTCTGCACAGTACAGTGCTGCAAGGGTGCCTGGATGACTATTGCATACTAAATAAGTCCTACCCCTCAATTCACAATGTGAAAGTGAAATGACCTTGATACAGTAGTGTGAGTCATTGTGTTACAGTATCCTCTGCCTCCTCTGCCTCCTCCCATTCTCTGAGGACCGTGCACCTGGCACAGCGTGCTGACGTATGTTATCAGAAGGGAGATGCACACTGAAAAATGAACTTCCCCTCTCTCGTCATGCATCCTGCCTTGGAGTACACAGTGCTGAATGCTGACTACCCATTGCATTTTCATTGTGCATGCACCTGGAGTGCTATAACTTTTCCATAATACCAAATCACTGCCTGTGTTTATATTACAGACATTTCTGTAATTCGGAACTAGTGCCTAGAAAAGTAACATTATAGTCCTTGTTCAATGCTTCTAGTAACTATGTAACCTTCAATTTCACATTTACTGAAGAAACAGAGAAAAAATAATTTTGGGAATTATCTCATTTGACATGGAAATGATACATATGTTTTGAACCAAGCTGACATCCAGTGTCAACAGTTTTTTTTTTCATTCTAAAAGGGAATGTGTATTGGTGTTTTTTTAGAGCCGGTTCACACAGCCGCGGCACAACTTCGGGGGCGACTCTGCAAGTCTTTCTGAAGATGACTTCAGAGGCGACCTGCAAAATGACTTCTGTATAGAAGTCAATGCAGGTCGCCCCGAGCCACCCCCAAAGACAAACAGGAACCTTTTTCTAAGTCGGAGCGACTTGCGTCGCTCCTATTAGAACGGTTCCATTGCATTGAATGGGACGCG
Organism: Rana kukunoris; assembly: GCA_029574335.1. Taxonomy (NCBI): domain Eukaryota; kingdom Metazoa; phylum Chordata; class Amphibia; order Anura; family Ranidae; genus Rana; species Rana kukunoris. The sequence continues at coordinate 90,868,932 of CM056058.1, read as the reverse complement.
GCTCGTCAGGCGGCTGAGCATGACGAGTTGCCCCAGTGTGAATCGGCTCTTACAGATATTTCACTTATGTAGAGATACCCTCGTAAGGGCTGCTGAGTGTTGTAGTCCATCTGTCGCCCTGCCCAGCCAGGCACACACTTTTCAGTAACTCCTTAGACAAAAAGCAGTCCTTGCTCTTGTTTTTATGTTTTTATTGAGGGGAATAAACTTGGATGGGGAAAGGGAAATTATGAGATGCACTGATGATTGAAAGCCAATGTTGGGTCTGAACTACTGTATATACACTCCTCTCTTCCTCCAGCACATATGTTTCCTTGACATCTCCAGCACATCACTTGCTCGCACTCTTGGGACCAGATATCAGGGATAGACAGGCCTGTCACTGGCTCTGCCAGGCCTTAGCAAATGCTGTTTGCAGGCAATGACCGCGGGCCCCTATGGTGTAGCAAAAATGTGGTAGTCCTTGGTGCTAGTTGTCCTACATGTGGCAACTGCTCCCATCACCACCTCTTCAGGCACTGCCAGCCCTCCTGGCTGCAGCTGCCCCTCTCTACTGCCCGGGCCACCACAATCCTCCTAACTGGCTTTGCACCCATCCCAGACTGCTCCCTCCCAGTCCTCTCAGGCTTGCCTCCCAGTTCTTCTGACTGTGTACACACTCATCAGCCCTCTTGGCTGCCTCTGTAGAACCCTGTGCTCCGCCTGTGCCTCCTAGTCAAGACATTTTTGTGGGTTGTAAGAGTGTCCAGTCTGCACCCGAGCCCAGGCCCAAGGTCACCCCCGCCCCAGACAGGGGAGCTCCCTCCAAGGCCCCAACAGCCTAACACTCCATCTCCATCTTCCACCCAATCACCAACTGCTCCCCAGCAGGGGCTGATCCTGGGTATTTAAGGAGGCCTGACCCCTGCCAATCCCAGTTTGGAATTGGTCAGGGCACCTCAAAACAGTTTTCAGTAGACACAAGAACATTCTGTAAATAAGTGGGTGGTCTTGGTGATGCTGCCTGTGAGTCACCCAGCTCTACACTGAGTCACTCTACCAACCCAGATCAAAACAGCACCCAGGCTTGGCAGCCAGCTAAGCCTGGAAATGTACCTACTCTATCAAAAAAACAGCGCTGGTTCAGGTGGTCTCAAGCATCTGTGGCAGCAGAACATGATCCCCTCCCTTCGGAAACTGGGCCGCAGGGCAGTATTCCTACATAACGAGCCCAAACACACCTCCAAGACAACCACTACCTTGCTAAAGAAGCTGAGGATAAAGGTGATAGACTGGCCAAGCATGTCTCCGGACCTAAAACAGATTGAGCATCTGTGGGGCATCCTGAAGTGCAAGGTCTCTAACCACCATCAGCTCTGTGAGGTCCTCATGGAGGAGTGGAAGAGGACTCCAGTGGCAACCTGTGAAGCTCTGTTAAACTCCATGTCCAAGGAGGGTAAAGGCAGTGCTGGAAAATAATGGTGGCCACAGAAAATATTGACATTTTGTGCCCAATTTGGACATTTTCACTTAGGGGTGTATTCACTTTTGTTGTCAGCAGTTTAGACTATCATGGCTGTGTGCTGAGCTATTTTGAAGGGACAGCAAATTTACACGGTTATACAAGCTGTACACTCACTACTTTCCATTGTAGCAAAGTGTAATTTCTTCAGTGTTGTCACGTGAAAAGATATGAGAAAATATTTACAAAAATGTAAAGGTGTGTACTCCCTTTTGTGAGATACTGTATATATGTAAGGGGTTGCGAGATTTGGCTCAGGTGAGTATATAGGAGGGGTTGCGAGATTGGGCCCAGGTGAGTATTTAGGATGAGCTGCGAGATTGGGCTTAGGTGGGCATTTAGGAGGAGCTGGAAGATTGGGCTCAGGTGGGTATTTAGAATGGGGCGGCGAGATTGGGCTTAGGTGGGTATTTAGGAGAAGCTGAGAGATTGGGCTTAGGTGGGTATTTAGGAGGAAAAGAAAGAAAGGGCGCACCAGCCTAGTGCATTATCCTTTGGATAGTTTTTATTAACAAGGTAAAAAGAAAACTACTCACAAACGTAGATGAAGGCTCACAATGTAAACAGTTTCCACTAGTAGCAGAACCAAAAAACACTCCAAATGGTCACAGAGGGAATCATGAGAATCATTGCCGACTGATACGTTTAGAAGCACAACCTTCTTCCTCAGAGCCCAGCATTCTGGGTATTTAGGAGGTTCTGCGAGATTGGGCTCGGGTGGGTATTTAGGAGGGGCAGCGAGATTGGGCTCGGGTGGGTATTTAGGAGGGGCTGCGAGATTGGGCTTGGGTGGGTATTTAGGATGGGCTGCGAGATTGGGCTGAGGTGATTATTTAGGAGGGGCAGAGAGATTAGGCTCAGGTGATTATTTAGGAGAGGCTGCGAAATTGAGCTCAGGTGAGTATTTAGGAGGGGCTGAGATATTGGGCTCTGGTGGGTATTTAGGAGGGGCTGAGATATTGGGCTCAAGTGAGTATTTAGGAGGGGCTGCGAGATTGAGCTCTGGTGAATATTTAGGAGGGGCTACGAGATTGGGCTCAGGTGGGTATTTAGGAGGGGCTGAGAGATTGGGCTCATGTGGGTATTTAGGAGAGGCAAGTTTAAAGTTTTTTTTTACCTTAATGCAGAGAATGCAATAAGGTAAAAAATATTTTACCTTTATAAATACTTTAAGGGTTGACCTAAAAACCAACCACCGCCACCCCCAGCTTTGCTGTTCAAATGGCTCCATCTGAAGTTTCAATCAGAGAGTTTAGACAATCGATAATGCATTGTGACATCAGTGTTGTGGGTGCACACTGTATTTAGGAGACATGGTCAATGCAGGCACATTCCATCTTGTAAAAATAATAATGGAACTCTTACTTTTGCTGCTTTTCTTAAATCAATAAGCTTTTTCTAGAATCAATATGGCTTTGCAAACTCTTTCCGTGCCAAGTGCTGGGATTATTCACTACTTCTGCAGGCAGAGCTCAAGTGTGTTCGGAAGACCGGGTCTGAGCTCATTTGAGACTGCGTGAGGTTCCCCTTACAGCAGCGGTGAGCTGTGCTAATGTAAGGGAAGGGATCAGGGCTGAAGTCCTGCGGGAACGCGTGGGAACGGAGTTCATGCACTTTTTTCACAGCAGGAACACAGTTCCCTTTGCAGGACTAGAGCAGCCGAGGCCAATCCTTCACTAAGCGGCGATGCCCAGCTCGAGTCACTGTCAGGGGCAGGCGAACCTTAGTAATCCTTTATGATACTGGCCGCTTCCTGTATATGGATTCATCAGGTAGCACGCGGGTATTTCGTCACTTCCTCGATGACGCAATGGGTCTCCTGGGAGCTTTTGTCATTGTTCCCAGGAGACATTGCGGAGGTCTCCCGCGAGTTATCGCGGGATTTAGAAAGAACTTGCTTCTTTCTAAATCCCGCGATAACTTGCGGCAGACCTCCGCAAAAAAAACAAAAAACATGCGGTTTAGTAATTATGCATAAGAGCGTATACTTTTTTTTTTCTTTTGTGGGGGAGTGGATCTTGGGTGGGAGTACCCACACTTTTTCCCCCAGGACTTGACCCCTGGAAGGGATGGGTGTGCATAGGGGGATAGTGCAGGAGCCTCCGCCATGCCTGGGTGTGAGAAAGGCTGAAAAAGTAAGGGCAGCATTATTAGGTTCGGAGGATAGAATATTTTGCTGTTGGGAGTAGTGACTTAAAATGTACATTTCTCGAATAAGGATATCACATTAATAATTGCAAAATATAAAGCAGTTTAAAAGGTGAAAAAATATTTAATTCCCCAGGGGACCAAGTGCATATAGTACTTGATCTTGTTCTCATTGGTGGCCCTGTTGTCCCCTCAACACACTTCTTAATGCTGGCTATAGTTCCATCCCCCTTTGAAGTCCAAATTATGGGCATTCCGGTGGGGGAGGTACCGCCAGCACAGAGCCCCACCCCTTCTTTTAATCAAGTTATCTGTCATCTATGCTGCGTGTTTATTCATATTAGTAAAAGGTCAGTCAGGACTTTGGCTCTGTGTAAAGAATTTTTCGATGCCCAAATTACACAGATCTTTTACTATTTTAAATAAATGAGGAGCACTAATCATTCATCCATAATAGTGACAAATCGCTCCGTACTGTGGCAATAAGTGGTTGTTTTTACACATACACACCCCGCCAATGCAGTGCTGTGTGAGTTTTCACTTAGGCATGAGCAATCAGCAAGGTCAAGACACAGCCTGACAGCACTGAACACTCATTCATAAAACTGAAATACCACTCAGAACTAGCAGATCCATCACTCAGGCTGTGTATGTGTAGGAACAGCCACTGTTAGGCCTCGTACACACGATGAGATATGTCCACTCAAACTTGTCCGACGGACAGTTTAGAGCGGACATGTCTCATCGGATTTCGGTCCGATGGCGTGTACACACCATCGGATCAAAACCCCCGCCGGCAGACAGCGTGGTGACGCGGCGGTGACATTGACGCCGCCACGTCACCGCTACGTCACGCACCAGGAAGTAAACACTTCCACGCGCATGCGTCGGATCCATTCACAGGATACGACGCATGTGCGGGAGGATATGTCCGCTGGTTTCCCGTACTAACCAGCGGACATATCCGACGGACAGGTTTGTAGCGGACAAATTTCAAAGCATGCTTTGAAATTTGTCCGATGGACAAACCTGTCCGCTAGCCCGTACACACGATCGGATTTGTCTGCTGAAACGGTCCATCGGACCGTTTTCAGCGGACAAATTCGATCGTGTGTACGCGGCCTTAGACACACAGTGCCGCAGGCAAAATAATTTATTGGTTTACACTGAAAAAAATTCAACACGTTTCGAGGGCCAGAAGAAACTCCTCCTTATAGGGTTTGTAAAAGATTTATTTTTTTATCTCAATAGCTTCCTTTACCTTAATGCAGTGCTGTTTTCATGTCCTCATTGTTCGTTTTTGTTCTCCACACTTCCTGGTTGTCTGTTTCCTGATAACCACAGTGCTGGGAGCTTTCCCTCTGTGGTCACTAACTTCAAGGAGGTGTGATTACTGTGTGTCTAAAACCCCAGTTTCGTTTTCTAAACCATCACTGCCCTGTATGGCTCTGTGGCTCTGTACAGCAGAGAAGCAGGAAACATGCAAAAACGAAACTAGAAACTACAGGTACATTATATGATTGATTTTTATTTATTTTTAATCGTTTTTAAAAGGAATCAGTTAACTATTATGTCTCTATACCCTGTAAACAGTAATTTCAGCATAATTATTTTTATTATTTACAACTCCTTTAACCACTTAAGACCCGGACCAAAATGCAGGTAATGACCTTGCCCCTTTTTGCGATTCGGCACTGCGTCGCTTTAACTGACAATTGCGCGGTTGTGCGACGTGGCTCCCAAACAAAATTTGCGTCCTTTTCTTCCCACAAATAGAGCTTTCTTTTGGTGGTATTTGATCACCTCTGCGATTTTAATTTTTTGCGCTATATACAAAAATAGAGCGACATTTTTGAAAACAAATCAATATTTTTTACTTTTTGTTATAAGAAATATGAAATAAACTCAATTTTAGTCAATCATTTAGGCCAAAATGTATTTAGCCATATGTCTTTAGTAAAAAAAAAATGCAATAAAAAAAAAAATTAGCTACCTAGCGGGAACAGCGACACTAATACAGCGATCAGAAAAATGATTGCTTAGTGACGCTGGCAATAGGGAGTGAAAGGGTTAACTAGGGCGGTGATCAAGGGGTTAAAACTTTATTAGGGGGGGGTACGGGGGCTACCCTGAACCTAACACTAACTGACTGTCACACTGCCTGTCACACTGACACTAAATACAGTAATCATACATGTATGGGGGGGGGAGGGCGATCGCAACAAGGGGTTAATGTGCCTATGTGTAGTGTGTGTCAGTGTAGTGTTAGTGCAGACTTACTGTTTGATGTGATCTCTCCTCAGCGGTGGTTGAAAAAAAACGCTGAAGGAGAGATCACATTGCTTCCTCCTTCCAGTGTTTACTGGAAGTGCAGGGCGGGGGAGTGCGCGGATTGGCTGGGAGCGATCTGGAGGGGGCGGACAAAAACGAATAGCCGCCCCCTCATCCCGGATCGCTCGGCCAGCTACAGGGACCTCTGCATGTACCGGGGGGGGGGTCTGATCGAACCCCCAAACCCCCTCAAGGCACCAACGTATATATACGTTGATGTGCCTGTCGGTGCCATTCTGCCGACGTAAATGTACATGCGGCGGTCCTTAACCAGTTAATCAGGGCTATATAGGGAAGCAAATTTCTGGTAAATGAAGAAAGGGAGCCAGCAACTCTGTAATCCATGTTGCAAGTTTATTAGCCATTAAAAAAAGTAGGGTCGTCCCTACTTTAGTGAAATCTGCGGTGATCGGTGTTTGTAACTCTCCCACACTTGATCACCACAGACTGTCCCCTTATCCTCCTCCAGCCCCCCTCCGTTCTGCTACTGTCCCTCCCTGTGTCCCCCTCCATGATGCTGTCCCCCTCCGTTCCCCTCCGTGTCCCCCTCCATGCTGCTGTCCCCCTCCGTTCTCCTCTGTGTCCCCCTCTCTTCTCCCCTGTGTCCCCCTCCATGCTGCTGTCTCCCTCCATGTTCCCCTGCATGCTGCTGTCTCCCTCTGTGTCCCCCTCCATGCTGATGCCCCCCTCCATGTCCCCCTCCCTCCGTATTGGTGTACTCCTCTTTTTTTCTCCTCCACCCCCTAGATCTGTCAGGATGAAGAGCGTAGTTAGGAGCCGGTAAATCTGGCTCCTTACTGCTGCTCCTTATAGACTCTATCTATTCACATAACTGAAACATCGTAAAATGTGTTTACAATGTTTCAGTTTATGAATGGAGAGGATCTGCTGTCTTCTCTCCATTCATTTTTAGAGCAGCTGAGGCTGCTGAGAAAGGGACTGGGGAATCTGTGTCCCTAGCCCCTTTCCATGTCTCAAAGGAGAGACACCCCCCCCCCCCTTAAAAATAAATAAAGCATTGTTTAAATAAAAAATAATAATAATTGGAAAAAAAATTAAAAAAAAAAAGAAAAAAAGACTACTGACACTGTCACATGAGATAAAAAAAAAGTATCGGTAATCGGTATCGAGTACTTGAAAAAAGTATCGGTACTTGTACTCGGTTTTAAAAAAGTGGTATCGGGACAACCCTAAAAAAAGAGAACTAATGCGTTTCGGCGAGAGTCTTAGTAATAGCATATTATACACTGGAATGTTTAAACATTTCTACGTGTACAAACTCCATGCAAAAATAAATTAACATATTATAATGGCCCAATTAACCAATTATACAATAAATTCAGGGAGGAGAGAGAGGTGAAGATCAGTAGCACTGGGTCCTAAGACGAACAATCCATAGCAAAACATTGTTGCATCGATAATAGAAAGGACACAAGGTGCAAACAAAGCATATCGATAGAGATTACTACAGTATTCGTGTGGAAGTCTCATGTCATGCCATAATTCACTTTTACCCTCAGCTTTTTTAGCGAGACAGTTGTCGTCTTGGAGGTGTGTTTGGGGTCATTATCATGTTGGAATACTGCCCTGCGGCCCAGACTCCGAAGGGAGGGGATCATGCTCTGCTTCAGTATGTCACAGTACATGTTGACATTTATGGTTCCCTCAATGAACTGTAGCTCCCCAGTGCTGGCAGCACTCATGCAGCCCCAGACCATGACACTCCCACCACCATGCTTGACTGTAGGCAAGATACACTTGTCTTTGTACTCCTCACCTGGTTGCCGCCACACACGCTTGACACCATCTGAACCAAATAAGTTTAACTTGGTCTCATCAGACCACAGGACATTGTTCCAGTAATCTATGTCCTTAGTCGGCTTGTCTTCAGCAAACTGTTTGCAGTATTTCTTGTGCATCATCTGGACAGGGGGCCCCAGGATCTCCTATTGCCCGGGGGGCCCCATGAGTTGTTAGTCCGTCCCTGCACCACACATGGTGTGAACAAGCCCTAAAATGTAATGACTGAAATGCTTCAAGATTCTTTACAGACATATGCAAACAAGATAATCAGCTAATACCAATGGCAAAGCAAACTGATTTTCAGCTTGAAATTAAACCATCCACTATAATATCAAAACATCTGAATTTGAAACATCTGAAAGTGCTGCCCTTAATTTCACAAACAAGTTTATTTAACGCCCAGCTATTTGTTTGTGGATTTTGTTGATCGAAGTCGATAAAGGTGAGAATAGGCATATAAATCAGTCAAACTACATATATATATATTAGGGCTGTTACTGATCAAAATGTTTGTGTTCGATTAATCGTTTTTTATTTTAATCGATTAATCGACTAATTTCGATTAATTATAACGCACATACAAATCCAATCTCCTTGCAGGCCGATTCCCAGTGCAGCTACCAACCACTGGAAAAATGGATGGCAGGATACAAAAAACACACAAAGGCAGCTTTCGATAGGAATAGCATTACATTTATAGTCTTCAAATAGGTAACCAAATAAATATTGCACTGGAGATAAAATCGATGTAGCTACATAAACTGTAAAAATGGTGCGAATAATAACAAACGGTACCAAAAGCAGTCATAAACACATGTAGCTAAGTATGATACTGGTATAAAAATGTGTACAACGATACCACTGCTGAATCCAGATGAGAAGGGGTTAACATCAGTCTGTTGGCATGTAGATGTCCCGTGAAGGGAACTATCACAACTCCCAGTGGATGGTTGTAGGTTGATAGAGGGAAGTGATAGAGGGAAGTGCCCTTGCGTGTGGCAGATAGTAAGGTCCCACCGGCATACAGATATGAAGGCACAGCAAAGGAGCTCTTCAGATGGACACAGCAAGCCCAGCCGGTGTCCGTGATGTCACCGGATCTCCGACGGAACTCCCTGAAGGCCCAGAAGCCGGCGGAGAAGTGAGTACCAATCAAAAGAATTTTAATCGATCAAAAAGATTTTGATCGATCAAAAAAATTAAAGATTAATCGATTAATTAAAAGTTAATTTGCACAGCCCTAATATATATATTATAATGAAGAAAAAGCACAATATCAGGAAAAAAAAATAGTGCATATGTGCATAATTCAGAGGGTTTTGGTTTAAATGGATTCTAGGTGAGAATAGATTATGCAAGGAGAACCGTAAACTATAAGGATATAAATTTAACATGTGCTTGTGATGTACGCTGGGCTAGACTAAAGAAGGGAAAGACCTTTGAATTACCAAAAAGCATTGGGTGTGTTAGATTGCTGAACAAACACCAATATTAAGTATACACACTCTCATTGGACTTTGATATACATAGATTCCAAACCTAGGATCTCCAAGTTAAGGGGTGTCCTGTTTATGTTTGAGAGCTTCACCAGAGCCACTGGCCCCCATATGAATGTGTTTGAGCTGCTTCAAGGATGATCCTTTAATAAGCTGAATCCAGAGTTTTTACCAGTGCGGCCCAATCAATATGACGTGAACAAGCCCAAACCAAATAATAAAGATAAGAATAAAGATGTGTTTTAATCTCGTAATCAATGGTTTTAGTAGACAAATGTCGATTCAGTTGGGATGGGATATCCATCTTGTCAACAAGAAATTGGATAATCTGTTCTCAATACCCATGAATAATCGGAATGGCTAAGTTAAAATAAAAGGTTCCTTAAACAGTTAAAGATTTCAGCCATAAATGTGGTTTCTTTGGGTCATAGTTAACAAGAATTACTGGTATAAAGTATGATCTTTGGATTATTTATAATGTGTACCTGTACCAGAGTAATAGGGTGCATATCTTTATGCATATAAAGTGTATGTAAAGCCAATTCTTTTCATTATGGATAGCTGTGGAAGAACCCCTATACGGGTTTATTTGCTGTCTGTGTATTCAAAGGGTGCCGGGTTCTTTATTGGCTCTAGTGAAGAAATGTTTTAAAAAATATAAGTTGCATAAAAGTGATAGGACATTCAAAAGTAGTCACTGGAACAGGAGGAGAGGGGAAATCATCCAGTTGATAAACCTGACTAACAGTGAATATCCCTTTACTTTGGAGACATCTCCTCTCAGGCCGCGTACACACGACCGAGAAACTCGACGGGCGAAACACAACGTTTTCCCAGTCGAGTTCCTTGTTCGGCTGTCAAAAAACTTGGCGAGCCAAATTTTCCCATTGCCTGTCGAGGAAATAGAGAACATGCTCTCTTTTTGGCTCGACGAGTTTCTCGGCAAAAAGTGTACACACGACCGGTTTCCTCGGCAGAATACGTCTCCCGTCAAGTTTCTTGCTGAATTCTGCCGAGGAAACTGGTCGTGTGTACATGGCCTTACTTTTTGAAAATCTCCCAGATGGGACTCAGACCACGAAAAAAATATATACAGAGATCTTAACTCTTCATTACTCTATGAAAAACTAGAAAAAAATGCCATTGCATACTTTTTAGGGCATCCTCCCAACCATCATCATCCAGCAGTACTACATCTATAGATAAAGCTAGTTATTTTGTAAACACTATTTTGTAGATTCAGGGGAAATAAGATGAATATGAATTCAGAAAATCAAGACTCAGATTGCTTTTAGTCAGTTTACTGAGACATCTGCCTTGGACCTAAGTCTCACCTGTGGGCACTAATCCTTCTCCTGCCCACCCAATGAAGCCTCGTACACACGACCAGTTTTCCTGCCAGGAGAGCTTTTGGCCGGGAAAACCGTCCGTGTGTATGGCCTCATACACACAACCGTTTTCCTCGACAGAATCCATCAAGAAACTCGGTTGCAGAGCTTTTTTGCAGAGGAAAACAGTTGTGTGTATGCTTTTCATCGAGAAAACTGTCGAGGAACTCGACGAAGAAAAAAGAGAACAAGTTCACTTTTTCCTCGACGGAAGTCTCAATTTCCTCGTCGTGTTCCTCGTCGGGCTGGTTTTCAACGAGAAACACGATCTTGTGTATGCTTAGATACCTGCACATGCTCAGAATAAAGTATGAGACGGGAGCGCACCTTCGGTAAAAGTAGCGTTTGTAATGAAGAAGATAGCACATTTGTCACGCTGTAACAGACTGAAAAGTGCAAATCGTCTCTCACCAAACTTCTACTTAACACGCAGTAACATGAGATTAGCAAAAGCAGCCCCAAGGGTTGTGCCAGTGGAATAGAACTTCCCCTGCCGTCTATGCCTTGTATGTCACCGTGTTTAAGAACGAGGAGATTTGGTCTTGACAGTGTGTATGCAAAGACAAGTTTCTCGACAAGCCTAACAAGGAACTCGTCGAGGAAAACGATGTGTCTTTTCCGATGAGTTCCTCAGTCGTGTGTACGAGGCCTAAGCTTCCTGGCAGTTTTTCCGACAGGAAAACTGCTGGGAATCCCGGTGGGAAAATAGAGAATCTGCTCTCGATTTTCCCTCCGGGATTCCCGGTGGTTTTAAACCCGGCAGTTTTCCTATGGGGAAACACTGCTAGGGAGCATACGCACGGCCGAGATTCCCGGCCGAAGCTCCCCACGCAGTTTTCTCGATGGGAAACCCGGCCATGTGTACACAGGGAAACTTACCAAGCAGGTTCTCGGTTTTCCCATCGTGATTCCCGGTGGACTTTACACCGCCAGGAATCCCGGTCGTGTGTACAGGGCTTGAGAGTAACTTAGTGGAAAGTCTTCACTAGTAATTTGAAAGCAGCTTTGTGGTTTCTGCTAATAAACAGTACCTTTAATTTCATATATAGTATATAAAATGGATAATAGCTCTTTAGAAAGTAAAAAAAAAAAACAGGCAAACAACTATAAAATACAAGAGACTAGATACTGTATTCTTGTACTGCTTTAGCTGTTAAAGGCCCATCGCCATTAGATCAAATTATTTTATACTGTTCATGATACCTGCAGACACTCCTGGTCACTTCTGGTCTAGGCTGGAGGCATCAACTGGACAGAATTTAAAACCTGGTCTGCTATATTCCCTGTAGATAAGCCCTTGCAGGAGTAGTCTGTCCTTGGCTCCCTCCACACTTCATAGGTTTAAATGTGTAGAGTTAGCTAAGCCAAGTGTAAATGTTTTATGGAACTGCCTGACAGTTTTGCCTGAGGACAATCAAAACAATGCCTGCTCATCCCACCACCCTGCTAAATCAGTGGACAGCTTTGCATTATCCAATTTGTCAATAAGATGGAATTATGCTTGAAAGGTCCAGTCAGGTATGTATATTTTATGTACACTGCCTTAGGCCCCTTGTACAAGGTAAACACAAGACCTCCTTTGTGGACTCTGTGTGTATTACAGCTTGCGTTCAGTATTTGCCACATCGGTCTGCACAGTTAGCAGCAGGTTAGAAGATGCACCAGTAGTAACACATCTCTTTTGGATATGTGCCATGGCTTTTTTCTCATCTCCAAAGTCTAGTAAGCACTCATTTAAAAAAAGCGTGCAGGTAAATGTAGTTTTAGTCCTTTTAATATCTGCAGGATTAGCAAGAGTTTGTTAATCTATCAGGCTGCTGCGATAAAAAGTGTGAGATCACCTGGAGTGGCCTACTGCTGTCAGACTTAAAGCGGAGTTTCACCCTAAATATAAGATCTCCCATGCGCTTCAGCATACTGGCGTCAGCGCCAGTATGCTGGGGTTTTTTTTTTTTTATAGCACACTTACTGTTTTATCGTAGAAATCCTTTTCTGTCCCCCGCGGTGGACGGCGCCAGTACAGCGCGTCACATCTTCCTAAGATACCCGATATGGACTCGGGTATTTCCGGCGCTATGCGGCGCCTGCGCACAGACCTAGGAGCTGACTGCGCAGGCGCCGTATTTCTCCGAGTCCTATTTCGGAGAAATACGGCGCCTGCGCAGTCAGCTCCTAGGTCTGTGCGCAGGCGCCGCATAGCGCCGGAAATACCCGAGTCCATATCGGGTATCTTAGGAAGATGTGACGCGCTGTACTGGCGCCGTCCACCACGGGGGACAGAAAAGGATTTCTACGATAAAACAGTAAGTGTGCTATAAAAAAAAAAAAAAACCAGCATACTGGCGCTGACGCCAGTATGCTGAAGCGCATGGGAGATCTTATATTTAGGGTGAAATACCGCTTTAATTGTGGCTATTTATATCCTACCAAGATAACAGGAAAAGCCAACTAACCTCCAATTCCTTTTGTTTACATCAAGATTTAACAATAGGCAATTAGAAGGATTGCAGTGCATATGACACCAACACAAGCAGCAAATGACTGATGAGGAGCGCCAGGGATTTAAACATTGTGAAATATCACACAACTAGCAAACTGAAATCTCCCAGTCAATGCTATATTTGGAAACAGACATTTATTTCTTGTATTTATATAGTATCAGCCTTCTCCATCAGTTCATCGCCCACAACTATTACCATTTGTACCACTTCTTCCTTCCTTTTAAATAGTAACCTTCACGAACATATAATAAGATGAGGCACTGAGATTTTAAGGAATATAGAATTCAGCTTTACTTGCATAGAAGAACAGCATACATGTATGAGAACAGCAATACAGTAGAGAGCAGAAGGAAACAAATAAACCCTTGCTACTGTGCAGAATACACACCCATATATAAACACATAGTAGTATAGTAGTATATCACTGCAGCACCATCTATAGTTCAGAATGCATATTACTTGCACTTTCAACAACCCTTCTTAACAGCATGTGATTTTCTATATGACATTGAGGTTCTTCTGAAGAATGCTATGATGTTCTTTTAACAATGGCTTGCTGAGTGCATTCACAGTCATCTCTTCTGATAGTCAATATTGAATGTTGAGAACACCTTGCTCTTGAGTGTCCCTAAGCAGGTGATACTTCATCTCGATGTGCTTGGTTTTAGGATTGACCCATTCTGATTGTGTCCGCAAATACCCCCGATACCCAAATAGAATACTTCGCGCCCCCCCCCCGCCGCCGTCGCCCCCGCCGACCCCGCCGCCGTATATACAAAGCCGCCGCCGCGAACATTACATGCAGCTTTCGTTTTTCAATAGCTGTTTTCCCTATAGTAATGGCTTTCTTCTGGCAACTTGACCATGCAGCCCATCTTTCTTTAAGTGCGTCCTTATTGTGCATCTTGAAACCACACCACATGTTTTCAGAGAGTCCTGTATTTCACCTGAAGTTATTTGTGGGTTTTCTTTGCATTCCGAACAATTTTCCTGGCAGTTGTGGCCGAAATTTTAGTTGTTCTACCTGATCATGGTTTGGTTTCAACAGAACCCCTCATTTTCCACTTCTTGATTAGAGTTTAAACACTGCTGATTGGCATTCTCAACTCCTTGGATACATTTTTATATCCCTTTGCTGTTTTAGATAGTTTAACTACCTTTTCCCGCAGATCATCTGACAATTCTTTTGCTTTCTCCATGACTCGCAATCCAGAAACGTCATGCAGCACTGGATGAAAGATGCAAGGGTCCGTCAGGAGTCCAGAAACTCATTGATTTTTTATACACACACTAATTACAAGCAAACAGATCACAGGTGAGGATGGTTACCTTTAATAGTCATTCAAACTCCTTTGTGTAAACTTGTGTGCAGGTTATCAGGCCCAAATCACCAGGGTATGTAAATGTTTGATCAGGGTCATTTGGGTAGTTTCTGTTGTGATTATGATTTGAAAAGCATAAACACAGTTAAATGGTTTCAGCCAAACACTAACCATGAGTGAAAGAAAAGTTTTTGTGTTATCATTGATATTCTCTGAAAAATGGCCAAGAAATCATAAATTCTGCCTGGGTATATAAACTTATTAGCACAACTGTATACCCATCGATCTTCTTGCTTTCTGGAATAGAGACAGGGATTTGCTTTTGTTGCTTGAGGATCCCTCCCTCGTGAGTACTTCATTTACATTACTTCATAAACCCTTATGGCTTTTACTTCCTCTATGTGGTGAGCTTGCTGGGTGGTATCCCCTATATCATTCAAATGGATCTTCTAATTTCAGGCTGTTCAGCAAGATCTAGTGGAGAACTTATCTACTGAGAGTTCCACCTCTTCTGTAGTTCTGACTACTGTCTGGGCTCATTTTGGTCAGCTTTACCTCCTGGTTCACTGGGCAGATTCAGTTCACAACTTTCAGGGATCACTATTTCTGATGATGAGCTCTAATTGAAACCAACACTGCAGTTTATTGTCAGTTTGTAAGTTTTTGGGTGGAGTATTCTATACCCCTTCCTTTGTTCTCTGTAGCCCAATAGAACGCCTTTTATGTTCTCCAACTTGGACCACTTCTCGCTTTAGATATAAACGTATGCTTTACATCTAAACACTCTGATGTGCTTTACGATAGGCTTTAATTCATGCCACATTTCCAACAGCTTTTGATGGTTGTCTGTTCTGTAGGTATGTTGCAGTCATGACTGCATCTCTCCAGTAGATAGGTTGGCATCTGACAGCATGCACCTGGCCATTTCTACAAGAGTGTGATTTTTCCTTTCAACTACACAGTTTTGTTCAAAAGTGTATGGCGTGGACATCTGGTGCGCTATACCTTGATTCTTTAGATACAATTTCATTTCCTTACTCCTGTTTTTCCCTCTGTTGTGTGTGGCATGGTAAAAAACTCATTATGTTTTCCGATGTTTCATTCTTATGCTTCATCAGATAAGTTATTGTGTACCTGGAATAATCATCAATGAAAGTCACTAGATATCTGTTCCTGCTTGATGCAGGAATTTTCATTGGTCTGCACACGTCACTGTGTATGAGCTCCATGCAGGGATGGACTGGCCATTGGGACTACAGGGAGTTTCCCGGTGGGCTTATGGCTCAGTGGGCCGGCTTCAGTGACATGGACCGCCGCCCCTCCGCTCCTCTGTCTCTCCCTTCCCGCAGCACTCACCTCCTCTCCCTCCCCGCAGCGCTCATCTGGGGAGAACAAAGAAGCAGGGGCAGGAAAAGGGATGACGACAGAGGAGCATGGGGGAGGGGACAGCCAGCTGACTCAACAGCTATGGCCTGGGAGTTTCTCACTTCTGCCTAATCTTGCCCCATTGGGGGGGGCACCAAACTGATTCTTTGCCCCGGGTGAAATGTCTAGCTTCCCCATTGTTACTGCCTACAAGAGTACCAGTACCATCCGTTCTACTCTAATAAAGTAGAACAGCTAATGGCTAGTGAAGGGAGAGAGGGGGCTTGGGTGGCGTGTTGGGGAGTTGTCCAGCCGCCATGGGAGAGACCTGTCAAAGTGGGCCAGTCTGGATGAAGTCCAGGGCCAAATGTTTGTCCCAGTCCAGCCCTGGCTCCATGGCGTGGGTGTTTTTTCTTTGAGTGGTCTGTTGAAGTGGAGTACCTGTGGTTTTAGATTCCATGCAACACTTGCATTTCATGAGCATTTTGCAAGGCAGGATTCTGATAAATCTCTCTTTATAATTTCCTCTTTGGTGTCTGGGTTTTAAGCCCCGTACATATGATCAGACCTTTGTCAGACCAAAATCACATCAGACTTCCGACGGAATTCCATCGGAGTAAAAGAGAACATGTTCTCTATCTAAACTCCGATGGAATTCATCGGAATTTCCAATGGAATTACTCTGATGGGGCATACAGACGGTCGAAATTATCGATGGAAAAAGTAGGTCTGGCTTTAGTGCCCCAATCATCTATTCCATAGGTGAGTGCATTTATTGAGGGAAATCTGAGTGGCAGTCTTGCCTTGCTCGTCCGTGGTGATGAGTCAGTATAGGATTTCATCCTATGTTCCGTTTCCTAGGATTTGGACTAACAATTTTCCACCTGCTCCTCTGATTTTTCATGTGAATGATGTCAGGCTGGATGAGGTCGACAGGGCCACTGACTAAGCAAGTTTTGGTCTGCTCATTATGAACTGGCCAAAACTCAACAGTGTATGGCCAGCTTTAGACACTATTCTGTATGGGACTATATAAACGCATAGAAAATAAAAACAGCGCTGAGGTACAAACTCTCCCAGAAAGTGTTTCGCTCTTGTTTAATGAAAAAAAGATCATCTTCAAGCGGCAAGTCAAACTTTTTATATACTGCAGCTGCTGACTTTTAAAATATGGACACTTACCTGTCCAGGGCGCCCTCGATGTCGGCACCCGAAGCCGATCTGTCCCTCGGCTCTCGCGTGCTTTCGCCACCATCTTTGGTAAGGAAATCAGGAAGGAAATCACGAAGGAGAATCTTGTCTTCTGGTTCTGCTGGACCTGAGCGCAGCCTTCGATATAGTAGACCACAAGCCTTTATTGACTCGGCTGGCTAAAGTAGCCAAAGTCGCAGAAGGCGATTTATCTTGGTTCTCTTCTTTTTTGGAAAACCGATCACAAATAGTGAAGCTAGGACCCTTCACTTCTGAAAAACGCACAGTATCGTGTGGAGTCCCTCAAGGATCCCCCCTGTCGCCGATGTTATTCAACATCTATCTGCGTCCTCTTTTTGAAATCATCAGCAGCCAAAAACTGCTCTATCATTCATATGCAGATGATACGCAACTATATTTCTGCATTTGCAATAAAAAGGATCATCACCTCAATCTAGAGACTTGCCTCTCTTTGGTAGAGGACTGGATGACAAAGCGTTATCTCAAACTCAACGGAGCGAAAACAGAACTTCTTCTGTTTCACGCCAAGCGTATGAATCAATCTGCAACAACTTGAACCCCCCCGCCCATTCTGGGTAAAATCATCACCCCTAGCGCCAAAGTCAAAAGTCTTGGGGTCATCTTTGACTCCTACATGACAATGGACGCACAAATAGGGTCAGTAGTCAGCGGATCTCACCATCTGCTGTGCCTACTACGCAGACTTACTCCTTTTACTCCCAAGGAAGACATAGCGGTCGTGGTGGGAGCGATTGTAAACTCCAGACTGGACTATGCAAATGCCCTTTACCTCGGACTCCCCAAGTACCAAATCGCTCGTCTTCAAGTCGTTCAAAATACGGCCGCTAGACTTGTGACTGGGAAAAAACCCTGGGAATCAATCTCACCCTCACTGAGATCCCTTCACTGGTTACCAGTAAAAGACAGAATCACCTTTAAAGCACTCTGTCTAACGCATAGATGTATTCATGGGAATGCTCCCCATTATCTATGCGAAAAAAATAAAAGCTCATAACCTCAACCGCGTTCTGCGATCCACTAATCAAAATCTGCTCCAGATACCGAAAGCCAGATACAAGTCCAAAGGAGACAGAAGATTCGCTGTCCAAGGGCCCAGACTATGGAACGCTTTACCAACCAGCATTCGGATGGAGGAGAACCACTTAGCCTTCAGGAGAAAGATCAAGACTCATCTCTTTCGATTTCAAAGGAGACAGGAACAACAAGCGCCCAGAGGCGATTTACTTTGCATGTGCCGCGCTATATAAGTTTTCATTCATTCATTCATTCATTCATTCATTCATTCATTCAGGAAGTGAAGCATTGCGACTTCACTTCCTGGTTCCCTACTGCTAATGTGCAATCTGAATGGATCCTGCTGTTCTCTGGAACCTATGTGTCTCCCAAAAGACAGCGGGGGGCACAGAGGAGGCGCCAGACGTGAGCAGAGCTCCCCTCCCCCTGAAAGGTGCCAAATGTGACACCGGAGGGAGGATTCCGAAAAGCGGAAGTTCCATTTTCGGGTGGAATTCCACTTTAATAGCCAGCATGATTAAGGTGTGACAGATGGATTAAGGTTTAGCGAGGGACAGTGGGCACTTCATATTAACGTTGCCTGCTGTTTCTCCTTGCAGCCGGGTTTCTGAGAGTAAAAAGTAATCCTCTATACAATTGTAGTAAGTTTTCTCACTAATCCGGATCACATGGAGTGTTTTCACAGAGATGGTCTCGTGCTTTTCCTGTATAACAGATGAGCCTTTTCAAGTGATGCTTGGATCCCCTAGGAGTTGTATGCTAGAACTGACATTTACAAGAGAACAACAATTTAAATGGATACCTTTTGTGGAGCAACTTTGTTTGGGATTTGAATACTAACACAGAGTTTCAGGGTTTGCCTAAAAAATATATACACTAATAAATTACACTATAAACAGCATAGTTACATAGTTACACAGTTATATAGTTACATAATTACATAATTAGTCAGGTTGAAAAAAGACACAAGTCCATCCAGTTCAACCATAAAAAAAATAAACAAACAAAATAAAACACAGTACATCCCATACACCCAACTCCATACCCACAGTTGATCCAGAGGAAGGCAAAAAAAAACAGCAGAGCATGATCCAATTTGCTACCGGAGGGGAAAAAATTCCTTCCTGATCCCCCGAGAGGCAATCGGATATTCCCTGGACTTTACCTACAAATCTTAGTACTCAGTTATATTATGTACATTTAGGAAAAAATCCAGGCCCTTCTTAAAGCAATCTACTGAGCCGGCCAGAACCACCTCTGCAGGGAGTCTGTTCCCCATTTTCACAGCTCTTACCGTGAAGAAACCTTTCCGTATTTGGAGGTGAAATCTCTTTTCCTCCAGACTTAAAGAGTGCCCCCTTGTCTTCAGTGTTGACCTTAAAGTGGATAACTCAACACCAAGTTCACTATATGGCTGAGCTCCTCCATGCCTCTTATTAGTTTGGTTGCCCTTCTCTGCACTTTCTCCAGTTCTCTGATATCCTTTTTGAGAACTGGTGCCCAAAACTGGACTGCATATTCCAGATGAGGTGATGATTAAATGATAGAAGTCAGCAGAGCTTCCCCTCATTTAAAAAGTTCTGGAGCAACTGGTCTTGCAGAGTGCAACTGCACTTACAAAGTGCACAGTCCATTTGTCTTTAGTAAATCCCCCCATTGTGTTTAGATATCTGCTTCACCCACAACACTGCTGGAAAATCTGGAGCTATAATATGTTACTCCTAGGCAGTCCAATTTTGATTATTACAGGGGTTGTCCGGTCATCTGTTCAAAAATGAAAAGTCAGAAGCTACATAAAACTGTAGCTTTTGACTTTTAACAACAGGACACCCACCCAGAGCCGGCCCAAGGTGTTCAGGCGCCCTGTGCGAGCTAATCCTGTGGCACCCCCCCATCTTCACCCCTTGCCTCCTGGTCACCTAAACATACACAAAGAGGAAAAAAATATTTGTAACAAATAATTAGATTTAATAACAGTTCATTTAGAGTCGGTTCACACTGGGGCGACGCGTCAGGCGGCTCAGCCGCCTGACGAGTCGCTTCCCATGCAGTGCAATGGGAGCGTTCTAATCGGAAGTCGCTCCGACTTAGAAATGTACTCCCTGTACGACTTCGGGGGCGGCTCGGGGCGACTTGCATTGACTTCTATACAGAAGTCGTCTTGCAAATCGCCTCTGAACGACTTGCAGAGCCGCCCCCGGAGTCGTGCCGCCTTAGTGTGAACCGACTCTTAAGTGCATGTGCAAAATATTACAATAATAAATAACTGGATAGACTGGTAACAATGATGTATATTAAATACATTAAACCCAGAAAAAATTAACCCCTTCCCGGCCAATGGCATTATTACTGTAACAGTACATATTTTTAGCACTGATTACTGTAGTAATGTCACTGGTACCCCCAAAAGTGTCAAAAATGTCAGGGGGACCTGGCAGCTCCTGCTGCTGTGACTCGTAGGAGTTGGACTACTGTGATGATCATGTGAGTAACTGACTGTGACTCACATTCTGCAAGCTGTGAGGGCCGCACAGCGCCCCTGTTGCCCATGGTGCCCTGTGCGGCCGCACAGCTCGCACACCCCAAAGGCCGGCCTTGCACCCACCTGCACCTGGATCCAGCGATATCCTCAGCTGGTCGGTTTCTTCACAGGTCTTCTATCCCTTGTGTCGGCATATGAACTGTGGGCAGCCATGTGTGACTGCTTGCGCTTCAAAGCCGGCTGCTCACTGAACATGGATTGGCAAATGCGGCCTCCTGCTCCTTCCGCCACTGGCTCCAGCCAGCTTATTTTTTTAAATAATCTTAACTGGCTCCAAACTCTGCCTGGATAAGTGGCTACTGGTGCTGCATCAAGCTGTCAAGGGGTTCTTTCTGAAACGTACTGAGGCAAGACTAACCTGCCTGAAAAAAGGGACTGATTTTTACTGACATAACATTTCTCTAGCGGATATTTACTGACATCTGTAAAAATCACAGATGTATATAAACTGTCAGCAAATTTACTGACGGTTCCAGGGTCTATTGGGTGTACTGGAGGAGTATGTGGTGGAGGTGTACTCACGGGAGGCTGTGCATAGGGTGCTATTCGAGGCTAGGAATTTGATTAGGTTCTACTGGAAATCTGAGAACCCCCCGACTTCTGGGGAATGGATTGTTAAGGTAGGAGATATGTCACGCATGGAGAAGCTTATTTATCAACACAGGGGGAGTACACGGAAATATGAAAATCTATGGGCTCCGTGGTTGGATGCGCCGGGGCTTTCCCCCGGTGGACCTGTCATGGACAGGTTGCTGGGACTGAATACGGGATGAGTACCATAGCATGGAAATTTGAGGGTTATAGAAGTGGCGACAACGCTGTTGTATTTTGTTTTTGATGTCTGTCTGTCTGGTTATGCTGTACAATGTATAACTGTCATAAGCTGTATACCACCTTTTCATCAATAAAAACCTTTTTGTTGGATAAAAAAAAAAAAAAAGGTTTTACTGACGGTTGCAAACCTGGTGAATGGTCATGTATCCGCCCCCTCTTGGGCCCTCCCACAGCTCTGCTATCGTTGCAAGGAACATACAGCACAATGATAATGTCACTGCTACTTTTACAAGATAATACCTAGGCTTACAAAGGCATTTGGTGCACACAAAGTAGAATCACATTCTTTTTGGCTATCAAGATATACACTATATTGAGTTTTTAATCATGTATTTTTACCCATATACACAGCGCGACTATTCCCCTTACACATACACTATATCACCAAAAGCATTGTGACGGCTGCTTTTACACAGACATGAACTTTAATGGCATCCTAGTCTTAGTCCGTGGGGTTCAATATTGAGTTGGCCCACCCTTTGCAGCTATAACAGCTTCAACTCTTTTGGGAAGGCTGTCCACAAGGTTTAGGGGTGTCTATGGGAATGTTTGACCATTCTTTCAGAAGCGCATTTGTGAGGTCAGGAACTGATGTTGGATGAGAAGACCTGGCTCGCAGTCTCTGCTCTAATTCATCCCAAAGGAATTATATCAGGTTGAGGTCAGGGCTCTGTGCAGGCCAGTCAAGTTTCTCCACCTCAAACTCACTCATACATGTCTTTATGGAACTTGCTTTGTTCACTGGTCCAAATCATTTGGTGGAGGGGGGGATTATGATGTGGGTTTTTTTTTCAGGGGTTGGGCTCACAAATGCGCTTCTGGAAGAATGGTAAACATTCCCATAGACACACTCCTAAACATAGGCATGCGCACAGGGTGTGCCAGGTGTGCCCAGGCACACCCTAATCACTCTGTGTAGTATAGATTCTCATTACTGCCCTAGTAACCCTTCCACCCGCACTGCTGCTGGCTTCCCTCCTCTACCGGGGGCTGATGCTGCATAATGAATTTTAGGAGGCATTTAGGATGAATGGGGGGGAAGGAGCCAGTAAATATGTAATTTATTGACCCCTTCCCTTTCGGAATGAACACAGTGAATTATCGGTAGTATGTGTTTGAGCTTTTGGGTGCACACCCTAATGCAATAGGCTGCACACACCTATGCTCCTAAACCTTGTAGACAGCCTTCCCAGAAGAGTTTAAGCTGTTATAGCTGCAAAGGGTAGGCCAACTCAATATTAAACCTGGGATGCCATTAAAGTTCCTGTGCACGTAAAGGCAGGCGTCCCGATACTTTTGGTAATATAGTGTATATCCATTAAACGTTTTTTGTGCCTGAAGTGCCACTTTAAATACAAATGTATAATATCATTCATTTATATTCAATTGATATCATACTTGTCGACCCAGCTAAAATGACATCAGACCAAAATCTGAATGAAAAAATTGTCAACAACCATCTGTAGACATTTTTAATATAACGTTCTGATATTTCTCAAAATTTTCTTTATACTATTAAATTTAACAGCGTCCTCATTATGTCTCACCGCAGCGAAAAGTAAACATTGCAGTGCATGCAAGATTTTCTTCTTATGTTATGTGCATTCCACTAAATTTTTCTTCTGATTGACAGGTTATGGCCTACATCTATATATATATAGTAGTGTTATAATTAGATTTCTGTGCCTTTCCATTTTCCTGGATTGTATATTAGTTTACATGCAACTCCCCACTGGTTTTATATCTGAAATAGTCATATGCTGTAACGGCGGAGCGTATCAAGGGGAGGTGTGTTTAGTTAAAGAGAAAACAATTGTAGCTACAGTGCTACTGTAATTAGACTAGTTTAATATTCTGGTTCAGACAGGATCCTCCTGACAGTTTTAGGCATTTCCCCATATGTTTCAGATAGAGCATAACTATTCCTATAAAAAAGTGTATCTAAAGGCATGACATTTCTTTAGGTTTAAACACAGTAGTGAGGGTTAAACCCTTGTCAGGTCTCACAATAAATTGACCCTTTCTATTTGCCCTGGTAACCGCTGTAACCGGCACTGACCGCGGGGAAATTCAAAATTGTCAACAGAGCAGAAATAGAGGTGAAATCTTCCAATGGGGACACATGGTCCAATGACATATGTCTAAAAATAGCTCCCAAATGCCCTTCATATAAAGGAACAGTCCCTCTTTAACCACTTGACTTCCGGAAGGTTTTATCCCCCTTACCCCCTATTCTGGCACTTCTCTCCTTCATGTAAAAATCATAATTTTTTTTTACTCAGAACCCCCAAACATGATATATTTTTCTAGAAGACACCCTAGGGAATAAAGTGGCGGTCATTGCAACTTTTTATCTTGCACGGAATTTGCGCAACCATTTTTCTAAAATCATTTTTTTTTTTAAACGTTGTTTCATGAATAAAAAATAACAAAACAGTAAAGTTAGCCCAATTTGTTTGTAGAATGTAAAAAATTATGTTATGCCGAATAAATAGATACCTAACTTGTCACGGTCTGAAATTGCGCACACTCATAGAATGGCGCCAAACTTCGGTACTTAAAAATCTCCATAGGCAACGCTTCAACTTTTTTTTACAGGTTACCAGTTTAGAGTTACAGAGGACGTCTAGTGCTAGAATTATTGCTCTCTCTAACGCACGCGGCTTTACCTCACATGTGTGGTTTGAATGGCGTTTACATATGTGGGCGGGACTTAAGTGCACGTTCACTTCTGAGCGCAAGCTACTGGGGACAGGGGTGTTTTAAAAAAAGAATTATATTTTATTTTTTATTCATTTTTTTTTTTTTTGCACTTTTTTTTACATTCTTTTTTTTATCACTTTTATTCCTATTACAAGGAATGTAAACATCCCTTGTAATAGGAATAGTCCTCTTTATGTGGGGTCAATAAGACCCCACATCTCTCCTCCAGGTTGGAAAATATTAGATTGGGCAAAAAAATTCACCGATCTAATGCTGTCAGCCGCGATTGCGCCTTTGTTTATTTCCGGGTACCTCCGGCGGTCATAGAGATGACCGGTGACCATCTGGTCACTGGAAATCTCTATGCTCTTCATTCAGCGGCGGCCGATTCGTTCTCCGGGCCTCCGATGGCACAGGAGACCCCGGAGAAGCAAAATTGTGTTATTTTACCTTGGACTGTTCTTTTTATTGGTGTTATTTCGACTGGACTTCTGCTTTAAGTATTTTCTTTTTTGAAAGGCTTAGACTTATCAATGTCACCCCTGGAAATATTAATTTCCTGCAAATGGACCATACTCCTGTATATGGACTGTACATTTAAGCTCAACATACAGTACTTTGCTAGAAATAAGCTAGAGATAAACAATATCCTTTCTGGGATTTTAGCCACATTTTGTAAATATACTGTAATAACAGAATGCAGACTTGTACAATGTATATTGAATTTTTCCTCACTCATTATAAAAATAATTTAAAAGGGTCTATAGGGGCAATTGCCTTTTAAATCAATATATAGAACCGTGTAATTTATAGTACTGGAGTAGAAATCTAGTACCCATCTTAGAGAGGAAAAATCTATTTAGATTGCAGCACTTTAACAAATTTATAGCTCTGGTGCTATATTGCTGTACTCAGTAGTTGGGTGAAAAATGTTTAGAGGCTTAGTTGCACATATTCCATCTGTAAAAAAAGGCTTTGTGCAGCAGTTGTAATATTCCTGCAGATTGTTAGCAATATCTCCAGTAATACAATCTGCAGTACATATAGCACTATTTCTCAGAATTATTTTTACATGTACTTATATCTGGAGTCGATATTTTCAAATAACCGCTGGCTTGCCTTGATTAAAGTACACGTGTTGTGAAGATAAAATTCCCTGCACACCTGTCTCTCTTACTTCCTGGACCATTCCTGGACCCTTGACTCGTGAACTGTAAAAATGAATTCTTAACTAAAGGGACTACAATGGGTGGCTATGATAATATTTTGGTCACACAATTTCTTTTGACAGAGAGGATCAGCAAGTCTGAATTCTGATTAACTCTTTTGTTTAACGATTTTGCACTGTGAAGACTGCCAGGAGATCATTTGGCCGGAAATCCCAACCGTGTGTATGCTCCCTAGCAGATTTTCCATCAGGAAATTATCTGAGAATACCGACGGGAAAATAGAGAACCCTGCTCTCTGTTTTCTCATCAGGTCTCCCGGCAGAGTGTTTCCTGCCAAGAAAATCGGTCGTCTGTATGCTTACCTGTCCCAGGTAAACCCGCAGATGCTCGATAAGAGTTTGACGCATTTGCGGTAGCATACAAGTTTAGTGTGGGGTGTAGCAAGATGGCGTCGACGACATCGAATGTGACGAGCGCCAGCTCGTCATAGTCGATGACGTCACTGTGTTCTTGCAATTCAAAAGAACAGTGGTTCTTTTGAATGGCCGTCTGTATGCGCGGCAAGCTTGCCAGGAATCCCGACAGGAAAACCAATGTTTTTTTTTTCTGACGGGATTCGCGGCCGTGTGTACAGGTCCTGACTGTCCATCATGAGATTCCAGAGACGTTTCTAATGTTAAGGTTGGTATTTCATCGTTTGTAGCACCCCCTTAACCCCAGGATGTGGTGGAGGACCCCCAGGTAGCTTGGTGGGCTAGCATCTGACCTAAGGGTGGAAATTGACTCTTTGTGGTTGGGCAGCAGAACTTTCAGAAGGTTGAACAGAGTTCTTTTAGCCCATATATTCAAGGAGGGATGGCTTAGGGCATAGGCCACAGGATACTCAAAAAGGTGAAAAATAATTCGGACTCCCAGTCAATACAGAAAAAGTGATTTTATGCTAGAACCAACACTCTTTTGACTATATAGCACCTTCAATGTGGCCTTGGGATACCCTTGGGATGAGCCACCAGAAGCTTCTGCAATGTACACTGGCATTAGCTTCTACCCAGCTCTCTAGAGCACTTTTCAGCAACAAAGTTTTACTCTGGCACTCCGTAGTTCAGACTTCTTAGCCCTCAGACCTAGTCGTATCTTCTGGCAAAGGCCCATCTCAGGCAGCAAAGTCTGGAAGGAACTGGCCTCAACACACAACCTCTTCTCTTTGTCAAAGCCCAGGAGGTAAGAGAACTCCCAGAAGGTTACCACAAATATTTATATCCCATCAACATGCACCCGTGGCAATAAACTTCCTAATTATTGGCCAGGAAGACATAAATATTGTATAACTACTTCTCATATTATTGCCAGCAATACCTTTAACAGCATGCAGAAGCAAGGAATAAATTTGTCCTTAGGGAAAAAGTGAAACTATCAGTTCAAAACTCAGGTTGCCTACAAGCTAGCTAGTGATGACAAGCCTTGGCACCCCAGATGTTTTGAAACTGCATTTCCCATGATGCTTATGCACTCTGCAGTGTAGTTGGGCATAATGGAAAATGTGGTTCCTAAGCATCTGGGGTGCCAAGGTTTGTCATCATTGATCTAGCTGCAACCTGACATTTTAGCTATAGTTTCTGCTTTTTAGGGCAAGAGTACTATATGAGTTTAAGGCAGCAGAAAGACATGGGCATTTTCTCAAAACTGAGTACTCTTAAATAAACCTCCAAACAATTTGAGAAAGAGGGACAACATGGGAAGCGCAAAGCAGCATCCTGCTGCACAAAGTATATGTGGCTAAATTGCACTAGATTTTGGGCGTGGGATAAAGGAACATGGTAAAATATAGTCTAAGCATAATTAGTGTACACACTGCACACATATGTAACAGTCTTGGTACCTACAAATTTCTCCTTAAAGTGATACTAAACCTTATTTTGTTCTATTCATATAAAAAAGAGGTTATACTTACCTTCTCTGTGCAAGGATATTGCACAGAACGGTGGCTTACCTCTATTTCAGTCCCCCACTTGCACTGTCTGCTCCTCCTTCATGTGGGTGCCCTCATAGCAAGCTGTGTGCTATGGGGGCACCTGTGTGGGTGCATTCCTGAGCCCAGATGTGTGCGTCCAAAGACCCACACAGTACAGCTTGGCCATGCCCCCTGCTTCCTCCTCACAGGATTTGATTGACAGTAGCATGAGCCTAAAAAAAATCCAGCACCAGTGGCCATTGGAATGGAAAAAATAGTTAGGAGTCAGTGGGAGAAAGAAAATTCTCAGCATTACTGGTCAATAGGAGAAAGAAATGCCCTAGCAGGGCAAGGGTAAAGGGGGGGCATTAATACTCTGTTGGCAATGTGAGCAGTCCTGGTTGCCTATTAAGGCAGTGGGACACCTCCCACATACACAACCTTGTGCTTTCCTGTACCCCTATACCTGGACATCAGTACATTGGTGTGCTACTCCAGATGTGAGAGTTTCACATCACTATTTCTGACCCCTCAATTAACAACATACCTGTACCTGGATTCTATACCGGCCACATATACACCAGTATGTTGTTAATATCCTGGGCAATCCTGCATAATCTGGAACTGTTGGGAGGTATGCAGTAAAGCCAGTACATTCCAAAAGAGAGTACCTTTTGTTACCCAGTAGCCTATAAAAGTCACGTGACCAGTGACGATACTAGTGGGGGAGAAGCCTAAGTGACACGATCGACGGAACTACATCCACATGAGGAGATCGCCGTACTGAGCTGTATCTACAGGCAGTTTGTGTGCAGAGGATTCGTGAGTGTGGTTTCTCTAAACAGTCCACAATCTCTGTTTTTTCTCGGCCATACTTCACTATGAGCATTCCTTTTTGTTTTTCTTCTCTCCCCTCTCTATGAGTTGGCTTTCTGAATCAGCAAGTGGCAGTACTAGACTGTGGATGGTGAAGTACTGAGCATATCGCAGGTGCTCCCTATCATTGAGTCAGTCTACATGCTGGAACTGTGAATGGTTCGTTTCTTGCTGCTTTCATCTGGTGTTTTTCACTTCACAGTGTTTGCACTTTATATATGTTTGTGGACTTTTTTGTTTTTGAATTTTGTTTCATTTGAACATCTGAGTGTTTACACATATATATATACACACGATGTGTACTGTACAATAGCAAGAGTTGATTTAGCGCATTCATCCTATTTTATCAAATGTCATCCTATGCCTCGTCCTACTGTAAATCACTTTGTATGCTAAATTGTGTTATTACCATTGTTAATCCATTTTATGCTTGCCTAGTTACAATCAGGCCCGGACTGGGACAAAAAATAGGCCCGGGCATTTTAGACTGAGCAGCCCAGGGGGGGGGGGCACAGCGGGGGTTAATGACGGAATGGGGGGTGAGATAAAGAAAGATAGATTAAGGGGAGGAAGGAAGATAGATAGATAAAAAGGAAGGAGGGAAGATAAAGAAAGAAAGAAAGATAGATAAAGATAGAAAGAAAGAAGGGAAGGAAGATAGATAAATAGATATAGATAGATAGAAAGGAAGGAAGATGGATAAAGAAAGAATGAATAATATAGAAAGAAAGAAGGGAAGGAAGATAGATAGATAGATAGATAGATAGATAGATAGATAGATAGATAGATAGATAGATTGATAGATAGAGAAATAAAGATAGATAAAGATAGAAAGCAAAAAGGGAAGATAGATAAAGATAGACAGAAAGAAAGAAGGGAAGAAAGATCGATAAAGACATTAAAGATAGATAAATATAGAAAGAAGGGAAGGAAGATAGATAGATAGATAGATAGATAGATAGATAGATAGATAGATAGATAGATAGATAGATAGATAGATAGAGAAAGAAATATCAAGATAGAAAGAAAGAAGGGAAGGAAGGAAGATAGATAAAGAAAGAAAGATAAAGATAGAAAGAAAGAAGGGAAGGACGTGAGATAGATACAGAAAGAAAGGTAGATAAAGAAAGGAAGGAAGATATATAGATAGATAGATAAAGATAGAAGATAGTAAGGAAGGAAGATAGATAAAGATAGAAAAAAAGAAAAGAAGGAAGGAAGATAGGTAGATAGATCTAGATAGATAGATAAAAATAGATAGATAGATAGATAGATAGATAGACAGATAGATAGATAGATAGATAGAAAGGAAGGAAGGAAGATAGATAAACATAGAAAGAAAGAAGATAGATAGATAGACAGTGGCAGTGCATCTATAGAGGGCGCCGGAGCGCCGCTCCCTCTGGCTCAGCCGCCCCCTCTGGCTCAGCCACGACAATGGGCGCAGTGGCGTCAATGGGCACAGTGGCATCAATGGGCACACTGGCATCAATGGGCACAGTGGCGACAATGGGCACAGTGACAACAATTAAAGGGCACAGTGGCATCAATTGGCACAGTGGCGACAATTAAAGGGCACAGTGGCTGCGTTTGATGGCATGGCACAGTGGTGACAATTGATGGCACAGTGGCTGAGCTTGATGGCATGGCACAGTGGCTGCGTTTGATGGCATGGCACAGTGATGACAATTGATGGCCCAGTAGCAGCATTTGATGGGCCCAGTGGCTGCATTTGATGGGCACAGTGAGGCTTAATAGCCGCCGGGGGCCGTTCGTGGGTCGCGAGGGCCGTTCGCGGGCCGCAATCGGCCCCCGGGCCGCGAGGGCCGTTCGCGGGTCACAACCGGCCCGCGGGCCTCCGCGGCCCATCGGGCATTTGCCTGGTTACAACCATATATTCAGTGGCAATATATTAAGTTTGCCTATACTACCTGTTTTGGTGCTTGGCTTGCTTCGCTACACATGTCCACGTAGTTCAAGCACTTGAAAAAATAAACATGGAAACCTCCATATACACAATCTTACAACCACACATGACCCAGTACTTTTATACGTAGCATTGTTATGTTTTGAATTGCAGAGGAGCTAGGTTGCAACACAGGAAAAAAGTTTACCTGCTTGAATTTTTACTTGTAGCTGCATTGATTGCTAGTTTTAGGCCTCTATGATTAAGCCCTGGAAAGGGAAAAACGTGTCCAAGGAGTCTGCCACAGGTGGAACTCTTGAGCTGAAGCCTATTTTTCATCTATATTTATTCTGGGATGGGCACCATTTTGTTGAGATTCACTAGAGCCACCAGCGTGTTTCACTCCACCCACCAGAGCTTACTCAAGGGGATCCCCATAATTATTCCCCACGAACACCTAGTCACTCACTACCCTGTTTTAGGCAGGAATTCTATGGCTTATGTACTCAGGTTGGTGTTTACAGCAAAGCTGCATTTCTTATCATGCAAGTCAAAGGGAATGCTAAAAAAAGAATAATAATGATTTACACCCCAGTCCACTCACTTTGCAGCTCAAGGGAGAACAGTTGGAGGATGGTAAAAATTAGGCTAAGCAACATGTTCCCCCAACCACAGATGTAAATGAGGCCTTAAAGCTGAATTCCAAGAAAACAAACCCCTGCACTGCAAAGGTTAAATACTTGTTTAGGTATAGAGTACCTCCATCGGTCCCTGCTGCCTCTCCTCCCCTACAATTCAGCTTTTGCTGGTCCTTTGATGTCATCAAGTAAAAATCAGTGCCAATAGCCCTGAATTGGACATGAGGATGCCAAGGGACAGATTACCGTTGGTGCGCAGGTGTGTAGAGTGCTAACACCTGGGGGAGCAGGAGAAAGTGCTTTTCCAGTTCCCTAGACGTAAGTGACCATTTAACCCTTTCTGTGCGAGGACAGCTCCACTGCAAGGAAGGATTTTTCCTTTCAACAGAGACAGGCTTTAACCCATCCCAACTGTATCCATAACTAAAGAAAACGCTAAAAAGGGTTTGTCTTCGAAACTATTTAAAGAAAAGGAGTTAGTTGAGATTTGTAGAATAGCGTTCCCTGGGTTTTGTGGCTCCTGGAGAACACTACAGGCACTTTCAGGCCTCATGCATGTAGGACATTTGACATTTGACATTTGCCAAACGTCTTTCTTCCAAGCAGCAGCATTTGGCCAAAAAAAGCATTTAATGCGTGCAAAGGCGTTTAGACGCAATTAGGTGTGTTGAGTGCTTGGACATTAATTCATTACATTGGCCAGAATCATAATTTATTCTGACCATTAAAATAAATTGACGCCATGTATTTTCTGCCAAAACGCTGTCAATATTTATTCTTTTCTGCCGCTTAACGCTCTTGCCTCCTAATGCCAATGTGGACACATTGGAAATCACGGAGAGCCGCGTATTTAATACTCAGTGTGCATGAGGCCTTAGTGATTACTGCTGATTGTTATACTTTATAATGGCCACAGGTTTTGTTTGATTCAGCTCCTATTTCAAATAACTTTTATAAAATGTATAATAATTAGCTGATATAAGTAATTTTTTATGTTTACTTATTCAAATAGTGTGAGATCATTTTCCATGTTTACCTCTTTTAAGAAATGAGTCAAACAAGATGAAAGTTTATTATTCCCATCTCACTGGCAGGTTTATGTTATACATGATATATTTATGTCTCGTTATAGTGAGCTTGTAAATTTAAAAGCCGCGTGGAAGTATTTACTATGCTGAGCAATTAATACCATTGTAACACATTTCATGACTGGAGCACTTATTCAATATTCTGGTCCCATGAAATGTTTTATAACTTTATAAACCTGTGACAATCGCTTGGAATATATTTACAGCCCATGTAATTTTTATTACAATATCGTGCCTGTTTGATTTACTTCCTAATTGCTAAATATCCTATTTCAGATCAGCCATTTGAAGAACTTGCAGCAATAATACTTCCATTTGTTCACAGACAGTAAATTCATTTAAAACGTAACTCCACTTTAGTGGGAAAAAATAATAATATAGCATATACAAGTGATACTCAAATCATATTGTAATTGAATGTTATTAAAATTACCTTTCCTTTTTAATCTGCAGCCAATGTAATTTTCTGTAACATGCAACATGGCTACCTGGGGGGCGTTCCGTACACAGAATGTGTACAGAACGCCCCCCTCCCGTGTGTGATTGGCTATTTGATTTTTTCCAGCTGCCCCTAATTCTCCTCCTCGTTATCTTATCAGTACATGTACATAGGGTCATTTATAGTCGTTTCCAGGCAGTTGAGTTGCAAAGCATTTTTTGGAAAGCAAAAAATTGCATTCAGGACTGATGTTTAGAGGCATTTGAGACGCCAAATGCCTGTACTAGCTTGTAAGCAGGACCGGATTCCTGACAAGGCCACAGAGGCCTGGCCTCGGGCGGCAGTGGGTGCAGGGGCGGCGCCGCGACAACAAGGGGATTGTGCAATCAAATTGTATTTTGTGTATGGTCACCTTTAATGGGAAAGTTATGCAGCCCACATCTGAACAAAAACAAGGACAATGCTCCCATTCAAATATTTGAATGAGATGGGGGAATCCTCCTGCTTAGCTAATGTACTCTGACACTGTAGAAGTTTCTCTGCCATCAAAATACACTGATCAGTGATGTAGGCTATAGCCTACACCACTGATCAAGTGGGGAAACCCAACAGGGCGGTAATACAGAAGTTGATCAGTAGATCGACTTCTGTACAACCACAGCGCCCATACATGAATCAAAATTAAGCCGTTCCCTGCTAAACCTGCTGAATTTCGATCCATGTTATGCCAGCTATAGGGTTACATGAAGATTTAGCGTAAGAGGACTTAGGCATTGTTCTCCTTACTGGGAGCTCTGTACCAAAAACTACCAGCACCAGTCTTCTATTTCTGATATCTTTTGTTTCAAGACAATTGCATCCTGTGTCTGATGGAGCCACTTAAACAAATGACACGCCAGCCACCACACCTATATATATTTTTATCAAGGACTTCTCGTCTTAAAGGGGTTGTAAAGGTTCGTTTTACATTTTCTAAATAGGTTACTTTAAGCTAGTGCATTGTTGAATCACTTACCTTTTCCTTCGAGTTCCCTTCTAAATGTTTTTTCAGACAAAGAAAAAGAAAATTTAGAAGGAAACCAAAGGAAAAGGTAAGTGAACCAACAAAGCAAAAATCAAAGGAAAATATATATGTACAGCCGTACACCAAAATCAACCTTGAAAGGTAACCTTTATTGGTGCAAATGGATAAAAGCACTACAAGACACATCACAGAAAGCAGTGGGATTAAACTGACGCGTTTCGCACAGAGGTTTAGTGCTTAGTCATACCCAACAAAGCACTAGCTTAAAGGAACCTATTTGGAAAATAGAAAAACAAACCTTTACAACACCGTTAAATAGAATATATATAGGCATGGTGGCTGGCGTGGTATTTATGCCCCGATGATGTTGGATTTAACAAAACACGTAGGGCAGAGCTTATGCACGTGACATCACTAAGCTCGTCTGTAGTCTGTAGTCAGGAAGTATTTGGATCGATTCCCGGGAAATGTGAGTAGTATATTTATCTTTGACTCCTATTAAAGGTTTATAAAGTTTCACACAATGTGAGTTTCCTTACTTAGCTTTTACGTTCCAGTGAACCATTTGGGGACCATTGGATGGCATTATAAGCCAATTTACACTAGAGATTGGGAGATATCATCAGACCCCCTGGAGATGGTTTCTATTCAGATCCCCCATTGATTAAATAATTATACACATACCTGTTTGACTCTATAATAGGGTCCAGTGGTTTCGGTAAGAGTCCTCTTAATTTGAGGTGAAGGTGTTGCAAACATTGGATCACACAAGATTTTTATCAGCACAGTGGTGGATTTTTGGACACAATTAGGACTGATATGTATATTATTATTTTGCTGTTTTGTTTTTTTTTTCAATTTTTTTTTTTTACATTTATTTTTAATTTGTATGCAATAATAAAAAAAAAAGGAAGAATAAGAAATATTTTTTTCAAATCCAGGTCAGATCTAAATTTTTAAAAAATCAGCCCGCTTATTATAATATAACAATTAAAATGAACGCTTTAAGCAATTATAATAGTAAGCTGAGGGAACAGAGGAGAAAGAGACCCTGATCTTCATTCACTTTGTATTTTTCATAATTGGCGATGATGCAGCACAGATATGCATTGTAGCAGCTGTAAGCCGGACAAGCTACACAAAGTGGGACAGCAGCTGTGTGTATGTGGACTGGTGAGAGGATATGAAAAGGTCTTGGGACAGAAAAAACCTTCATCCAGGGATGAGACACCAGATGGACTGGTGATCAGCTAATGACAGAACAGAGAGGTCACGTCATAGCTGACTGTTGCAGTTTGATTAAAGTCGGAAGGCTGCCGTTTGTGGATTGGCCGTCAGTCTCTGTCTGTCAAGAATTCATCATCTGTTGAAAGATTAAAATGAGATTTATGGGCCCTCAATACAGACACGGTCCAGAAAAAAATGCTGTGTTTTCTTTTGTATAGAATAGAATTAACATCAGGGGCGTTCTGTATTGTTCCAATCCAGAGTGCATTATGATTTCAACAACAAAATAGCCTTATCTTGTTTTTCATTTTCTGTGCTCTGTATATAAATCAGTGATTTTTTTTCAGGCTCCTTTTAAGAATAGAGACTTAGGCCTAGTACACAGGATCAGAAGCTCAGATGAAAAATATTGCTTTCGCTGCGATCGTACGATAAGCTGATTGTTAGTACACAGCTTTCGAGAGCCGATCACGACAGTTCATCTGAAATTTTCTGATACCAGATCGTATGATCTTTGTTTAATCAGTAAAGTATTAGTCCAGAATAAGACCACGCATGCTCAGAAACGAAAGAATATATTACGATACAATATAACACATTTCAGTGGAACCTCGGTTTAAGAGTAACTTGGTAGGAGAGCATTTTGATTTGCGAGCAACTTTATTTTTAAAATTCTGATTTGCGAGTGTTGACTCGCAAGATGAGCAGAATTCAAGCTAAATAGGCCTGTAGTACCTAATTTGGCCTGAGGTATGGGGGCGCAGAAGCTGAACAGAGCCGAAAATAGGCCTTCAGTACCTAATTTAGTCTGAGGTACAGAGGCGCAGGAGCCGAAAAAAGCCGAACATTGGCCTGCAGTATCTCATTAATCCTGAGGTACGGGGGCGCAGGAAACAAGCCGAAGTGTCCTCGGGCCTTTTTGGCTGTTTTTGGCGCTCTCTGGTGCCCCCCACCTCTGGCCGCATTCGGTATTGCATCCCATTGAAGTCAATATGGATATCGCTTTGATATGCAAATACTTTGGATTAAGAGCATACTCCTGGAACGGAATATGCTAGTAATCCGAGGTTCAACTGTATATCACTTTGGAAGTTGTATTCTGTTATATGAGAATTTTCGTAAGTTTAATAACCTCTTCATTTTCGATATGAGACGAGCATGCAAAAATAAGGGATGATCATTCATCCCATATTTCCATCGGGTGTACGAGGCTTTAGATGAACATTGTGGTTTATCTTTGATGTTTATCACATTGTATATTGGCAACCAATTAGAGGTCTTTGTCTTTGTTCTCAATAAATGCACAAATGCAAGTAATGTAGTATAAACAACTTTTAGGCCAGTAGACTGTATGGAACCCAAGTCACGGCCCCCTCAGCAGTCATGATAGTCACCAGAGAATGAACCTGTGACCCTGTACTTGGTTAGGCGTGTGCTTCACTTAGAGATGATTTAAGGGCTCTCTACACTCAGGTATATCAGGCAAAGACTCCAAACCCAGAGAGGGGAAGACAAGCTTGTGGGGAGGGAGGCACATGATCTTTATGTGATTTTCTTCATGCAAAATGCCTAATTCATAAAAAAAAAAAAACATGCTGAAACAGGTACTCTCTTAATGAGTGATAATATCCTTGAGTTGAGCTTTACCACTAAAGCTGCTTTAGAGCTGCATAACATAACACATGTTTCTTGCTCTACAAAAAAAGTGAACCTACAAGGAAGCACCTAAAAATTAAAATAGTGATTAAAGTAATTATAAGTGTATTTTTTTTTTTAAAAATAGCAAAAATGTCCTACTTACCTGCTCTGCACAATAGATTTGCATAGAGCAACCCCGATCCTCCACTGCTCAAGTTCCCCACTGGTGCCCCTGGTTCCTCCCCTCTGCGGGGTGCCCCCATAGCAAGCCACTTGCTATGCCCCCACTCATGCGATACATAGACACACACAATGCGGTTCAGCCCCGCTTCCTCCTCACAGGCTGTGATTGACAGCAGCAGGAGCCAATGACTCCCAGTGCTGCCTCCATGTCCAGTAAGGAGAGAGAGAGCAGACAGCTCTCCAGCATAGCACTGGATCGAAATTGGGCTCAGGTAAGTATTTGGGTGGGCTTGAGGGAAGCCTAATCAAAGAAGACTTTTTACCTTAATGCAGAGAATGCAATAAAGTATAACTAAAGACAACACATTTTTTTTTAGTTTTGGATAGAGTGCAGAGGGATTAGAATACTTGGCAGTTTCTATTGCTGTCTGTGCCCTTGTTAAAGAGATTCATCCTCTCTAACTCTCCAGTTTAACATTATCATTGAAAGTAAAAGTAAAAGAAAATTGGTTGCCCCCAGAAAAGTAATAGAGTGGAAATGTTCCAATGGGGACTCTAGTTCTGGTGACCTGGGGGTCCCCAAGGAATTCCTTCAATTTGCAGGGATTTCCTCTCACTTTCTGTTTGAGACTGGGACAGGAAGTGAGGGGAAATCTCAGCAATAGGACACTTCTGATGGGTTTTAACCCTCCCTTGCTCTATCCAAAATTAAAAAAAAAAGTCTTCTACCTATACAACCACTTTAAGTACCATTGCCATGAATAATGATTGATTTTAAAAATAATTTTGAACAATTCTCTGCTGATAACCTGCTGTATATTGCACAAATGGGCCCAAAACACATAGAAGATATCCAATTTTCTAAAAATAAAAAAAACACAAATTATTATTATATTGGCATTCCTCCCTGTTGCAATGTGTAAGAATTTACATCTTTAAAAATCACATTGTAAACAAAAGCTGTACCCCTCCTGCCGACGATGCACCATTCATAGCAATTAATTTTTTATCTAGTGTTGTTATGCATCAATGCATATCAATGATGCAGCACAAGTGTCTGAATAGGCATCATTGAAATCAATGCTTATTTTGCCTGAACTGCATTCCAATGCGATATAGCACTTGTGAACAGTCCCTTAAAATGCTTAACAGATGCTTCATTTTGGTATGCTCGTTTGCAGCATATTTCAGTCTAAGTTCAGTGTTGTTTTTGGTACAGGAAATGTGTCAATAAAATGTGTGTAGCCACATCCTTTAAATACAATAAAATAACATTTTCACCCAAAAAAATGCTCACAAAACCCTAACAATTACGGTAACTTTACACTGACCTGCAGCTGTAACTTCATGATGATATTATCATTATTATTATTGTTATTATAATACAGGATTTATATAGTGCCAACAGTTTACGCAGCGTTTTACTATATAAAAGGGAGACAATACAGTTACAGGCCCTGTTTAGAAGAGCTTACAATTTAATAGAGTGGGGCAGGTGGTACAAAAGGTTGTAACTGTGGGGAATGAGCTGATGGAAGTGGTAAAAGATTAGTTAGAGGCGTGATAGGCTTCCCTGAAGAGATGAGTTTTCAGTTATTTCCTGAAGACAGCTAGACTAGGAGATAGCTGGACAGGTTGAGGTAGAGAGTTCTAGAGGATGAGAGAGGCTCTGGAAAAGTCCTGGAGACGAGCATGAGAGGAGGAGACAAGAGAGCTTGAAAGTAGGAGGTCTTGAGAGGAGCGGAGAGGACGGTTTGGGTAATATTTGGAGACAGGATGATGTAGCTTGGGGCATAGTAAAGCAAAGGAGAGAGGAGGCATAGTTGTAAATGACTTTAAATGTTATGGTTAGTATTTTAAATTTAATTCACTGGGCGATCGGGAGCCAGTGTAGGGATTGGGGAAGAGGGATGGCAGACACTGAGTGGTTGGTAATCATTATGGTTGGCACTTGGCAGCATTTATGATAGACTGAAGAGGGGGCAGTCTATGGAGAGGTAGGCCAATGAGAAGGGAGTTACAATAGTCAATGCAAGAGATAACAAGGGAGTGAATGAATAGCTTTGTGGTTTTATTTGTTAAAAGGGACAGATTTTAGAGAGGTGAAGTCTACAAGCTTTTGACGACAATTGGATTTTGGGCTGAAAGGACAGTTTACAGTATAGGATTACACCTAGTACCCTGGCATGAGGGGAGGGATAGGTGGTTGCATTAAAGATTTTGATGGAAAAGTCATGGAGGGGGGCACGGGCATGGGGGAATTTAGAGAGATTTTGTTTAAAGTGGTTGTTAATCTACTTTCACTACTTCATAGTATCCACTTTGTAGCTTAATGCTGTGTCCCCCTGTGTGTGTGATTTATAAAAAAAATGCAGGCAGGAGCTAAAAAAACGCGTTCTAAATGGGAGCAATGAAATGGGTCTTAAGTTGTTCAGGTTGGTAGGATCCAGTGAGGGCCTTTTAAGTATGAGAGTGAGATCTGCACATGTTTAAGGGGGGGGGGGGGAGATACCACTAGAGAGAAAAAGATTGAAGATGTAAGTGAGGGAGAATAGGAGGGTGGGCATCTGAGAAAAGATTATTAGATATTAGGTTGGCTAAAGCACTGTGTACTCTAATTGCCATGTTTTGTTTTTTATGTTAAATTCTACTTTCACCTTTTTTTTCCAGCTGATTTTCCATCTTAGTGCTGCTGATTTTCTCCAGCAGTTTTAGCCACTTTCTACATGTACTCCCTCAATTGTTGGCTAGACAACAGGGTGGACCATGTCTGCACAATGTGTCTCATCATCAGTGCCAGGACAAGGTCCTTAAAGAGAAAAAGGCTAAAGTATGCCCCCTTCATTGAGTTGGGAACTACTTTTACTGCATAGGTTGTTGATCCTATTCTTTTCATCTTTTGTGTACCCCATCCTTGCTAATCAATGACCATGGCGCAGTCAGGGGTGCATGCGACAGAGTAACAATGCAGGAGCAGAACTGGGGGACAGTTGTTAACTCATGGCGTGATGAATCTGAACAAGGATCTCTATGGCTCACCAGGTATTATTTTATTGCAAAATGCTAACTAAAAAATACTGAAAATAGCTTTTAAAAATACAGTATATCTAAAGCCACATATATATATATATATATATATATATATATATATATATATATATATATATTTTTTTAATAGAGTAGGGGAGTTTTAAAATGCTTGTTTGCTATTTGTATCTCATTAGGACGCTTTTCCTTCACTTCCTGTCCCGTCAACTTAACTCATCTTTCTAATTTAAGGGGAATCCCTTCTTGTCACAGTAAAAAAGTGTCACCATTGGAAGATTAAACCTCTATTCCTATTCAGGTAGCAGCTCAAAGTTGTGAATTTGCCCTCATTTTCATTCCTGATGACACGATTCGAAGATTGGAACACTTGGGACTGTAAAACGCCA
Source organism: Rana kukunoris (assembly GCA_029574335.1). Taxonomy (NCBI): domain Eukaryota; kingdom Metazoa; phylum Chordata; class Amphibia; order Anura; family Ranidae; genus Rana; species Rana kukunoris. The sequence goes on along the minus strand of CM056058.1, from coordinate 90,829,178 downwards.
GGTCTAGCGGAGCAGCAGGAACAACTTAACAGGTGTACCTGGATTCCGGTCCTAGTAGATGCAGTGTGCCCGCATGCAAACAGACGTGTGTAAGAGTGGCAGGATCTAAGGAGCCATCTGGTCTTCACCAGAGCCACTGGAGGTGTGGATGTTGCGCTTCGAGACAGCCCTCAGGTTCTGGCTCCCTAACCCACCCGTGCAGGCACAGTGCCAGCAAATAGCACACGGGAGGACTCGGCTACACACAAGGTATCAAGGAAGACTACTGCAGCAAGTTAAGATGAGATACTAGGAGGAGGATGTAGGGAACAAGCATAAAGCAAAGGAGAGAGGAGGAAGCTGGGCAATAGCACATAGAGAGATGGACAAAACAAGCAGGAATGAGGAAAAGGAGGCAAAACAACAAGAAACGATGCTGTGGAGAGCACCCACAGCAACAGAAAATGAAGGTGATGCATGGACAGAAATCAAAGGAAATTCAAGAGCGCAAGCAGAGGGAAACACTGAGAATAGCGACTGAATAAACACACAGAATACAAGTATACTCAAGCGACAGGGAGGAAACAGGGAATCCGGCTATAGCATGGAGACACGTTGTTCAAACACTAACCCACAGGTGCAAACACTCAATAATACCTAGGTTCAGGACAGGCTGGCAGAAACCCAAGCAGCTCAGACAAGCAAAACCTAGCACTGAATTGATGTACCGTATATACTCGTGTATAAGCCGACCCGAATGTAAGCCGAGGCACCTAAATTTACCACAATAAACTGGGAAAATGTATTGACTCGAGTATAAGCCTAGGGTGTCCATCTGCATGCCTCACTGTGCCTCTCTTTGCCTCACTTTTTCCATGTGCATGCCTCACTGTGCTCATGCCTCACTTTGCCCATGCCTCACTGTGCCCATGCCTCACTGTGCCCATGCCTCACTATTCCCATGCTTCACTGTGTCCATGACTAGACTGACGTTTAACATGGGAGTCTATAGAAGGGGTGCCCGGCATTGAAAAATTGGTGTTTCCCAGCCATAGGTCCCCCAGGCAACAAACTTTGCACACTTGTACAGGAAGAGAGGGGATACATGTGTGCCAAGTTTGGGGTCAATGGGACCTACGACCGGTACCAGGTCCCCAAAGTCCGGGAGATCAGGCGCAAAAAGGTGACTCGAGTATAAGCCGAGGGGGGCATTTTCAACACCAAATTTTTTGCTGAAAAACTCGGCTTATACTCGAGTATATACGGTACATGGAACCATGACAGGTGGTCAGGACAATTATAGAAAGCGTATCTCTCCTGTCTTGGACACAGACAGCAACAAAAACCCATACAAAAGTTCTAAACTCTCACCACTTTATTTAAACCTAAAAAAAGCTTTGTATTTGGTTATATTTTAAATCAGCATGTTCAAGCCTACATTGGATTTGAGGTGTTGAGTTTAGATGTACTTTACCCTAATGCCGCGTACACACGATCACTTTTTGTGATGTAAAAAAACGTTGTTTTATCTTACGAAACAAAACAACATTTTTCAAACTTAATTTTAAAAACGACATTGCCTACACACCATCGTTTTCTGCAAATGCTCTTGCAAAGCGCGGTTACGTACACCACGTTCGACGGCATTCTGTTCCATTGAAGCTCCCGTCTCATAACTTGCTTCTGAGCATGCATTTAAATCCACACAGGATAATTTTTTATGACACAAAAAACGACACAAAAAAATCGAGCATGTTCGAATTTTTTTTTGGTCGTTTTTCAGAAGACATAAAACAACGTTTTGCCCACACATGATCATTTTAAATGAAGTTTTTTAAAACGTTGTTTTATTTCATTACAAAAAATGACCGTGTGTATGCGGCATGACTGTAAGAATGAAGTTCTCCCAAAACATTCATAACCCCTAATCTAATCCTGATTGTTAACCAATAATCAATGCTCCCCTAACCTTAAAGCGGAGCTCCACCCAGGAAAACAAAATGTTCCCATGTTGCTTAAAAAAATTAAATAAAAAAAACCTGAAAAAAAAAATACTCACCTGAAATACTTGTTGCTATGCGGAAGTCCGTAATCTGCCTCTTCCACTCCGCAGTGCCTTTTCTTCTTGTCCTTCTCCTTGTGAATGGGGCGCGCTGCTTTCTGGGAACTGTGTGTGTTCTCAGAGAGCAGCGCGCCCATTCACAAGCCAGCGTGAGACTCACGCAGGCGCAGTAGGAAATGGGCAGTGAAGCCGTACGGCTTCACTGCCTGTTCCCCATAGTGTGAATGGCGGCGCGGGACCCGGAGCGATCGTGGGACCGGCATCGGGGGGCCCATCAGCGCGGGCAAGTAGGACAAGGTAAGTGTCCTTATTTAAAGTCAGCAGCTACACTGTTAGTAGCTGCTGACTTTAAAAAAAATAAAATTGCGGCTGGAGCTCCGCTTTAACCTTTGACCTAACATTAACTTAACCTCTAAAGCTATCTTTAAAAGGTTACTAGTGGCCAAATAATGTAGATAGTATGAGAATCTTGCCAAGCAAATATCTTGGCACTTAATTGATTTAAAAGATTTATAGTGTTTTAGGGTAATGGTACAATACCTAAATTGTACCAGCAGGTCCAGATCCAGGTGGAATCTTTAAATAATAGCTCAGAGATTTGGTAACTAACCACTCTGTAAAAGGGTATCCCTTTGTATTACAGAGGCATTACAGAGTATTTTCCGTTGTCCAATAAATGTATTGTTTGTCGTAGTACATAAATAAGAAGATTTAGCACTCCAAGAGCTTGTGTTTCTTGTATTTTAATTAGCAACTAGAACAGGGGTCCCCAGACTTTCTAAACAGTTTTCTGTTGTTCAGACTTCAAGGGGGCCACACTGTGCCCAGTGGGGGTAAACAATGCCTGATCTTTGGTATTAGGGGAAAAATAGTGCCTGATTATTGGTGTCAGTGCAAGGAATTATGTCCCATTGTTTGTGTCAGTGGGAGGAATCATGCCATATTGTTGGTGTCAGTGGCAGGAATTTTTCCCTACTGTAAGTAACCATGGTAGAAATAATGCCTCAAGGGCTGAATAAAGGCAAGTAAAGTGCAGCATCTGGCCCCTGGGCTGCAGTTTGAAAACCACTGCACTAGAAGGTTCCACTAGAACAACACTTTTATGTTTTCTTTATCCTCTGTATGGATAGAAACCCTTTTGTATAAATTTATAGAAGTGTTCATCTTTGCTGTTTGTATTTTCCTAATACCGACTGTATGTAATATCCGTTGGCTAATAATTGCATGATTGAAAACTTTAGAATAAACATGGATTTCTCATGCACAACCGTCTCCAAGATCTATTCTATCCTCATATGATAAATGGCTAATTCCATATGTATTGTGCTAATGCCTGGGCTGCATTAATGGAAAATGAATGAGCTATTTGCCCTTTGTCATGTATAAAGTTGACCCTTAAACACTTTCCCGAAGCATTTTATTTTAATTAACACATAGAAACCACAGGAAGCCAGATTATAAGTTCATTTTGACATATTTAATCACTGTACATGTTCCCCACTTAACACTATGTTCCCTATTTATGTTTTACATGATAAGATTTGCAGAGGATTCTTTTCCCCCAAAAAATAATTCTGACATTTCAGACATATTTCCTTAATCAGATTATATTTTCACCAGTATATATTTGCATTTATTTACATTATTTAAGTTAATTCTGGTCTACTTGTACAGATTTTCTCAGTCAGTTGAAAAGGCTGGAAAGGCCGGAATATGATGAGCTAATTGGATAATTCTAAACAACTGCCAAATTATCTGAATCATTTTTCCAGGAATTGGGCAACTGGAACCTCTTATTTCTGGCTAATGAGAGATTCCCCTTCTCTCGCTGTCTGTGCACACATGAGACACATTTTGCTACTGGAGTGATTCCGCTATGCTGTTGTTGCAAAAAAAAAAATCTAAAAATAAAAAAAAATTGATTGTATGCACATAATCTAATTATGTAGCATTCAATGCTGGGTGGAAATTAAATCTAGATCAATTTAAAGAGAAACACATTTAGGATAAAACTGATTTTATAATTCCATAAGCTTGGGTTCTGTACATTTTTTTTATTGTGTTTTTTTTTTTACATTTCCGAGAGGAATGCAAACGACTATGGTTGATTCAGGGTGGGGGTGTTGCTTTCTCTTCTCCTTAATTCACTTTATGTATGTTAATTAGGTGATACAATTCTACAGAAATACAATCAAAAAGAAGTGGTGTCACTGATGCAGTGGTGTATTTTCTTACTGGGATAGATCCTATTGAAATAAACTAGGAGTAAAGTTGACCAAAAAATCTTCCAGTGTTCCCCCAGAAGATCCGGTGTGTTGTCACATTCTGCTCCACATTCTGTTGTCACATCTTGCTACACCCCATACCATTGCACAGTAATGATAGAGTGAGAAGGGGGCAGGCGGACATCTTGTTACACCCATCGGAGTTTTAGATTTCACAGTAATTTTTAACACAAAAGGGAGATTATGTGCTTAAATACAGTGTTTTTAAATCCGACTGACTGTTTACATGTTAAATGTGAAAATCAGAGGTGTTCTGTCACATTAGCAACCAAGTAAGGTCAGCAGGTTTGCTGCTGCTTTTAAAATTTAACATTTAAACAGTCCGTTGGATTTCCAAATACTGTATTTAAGCATATAAACTCAGTTTTGGGTTGAAAATAACTGTGAAATCTAAAACTCCGGTGGGTGTAACAAGATGTCCGCTTGCCCCCTACACACTCTATCAGTACTGTGCAGGAGTGTGTGGTGGAGCAGGATGGTGGCGACAAAATGTCACTTCTGCAGCATTCTGTGATAGGGAGCGAAATGTGACACTACACCGGCACTGACTACATCCTGAGACAATATAAGAAATTCTTCAGAATTTTGTAAGGAAGGGTATAAATACATCTCAATGTACCTCATTAAATGAATACTCTGTCAAACTGAAAGCACGGAGCAGTAGTATAAGGGTTCTGTGGTCGGAGAAAAAGTAGGGAATGGAATTCTAACAAGATTTGTGATGTTTCACTGCAGATGCCATGACTTTTCTATGCAAAGAGTATTAAAGGGGTTGTAAAGGATTTTTTTCCCCCCTAAATAGCTTCCTTTACCTTAGTGCAGTCCTCCTTCACTTACCTCACCCTTCTATTTTGCTTTTAAATGTCCTTTTTTTTCCTGAGAAATCCTCACTTCCCTGTTCTTCTGTCTGTAACTACACACAGTAATGCAAGGCTTTCTCCCTGGTGTGGAGAAAGCCTCTTGAGGGGGGAGAGGGCGAGCAGGCAAGTCAGGACGCACTCTACTTTGCAGATAGAGAAAGGAGCTGTGTGTTAGTGGGCGTCCTGCCACTCCTCATTAAGGAAAAAAATGTTTTCCGTTACAACCCCTTTAAGAAGACCTTGTCTGATGATTATTGTTTTCTTGCTAAGCTGGCATTGGAGGTGTCTACTACATTTACAGTTGTAAATGAAGCCCTGACAAGAAACGTTGCTTGAGGATGAGTTACACCTGAATATCCCACTGCTTTTCAGCGACTTTGGCTAGCTTACTTGTGCACCTATAAAAGTTGAAGGGCAAATGCACTTTACATAAAAACACACCAAGGGCCCAGCAAACACAAACTCTACAATATCTAATTTAGACCGTGGTCTAAATGGGGTTTAAGGGGAAGGCTTTTTGTGGGTTTTTTTTGGAACTCACTTAGCAGCATAGTCAGGGTAGGAAGTTGCTGTGGCTGGCTCAAAGAAGATTTCATTGTTGGACCAAAATGAATTGTGTCTAATTAGTTAGCTAGCTAGTTGTCTTTAGCAATCTGGGTTACCCCTAATCAGAAGCATTGGGATTTTTATTTTATTTTAAGAAAAGGTGCAAAAATCTCCAACTAGTTTCTCCAAACTTTATTAGAGGACACTGGGAGATTCAGGCTACCATCAACTATCAACAAATTGAAAAACATAGTATTGAGTAACTTCCTTTAACGCTACACCTTCTGTATCTTTATATTTCAGTAGGGTTTCCTGTCAGAGGTAGAAAACATATTGTTAAATTGCATGGTCATGTGCTGGTATGAAAACTGTAACTAACGTAGTAAAAAAAAAACATAATGAATGTCATACCCCCTATACTAATATTATATGTTGTACTGCTTGGCCATAACATTTAATTTGATCAATCTAGATATTGTACCAAACTGTGACCCTCTAGGGCTGGAAATATGCCTTATAGCTCCAAAGAAATATGGCCGTATCCAATGACTTCTAGCTTCCCTGACTAATATACTTGTTCTCTGATATTTCTCCTCTCCAGCTGCTGGGAAAATGATCCGTCTCTTAGGACCTAGAAAGTGGCGCTTATAACTCTTACCTGAGCAAATGTCTGTAAATTGCTCCATTACTGCTGGGTAATAACAACCAACCATTCTACGATTTACAAACACTGTTATACAGTTTGTGTTCATCAGGGTACATCCATTGTAACTGAAAAATAGAGACTCTGTCCTTATATTTCTGTGCCACACTCATTGCTTTCCAAATACTATAAAGTCACATGGCTTCATAACCCTTGAGTGTTGGCATTGCTGTGATTACATCTGTGACTAAACGTCATGTCAGAGGATGCTGGATAGCTGCCAGCATTCTCTGTATTTATGCAAGGAGTGTCACGAAGAGCCATAGAGGAAGAATTCAAATTAAATTAAACCAATGTAAATGTTTCCTTTCAAGTCAAAACATGGCTAATAGTGTAAGAAACTGGGTTCGATTTGTCAAAGAATTAGATTTTTTCCTTTAATGTCAATAAAGCTACTTTGTATCTCCAGTGCCTTTTTTTCCTCTTCAGATATCACCTCCTTTCTCTTCTAACTCCCCCTCTCTTGCATTCGTTTTTGCCATTGGCATTTCACCACTATTACTTTTTGAAGCTGAAATAAGGGCATTAGATCCTTCTGCTACCAGCTCAGGATAATGTATGTATTCTGCAATCTTTTTAGTTCGGGATTACTTTTAAGCGTTTGTAACGGAACCCCAAATGGGACAGGGGTTAAAGCCGTTTAGGATATTCCATTCGTGCACACAAGGCAGAGGCTGGTACCTTAGGGGAAGGCCTGGAAACTTCATCCAAGTTTGCACTGTACACCGAGACAGTGGCGTAACCAGAGTTATGGGCGCCCGGGGCAGATTTTTTTTTCCGCCCCCCCCGTATAATCATCCACTCTGTAGATGACCGACCCTGAAACTTGCTTGTTGTGCACTGAGATTGGGGCCTTTTTTATTTTATTTTTATAATTTTTGCAGCAGCAACTTTAAGGGGCAATTTATAAAAAAAATGTTCGGAGCTACCTGGAAAACTGCATGTACATTTGTTCACATGCGAATGGAGGCAACAATGGTGATGGCATTGGTGCCTGGTGGCAGCACGGAGGTCTGAGTCTCCTCCTCTCTCCCCCAACTAGGTGCTGCTGGTGTGGTGGCGGTGCAGTGCCGAGTGTCAGTGACCGTCACATTATGACTCCCAGTCTCCCACCATATTGATTAAAAAGTGACACACACTGTGCGCACGGCACGGTCCCGGTCCGGACTCCGGGATTTCGCCCCCCACAATTTTTCGCCCGGTGCGTAAGCCCCCCCTGCCCCCCCTCCGCTACGCCAGTGCACCGAGAGGCCTGACAGTGTCGCCTGTCGGGTCTAAAGGTTCTAGTGAGAAAAGCTAAAGAGATCCGGGTGCTGAATCATGTGGCAGAGGATTCCGGACCATCAGTCAGCTTCATCGGTTAACCGGTGACAACGGTCCTTCGGACCATTGTCATCGGATGGACTGATCGTGTGTGCGCGGCCTTACTGATCTGATCTCACAGATAGAGCCTAATATTATAGGGCCATTTGTTTCAAACTGCATTCAATTTGCAGCTGGTTGTGGCCTGAATCCTAAAATAAGGATTAAACCACTAAGGCTGGGTTCACATATATACAAATTGGATGTGTTTTTTACCGCATACAATTCACATAACATGTGAGTGTGATCGTCTTTCAATGGAGTGTTTTTGGGACCAGTTCAGATGCAAATTTAGGGAAAAATTCACACTTGAATCGCAGCTGAACCGGTACACAGAAACGCACAGGGCATCGGACTGCAAACCACAGCTACATATATGTGAACCCAGCCTTACTGTTTAGAATTGTGATGAAAGTGAGACAGGAGACTTGTTTTAAGAAGGCTCTATTGTATTATAAGAACAGTAGATGTAACCATTTACTTGCTTGAGCTGCGCTTTAGGTGGCTATGCTTCTACTAATCAGAATTCAAATATTCAGCAATCTGACCTAACAAATTTAAATCTGATTGTTTGCCATATTTTGCTAAACAACTGCATTACACATCAGTGTTAAACTAGAAGAATGTGTTAAAACAAGGGATATGCCTCTTTCTAATGAAGACATGCCGATTAAACATCACCCGCCTGCTATTGACTGAACGATCGTTCACACTACTGTGAATCTGTTGTATGTTTCTGGTTTCTGCGTGTTCCTGCTCCTAGTTCCAGGAGGCCATTAATGAGTAGTGCTCCAGTGAAACCAGGATTGATAATGTGCATGAATGAGCAAGTAGCTAAGAAGCAGATAATTAATTACATTCATTGCTAGCATGAGAAACCAATTTTCTTCTGTCTCCTTTTCAGTACTTCTTTAAAGCAAATAGCTAATTTTAAATTATATTACTATATAATTAAGAAAGATATACAGTACCTATGAAGGATTTTCAGGGCCATGTAAAAAAAAAAAAACACATAATTTTTGCATGAATAAGTAGCACTTTGGTAAAAAGTAAATTTCTTATAGCAGAAGCGCATAGATTAAGATTTGTGGTTACAATGACCAGAGATCCCCTGGGGGCCTACATGAGATGTCTGGCCATTCAGGTGTACAGGAAATAAATTTGGGTTCATAACCTTTCTTTGTCCCAGAGCAACGTAGCTTGCATTCTGAACTGGGGGATTTTAGTTACAGTGTCGGAATTTGATAGCTAGATATCAGAAACAAGTCCAAAGGTTTTTCCCTAAATCTCCAGAGCAGCTGGTTACAGCTTTGTCTGGTTAACACTTTCCTGGAATTACTAATCACTACATAAGAACAGCCGTAAACCACTTCTAGACTGAGCCTATTTTTGACAGGTGTCCCAAAACTTTTGACAACAATATAGTGTATGTAGGAACGTTTGAAAATTAAAATTGGGATATAGCAAAATGTGGATGAAGATCCGCTTTAATAATATTTTTATTATTTATTCATTTATGACTAATGTAATTTAGTGTAAAAATTGTTGGTGACAAGTTCCCCCTTAATGGTTAACTATTTACTGTACATTATGTGAGAACATAAAGCAAAATACCATGACACAATTATACAGCACATATGGGGTTGCTTACAGTCCATTAGCAGAAAGAGTATTTTCATACACAGTGCTTTTAACTTGCTGACTCGGGGAATTTACGTTCTCCACTTTCCCCTTCCTCCTTCGCCAGTGATGCGCAGGCTCTAGTTGGTATCTCTCTGAACACAGCTTTAGTTACCCTGCAATTTGTATGTAGCATTACCCGCGTAGGAGATGCTGGTTAGTTTTGGGTGGCACGTTACCTCTATTCTCGCTGTCCAGGTTGAAAGGAGAGTCCGAAGAATTTCAATGTCCACACACAATGTACCTCTTTTCTCTTTGGGTTTATTTTGGAGAACTTTAGTAGAAGAAAAGAGTGAGGGGTGGAAGTGTAGGTAGGTTCAGGTGCACAGTCACAAACTAAGGAAACACTGCTGTTTCCAGCAAACAGTTCTCGTCGCCACCCTAGCCAGAGTGGGTATTGCTCACCCGGATAGGTCCCTCTCACTGGCCTAGCAGCCGGGTTGGCGCATGGAATAAAGTACAGTCTCTGCCACAGACCTTCCTTTCTCGGTGAGATACTTTGGTCCGGAATCCTCTGCCACAGGATTCAGCACCCGGATCTCTTTAGCTTTTCTCACTAGAACCTTTAGACAGGACAGACGACACTGTCAGGCCTCTCGGTGTACAGTGCAAACTTGGATGAAGTTTCCAGGCCTTCTCCTAAGGTACCAGCCTCTTGCATGTTCCTTACTAGGATAGGTCCTCCCCTGGTCTCCTTCATCAAGTGGCTTCCTCCCGCAGGACGGACAGCACAGGATCACCTCTGCGGTACGAGCCCCAGTCAGGCTACTGGGCCCACCAGACGAAGCAGCAGCCCTGGGCCAACGTGGTCCCGGAGCTAGAAATCACAACACGCACCTCCGGCCAGGCGGTGCGAATGGACAGACCCTGCACCAATGGCGTCTGTCCCTTAAGTACCCCTCCCCAGCATGCACAGCGGGCTAACCACTGCCACTAATTCGCTGCTGAGGGGGACACTCAATGTACCATGACCTGACTGCTGCCACCCTTGGCCTGGGGTAGTAATAACACCCCCAGGCAATCAATAGTGGATCACTCCCAGTCCCGTCATGGCTAGAACAGAGGCTAAATTGCCTTTAATCACTGTGGTCTGAGCCAAATAACAGCTCAGACCCCCATTAAATTATAGGCAGTGCCTGTTCATCAGGAGCAGGGTGCTACATGTATGTTCAGTTTTGACATGACCAGCTGGAGGTGTGATAACGTCTCTGGTGCCTCGCTTGCTGTTATAAGTCCCATCGTGCTGAACAATTTCTGTGACTTACGCTGTCACTTTTGTATGAGTTGCTGTTGAGTTATGACAATACTAACATGTAATATAAGCAGGGGCGGACTGACAACTCATGGGGCCTCTGGGCAATAGAAGATTATGGGGCCCCCGGGCTTACAGAGGGCCACCACGCCAGGAGGCAGCTAAAATCTCAGGATTTTCACATCAAAAGCATGTCGGTTTCAAACATATCAGGGACAGATGTAAAAAAACACACAGATTTTTACATACTGTCCCTGGTTTTATTGAACCTGGCAACCCTGTTGGGGCCCCCTAGTGGCATGGGGCCATCGGGCAGTGCCCAAGAGTTCCAATGGTCAGTCCGCCCCTGAATGTAAGCATGAACTGAGCACAATTTTCAGATCTTATATCTCTAAAGGACATAATAGTATATACTTTATGCCTGTTTGCCCTTATTTTTAGGCTTTTCTGGTGAGTATTCTGGCACTGGTCTTTTAATTTAAATTTAAAAAAAATGTTAATCCCCAAGGCTACGTTAAAGGGTGTCCATAAAGAAGAAGCAGGGCTGATCCGCCCTATAGGCTTACTATGCAAGCCGCTCAGGGCCCCCCAAATTACTAGAGGCCCCACATGGTGAGAAGTCATTTTCGGCCCCTCACCCCACTTCTCAACTCGCTGGCTAAATGGGAGAAGAGGTCAACACCCCCCGCTTCTCACTTTAACGTGAGATGTAATTTCCGACAGAAGAACAACCCCTCCATGTCTTTAATGTGACATGTCACTGTCACATGCCCCCCCCCCCCTTCTTCTCAACTTTAATGTGACATGTTATTTTGCTTAGGGCCCCAGGGAGGTCAGGATTGGCACTGAGAAGAAGAGAACAGAAAACAGAAAAGTAGAAGCTGTGGTTCTTTTTTTGCAGCAGTGGTGTTATGCCGTATACACACGATCGGGAATTCCGACAAGAAAAGTCCAATGTGGGCTTTTGGTCGAAAATTCTGACCGTTTGTATGCTCCATCACGAATTTCCGCTAAAAAGATTGAGAGCAGGTTCTCTATTTTTCAGATGAAAAAAGTTTGTCTGTATGCAATTCGGACGCGCAAAAAAACATGCATGCTCAGAATCAAACAGAAGAGCTGAACTGCCTATTGAACTTCATTTATCTCAGCTCGTTGTATGTGTTGTACGTCACCGCGTTCTTGACGGTCGGAAATTCCGACAAGATTTGTGTGACCGTGTGTATGCAACACAAGTTTGAGCCAACATTCCGTCAGAAAAAATCCACGGTTTTCTTGTCGGAATTTCCGATCGTGTGTACGCGGCATTACTCTTTTTTTTTTTTCAACAAAAAAGTGCATTTTCGAAAAGGAAAGACCTATCCTCCTAATACTCATAGGTCAGCCACTGCAAGAGAATTGCAATTTCAACCTCTTATTTCTCATACAGGTATTTTGCTTTGTGACAGTGTCATTTAAGCCCAATGGCCCGTACACATGATCCGAATATCTGACGAAAGCGATCTTTTGAGGAAGAATCGTACGATTTTCGGATCGTGTGTACACTACTTTCGAGAGCCGATCACGACAGTTGATCCGATATTATTTGATCGGATAAGCACGGAAATTTTCCTCGTACGATGCCAGTTTATGCGATTTTCGTTTTCGTCTGAAAATACAATACAAACACATTACAACCCATGACATCACTTCCGATTTTATTTTTCTGTCGTAGGAAAATTTTCGTGACTTTAGTAACCTATTCAATTCCTACTTGCGACTATTAAGCGATACTCGTACGATATTCGGATCGTGTGTACGGGCCATAGAAGTAAACACTGGACTTTTCCATTGCTGGTTTCAAAGCCAAAATGCCAAAAAGACTATGCTATGCTCACGGGCACTTTATTAGGTACAACTGTTTAATTGCTTGGTAACAAAAATTGCTAATTAGCAAATTACATGGCAGCAACTCAATGCATTTCGGCATATAGACGTGGTGAAGACGACATGTTGAAGTTCAATCCGAGTTTTAGAATGGGGAAGAAAGGGGATTTAAGTGACTTTGAACGTGGCATGGTGGTTGGTACCAAACGGGCTGGTCTGAGTATTTCAAAAACTGCTGATCTACTGGGATTTTCACACACAACCATCTCTAATGTTTGCAGAGAATGGTCTGAAAAAGAGAAAATATCCAGTGAGCGGCAGTTGTGTGGACCAAAATACCTTGTTGAGGTCAGAAGAGAATGGGCAGACTGGTTCAAGATAAAAGAAAGGCAACAGGGACTCAAATAACCACTCGTTACCACAAAGGTGTGTGTATATATAAATATTGAATCTTTAGCACTTCGAAATCTTGATTTACCCTGGCACTTCAGGTGCATCTTTGGAGAATGATCATCGGGTTTCTTCATCCCACCTATTTGTCCAATCCAGTCCTATCTAAACAATTTTCAAAGATATTAGAATTTTCAAACAGTTTAGATTCTTTTTACAACTGAAAGAAATACAACGACCCTGGGTTATGGTGGGTACTGTTAAAAGTTATTTACTTTTTTTTAAAATATTTATGATCATTATGATTTATGGGGTTACCATGTTGATGAGGACAATGGCATTTTCCCCACTACCCTCGCTCAGTGGTTGTGGGGATCTGCAAGCAGAGGCTTATCGGAATTTGGAAGCCCCCTTAAACAGATGGCGCCCCCATTTGAATGCATAAGTACAACTTTTTATTCAGAAAATTTGTTCAAAGTAAAAAAAATATATATATATTTTTGACAAGTTTGCTACTTGATTAATCTCCAATTGCTCCTGGGTTCCGTTCAATGAAATCTTTGCAGGTGGCAAGCATGATGTCACTGCTTGCATCACCACCTAGTCCAGTCAGAGAACATTTTGCTTCTTTTTTTTTTTATGGAAAGCATTCTCTGAATGGCACCTGTTCTGAGCGGCAGACCTCCTGTGTTCAGAATGCAGCAGGGCCGTCACTTGGCACGGGAGTCGGTAGCAAGTGGCGATCACTAGAGTAGCAGCGTCTACTTCAGTGATTTTCAGCTTCCAGGGGGTCAGCCAGGGATGGCACATGCATAGTTACATTGTTCCAAGTTGGATGTAACTATGTAAAAAAATATCTATACCTGGAGTTCTTCTTTAACCACTTCCCGCCCGCTGTACGGCATTTTTCATACTGGACTTTGAGTGGGGATATCTGATTGATGCCTGCAGTTACAGGAATCACTCAGATTGTATTATTTTCTGCCGGCAATTCCCTGCACCATAAAAACAACCATAGCGGTTGTTCATTCACTTGATTGTTTTTACAGGCATACAGGAGGGTACATCCCCCCTGCTGCTGCCCTCCGAGGCTTTTCCTGGCTTGCCTGTGCGATCGGCAAGCCGGTGAAAGAATCAGCCGGGATTTGACCATAAAGAATACCACAGAGCAGATGGTCCCTAGCAGTCTCTGAGACCTTCTGACGCAGGGTGTGATGTTACGACATCAAGTAAGGGCCTGGCAGTTGTAAACACTGCTGTGTATTCGGCTGGAAAGGCTGAGATCTTTTTTTTTTCTTTTTTTATCCCAGTCTTTCCAGGCTAGAGGAGAGATGTGGGGTATCAGACTCCACATATCTCTGTAAAGAGGACCTGCTATTCCCTATTCCTATTACAAGGGAGGTTTACATTCCATTTTTTGCAATACGGCACTGCGTTATTTTAAAATTTACAGGTTTTTTTTCTCCACAAATACAGCTTTATTTTGGTGGTATTTGATCACCTCTGCGGTTTTTATTTTTTGCGCTATACACACAAAAAGAGCGTAAATTTTGAAAAAAAAGTTTAGTTTTGGCTGATATATATTCTTCTACATATTTTTGGTAAAAAAAAAATCACAGTAGGCGTATATTGATTGGTTTGCGCAAAGGTTATCACATCTACCAACTATTGGATAGATTTAGGGCCTTTTTTTAAATCGTTTTTACTGGTAATGGTGGCGATCAGCATTTTTTTGCGGGACTGCGACATTGCGGCAGACAAATCTGACCCCAAATTACACTTTTTGGGGACCAGTGACATTATTACAATAATCAGAGATTAAAAAATGCACTGATCAATGTATAAATGACAGTGGCAGGGAAGGGGTTAACACTAGGGGGCAATCAAGGGGATAACTGTGTTCCCTCAGCCTATTCTAACTGTAGGGGGATGGGCTAAGGAAAACAAGTGTATAGGTGCTGCAACCTTCCCACATGGGAGGGGGGCTGCCTGGGACATGACAGAGATAGCTGTTCCCGATCACTGGGAACAGAAGATCTCTCACATGTCCTCTGTCAGAACAGGGATCCACCTTGTTTACATAGGCAGATTTCTTCCGTTCTGGCCCTGTAACACCGTGAGCGCAGGTCGCTGGTGAACATTGAGTCCGCCGGACCCACGGGTACTGCCGATGGTGCGCACGCCCTGCTATCACCGAAATGAGCCAGCGTACAATAACGGCAATTCACGGTATCCTGCCACCTTGCAACAGTACAACTGAGGCAAATGGTTGGGAAGCAGTTAAAAGCCACTATTACCTTAGTCATGAAAACTTAAGCTGGAAACATAAGTTCCCATTTTAACAAAAGGTGACCCAACCACATAATAATAGGCCATGACATAAATAGGGGTGAAGGGAGGGGAGCACCTCAGAAATTCCTCCTGAGGCGAGTAAACTCCTGGGATCTGGACGCCCTTTAAATAGCCCCCCAACATGTCCTAGAGTTTTCCAAAACCCCCTAAAAAATTCACCCCACCAATCAGCTGACGTTTCCAGAAGGCTCTTCACCTTACAGGTAAATGAGGAGCCTTGAAACCTGCCTTCACTTCAAGGATCCCTTGACGGGAGAAAAGGGGGGGGCTTAAAACCCTGTAACCACTCACTCCCTTCAGGGAGCCTTGAAACTCCCTAACTTCTACAGTCCCGTAGGGAAGGGGAGAGATCCCTCCTGCCCTGTATTAGCTTAGTTGCCCTTCACTGTTCCAGAACATTTATTATTTAACCTGTGCTCCAAACTGAACTGCAAACTCAAAATTTGGTGTTAAGCCTTGTACACACGCTCAGTTTTCTCAGCAAGAACCAGCAAGAAAACTGCTGGCAGAGCTTTCTTGCCGAAGAAAACTGAGCGTGTGTAGGAGACTTTCACGGGTTCTCGTCATGAAAACTGACCAGAATCTAGACTAAAAAAATATTGAACATGTTTTCTATTCTCTCATCGTGAGATTTTTGGCAGTGTTTTCCTGCCGAGAAACCCAAGAGTGTGTATACTTACCTGTCGCCGTGAAAACCTGCGCATGCTCGAAATGACTTTGACGTATGCGTGGTAGCTTCCTAGGTATAGGTAGGGTGTAGCAAGATGGTGGCGGCGGCATTACGGTTGCCACCTCATCACTTTAAACCCGAACACATATTAATTAAACAGGTTCTGTGGCTGATTAAGGTGGTAATTAAACACACTTGGTGTCTTGTCTGCATTAAATTAGCCTCAGAACCTGTGTAATCCATATGTGTTCGGGTTTAAAGGGATGAGGTGGCAACCCTAGGTGGCATCGAATGTGACGAGCGCATGCTCGTCGTAGTGGATGACGTCACCGCGTTCGTTCGGCGGCAAGAGATTCTTGCCAAGAATCTTGTCAGGAAAAATGACGTTTTTTTCCTGACAAGATTCTGCGCCGTGTGTACAGGGCTTTAGGGATGCATTTTATATGGCCAAACTTGTGCGTCCCTCTTTTTTCCACAAGTCTGTGCCAGTTATTACAAGAGGGGGCAGTGCTAAAAGCTCTAACACATTAGCTCTAATGACTGGGGTTCCCAATTAACTTATAAAACCAGTTAGTGATTCGGTCTATTACACAGCTAATATTATAATTATGTATTGTTTTTTAATGAACAAGTAAAGCACTAAACTAACATAAATGAACATACAACCCACACTAATAGTATAGGGGTGTGATTGTGCATTTGGTAGAAAAAAAAAATAAGTTATAAGTCACCTGGACTAATTAAAAATGGCAAACAGAAGTAATTAGAACTGAATTCCTCAGCTCCTCCTCAGTCCTTGTTCCTCTGAAGCTCTAGTATAAACACCCTGCCCCTCATACAGTCGCCCTTGCTGTTCTGGATGGTGCTGAGTCTTCTGTTTTCACTCCGTGCTCCGCTGTACGCCCCCCACCCTAGATTCCCCCTTTTTTTTTCCTCCGCTTTCCAAGGAAAGGCTGCAGGATTATCATGTATACGTAGAGAGTATCAGGCGTAAGAAAAGCTATTTTTTCCTTAGCAGTTTCCATGGAAACCCTGATAAGAGTGGGCGGAACAGGCAGTTTTGGGAGCTTTTTATTAAGCAGCTGCATGGATGCCGTCCAGTGGGGGCCATTGAAATGGGTGGCAGGAGGTAACGTGTATGCTAGTTAACGGGTTGAATTGTTTTCAGTGAGATCCTCACAGCCTTTCAACCTTCGACCACTGCATCACCTAACCCGGTGATTTGTATTTCCCCACTGACCACCATAATGAAACCTGCAGAAATTCTACATTCCTAGACTCTCCTTGCTCATAAGACCTACTGGAGAGCCGAGCCTTCCCTGCAGCTACAACAAAGTTCTAGCTTTAACTCCTTCAGCATTGAAGCAGCCTCAGGGCAGCTATTGGCGCTCCATCCATCAGTTGTCTGCAGCCAAAGAAGCGGTTAACAGCGGCATCAAGACACTCTATACCGTTTGCCAATATGCTTAGTAAAACACATTTCTCAGAGTAGGTTTTTATATACCAGAAAAAAGCTCAGACATTTCCATTATGAAATATGGTCTGCTAAGGAAAATGATTTGCTTGGAGGAGCTGGCTGGGTTTGAGATTTTTTTCCCCTGGTTCTTTATGAAAGGTGAAGAATAATAAAGGTCTTTATTAAGGGGCAGAGAAAGTAATAAGCAGTTATAGGCTGACACCTTCAAAATGTTATGTCTGAGCCCACCTTCCTCTTGACATGCTACCAACAATTGACGGTACAGTTTACATATAATTTAAAGTTAGAGGAGAAGGTCGGTATTGCATCATAGAGCTACGTTTTTGAAGCAGTGGTCTCCAAACTGCGGCACGTGGGACCCTTTGCTTGCTTTTATTCAGCCCTTGGGGCACTGTTTCATTCACTGATACCAACAATGGGGCGTAATTCCTCCCAATGACAACAACAATAAGGTAGAATCTCTCCCAATAACACCAACAAAGGGGCCCAGTGATACCAATGATGGGGCACAATTCCCCCCAGTGATGGGGCACAATTCCACCCAGTGACAACAATGGGGTACAATTACTTCCATTGACACCAATGCTAAGGCACAATTACAAACAATAGGGCATTATATTTTACCACTGATGTCGGGACCTTTTCTGATCCCAATGGCCACAGTCCGGCCTTCCTAAAGTATGAAGGACAGAAAACTGCCCCTTAGAAATTTTGGAGACCCTTGCAAAGGAACAGGAATCAGAACCTAAAGCGGTAATAAACACAAAAACTTGTATTTTTTTTCATATATATTAGCACACCAATTATTTTTTCGGCTTATTTCACTTTATTTTACATGTTTGCTGGTCAGTAAGTCTATTTTATTTAGCTTTCTTTAACCACTTGCTTACTGGGCACATATACCCCCTTCCTGCCCAGGCGAAATTTCATCTTTCGGCACTGCGTCACTTCATTAAAATTGCGCGATCGTGTGACGTGACTCCCAAACAAAATTGACGTCCCTTTTTTCCCCACAAATAGAGCTTTCTTTTGGTGGTATTTTTATTTTTTGCGCTACAAACAAAAAAGAGTGTAAATTTTGAAAAAAACACAAGATTTTTTACTTTTTGCTATAATGTCCCATTAAATTTTTTTTTTTTCTCAGTTTAGGCCGATATGTATTCTTCTACATATTTTTGGTAAAAAAAAAAAATACCAATAAGCGTATCGTGATTGGTTTGCGCAAATTTATAGCGGCTACAAAATAGGGGATAGAATGCTGACATTTTTTTTATTATTATTTTTTTTTACTAGTAATGGCGGCGATCTGCGATTTTTGTCAGGACTGCAATATTATGGCGGACACATCGGACACTTTTGACACATTTTTGGGACCATTCACATTTATACAGCGAACAGTGCTATAAATATGCACTGTTACTGTATAAATGTGACTGGCAGAGAAGGTGTTAACAGTAGGGGGCGATGTGGGGTTAAATGTGTACCCTGGGTGTGATTCTTACTGTGAGGGTAGGGGACTGACTTGGGGAGGTGACCAATCTGTGCCCCTATGTAGAAGGGACACACTATCAGTCTCCTCTGCCCGACAAGTTGTGGATCTCTGTGTTTACGTGGATCTCTAGGCCTCATACACATGACCAAGGAACTCGTCGTAAATGAAACATTGTTTTCCTCGACGAGTTCCTTGTTAGGCTTGTTGAGAGGCGATTTACTTCGCATGTGCTGCGCTATATAAGTTTTCATTCATTCATTTATTCAGAATCTTGACAAGCTTTCTTTGCGTACACACTGTCAAGACAAAATCTCGTCGTTCCCAAACGCGGTGACGTAAAACACGTACGACGGCACTATAAAGGGGAAGTTTGATTCCACTGGCGCCACCCTTCTGAGCATGTGCGGGTTTCTAAGCATACACACGAATGTGTTTCTGGTCAAAAACCAGCCCAACGAGGAACATGACGAGGAAATTGAGACTCCCAACGAGGAAAAAGAGAACTTGTTCTCTTTTTTTCTCATCGAGTTCTACGACAGTTTTCTCGATGAAAAACATACACACAACCGTTTTCCTCGGCAAAAAAGCTCTCCCACCAAGTTTCTTGATGGATTCTGTCGAGGAAAACGGTCGTGTGTACGAGGCCTTAGCATTCATGTAAACTAGCAGGTCCTAAACTGTAGTTTAGGAGTTTTTGTTTTTTGACAAAGCTCCTAAACCCAACTTCATAAAAGCCAATGTGTCAAAGTGCACATAGAAAAGAAAGAAAAAGGAGGGCGCGCCGACCTAGTGCATTACCGTATAAAAGGTTTTAATAAATAAAATCAATAACCTTACTCACAAAAGGAGTTAGAAAGAACGCTTGTTCTCGGCACCTTTAGCGAAAACACCAGAGCGCAGGAGATTACACATAGGCTTTTAGCAAAGTTTAGGAGCTGCTGCTTTTAGGTGAGCTTCAACCTCCCTCAACCTCCCTCTCCTCCCTCTCCCTCTCCTGAACATGGAAGAATCACATTCAGGATTGGAACGTTTTGAACTCCGGAAACGTCGGTAAAATAGCAACAAAACTGCAGCAAAAAAATGCGACATTTGGCGTTTTCCTGTGGCGCAGTAAATTTAGGCCAAGTGTACATGAAGCCTAATGCTGCGTACACACAATCGGAAATTCCAACAAGAAAACCGTGGATTTTTTTCCAATGGAACGTTGGCTCAAACTTGTGTTACATACACACGGTCACACAAAATTCTGACCGTCAAGAACGCGGTGATGTACAACACTACAACGAGCCGAGAAAAATAAAGTTCAATGATTCCGAGCATGCGTCGAAATGATTCCCAGCATGCGCAGGCTAGAGAGCAACAAAATGTGATTATTTTAAAGGGGGGTGATTTTTTCTATGCCCTCTGTAGGCCTTCTGCACTCAGGACATTCAGATATTTTTCTTTACTGATCTAAATGCAGTCCATTGTTTTTAATGGGCCTTAAAGGGGTGTTCCAGCCAAATTTAGTGTTTATTAAAAGTCAGCAGCTACAAAAAGTGTAGCTGCTGGCTTTTAATAAACACACACTCACCTGCTCCACGATCCAGCGACACGCCGGCCGGGGCTCCACTCCTCTCCCCCCCCTCCCCGGCCGGCATCTTCATCCTAAGTGTGGGCACCCGACCGTGACAGCCTTCGGCTTCACGGCTGGGCACCCACTGCGCATGCGCGAGCGGCGCTGCACTCTCCTATTGGACAGGCGATCGCATGGGACCTGTCATGTGTCCCATGCGATCGCCTAGAGGGAGGGGCTGCTGTAGGCGATTACGCTTAATCGCCTAACCAGCCCCTCGGCAGAAGAAGGAAGTGGGACAGGAAGTCCCACTCCTCCTGAAGCCCCCACTCCCCCCCCCCAAAAAAAAATTACATGCCAAATGTGGCATGTAAGGTGTGAGGAGTTGGATTAGCGGAAGTTCCAATTTTGGGTGGAACTCCGATTTAAGCCCCGTGCACACGATCCGAAAATCATACGAAAAATTCCGCTTTTGAAACGATCGTACAATAATCAGATCGTTAGTACAGAGCTTTCGAGAGCCGATCAGGACAGTTTATCCGATATTATTCTATCGGACATGCATGGAATTTTTTTTCGTACGATGCCAGATCGTACAATTTTTGTTTATTCAGTACAGCTGTTGAAAATGCAATACAAATGCATTACAACACATGACATCACTTCCGATTTTTTATTCTGACGAGCGAGCATTACACAGAGGCACATTAGCTGTGAAATCAGTGGGGGAAAAAAAAAAAATCTGTGTTTCCGGTCAGTATTTTTACAGCTATACGTGCATATGCCACCTTCCCTTGCTTAAAAAAAAAAGTTAGTAGAATTTTAATGTGTGTATGCGCATACACGTGAATGCACACAAATCACAAATACAGGCAAGTACTATACAGCACATTCTTGCATTTTTCTCTTCAAGGAGTATCTAATATTCATACTTCAGTACACATGTTCAAGTACCCTAAATGTGGAACTAAACACCATAAAATACTCACCTCCACCTTCCAGCCATCCTTCGCCAGCCACTGTCATCTGCTCCCCAAGCTACTCCTGATTGCTGGTTCTTCAGTCTCTTAATGGGTAAGCGGGAGACAACATCTCCGCACATGCACCCATGAGTTGGGAATGAACTCTGAGCTACGCATGTGCAGCTCGGTATACATACATTAAAAGACTGGGAACAGGCAGGGAAATGTGTCTTATTGCAAGAGAGACATAGCATGTCTCTTCTGCAATAATGAGCTGCCTGCTTGCAATTATTTCAAGTGTTACTAAACCCACAACTGTAAAATCAATCTGTATATGCAATAAAGCATTGTTATTCTCACTGAGGAACCTAAAGGGTTAATCCTCCGTATTGTGTAAAAAGGTTGTTTGATCCTGTCATCCTCCCCTTCTTCCACAGTCCCCAATTCATCTCCTGTTAAGTCAGAGATTTTGAAGTCACTCTGCACATGTGCAGTTTTGTGTGTATTGCTAGCGATTTTTATTATCTTAGGAGGGTGCATGTAATCGATACAGGGCCAATCAGCAGTGTCCAGACAGAGGGTCAGGGGTCCTGCAGCCTTATAGGACAGTCAGAGGAGAATGAAAGCTCCTCCTATAAGCTTTAACCAAACACCGATAGAAGGTACAAGATTACTATATACTGCTGATGAGAAAAGGTATTTAGCAGTTTATATTTACTAAAATAATTACATTTCCATGTTCTGTGTACTGTGGAAGACCAGATATAGCGACTGCAGGGTCCTGGGTTTAGTAACACTTTAATTATAGGTTTATTTCCACTTTAGTGCCTTTTTTTTTTAAGAACACATACCTGCCTAAATTGATGTTTTTTCCTGTCTGCCTGGGGTTTATCTGTGAGGCGGCGTACACACGACCGAGGTTCTCGCTGGAAACCAGCGAGAACCTCGCTGGAAGCTGCATTCCAGCGAGGACCTCGGCCGTGTGTACACTCTCGGCGAGCTTCCCGTCGGGAAGCCCGTCGAGCAGAAATAGAGAGCACGCTCTCTATTTGCTCGACGGCCCGCCTGGATGAATGGCTGGTTGCCATTCCTGACGGGCGGGTCACCGATTTCGACGGCCGGCAGAGAACCTCGACGGGCGGAACGATGTGTTCTGCCCGTCGAGGTTCTCTGCCGTGTGTACACGGCCTAACAGCTTTTGTATTTGAAAACAAATTATTATATGGTCCTTTAATTCATCATTAGATGGACAATGCAGGACAATGTATCGCAGCAGGGATGGGCTAAAATAATGTTTAGTTTTATTTATACATTTTTGTATTTATTGTCACTAAAATGTTAATCAGATCACATTTTTATTGTTCCCTTCATCATTACACCCTGCTAAGCTCCTGATGCTTTCAGCACCATGGACAGCACAGGACACGCCACTTATTACATTTCTCATTTACCAGGTATCTACTTCAGATGAATACAGAATTAGCATGCAGTAATTGTCGCTTCTGCAAATATATGCATGCGTATGACAATAAAGTGGAAATTGAGAATTGATCATAAGTGTTACAGTTGTTGTATGGAACTGCTTCGCTTTTTCTGACATTATGCATCAAAGCATAGGGGGTCATTTACTAAAGAAAAATCCATGTTGCACTACTAGTGCACTACTAGTGCACTGCACGTGCACTTGGAAGTTCATTGGCTGTAGGTCCAAGGGGGACACGCAAAGAAAATAAAAACAGCATTTTAGCTTTCACATGATTGGATGATAAAATCAGCAGAGCTTCCCCTCATTTCAGATTTTCCC
Organism: Rana kukunoris; assembly: GCA_029574335.1. Classification (NCBI taxonomy): domain Eukaryota; kingdom Metazoa; phylum Chordata; class Amphibia; order Anura; family Ranidae; genus Rana; species Rana kukunoris. The sequence continues at coordinate 90,805,884 of CM056058.1, read as the reverse complement.
CTCATATCTACAGCCACTACACTTCCAAGTGCACTTGTAGTGCAAAGTGGATTTGACTTTAGTAAATGACCCCCTATGGGGTCCCCCTCAGATGTCCCCCTCAGATCTACAGCGACTGAACTTTCAAGTGCACTTGCCCTTAGACATTGATTCCTATGAGATTGCGGGTGTCAGCGGGTGAACATCCGTTGACCCCCGATCTCACTTGGGTCCACAATTCTGCAGACAAAGGAAAAACCTATTTTTCAATCTGTCTGCGGATCAGATCGGGTGAACACGAACAGACAGTCCGTGTTCATCCGATCCCCCCATAGGGGAGAGCAGAGATCTGACAGGGCGGTCCCTGCACAGTGTTCAGGGACTGCCCCGCTGAGCAAGCGGAGGTTCACTGGGGGAATCATCACGGATCCGTCCCGTGTGAAAGAGTCCTAACGCTGCTTCTGTTAAGATAAACATAGCTTCTGGAGATCTGTAGTTGTGATGACATCTTCCCATCATCTGTAGAATTTGGAAATATCAATGGAATGTCTCTACTATATATGTGACAATGTGCACATCCAACTTTGGTAGCATTTACTATCACTCCCTAGGGATACACCTAAATAACCAGGGAGTTACACGTGATCATTGGATTGGGGGGTGATATTAAAGCATTTATGGCTTGTTCTGGAAGCTAATACACCAGTCAGTATATTGTTGGATTGTGGGAGAAAACCAAAAAGCAATGCCAACCAAACAGAGTGGAGCTTTCAAAGGCATTGCAGAAAGTGACCACAGAAGGAATTTAACAATGTATCCCATTACTTAAAGGGTCACTAAAGGAAAACATTTTTTTTAGCTAAATAGCTTCCTTTACCTTAATGCAGTGCTGTTTTTATGTTCTCATTGTTCGTTTTTGCTTTGAAGTTGCTGTAATTCTGCTCTGATCTCCACACTTCCTGGTTGTCTGGCTCCTTATATAAAATATCATGGCAGCTTTTCACTGTGGTCTAAGCTGTGTGTCTAAAACTCCTCAGAACCAATCAGATTCATTTTAAAAACAAAACACTGCCCTGGATTTGTTTGTTTTTGTTCTGTGTGTCTTTTGTACTTCACAGAAACATGAAACCAGTTTAAAAACTAAAGTGAAACTAGAGACACATTATATGATTGATTTTTATCTATTTTCAATAATTTTTAGAAGGAATCAGTTAACTTTTATGTCTCTATATCCTGTAAACAGTCATTTCAGCACACATTTTTTTTCCTTTAGTGACCCTTTAATCTCTAAACATCTTGATGACCTTGCAGCACTTAAGACTTAGGTTAAAGAGTATGTGCTCATTTTCAACAATAACCTACATAATTGGTTCTTTGTATTCTGTGGGGCACTTAGGATTTTGCCAGCACCATTTAAGCAAAGAAGATAAAGAAATAGAGCAAGTAGGTCACTCTTTGCCATGGCTTGCTGATAGACTAATTTCGACAATCATAACTTCATAACTTTGAAGAACATTTCCAGTTGTATAATAGATATTCATAGTACAGTACCAGGTTTACTGGTCCATTGAACTATGCTCTAGTCCAGGGGTCTCCAGTTGTTTAGGAACTATGATTCCCATCATGTCTGTGAATGTCAGAGTTTTACAATGCCTCATGGGACGTGTAGTTCCGCAATAGCTGGAGGGCCGTAGTTTGGAGATCCCTGCTCTAGTCTATCACTAAGCAGCACAAGCACTGCATGAGAAAATGCAGAAACATAGCATAATGCTCCAAGACATAATAAAGGAAGTGTTTTTTGCACAATCTGGTGTGCCTGCCATATTGTATCATTTTTCTTCAATTGAGTATGTTACACCCTGAGGTTAGCAGGAATAGAAATCAAAGCTAATTATTAAGTGCTTTAGGGGATGGACCCTGCTGCCCATGGGAACTGGTTATGAACATTTGTCCTTGGGAATATGAATTCTAATACCAGCACATTTTATGCATGCTATAAGGGGGCATATTAAGTAAAACAGAAATGTTTTAACACAAACTGACAAAGTGTGAACTCTTGGAAGCATTTAAGAAACGAGTACAAGGCAAAAATCTGCCCATGAATGTGCACTGTACACTTTTTTTTGCAATGTACCTCTTTTCTTTTGTATAACTGCTGGCATTATTATTATTTAGGAGGTAGTTTGTTCCGTATTTATGAGTAGTAATTGTAATTTGGAACTGGGAAGAGCCTAAAAGCTTATCTATGTTGCTGTAGCATGTATGACTGTTTCCTGTAGTGAGTGCTTCCCTTGCAGAAACAAGTGGGTATTTATCATATATTTGCAGTAATCTATTTATAGTCATGTATACATTTTACTCTACATGGTGAGATGATGAGGCTGGATCATTTAAAAGTTATAGTGTTATAGAGTTCCTGTACAGTACTGCATATTTTTGTTCTTTATACTTGGAGAATTAGAAATACATAACAAAGCAGATTTGGAAGACTCAGGTTATTAAGACAGTCATTATATAAAGATGTATAATGACCTTTAGGCTGAAACCAGAGTTAGCACTTAAGTTGGCCATACATGGATGTATGGGCAGGCCTATCGTATTTTCCTGAATGATCAGTGCCACCAGCTATAGCCGGCAACACTGATCATTGAATTCTGACGGTGAGGAAGGCTCCAATTTGGACTGCTTCTGGTGTTGTTTTCCCTGGTAAGGAATATTACCATCGAGTGGGAGGGATACCACACTTGCCATTACTATGTTGTCTAATCATGTTATATAATGTCTTATTATGTATATTTTGATTCATTTTCTCTTTTCTTATTTTTGTTGTACTATATACTGTCTCTGTTTATCTGAATATACAAACAAAAGCTCCTGAGGAAGCCGGAATATCTGCGAAACATGCCGAGCAAGCATGTCAATCTAACTTATATATGGTGAACTGGTACTCCCATTTTTTCAGGTGTACCCCCCTTGATTGAATAGACAGAAAGTTATATATTTTTTTTAAATTATGTTTTAACATATTGATGTTAATTTAATGCCTCAGGCTTGGTGACCAATGAGAGGAATAGTGCCACATTGTTAAACACCGCTCCAGGTGGGTCTCATATGCAGTGATGGAACCTCCCAGAAGATCTAGGTGCTGGCAATTAGCCATGATTAAACACTAGCATTAGTGTGAAACGCGTCGGCTGTCCCTTTCCTGGCTACATGTTATTGTACATGATCTGTGCATTTTTACATCAAAGACAACTTCTCAATTTATCTTGGAGTGCGGCTGTCCAAATCTTTTGGAATCTTAGTGCCACATTGTTGGTATCACTGGAAGGAAAAGTTCACCGTCATTGCTGTCAATGAAGGGGAATAATTCCCCATTATTTGTATCACTTTTCTTATCATGCCTTTATTTCTGAGGGGATTTAATTCACAAACTGCACTGCATTCCTAGGCTTCTAGGTACATTTCATTTTTGGCTCTTTCTGTAATCAAGGGAGTAGTGATTGTTTGTTTTGGTCTGTTCAGGGTTGTACAGGCTGAGGCCCCGTACACACGACCGACAGAATCCAGCGAGAAGCTCGCTGGGATCCATATTCTGCCGAGAAGCTCGATCGTGTGTACGTTTTCGCCGAGCAAACTGTCGAGCGAGGCGTCGAGCCAAAATAAAGAGCAGGCTCTCTATTTCCTCGACGGGCCATCGGGACTAATGGCTCGACGCCTTTTTCAACAGCCTGGTCGACGAACTCGACGGCCGGCCAAGAACCTCGTCGGGCGGAACGATGGGCTTAGCCCGATGAGGTTTTTGTACATGTGTACGCGGCCTGAGAGTTTGATTGCTTTCCCCTGCCTCTAGAATACGTTTCTAGAGCTTAGGAAGGGAGAATAAAAAAACACAGCTTGAGTATTGATCAGGGCCTAGCCAATCCCTCGAGAGGTGTGCCTAGATGGTGGCTGGGGAAGCTGTCAAATAGTCTGAAGCCCTGAAGAGATTGTCTTCCCCAGAAAGAAGTTCCCCCCTTTAGACAGGCCATTGCCCTTCCAAAGCTAGCCTTGGAATATGCTGCCATTCTCTGAGGTCTCAGGACCGGAGACCTGGAAGGGACCTGGAACTGGCTGCATGACTTCTGGTCTTGGGAAAGATTTTTCTCACTCATTGAAGATGTTTGGAGGAAGCTGGAATATGCAGCTGTCCTGGAGACTTGTGTGTAATGACCCTCTACTGATTGCTGGTGACTGTGTGCATTTGGGATATAAGTTCCAGAAGTTGCTCTGACTATGTCTGCTCTTATATGGTCTCAGATACTGGCCATTCTCCTGTCCCCAGTAAGATTCTGTACAGCGGTACAATTGTGCAGTATAACCAGGTGTCAAAGAGTCTTGTCTCAAGGTCCCAGCTGTAAGGCTTTAAAACAGATCTATTACTACAAGGGGGCTTACTGATCCCACAAAAGAATCAATGTATATTTATACTCTGATGTGTTCCTTACGTACCGTGCCCCCATAGCTGCCTTGTTTGATCCGGTGGTCTCCCAGGAAGTCTCTGCTTTCCTGATTGCCTCACCCCAGTGACATACATGTTTTGCATTATACAAATATGTACCTAGCTCCAGAAGTGTGTCCAGATCACAAAACTAGTCAAGCCTGTTTTAAATTTGTTTCTTGAACAATAAGCAGAACTGATATATCCTGGTTTGGACTTACTTATCCCCTTATACATTATCTTACTAAGATATCTGTTAAGATCAGTTCATGTATATTCTACTATATTGGTGTTAAAGGGTCACTAAAGGAAAAATAATTTTTCCTTTAAAATAACAAACATGTTATACTTACCTCCACTATGCAGTTTGTCTTCTGGGGTCCCTCGGTGGCTGTCTCTGTCCTCCTCACATGGTTGTCAGTAATTGCGGGCGCGCTCCCGTGATACAGCAAGCGGCCATAGCCGCTCACTGTATCACTCGGCCCCGCCCCTCGGCCCCGCCCCTCCTACTGAGAGGATCTCAGTACGACAATGTTGGATTTGCTGAGTGGGTGAGTATCTTAACTCTGAAGAACCTTTAACCTGTTAAGCAGAGGTTTAAAAAAAAAAAAACAGGAGGAGAGGGTGAAGATCCCTTTTAACCGCTTGCCGACCAGCCGCCGCAGTAATACGGCGGCAGGTCGGCACTGGTGCGCGAGAGCCCGTAGCTCTACGTCGCCACCTTCGACGGCCACTAGGGGGCGCGTGCGCGCCGCCAGCGGCCCGCGCGCGCGCCCCCGAGTCCCGTGCGTGTGCCCGCCGGGCACGATCGCCGCCGGGCACACGCGATCGCTCGTTACAGAGCGGGGAACGGGAGCTGTGTGTGTAAACACACAGCGCTCGTTCCTGTCAGCGGGGGAAACGCTGATTTTCTGTTCATACAATGTATGAACGGAAGATCAGTGATTCCCCCTAGTAAGTCCACCCCCCCATACAGTTAGAACACAAAGAGGAACACACTTAACCCCTTCCCCGCCCCCTAGTGTTAACCCCTTCACTGCCAATGGCATTTTTATAGTAATCCAATGCATTTTTATAGCATTGATCGCTAAAAAAATGCCAATGGTCCCAAAAATGTGTCAAAAGTGTCCGAAGTGTCCGCCATAAGGTCGCAGTACTGAAAAAAAAACGCTGATCGCCGCCATTACTAGTAAAAAAAATAATAATAATACAAATGCCATAAAACTACCCCCTATTTTGTAAACGCTATAACTTTTGCGCAAACCAATCAATAAACGCTAATTGCGATTTTTTTTTACGAAAAATATGTAGAAGAATACGTATCGGCCTAAACTGAGGAAATTTTTTTTTTTTATATATATATATATATTTTTGGGGGATATTTATTACAGAAAAAAGTAAAAAATATTGCATTTTTTTCAAAATAGTCGCTCTGTTTTTGTTTATAGCGCAAAAAATAAAAACCGCAGAGATGATCAAATACCACCAAAAGAAAGATTTGTGGGAAAAAAAGGACGCCAATTTTGTTTGGGAGCCATGTCGCATGACCGCGCAATTGTCAGTTAAAGCGACGCAGTGCAGAATCGCAAAAAGTGCTCTGGTCTTTGGACAGCAATATGGTCCGGGGCTGAAGTGGTTAAAGTGGTTCTAAAGAATGTATTCCCTGCATTAAGGTAAAAAAAAACACCCCACTTATCCCTAAGCAATTTCTTGAGTTCTCTTATGCTCCAGCACTCTCCCTGGCAGCAGCAGCGCTGCTCTTTCTTCCTCTTCACAGGAAACTCTGAGAGCAGTGGAAACCATTGGCTCCTGCTGCTGTCAGTCAAATCCTGTGAGGAGGGCACAGGGAATGTGGCTAAGCTGCACTGTGTGTCTATGGACACACAGAGCCCACCAGTGTTGTGGTGAGCACAGGGCAGGTAGAAATAAATATTTTTCTTTGAATCCTTGCAGAGACAAGTGCAAAAAAATGCAGGTCTGTGTGCATGGTGTAAACAAGCATATTTTATTGCTCATTAACCCAGGTGTACTTATCTGTACCTCTGTGCAAACAAGCCCTCTTCGCCTGTGTGTTATCTGCAGACCCGCACAAGCAAATCAATGACAAGCGGCCAGCTGCACGGACCTCCATGTTCATCCTGAAATGTGCATCTGTCCAGGTCCAATGCATAGATTAGGGTGCAGTCTATGTACCTTATAATCTATGCATCGGAGCTGCAGAGATGTATACTCTGGGATGCTGGTGGAGCCTGCGGCCTGTCATTAATTTTGAAAAGAGCTGGAAAAGGGGGGATGATGGGCCTTTGGCATGTGTGTACAGATGGTTAAAAGATCTGCTCATCTTCATAATGGTCGCTTTGTCCTGGGTACTGCCATAATTTACCCTCCAAATTTGAGATGCTTGTTACATGACCAATTCAGAGTGACTGTTTAATGTAGGGGCCCTAAATACAGTTCTCAATAGGGTCATTCACCTACCGGAGCTTATATGTTCTGTGTGTTTGAGTTTCTACCGGAGACTGCTGTTTCTTCCCACAATCTAAAAGCAGAGCTTTTTTTCTCAGAAAATAGGTGCAGGAACTCAACCACGACCCCGTTCAGATTTCACAAACAGTAGAAGGGTCTTAAAGGGGCATTAAATACCAGAATTGCACTAATACAGAGTGCAGAGTTCAGGGGGGTTACACACAGAGTGAAGAGCTGGCACTTGTAAACACAGAATGAATGAATGAATGAAAACTTATATAGCGCAGCACATGCGAAGTAAATCGCCTCTGGGCGCTTGTTGTTCCTGTCTCCTTTGGAATCAAAAGAGATGAGTCTTAATCTTTCTCCTGAAGACCAAGTAGTTCTCCTCCAGCCGAATGCTGGCTGGTAGGGCGTTCCATAGCCTGGGACCTTGGACAGCGAATCTTCTGTCCCCTTTGGACTTGTATCTGGCTTTCGGTATCTGAAGCCGATTTTGATTGGTGGATCGTAGAATACGATTGGGATTCTGAATTTTTAACTTTTCGCATAGATAATGGGGAGCATTCCCATGAATACATCTATGCGTTAGACAGAGAGCTTTAAAGGTGATTCTGTCTTTAACTGGTAGCCAGTGAAGGGATCTCAGTGAAGGTGAGATTGATTCCCAGGGTTTTTTCCCAGTCACAAGTCTGGCGGCCGTGTTTTGAACGACTTGAAGACGAGCGATTTGGTACTTAGGGAGTCCGAGGTAAAGGGCATTTGCATAGTCCAATCTGGAGTTTACAATAGCTCCCACCACGACCGCTACATCTTTCTTGGGAATGAAAGGAATAAGTCTGCGTAGTAGGCGCAGCAGATGGTGAGATCCGCTGACTACTGACCCTATTTGTGCGTTCATTGTCATGTCGGAGTCAAAGATGACCCCAAGACTTTTGACTTTGGCGCTAGGGGAGATGATTTTGCCCAGAATGGGCGGGGGGAACCAGGTTGTTGCCGATTGGTTCCTACGCTTAGCGTGAAACAGAAGAAGTTCTGTTTTCGCTCCGTTGAGTTTGAGATAACTCTTTGTCATCCAGTCCTCTATCATAGAGAGGCATGTCTCTAGATTGAGGTGGTGATCCTTTTTATTGCAAATGCGGAAGTACAGTTGCGTGTCGTCTGCATAAGAGTGATATAGCAGTTTTTGGCTGCTGATGATTTCAAAAAGAGGACGCACATAGATGTTGAATAACATCGGCGACAGGGGAGATCCTTGAGGGACCCCGCATGATAATGTGCGTTGTTCAGAAGTGAAGGGTCCTAACTTCACTATTTGCGATCGGTTATCCAAAAAAGAGGAGAACCAGGATAGATCGCTTTCTGCGACTTTGGCTATTTTAGCCAGCCGAGTCAATAATAGCTTGTGATCTACGGTATCAAAGGCTGCGCTTAGGTCCAGCAGAACCAGAAGAGAAGATTCTCCTTCGTCTGCGGCCTCGAGAACGTCATCCCAAATCTTAAGCAATGCTGTTTCCGTCCCGTGTCCGGGACGGAATCCTGATTGAAATGGGTCTAGTAGGTTGTGGGTGTCTAGATGCTGTTGCAGCTGCTGTACCACTGCTTTCTCCATTACCTTGGAGAGAACATTTAGGCCTGTTATGGGGCGCCAATTGAGTGGATCCTTCGGATCCAGGGTGGCTTTCTTCAAAATGGGTTGAATAAAGCCCTCCTTCAGCTGGGGGGGCATTATGCCCTCCCTGAAGGATTGGTTGATAAGTTGCGTGACAGGAGGTGCCAGGATGTCGGCGCATTCCTTCAGCAGTTTGGTGGGGATAATATCATTTGGCGCAGTGCTGTTGCGCAGAGCGCCGATGATATTTTTTGTTGTCTGAATGGAGATGGGTTCCAGCATGAACTCACCTAACTTTGGTGAATTGCTGCCGGTGGTGTGTACATAACTGCGGGGGGGGCTGGGAGAGCAATTGTTTTGCTGAATGCTTTGCCGGATTGCCTCAATTTTGTTAATGAAGCAATCCGATAACTCATCGCAAAATTCTTGTGTGTCCAAGTTGGGGGCTTCAAGGCATCCTGGATTCATGGTCTGAGTGACCATCTTGAAGAGTTCGCGGGGGGCGATTTAGGGCACCGTTGATAGCCTCAGAAAAATAGTTTTTCTTGGCTTCGAAGATTTGCTTGTAGTATTTCCTGGTTATTACCTTGTAGATCGAGAGGTTCTCATCTGAAGAGTTTCTTTTCCAGGCTGCTTCTGCTCTTCTACGCTCTTGCTTCAGTGACGCCAGCTGGTTGTTGAACCAGCTGGAGTTATTTTTCCTAAACTGGGTCTTTCGTTTCGGCGCTATCAAGTCAGCTGACTGCAATAGTGCGGTGTTTATGGCCTCTAATGTTTCTTCCGCTGTTAGGTGTGGCTGAATTGTATTTATTTTTTCCCCTAACGTGGCTTTGAAGAGTTCCGAGTGGAGCTTCTTCTGACATCTGGTCCAGTGTGTTGTCACTGGGTTTGATGTTTTTGTTAAGGGGGGGAATTCGGAAATAATGAATTTGATTGCATGGTGATCTGTCCATGGCAATGGTTCATTTTCCAAGATTTTTATTTTCAGATCTTGCCTGAAAATAAGATCGAGCGTGTGACCAGAAGCATGTGTGGGCCCACATACTAGTTGCTGAAGGCCTAATCCTTCCAGGTGGTCGATACAGGCGTCGGCAATGGGGTCTTGCGCGGAGTTGGCCCAGAGATTGAAGTCCCCGAGCAGCAGAACATGTTTGCTGTTGAGGGTGTAAGTGGAGACAAACTCCGTTAATGGAGATATCAGCTGCGATTTTGGGCCGGGTGGCCTATAGCAGAGAAGAATGTGGATAGTCTCCTTGGAATTTGTTTGCAATTGCAGGGTAAGGGTTTCCATAAATGGAAGAGGGTTTTGAAGGGCTGGTTTAGTGACCGCAAGGTGCGTCTTGTGGATTACCGCCAGTCCTCCCCCTCTTTGCCCTATTCTGTTTTCCGTTACGATGCGGTAGTTTTCTGGCACCAGTTCTCCTAGAATGGTGTTACAGTCGGCTGTGAGCCAGCTCTCTGTAATAAAGAGGCAATCTAAGTCGCATTGTAAAATGAGGTCACGGATTTCCAGTCGGTGTTTTACTGCCGATCTTGTATTGATCAAAGCACAAGATATGTGCTTAGGTTGGGGTGAATGGCTGAAATACCTTACAGTCGATCGTTGATCGACTCTCCATATACGCTCAATTTTTATGACTTTTTTGGTGATGGCTGGTAGTGTTGCGGCGGATTGCCTCAAACTCCAAATGGTTTCAGCGGAATATTGCTGATGTGCCATGGTCGCCAAGCACCGGGGAGGGGGGGAGGGGGGGGCTTCCGGGGTGATGGGGAGAGGAATTCGCCGATTCCTCTCTCCAGGCTTGGTCCAGAGGAAGGCAAAAAAAACCCTAGCGGTGCTAGGCCAATGTGCTCCGGTGGGGTAAAAAAATTCCTTCCTGACCCCTGTGAAAAGGCGATCGGTTGAGCCCTGGATCAAGTGTTAATAGGAGCAGTGGCTGGGGGTTAGGGGTATGCTTCTTGCTAATATAGCAGGAGAGCTGCCTGATCAGGCAGCAGGATGCAGCCTGGAGCAGACAGCTGCAATGGATGGAAGTACGGGGGCCCCAAAGGTAAGCCAGGGAAAGAGTGGCTGTCTTAATGAGGAATGGGGAATTCCTAGAGGATTTGGGGGGATACAGGGAGTGGGGAGCGCCGCGCCGGTAGGCCCCGGGTGAAGCCGCGGTCTTTCCTAGATCGCGGCCCCGCGAATCAGTGCAGGCCGGCGCGGGTGTAAAAAAGAAATGCCCTAGGAAGGCGGGCTTCTGGCTGGAGGGTGGTTGGTGGGTGTCTCAGTTGGCGGTATGGGGGGATAGGGGGTGGAGGATAGGCATGGAGGTGTGGGGAGCGCCGCAGCGGTAGGCCGCGGGTGAAGCCGCGGTCTTGCCTGGATCGCGGCCCCGCGATTCAAAGCAGGCTGGCGCGGGTGTGCTAAGAATTTCGCGATAAGCGATGATGGTATGGGGGCACAGGGGAAGGAGTATAAAGGTGGCAGAAAGCCGAGGGGGCATGAAATGTTTGCCACGGCTGTCCTGACAAGGACGGCCGACAGCAATTTCTTACCTGGGGCCAGAGGGCCAGGGAGCTGATCCGCTGTAGTTCTGTGGAGGAGTGATGGAGGAGAAAGGCCAGGTTGGGGACGAGCAGTGCTGGGGCTGGGCTGAAGCTAGCAGGGGGGGGCTGGGAGACCTAGCCTGCCTGTCTACCTCCTACACCTGCCTGGAGCTATAGCACACACGTTCCCACTCCTGGGAGACGTGCGCCGTGTGGAGCTCCTGCTGCTAATCCGAGGCCTCACTAACTCTGACTGAACAGAACTGATAGTGTTTACAAGTGATTGTGGTGAGCGGGCACCAAAGGGTCTGAGCCAAAGGTGGTGGAACTGAGTTCCACCAAGTTCCCCCAGAAAAAAAGCCCTGTCTAAAAGCATACTAGTAGGTTTGCATTGAAACACATTGGCCCTGGTATGTTAGTCTGCAAACATCACTGAGGGCAAGAACCAATGTGAACAAGCAATTAAGATGTATATAAATGAATACACTGAATGGAATCGGTCACAGAGATTTTCCATTATGCCCAAAATGATGTGTCCCCATGGTCGATGGGCGATGTCATGCTTATGTGTCAGGGCCTGATAGTTGTTGTAGAGAATACAGTTATCATTTAAGATTCTCCTGTGTGAATTACACGGTGCAGATGCTGTCTTTCACCCTACAGTAGAAAGTGTGATTTCATGCAGTAACTGTCAATCAAGTAGAGGTGTAGTCTGCAGACAACTGCTGGCAGGCAGAATTTATTTCTATTAGCGGTGACACACGGAGGGATGGGGGAGACAACGAGCACCTTCTGGGCTGGCGTTTTATCATTTACTGTAATCTAGTTATAATCTATTGGGGCAGAACATGATTTCTAGCTTGTCTCGGTTCTACTGGTTTTCTTTTAGGATGGTGGCAATAATAAAGAATAAGCAGGTTTTCTCAAAGCTGGGATTGTTTTTTTAAATCTTTAGGTGCAGAATATTTCCCATTAATTGTTTTTGGATTTCCGGATGAACTTAGTTAGCAGTTATGAGCAATCTGCTGAGTAATCGGTTGTGAAGTCATAGGAAATCATTAAGGGATATCTGTAGGAAAGTTATCCCCTAAGATGTTACAGCAGCAGGTTCTTTTTCATTTATTTCTAAAAGAGAAATAGGTTGCCACAGCCCACAGCCCACCAGCTGAACAAGAAAAAATCAATTGATTCCCCCATCCATGGGGGTTGCAAAAATATGGTCCTGCTATCATTGCATTTACCATTGACTGCATACAGGTTTTGTTGCAGCTGTTTTACTTAATAAGTCTGTTCCATCCGATTCCTACAATCAGTACAGTGTTGCCAACCTACCAGATTGAAATTTACTGATACAACACCCAAAACTTACTGGCACAGCCAAGAGTAGCGTTACCCCCGAAGGAGCCGCTGGTTTGTTTTGGGATCGGCGTGTTACCTTTGTAGCATGTCTAGGGGTATGATGAAAGTAGATGATGTGAGCAGTAATAGAATGTCCAAACAGCAAGATGTCGTTTTCTGTGCTTTTATTCTTGGCCCAACATGGCCAACAGTCAACTTCAGGTAGATGGAGAAAGATGGTGAAAGGAGAAGGAAGTTGCAGACGCAGGCCTTAACTCTTTATAGAAGCAGTCCTGCTTCAAACAGTACCTCTTGATTCGTCGCCACTCCAGCCGGAGTGGGTATAGCGCGCCCGGACAGTCTCTCTCACAGAACCGGCAGCCAGGGTGTCGCTCGGACCCCTGAGAAGGAAACAAACCTCTGCCACAGGCTTGGCTCAATGGAAATAGGAGAGGTACCTCTGCCACAGGCCCTTGCTCTGAAACGCGACTTGACGGAGCAATTCCTTCTCAGTAAAGCATTTGTCTGAAGATAGTTCTCGACTATTAGGTCACTGACTGACAGGTTGCCATATAACAAACTCCCAGTGTCCGGTCACCTGGATCCTCGATGGTTCGTCTGGGCCTTATTGGATCGCCTGCCTCCGGGCTCTCCTCAGACTGACTCCCCACCGAAGAGCACAACTCGCTTGGGATCTTCTCATAGAAGTGAGGACCCAGTAAGTCTCTGGCCTCTCTGCAGCTTTAGTTGCTCCAGGCCATGTGGGCCCAGAGTCAGGAACTCCGCTTAGCAGGTGCGCCAAGATGGCGTCCTAAACAAGTACCCTCTCCAGCATGCCCTGCGAGGGAAAACCTCCTCTGATTGGCTGCTGGCGGAAAGGCGCTCTCGCTGGTCTCCACTGCTGCCACCTGTCGTTCCAAGATGGAAAGGTATCTTTGGAACACAGAATGCAACAACAGCACAACACAGCACTAAACTAACATGGATCACATGGATGAGAGCTGAGTAAGTCTCTCATCCCCCTCTAAATTTAAACAGCGTCCGTACTTGGAAGTACAGGAGCGCTACACAAGTTTTTACTGGCATTTCCAAAAGTTACAAAATTACAGTCTTAAGTGCAAATTAGAGCATTTAGGCTACAAATACAATAAGCAATTAACAATATGATTTAAGGTAGATAATAAGGCAAAAAAACATATATATATATATATATATTTTTTTTTTATATAGTAAGTAGCTCAGGGACCAGCCTCAGAAGGGCAAGAAATTAGAATGGGCTCACACACACATAAAATTTACTCTCACAGTGACACTGACAGCAGTGTGTAGCAGCACGGATGATGACACCTCACCGACATGACATGTCCTCTCCTGAGTCAGTGACAGTCTCTCCCCAAGCCAGTGGTCCCTCCAGTCCAAACAGCACTGACAGTCCTGGTCCCAGCCTGCCTTGCTCCCATACTGCAGACCCGCACACAAGGCTCTGGCCGCTATGCTTGGCTCTATTGCACCATGACATCACACAACATCCTCAGGCACCGCCTCCACCAGAGCCACCTGATCACACTGTAGCAGGCACTTGGATGGTCCCAACCGGCTCCGAATCAAGCTGAGCATCACAGCCATCTTCTTTACTGGCAAACTTTTACTTTTACTGGCATTTACTGGCAGGAGAAAATTGCCTGTTTTTTCCTGGCTGCCAGTAAAAATACTGATGGTTGGCAACACTGCATCAGTAGCACTTGTTGACTTTACTGGGTCCTGAAAAATGGGAGTGTCTTTTTTCCCCCTAAAAAATGTCTTTGCAGTTTTGTGTGACATTAAGGTTCACACTGGATGTGGTGCGATTCACAGCAAATTCCCTGCAGATATGGCACTACATCTACATCGCAACCCATCCATGCGAAACGATTGCGGAGTGTATGTTACGTTAACGACACACCGCAATCGGTTTGCAAAAAAAATAGCTGTGAACACCAATGCAATACAATTCTGGTAAAGACTAAAAAAAGGTCCTGCACCAGTTTGGTGCAGATGTGGTGTGATTTGAGCCATACAAATTCATGGCTCAAGTTGCACCCCAGGGACACTGCATGTAATATGAACAGGGATGTGCTGCGATTTCTGTGCGAATTACATGCGGCGTCCCTCACTGCAACAATGTGGATCTGGACTTAAGCTCTGAGTGTCATTTCTTGGTACCCATTGAAGGGTTTGAATGTGAGTTGCCTAACCAAAGTCAGTAATAGTGTTGCTCACGAATATTCGCATTGCGAATATTCGTTACGAATATTGCATATTCGAGTATTCGCGAATAAATCGAATATCGCGGTGAATATTCGCTATTGCGAATATTCGTATTTTTTCAAATTTATTTTTAAAACAGATCACATCCTAGTGATCTCCATCCACGTCTAAAAGCATTGCTGGTATGATTAGAGACCCTGGGCCGAGTAGCTGAGGCGATCCTTTTATGTTGCCGAATATTCGCAATGCAAATATTCGTATTACGAATATTCGTGAATGCATTCTCTGCCCTTCTGTGTTTTGTGTATAAAAAAAAAAAAAAAAAAAATTAGCTTTAGTTTAGTCATATAAGTTTGTGTAAGTAGAGTTAGTGTTTAGTGCCTATTAGTTTAGTAATCCAGGAAATGATCTCCGTTTTCGCGTGTTGACGAGAATTTCGCAATCAATTTCGCATTCGCACTAGCGAAATTTCGCACTAGCGAAATTTCGCAATTTTTGTTTTTGATAAAATATCAGGAATATTCGATATTAACGAATATTCGCGAATATTCTTCTATATATTCGCAAAATATCGCGAAATCGAATATGGCGTATTCCGCTCATCACTAGTCAGTAAGCTCTTCAAATGAAATAATTTTTCTCTGTATTACAATGTATTAAAGTGTTACTAAGCCCACAATGGTAAAAATCAGTCTGCATATGCAGTAAAGCACACTTGTTATATTCACTATGGAACCTAAGGGGTTAATCCTCTGGATTGTGTAAAAAGGTTGTTTTATCCTGTCTTCTCTGATCCTCCCCTTCTTTCACTGTTCCCAGTCTCCTAAAAAAGACAGAGCCGTTGGGGTCACTCTGCACCTGCTCAGTGTAGTGTGTATTGCTAGAGAGCTGTTTTTTTTTCTCTTGGGAGAATGCATATGTCCAGACAGAGGGTCAGGGGTCCTGCAGCTTTATAGATCAGTCAAGAGTTGAATGAAAACTCCTCCTACAAGCTTTAACCAGACACTGATAGAAGACACAAGACTGCTATATACTAATGATGAGAAAATGTATTTAGCAGTTTATATTTACTAAAATAATTGCATTTCCATGTACTGTGGGAAATCAGATATAGCGAATGGGGTCCTGGGTTTAGCAACACTTTAATAAGCATTGAAGACCCAGTGCTTCTTGGATGTATCCCTTTGAATCAAGACACAAGCCCAATCACCGTCAGGGCTCATTCTGACCAGTCCTTGTCATCTCTGTAAAAAATGCTCCACAGTGGACACTTTTCAGAAGGTGTTTGACAGGCTGTCTGGCTGCCCATATGAGCAAGCAAGGGCCATGTCACATGAACAACTTTGTAGGAGAAATTTACAGCTGCTACAAATCTCTCTATTTTCTCAAGACAATAACATTTCTGGGTACATAGTTTCTTCTATAAGTGGCTACAACTAGAGTGCATTGAGTTACATGAGTAGCTATTGAAGCTGGCAATGCTGTAGCTAGCTTGTTTAAGATGCTACAATAATCCAGCAAATGAGCTACAAATAGCCGGTAATGACAGCAATAAAGCAACAAACACTAAGGAGAATGATTCTATAGCTGCTAAAAATGTATTCTATACAAATGCCAGTGTGACTCACAAACAAATCAACAAGCAATTCAAATTTCTCAATCTAATCGTTTGTGAATGGTTCCGCAGTCTTCTGAGACCTGTGATATGTCCCAGATGTCTGTGGGTGAGGGGGACTTCTGTTCAGATCACCTAGGCAATCTGAGCTGAAGTGGTAGCTGTCACATTACACCGGGGAGAGAAAATAGCTAATTGGGCCCAATTTGGACATTTTCACTTAGGGGTGTACTCACTTTTAGATGTACACTCACTACTTTACATTGTAGCAAAGTGCCATTTCTTTAGTGTTGTCACATGAAAATATATAATACAATTTTTACAAAAATGTGAAGGGTGTACTAACTTTTGTGAGATACTGTATGTGTATATATATATATATATATATATATATATATATATATATACACACCCACTTGTCCTTTAAGCACTTCAGCTCCGAAGAATGACCAGCCACCTCCATGACCAAGCCATTTTTTTGCGATATGGCACTGGGTTGATTTAACTGACAATTGCGCGGTCATGCAACGTTATACCCAAACAAAATTGACATCCTTTTTTTCCCCACAAATAAAGCTTTCTTTTGGTGGTATTTGATTACCTCTGCAGTTTTTATTTTTTGCGCTATAAACAAAAAGATAGCGACAATTTTGAAAGAAAAAGCAATATTTTTTACTTTTTGCTATATAAATATCCCCAAAATTGTATAAAACATAATTTTTCCTCAATTTCCTACTAGCTGCGGGCCTGATACACATCTTATGCACAGCAGTATGGTGGGAGCAGTGACTGGCATCAGTAGCGTTGTACAATACAGACGGCGACACTTCCGCCCTGAGTTGCCGAGGTTTGAGCGAATCACGGCCAGGGAAGAGAAGTGACGCGAATGACGCGCACCCATTGAGGACGCTCTGTAGCCTATTTAATCCCAGGGGGTGTACTGAACAAATCACGATCTCAGAAGAAGTCCTAAACGACGAAACGTCAGAGCGTGGTTGTTCAGCACCTAACCCGGAAGTGACTCGTGCGCTCCACACGGAGGAAACCAGGAAACTGCAGGAAATCTCTCCAAGCGGTCCTCAGGTATCCAGTGAAGAGTTCACACACACACACTGATTTTGATTATCAGTATTTTGCCTGAAACTTATTTAAATATGGTACGCATGCACTTGTAAGGGGGATCTATTTTGGGCTATTAAAAGTCATCAAACGATACTGCTCTATGTAGATATTTTTTCTTTCCCTACACACTTGCGAATTTTCATCCAATATACCTGGAGAGTAATAAGTTTGAGACGGTGACCAAAGGAGATGTATTGATGGGCTTTCTGATCATTACCATCTGGTAAGTGTTTCCCCAAAGGGGACTTGATTTCTCCCCCCACGTGGTGAACACTGTTGGTGATTGGAAGCACAATTTTCAAACAATCCCGGACGGTCAACTTATTGTGACTTTAACAAACCTAAGGTTTGCAGCGCTGCTGCAGAACTGAGATTGGACTATACACTAGTCTGTGAATTTTTTCTGCTCTTAATAATTGTTATTTACTTTTAGCAGCTGCTTTTCTATATATGGTATTATTGTTCATCAGAAGCATCTGTACAGAGAATTTTGAGTTATCATCCTAAGCGCAGAGTTGGACTACATTAGAGGGCCACATAGTAGTACTATTGATTGATACATAATTTTTCCTCAGTTTAAGCCGATATGTATTCTTCTACATATTTTTGGTTTAAAAAAAAAAATCGCAATAAGCATATATTGATTGGTTTGTGCAAAAGTTATAGCATCTACAAGATAGGGGATCGTTTTATGGCATTTTTATTATAATTTTTTTTCATCAGAAATGGCGGCGATCTGCAATTTTTATTGTGACTGCGACATTATGGCGGACATATTGGACACTTTTGAGGACCATTGTCATTTATACAGCGATCAGTGCTATAAAAATGCACTGATTACTGTGTAAATGACACTGGCAGGGAAGTGGTTAACCAGTAGGGGCGAGGAAGGGGTTAAGTGTGTCCTAGGGAGTGATTCTAACTGTGTGGGGGCTGAGCTGCATGTGACATGACACTGATCACTGCTCCCTATGACAGGGAGCAGTAGATCAGTGTCCTGTCACTAGCAGAACAGGGAGATGCCTTGTTTAAACTGGCATCCCCCTGTTCTGCCGCTCCTTGATATGATCGCGGGCACACTCGCTGTGTCTTAAAGAGGACCTACAGGTACGTCCATATGCACAGCCGTGCCATTCTACCAACGTAAATAGTCGTGCAGTGGTTGGCAAGCGGTTAGCTGTGTTTGATCACTTCTGTGTTTTATATATGTGATCTAGGTCGCAGGGCACAGCACACAGCTATAGGGCGGTCGGCAAATGGTTAGAGTTTATACATCCAAGACACTTTTGTTTTGGATAGAGATAGAAAGGTCTAGAATCTTTATTATTTTATTAATGAATGTGTAGCCAATGAGTAAATTCAAGTTGATCATATGCTGCTAAATTTTTGATCCAATTTGTGCTAAAGTTTGATTGAATATTGAGCGGGGGAATACTGTCAGTTGAACAGTGACAGTTGGACACACAGCTGCTGAATACAACTGATAGGGGAGATTTCTTCATTCACAAGGTTTAGCATGGATGGGGGAATCAATTGATTTCTCTGTTCAGTTCATAAGGCTAAATGAGAGAAATCTAAAGGTGTATGACTATTGACTAGCTTAGCTCTCCTTGTTTCTCCTGGTGACCATTTTTCTTTTGACGGAAAGATATGGGAAATTCACAATGTTACATTTAAGAACAGGAAGTTGAGGGTAAAAAATTGCTCCAGTGACAGTTGCCCTAGGGAGATTTCGCCTGAATTTGAAGAGATTTCCTCTCACTTCCTATTGTTTCTCTGGGACTGAAAATGAATGGAATTGTTTTCAGAACAAAAACAAAACTGACAGGGTTTTTAATCTAAAATTCTAAAAGGAAAGTTGGGATATACATACAATTAAAAAGGTTGAAGAGAATTTGTCACTTTTGTCACTTTTTTAGAAGACTCTGAAAGACACTGCCATTTTTTGACTCTGAGGCCGTGTACACACGGCAGAGAACCTCGACGGGCAGAACACATCGTTCCGCCCGTCGAGGTTCTCTGCCGGCCGTCGAAATCGGCGACCCGCCCGTCGGGAATGGCAACCAGCCATTCATCCAGGCGGGCCGTCGAGCAAATAGAGAGCGTGCTCTCTATTTCTGCTCGACGGGCTTCCCGACGGGAAGCTCGCCGAGAGCGTACACACGGCCGAGGTCCTCGCTGGAATGCAGCTTCCAGCGAGGTTCTTGCTGGTTTCCAGCGAGAACCTCGGTCGTGTGTACGCCGCCTCATGGCCACACGGCCGTTTTTCATGACGAGAAAAATGCAATTTTTTTAAATTGATCATTAAAAACTATCGTGTGTAGGCCCCAGAGCATTTTTCTCGACGAGAAAAATGGGCATTAAAAATTTAGAACCTGCTCGTTTTTTTTCTCTACGTTTTTCACGTCGTCGTTTTTCTCGTCGTGAAAAATAGTCGTGTGTAGGACTGCATGCATGCTCAGAAGCAAGTTATGAGACGGGAGAACTCGGGAGATAGCACATTCTGAAAACAAACTGAAAAGCCCAAATCGTCTCTCACCAAACTTTTACTAACAAAAAATCAGCAAAAGCAGCCCAAAGGGTGGTGCCATCCGAATGAAACTTCCCCTTTATAGTGCCATCGTACGTGTTGCACGTCACCGCGCTTTGCTCGAGCATTTTTTTTCCCGATCGCGTGTATGCAAGGCAGGCTTTAGAAGAATCACGTTGAGAAAAACGTTGTTTTTTTCCATGACAGTAAAAATGGTCGTGTGTACGAGGCATAAGGCCTCCCACTTTGGCTATGAAGTGGTGCCCATTTAGCTGCACTACATGTGATATCACTGTCCCAGAGCTGACATGCAGCCTCTATCAGAACCTTCTGAGACAGGCGCTTAGCCTCATAGCAGATTCTTCTTGACCTCTAAGCCAATTTTTTTCTATTATTGGCACAACTTGACAGTTACTTTTTCCATTATAAAGAAATCCAATTTTAGTAACATACTGCCTGATAACCAGAGGAAATAAAGAATCATACTTATCTGTCAGCTAGACTCTGAATGGAAGTCTATTGTCAAGCAAGATGTCCTCTAATCCAATAAGTTCCCTTCTACTCTACTAGTAATTTGTGGTTAGAAGCCTGCAGGCCAATAAGTCAATGCGGAATGCAGGGATTCTGTCCTAAGCATATCTTTCTACCAGAGCTGGAAATGTGCAGGCTAACAAAAAGCAGTCTTTAGATGTCCCCGCATGCTTTCTTTCTTTGGTTGCTGTAAGTTGTACTGAAAATAACGGGCAGTCGGTATTCAGCTAGGATGGTTCCAATTGCTATCTGTACAAGCTGTGGCTTTGTACATACAGATAATTCATCGCACCCAGTAATATTTAAAAAGTAGGAGAACCATAAAGGACACATAAAAGAGAACACATGTTAAAGGATTAAGATCATTAAAAGGTAAAGAGGAGGCCAAACAGTTAAATGCACATGACTAGCGTAGTTTCAATGTGCAACCATAACCTAAACCTTCCCCCATATTCATCCCCTTATGCCACCCCCCTTTTGCCCCCATGCCCACCTAAACCCAGTAAACAAGACCGACACAGTAAAATTGGAGTAAAATTGGCCACAACAGCCATTTATTTTGTAACCAAAATTAAATAATTAATCAAACTTTTTGATGCTAGGAATTTCCAACAATTCCAACTGTAATTATTAACAATATAAATACCAAACACTTTTATTACTATTTTTTAACACCAGTCCTAGTTGGTCTTTGACAGTAATCCCCCATTAACCTTTTCTTCACCTCCACACTGCGTACCATCACCATACCCAGGCCTCTAGCCGACTCCATCTCGGAGACACCCCTTTTTAACCCGCAGTGCACCGTCACCGTATTGTAGCGGACACCGTTCCACTGCAATAACCCCATAAGGAGCCCATCCCACCGATGAGCCCCCCAACCATTTCCATTTCTCAGTTAACTGTCACCATCAAAGACCAAGGACACCGCCTCCGCTGTCGTGACACCTATCCACCGACCTGAAAGAAAGAAAAACAAACGCACAACACACAACATTGAACAAAACAAGAGAGGGTGGGTGGGAAAACCTGCCTCCCTGTGTCTATTCCACTCTGCCTGTGCTTTTTTGGCGCGGTCCCCGCCCCCTATATAAGGCACTCCTCCCCTTCCCCAGAGCTAAGCCTACAGCCACTCCCCTGAAAGCACCTCCTCATTCCTTAACCCTTTGTTGCCCTAATTCCACCCCAGTCATGCCAGCCCTGCGTTATCTTCCCTTCTGTCCTTGTCACTCCGGGCTTCACTAATAAAATACAAGGGTCAATATGTGAAAAGAATTGCCGTTTTGTTCTGACACTCTATCCACACATTTCTGACACTCTACATGCTGTCACCTAGAGCAGGTGTGCCCAACCAGTCGCCTGGGGGCCACATGTGGCCCGCAGAGCCCTGTGATGTGGCCCACGACCACCTGCTCTGGGATGGAATAAAATAGAATAGAATACTGTTATTAAAGGTAAGGTTTTTTTATTACTAAAATCACAGTGTATATATGGGCATATCTGTTCTGCAGTGGTTACTGGGCTGCTTTCAAACTGATCTGCAGGTGCAGAGAAGAGCACCTGTCCTGCACTGATCCGTAGACTTCTATTACCTGCAAGTTTGGTGTTCTGACAGTAGAGTGGGCTCTATAGAGCCGAATGAGCTGCCATCCACCTACTCTACTCATTGTGGCCCGTGACCAGTTACCAAGTTGCTTAAGTGGCCCTTGCTCTTCAAAAGGTTGGGCACCCCTGACCTACAGTATCTGCCCACGGGATTCTGATTGGTCAATCCTTGTGCTCCGCTCCACTAAGTAAAACCTAATATTAGACCACTATCTCAATGCCAGGCTGTGTGTAGGGGAATATGGAAAATTCTTATAAACACATATTTCATATTTACTTACACTAGCATTATTTAAAAACACATTTAGCGCCCATTTACCATATGTCACCCCAATTCATTTATAAGTATTAAGGAGCGCTGCATTAGGAAATCCTAGGCTGCAGGGGAATATAAGGCTTTGGGAGGACTCTGGAGAACATTCCCTTTGAATGCAGTTAGTGACAACTTCTGTTATAGTCCCTCCATGTGTGTGTCCATTCTGGCCACCCTCCTGGGACTTTGTCTGGCTGCGCCCGCTGCCACCATGTTGCAGGAATATCCAGATCTTCTCCTGATGAAACGGTCCCAACTGCGAAACTAGTAGAGAACTTGTGACAGTCTTCAAATCCATCGTGCCTGTTTCCCCCTCTGGGAACCTTGTCGTGATGTTACTGGATGATTATCATAATTTTAATATGTCAATTTGTCTTGTTTGTACTTTGTAATAAAATTTTGAACACTTTTAATTTTTCTCTCTATTGTTTATCTGTATACAAGTACCGAAATAGTCCTAATTGTCCCCCAAAAAAAAACCTTTTTCTTGGCTCTTTGGTCCGGGGACCTTAGACCCAAGTACCCTATAACTTCTGTTATAGAATAAAATAGTTGTGTGGACAGTATAATGCTGTACCCATCCTCTGCCCCCCATCTCCCTTCCTGGTTGTAGGGAGTATAAATGGCTAAGTACCACCTACTTTGATGCTTCTACACTGTATTTGTACCCACTGCGTACTTTTGGTATCGTTGTTTTGTTCTGTTTTTTCTGTTTCTGTTAAAAAAATAAAGTATAACTTGCCCCAATCACTGGTATGCTCTCGTACACACGATCGGAATTTCCGATGGAAAAAGTCAGTCCGAATTTTTTCATCCGATATTCTGACCGTGTGCGTATGCCCCATCGGACTTGTTCCATCGGAAATTCCGTTTGTCTGTATGGAACTCAGACAGAGAAAAAAACCATGCATGCTAGGAAACAATTCAACGCATGCTCTGAAGCATTGAACATTATTTTTCTAATCTCAGCGTAGTGTTGTATGTCACCACATTTTTGACGGTCGGCATTTGGTGTGTCCGTGTGTATGCAAGACAGCTTGAACAGAATTCCTTAAGAAAAAACCCGTCAGGATTTATTCCGACAGAGACTCCGATCGTGTGTACAGGGTATTACTCTGGCTAGGCAGCATGGTGTAAATTTAATGCGGAAAACAATATTACTTTTTAAATATAACATTTAGAAAAATATGTTAAATACTATTGCCACATGTATTTATCGCATATATTTTTTTATTAGACCCAATAGAAAAGTGGAGTTGGAAAGTATGGTCAGATACAGGGGCGGACTGACAACTCATTGGGCCACCGGGCAATAGGAGATTATGGGGCCACACAGTATGTTGGAGAACAATCATAGATAGGAAAGAATCCGTAAATATCTTTTGGGATAATAATTTTGTTTATATTTAATAGCCTTGTAAAGCGCGGCAGATCCCTACACAGTATAAACACACACACATACAGTATACATACACAGTATACACACATAGACACACAATATACACACACAGTATACATACACACAGAATACACATACACACACTGAAAAGGTACTGGAGAGGCAGGGCAGCTATAATCTTTTGATTTTTTTTAAAACACAGATTTCTTGGTTTTACTGAGGCTGGCAACCCTGATGGCGCCCCCTAGTGGCATGGGGCCCTCGGGCAGTGCCCGAGTGCCCGAATGGTCAGTCCGCCCCTGGTCAGATAGGAGTTGGTGACCTCTGATCTGCCCTGGTCATAGTAATTGAAAGTTGCGCTCACTTATATCGGGGGAAATTATGAATACCTCACTGCTTTAGTGTCATTTATACAATGTCTGCAAGCAAACTATCAGGCGCATAACAGGAAACTCACTACTTTAAAATTGAGATAGTATATGGCTGTTCTACGTAAGGTAGTGTGATGCCAGTAGCGTGATGCCATTTATTTGTGAGGCTGCGTACACACGATCAAATCTGTCTGCTGGAAATGGTCTGCTAGACCGTCCCAGCAGACAGATTCGATTGTGTGTACGGGCGAGCCGACGGATTTGGCCACCCGACAGATTTCAAAGCATGCTCTGAAATCTATCGGGTGGGAACCCGTCCGCCCGACATGTCTGCTGGTTAGTACACTTACCAGCAGACATGTCGTCTCGCACCGGCGCCGAATGGATTCGGCGCATGCGCGGAAGTGTTTTACTTCCTGGTGCGGTGACGTGGCGGCGTCAACGTCACCGCCACGTCACCGCCACGTCAGCGCGCCGTCTGCTGGCGGGGATTTTGGTTTGCTCGTGTGTACACGCGAGCAAACCAAAATCCAAACAGACAGATTTGTTCAAATCGGTCGGACAGACCGTTTTGAACAAATCTATTGCCTCGTGTGTACGAGGCCTGACAGTCCCATCCTTAGTGTTTAGAAGAGGTAGGTCTGACCCATTATGTGGAATCTGTAGCTTTGTCGTTCTATAACACTGAAGCAAGACAGCTCAGTCTTGACACTTCCATAACCTATTCTGTGCTGGATCTTTAAAAGCTCACTTACATGCTGCCACCAAGCTCCTGAAGTCATCTGCGTGTGCACACTCCCACTTTCCAATGTCTAGGTGGCCCTTTTAGGTCACCTTCTTGACATGCTAACTGTATGACATCTCCCAGTGCAAGTCCTTATCCCTCTTGACCATGCAATACCTAAATGTAAAGGAAAACTCCAACCACCACATATGTAGTTGAAACCTAAGCTCACAAGGCTGAATATTTAGCTGAATGTTCATGTCATTGTCCATGTAGGTACAGCGTGCTAGTAGAAGTTTTAGAATAATCCCTTTTCCGATGTTTCAAGTAATACATGCTATTATGGAATAAACACTATCATTTAATTTAATTATTTTGTCTTTATTTTTTGCTTTCTGAAGAGTTTAATTAGCTCTTCCTGATAAAACTGGCAAAATAACATATCACATCTCAAAGTCATTTGTAACTTGTTTTCTGGCAGCTATATGGTTCAATACAGGCCGGGTGACGAATTAATGCAGAGTAATTACATTTATGCTAAATGAACAGTAGAATTGTAAGTTAATGACTCTTAAAATGTTCTTCCTCCACTTTGTTGAGAAAAATCAAATCCCCTCTAGGTGAGCTATATAAACGACAAGGAATATAACAGACGATTTAGCAGATTCTAAAGCCGCATACATATGACCATTTTTCATGTCATGGAAAAAAACAACGTTTTTCTCAACGTGATTCTTCTAAAGCCTGCCTTGCCTACACACGATCGTGAAAAAAAATGCTTGAGCAAAGCGCAGTGACGTACAACACGTACAACGGCACTATAAAGGGGAAGTTTCTCATAACTTGCTTCTGAGCGTTTTTTTCCCCGTCGTTAAAGCCTACACATGATGTGAAAAACGATGACGTGCAAGATGACGACACAAAATAGAGCATGTTCTAAATTTTTAATGCCCATTTTTCACGTCGAGAAAAATGCTCTGGGGGCCTACACAGGGTCGTTTTTTAATGACCAATTAAAAAAATTACATTTTTGAAAAAACGGTTGTGTGTACGCAGCATAATTCTTCACTGTTCTGAAGAAATTCCTGTTTATTTTACCATCGTTGTAAACTGGATTATGAATGGGAGGTTCTGTCTGCATTGTAACCTCTTAAGCAAAGTCAGAGAAAACTTTAGGTTCTATTAAAACTGGAGAGTTCAAAATCGGCTGCAGCTCTACAGAGAAACCAATCAGCATCCAGGTTTTTTTTTTTGTCAAAGCTTAATTGAACAAGCTGAAGTTAAATGCTGATTGGCTACCATGCACAGCTGCACTAGATTGTGCACTCTCTGAATTTAGTAAATCAACCCCACATTGCCTTAGTAAATTTAATATAATTTAGTGTGGGTTTATATCAGTGGCGGCTAATGCTCAGTGTTACAAACCAATGCCACTTACCCACCCCCTCCCCCGATGAGAGACAGATGGGAAGGTGGTGATCAGAGGCCTCCTCACCTTAGGAGGCAGATGACAAGGATCCGGTGTAGGGCTGCTGCTCCTCGCTCCAGCTACTCCTCACTCCGGGCCATTGCTTCTCCTCCCGGACGAACAGAAGGTGAGTCCTTAGATCTGATTGGCCGGGAGTCCTACAACCCCCTGACCAAACGGGTCTCAGGATCCACTTTTTGATTGGTCGGGAGGAGAATCAGGAAGACATTAGCGAGTATTAGTTCGCTATTGTCCTACAACTGGGTGGGCTTAGGGCGCAGTGCTCTGTGCCCTGAGCCCACCCTTTTTTTAAGCCGATTAGAGCCTAAGACAAAACATTGAAATCCATACGTCTGGTGCCCTGAATGTAGATTAGGGGTTAGGCACATGGATTAGGGGATAGTGCAGGACAAATTCATCATATGATTGGTGTGGCAGGGATCAAGCATAATGACTTGTGACATTATGTTAAAGTGTTTCTAAAGCAAGTTTTTTTTACCTTAATGTAGGGCTTGAAAAATCACAGACTCCAAGTCGCTATGAGGACAAGAAATTGTGTCCTGGCACCTGGGTTGCCGCACGAATGCTTCCACACACCCTGTGCGCTTCCACAATATGTATACCGTGTTCTGCTTGGCTATCTGTGAGCCCCAGACCGGCATAGCAGGTGCCAGGGAGTAGAGGGGAGGGAGGAGAGAGGCCTTCCCTTCTTGTTGCTGATCCAGGAAGTGATGTGTATGACGTAACTTCCAGGTCCCCATTGACAGTTTTCCCAGTCATCAAGGGTGGAAAAAATGTAATGCAGTGCGATGTACGAAAGTTTAATGTTACTTAAAAAAAATAATAATAATAATAATTTTTTTATTCAATTATTTTTCAACATTTTCAACATTTGATTGCTGTTACAATGATGATCATTGTAACAACAATGTTTTGTACTGCCATTAATGGATTTAATTCATAACAGCTCTGATTATTAGTGATCTGTTATTGGCTACAGCTAATCACATGGTAAAGGGTGCTGTGATTGGCCCAGGTACTTTGTGATAGCTGTGGGCCAATCACGGCATAAGAAACACAGCTGTTATGAATGACATTAATGACATAATGATGTGACCCATGGGTATTGGAATCTGCTGTGTCTGGTAGCCAGAAGTAGCACACTGCATGACCCTTAATCAGAACAGGCTGGATGACTTACATGTACGTGGTCCACCCTGCATGCGCTGGCTGCCCGCAGACGGCAAGTCGTTAAACTCTTTGGAATAACTACAGCATTGATAGCAGCTGTTGTATTTTTGCAACAGAAAAGTTATTTTGTTAAAAAAAAATCTTTCTCAAATCGAGTGAGATTCTCTGGTCATTCTCCAAGATTGGTTCTGACTAGAGTTCAGGCTCCTGTGATTTAGAACTGTGGTCCCCAAATTGCGGCCCGGGGGCCAGATGAGGCAATTTGCTTTCCTTTATCTGGCCCTTGCGGCACTATTCCCCCAACTGACACCAATGATGGAGCATAATTTCCCCATTTGATACCATCATCGGGGCACAATTCTTCGCATTGATATCAGCAATGGGTCGCTATTCCTCCCATTAAAACCAATAATAGGGGAACTGATGTTGGGGCATTTTCTATTCCAACTGGCCACAGTCTGGCCCCCTTAAGCCTGAAAGACAATAAACTGACCCTTTGCTTAGAAAGTTTAGAGACCCTTGATTTAGAAGATAATGAATTCCTGGGTAACTGTTATACCTATAACTAATGCACTTTTTACTTTTTATCTGATCCAAGGTCTTGACAGTGCTGCTTACACAATGCTGCTAACAAAGCTACAATTTCCCCCTATAATAGGTTCTACTGGAAACCTTTTTAATAAGTGTTTTGTTCAAAAAAAGTGAGATATTTTTCAGATTTTCTTCTCCTGGAAAAATGAAGGACGCAAAGTCCACTCAAAGAACATTTTTGAGTCATAGGGAGTTTTGTCATTAACATTGATCAAGGAGATGCACTAGGTGAATTTGTAGGCAGGGAGTATTTTAATATAAAAATTCTCTTAATTAAGCACATATTCGTGTGGTTTTATAGATGCAATTTGCTATGATTAATGAATAGAAACATAAAAGGTCCATTTAGGCTAAACATAAGAAAAATTTGTTCTTTAATATTAAATATGATTTTCAGTTTGTTTACCATAGTCAGGAATTTTAGTCACTTTCATAAAGCAATTATATTTAATTAATTGTGCTAAATTAAAAAGTGCAAACATAAAATATAAGGTAAATATTATATTAGATAAGCTAGAAGCAGACAGAATCCACAGTGTGCCTGTAAGCAGATGCATAATGAGGTATTACTGTGTTGCTTGTGTTATTTATTTTGTTGGGTAAGTTTGTTTTCTACTGAGTGAACTGCACTGTGTATGTAATATTGCCCAGCAGAGGTGGTGCTGTTTGGTAGGTATAGGTTAAAGTGGAGTTCCACCCAAAAGAGAACTTCCGCTTTAAGCACTAATCACCCCCTTACATGCCACATTTGGCATGTCATTTTTTTGGGGGGAGGGGGGGGGGGTTTCTTTAAAATAAACAAAACAGTTATACTTACTTGCTCTGTGCAGTGGATTTGCACAGAGCAGCCAATATCCTCCTTTTCTCAGGTCCCTCTTTGGTGCTCCTGTCCCCTCCTCCCTCCTTTCAGGTGCCCCCATAGCAAGCAACTCTTTTATATTTCTGCTTGGAACCATTATCTTTTGGAGCTGCTGCTTTAGATACAGAATACGGTAAGTATACTGCAGAGGGGGTTCATTTAAGGATTTGCTTAGTTTAGGCTTTTGGTTAGGATACTGTAGAGTTAGTCATTTGCCAATTGGATTTGCTTTCCTTGGCCATTCAACTCAATATGAATACAAAATTAACTCAGACCCAGATAAAACAACTCAAAGGGAAATCAAAGTAGCTCAGTAGAAAATCATTGCACTCAAACTCACACAGAATTTAACCTGATATTAAAGATTTTCAGGAAAAAAATAAGCCTTTGAAATTTCATAACAAGATGTTAAAGCGGAGTTCCAGCCTTTTTTATGTTTATTAAAAGTCAGTAGCTACAAAAAGTGTAGCTGCTGGCTTTTAATAAACATACACTTACCTGCTCCACTGTCCAGCGACGCGGCAGCTTTCGGCTTCATGGCCGGGCACTCACTGTGCATGCGCGAGTGGCACTGCGCTCTAGGAGTGGACAGGCGATCGCCTACAGGGAGGGGCCACCTAAGGCGATATGACGAGTCACCTAAGTGGTCCCTGGGTGTAAGGAGGAAGTGGGACAGGAAGTCCCACTCCTACCGAGCCCCCCACTCCCCGTCAAAAAGAAATGACATGACAAATGTGCCATGTAAGAGGGCTCATTCTCCCCGCCCCCCCCCTTTATATAAGTTGGTCATTTTCCCCTTTGGGGTTGTGCCAAACAAGGAGCCGAACAAGTTTGGGCTCATTCATCACCTGTCTTTACAGGGGGGGGGGGGTCGACGAGGCTATTAGCGCAGGGTATTGTACAGTATGTTACGCCTCCGTTGATTAGGCGGTTGATTGGGTCAGGGGTATGGTCGAGGGGCGGTGATGGCCGAGCCTGACATCGAGGCTGCCTTTCGGCTTCGGCCGGTACACCCGGATAGTTTCCGGTTATTGGTCTGTCACTGGGAGGGGGAGTTCAAAAGGGACAAGTGGCTACCGATGGGTTGCTCAGTTCATGATCCTTGTTGGTACAGTTTAGTTCGTTTCTAGAATGGGTGGGTCGGTATGTGGCTGGAGTGAACTCTGTGGTCCACTATCGGGTCGACTTCCTCAGCGTTTGCCCAGCTGGGTCGCGTATCTGCGTGGTGTTTTGGCCACGCTGGAACGCATTGCAGAGCGATTTGGGGTGCCGCTGGCATCCGAAAAAAGGGAGGGGCTGAAGTCGGTCATACAATTTTTGGGCATAGTAATTGGCTCGGAGGCTATGTAGTGCAGATTACCGTTGGACACACTGGAAAGCCTCACGGCAAAAATTGGAGAGATATTGGGTTCACAGAAATTACAAATCTGAGTCGCTCCTGGGAAAACCTATTTTCGTGTGTCTTATTCTTCCTATGGGGCAAGTCGTTTGCAGGCGCCGCTCGGCAAGCACGGCGGGGGGTTAAGTCACCCAAACACTTGTGGGTTTGTGAAGGAACACAAGGAGCAGGCACCGCTCGGCAAGCACGGCAGGAGGTTAAGTCACCCAAACACTTTGTGGGTTTGTGAAGAAACACAAGGAAGACCTGTCGGTTTGGCACTCCGTTTTGGAGTCCTTTAACGGTATGGCTCTGTGGATGTTCGGTCCGGTCGCCAAGGTTGAACTGTTCACAGATGCGGCCGGGGCTTCAGGTTTTGGTGCATTATTGCAGGGACAGTGTAGGGCGGGCCCTTGGCCCCAGTCCTGGGTGCCAGCAGGGTTCACTAAGAACTTGGTTCGGCTGGAACTGTTTTCCGGCAGTGCTGGCGGTGGAACTATGGGCCCTGCCTTCTGGGACCGGAAGGTCTGTTTCCATGGTGATAATCTGGGGGTGGTACAGGTGTTCAACAGGGTGACGGCTCCTCTCCCCCGGTCATTCGTCTCTTGCGGCACCTGGAGCTGCGCTGTTTCCAGAGGTATACCGGGAGTGGACAAAGGTTGTGGCGGACGCCTTGTCCCGGTTTGCAGTGGGGACAGGTTCTGGGTTTGGTGCGTTGGGCAGAGGAGCAAGTCGTCCCCTGTCCAGCGTGGGTGTGGGGGATTTCAGTTTGAATCATCTCACAGAAGGTCGGTAAAGTGAGGAAACATGGGCGGCCTAAGAGAAGGTCTGGTTGGTGTGGCAGATGCTGGTTCGGGGGGCGGAGGTGGAGCTGGCGGGTCCAGAGGTATGGGTCCTGATTCGGTATTGTTTGTCCAGGAACATAGAGGCTGGGATGTCACAGTTGATAAGAAAAGTTGTTGAGTCTGGTATTCTCATTTGAGTGGCTAAGGTGCCTGGAATTTTACTATGGTTTTTGGGTGCGACAAGTGCTCAAGGGATATAGCCAGCAGGAACGGCGGAGTGATGCGTGGCGCCCAGTATCGTTACATCTTAAGAGGTGTTATGGGGAATGTGGGGACATTGTGTTTATTCCGGTATGGGGTTGTGTCGTTTCTGCACAGTGTTTTGGTCTGGCAAATTTTTTGGAGCATTCGGGGTGGGCGAGTTAGTTAGCCCCTCCAAGAAACAGTTCAAGGCGGCATGTTGGCTGCTGACGTGTGGGGGGCACATGAAGGGGCCACACTGCTTCTAAGCAGATCCAAAACGGATCAGAGGGGGTGAGGTAAGTCAGTGTAGGTGGTCACTGTTGTTGGTTCAGACCTTTGCCCAGTCGGGCTGGTGGGGAATTCCGGCAGGTACGCCTGAAGGTGGGCGGTTCATTTGGTTACATAAGTAGGGGGCTCCAGGGTCGCAGTATCAGTTCGGTGCAGGGTTTAG
This sequence comes from Rana kukunoris, assembly GCA_029574335.1. Classification (NCBI taxonomy): domain Eukaryota; kingdom Metazoa; phylum Chordata; class Amphibia; order Anura; family Ranidae; genus Rana; species Rana kukunoris. Next base: position 90,774,054 of record CM056058.1, on the reverse strand, counting down.
GAAAGGTTTGGGGGCTTTGGGCAGCGACAGAGGCTGCACGTGATCGTCTTGATGAGGAAACAGTCAAGGGGATAGGCAGGTGGGAGTCGAAGAGGTTTCGACTAGATGTAGGCCACAATGGTTGGTGGGCCTGGCGTAGGGGTAATTTGGTGGTTGCATCAATGGTTGTATATGTTGCTTACTGTCTTTCAGGTACAGTGCAAGGATTGGTCTGGATTATGGGCCACTCCTTCGGAGATTGGGGGGGCTTGGAGAGTGTATGTGCGACCGGTGGGTCGACAGCTGGGGGTCCCGAGATGGCAGGCTCGTGTACATTGGTTGCGTTTCCCAGGAATGATGTGGAAGTAGAGTGGTATCGGAAGTGCACAGGTTTGCACGTTGGGACCGACCACTGGAGGTACTGGTTCTCCATGTAGGAAAAATGATTTAGGGGGTGAGGTCAATGCTGGGGTCGTGAGGTTCCCGGATACGATAGTGGTATGATCGGTCATGGTGGCTGGGACATCATAGAGGATGGCCAGACAGTGGAGGGGGTGAAAAAGAGCTTGGTGGAAGATGGACAGAGAGGTGGTGGGGGCACTGCAGTCAGTGGTCGTCTCTGAGCCAGCCTGTCGGCTTGAGGCCTATGACCAGAGTTTAGATAACGCAGTGCCAACCAAAATGTGGTTTGTAAGTAGAAACAGGGGTCTGGCGGTCAGGCATCTGGGAGTTGGAGGTGTCTACGTGAAAATACCTTAGGAGTGATGGAGTTTACTGCACAGATGTTGGTATCGATATGGTGGGGGTTGGGCCCGTAGGACGGGGTACAGCAAGCATTGAGGGTGTGGAGGTGCGCCCAAAGGCAAGGGGTTACCTTTGGGTGCTGGTGGCGGGTGTTTGGACTTTGCAGGAGAAGAAATTACCCCAAATATGGATGCCATTACCCAGAGGTGGTATGGGTTCTGAAGGGGTGTGGTTTCCAGTCTACCAAGGTGTAGCTGGAATGTTGGTTAATGGGGGCACTGCGGTCAGTGGTCGTCTCTGAGCCAGCTTGTCGGCTTGAGGCCTATGACCAGAGGTGAGGTACCGCAGTGCCAATAAAATGTTATAATGTTAAAAGGTTTAGTGTTAGTGGTGCCTGCAAAGTCCAGCACTAGTATGAGAAGAACTGTTTTTCTCAGGAATTATATGGTTTATATATGTTATTTATTATTGGATGTTATCTAAAATAAAGGAGGCTGCTACGGCCAGTTTTACTCCAAGTTACAGTGGTGGTCTCATTATTATTAAAGGTTTAAGGGGGAGTATAAATCAGTGGGTCTTAGCAGTAAAGGTTATATCTGGGATACCATAGTCAAGAGAGGCCCGGAGCAAAAGAACAAGCCATAGGCGGAGGGCCGGGCATGACAGGGCTAACAGAAACCCTTACAAGCCAGGGGGGAGTGGTCATGAGAGGTGCAGTGGGGAGGGGAGGAGAGGCTATAAATTCCTCCCCCCTCCTTTTCCCGGGTAACACACAGTCTGGGGAGAAAAGTTCCCACCCACCCTCCCTTTTTGTTATGGGATTGCTGATAGTGGTGATAATGGTTGAGAGAATTTTGTTTTGGGTGCTTTCCTTGTGTTTTTTGTTTCTCCTTATGCAGGTACGAGGTTCATGCTGTCGTGGCAGTGGCGGGTGTTTGGACTTTGCAGGAGAAGAAATTACCCCAAATATGGATGCCATTACCCAGAGGTGGTATGGGTTCTGAAGGGGTGTGGTTTCCAGTCTACCAAGGTGTAGCTGGAATGTTGGTTAATGGGGGCACTGCGGTCAGTGGTCGTCTCTGAGCCAGCTTGTCGGCTTGAGGCCTATGACCAGAGGTGAGGTACCGCAGTGTCAATAAAATGTTATAATGTTAAAAGGTTTTACAAGTCAGTGTTAGTGGTGCCTGCAAAGTCCAACACAAGTATGAGAAGAACTGCTTTTCTCAGGAATTATATGGTTTATATATGTTATTTATTATTGGATGTTATCTAAAATAAAGGAGGCTGCTACGGCCAGTTTTACTCCAAGTTACAGTGGTGGTCTCATTATTATTAAAGGTTTAAGGGGGAGTATAAATCAGTGGGTCTTAGCAGTAAAGGTTATATCTGGGATACCATAGTCAAGAAGAGGCGGGTGGTAGAGCTACAAACAATGCTATGGCTGCTGTGTGGGACACTCATAGTGGGTTGTTGGAGTGCTGAAGTATAGTAATGGTTATGCAATAGGCACACAATGAAAAAGTAAATGGAAGAAAGAAAAATAATTCTAGGAGGTAGCATAGAGCCTGTTGCACTTCCTTGCATCTCTTTGTGTGACAGCAGATTTTAAAAAGGTTTCATTGGGCTGACTTTTTATTGGGGTACAAACTATATACTAAAGAATTTTCCAAGGCTGAGGGCTGCTTTCCACGATTTAGATTTAGAAGGGAGCGTTGTCATTAAAGAACACAGAACAGAAATGGGAATTCTTCAAATCGACTGTATGCAAACACACTGCAAATAGTATTCCCATGGGCGACACGTTTAAAAGGCTGAAAACGATGTGGCTCACATTCACATTCAAGTTAAAAGAGCTATAAATAATAAGAAATAAGAAGAAATAAGAAGAAAAGAGCAGTTGCAAATATAGAAATTAGGGAACACTATCATTTAAAAGTTATAAAGAATATAGCACATTAAATTATGTAGAAAGGAAATTAAAAATGAATGAGTGATAGTATATGTGTTACTCTCAGGCTACCACTGTGTATGTGAGGTGAATTTATAACCAAAACTACTGGTTTTACTTAAAAGGTATATACAGTGGGGGGCGGGCCACCCGGTGCCACACACCCCCGTCAAACAGGTGCCCCCCCTTCATGACTGAAGCTGTGACAGTGGCGCGGGTTTATGGAGTAGGGCAGGTTAGAGCAGGGAGAGGCAAGCTGCAGTGGCGTTGCAAGGGGGGTGCGGGCCACACCCGGGTGACACCCGCCAGAGGTTGAGACCCGTCGGCAGGGTCAGGGGCAACATCACTGCACCAACGATCCCCTTCTCTCATGGCTGTCTGAACATCTCTGAGCATGTCCCGGCTGTCTCACACAGCCGAGCAGTGTGAAGCCACCTCCCCTCCTCTCTGTTTATGTCTACACAGGAGGAGGGGATGTGCTGTGCATTTCCGGCGCTGATCTGAGGTACATTATGGGTTTGTCTGAATGGGGGGTCTGTACTGAATGGGGGTTCTGCACTGAATTGGGGGTCTATACTGAAGGGGGGTCTGCACTGAAGGGGGTCTGCAATAAATAAGGGGTCTGTACTGAATGGGGGTCTGTACTGAAGGGGGGTCTGCACTGAAGGGGGAGTCTGCACTGAATTGGGGTCTGTACTGAATGGGGGGTTTGCACTGAATGGGGGGTCTACACTGAAGGGGGTATGCACTGAATGGGGAGTCTGCACTGAAGGGGGTCTGCACTGAATGGTGGGTGTCCAGTGAATGGGGGGGTTCTGTGTAACATGCAGGGTGTTCAGAACAGTTAGGGGGTCTGTGTAACATTCAGGGGGCCCAGAGCTGTGGGGGCTGTATAACGTAAAGGGGTCCAGAGGTGCAGGGGGCTGTGTAATGTAAAGGGGTCCAGAGCTGTGGGGAGCTGTATAAAGTAAAGGGGTCCAGAGGTGCAGGGTGCTGTGTAATGTAAAGGGGTGCAGGGAGCTGTGTAATGTAAAGGGGTCCAGAGGTGCAGGGTGCTGTGTAATGTAAAGGAGTCCAGAGGTGCAGGGTGCTGTGTAATGTAAAGGGGTCCAGGGCTGCAGGGTGCTGTGTAAGGTAAGGGGGTCCAATGGTGCAGGGTACTGTGCAATGTAAAGGAGTCCAGAGGTGCAAGGTGCTGTGTAATGTAAAGGGGTCGAGGGGTGCAGGGTGCTGTGTAATGTAAAGGGGTCCAGAGGTGCAGGGTGCTGTGTAATGTAAAGGGGTGCAGGGAGCTGTGTAATGTAAAGGGGTCCAGAGGTGCAGGGTGATGTGTAATGTAAAGGGGTCCAATGGTGCAGGGTGCTGTGTAATGTAAAGGAGTCCAGAGGTGCAGGGTGCTGTGTAATGTAAAGGGGTCCAGGGCTGCAGGGTGCTGTGTAAGGTAAAGGGGTCCAATGGTGCAGGGTGCTGTGCAATGTAAAGGAGTCCAGAGGTGCAAGGTGCTGTGTAATGTAAAGGGGTCCAGGGGTGCAGGGTGCTGTGTAATGTAAAGGGGTCCAGAGGTGCAGGGTGCTGTGTAATGTAAAGGGCTCCAGAGGTGCAGGGTGCTGTGTACTGTAAAGGGGTCCAGAGGTGCAGGGGATGTGTAATTTAATATAGGCTTACCTGTAGCAAAAAAAGGGTTTACAACCACTTCAATGGAGGTGTTGTACTTTTAAAATTATTTACACACTTGTAATGACAACTGGCTTGGGCCTTACCCAAAACCTGGACTGAAGACGTGAAGATGTGGATAGACATATTTTTAACAGATATTTGAAATGCTTTTGATGCTGCAGTGTAATGATTGGGATTCCCTGCTGCTGACACTTATTAGTGAAGGAATTATGGCTCTACAAGCCCCCACCTGCTCCTAAGCTGCCACGCATGTTATAAAAATGATGTTCTTCTTCAGAAATATCATGATTAGACCATTATTCTGCTCTGCTGTTTCTATGGAACCAATACAGTCATGTGTATTATAAAAAGATCCAGCACAGAGGACTGCTTCGCTATTCATAATTTACTATTTGACAAAGGATTCCTATGTCACCAGAAAGCCCCATATAAATGAAGCCACTTCCATTTCTGGTATAGGAATTATCTTCGTCCTTCTGTGTCTGGCAATATAATAAAAGCATGACAGGCTGAGAGTTATGGCAGAGCGTTCCTTGCCCAGGTATCTCTTGTGCAGTTCTACAGCCTGCATCTCCCTCAAGGGGGCTGTAGATCTGGTATCACACTGCAGCTATCCCACAGCCAAATGCAGGCGTAAGAAACTGGAATCCTCAAGGTCATCATGACTGGCTGCCTGTGCGCAGACTCACGCATCCTTTCTGCTTCTGAATGATGACCCCAGTGGGGAAGGGATTGTTATGCTGTGGTGCCAGGATCCAGGCTTCTCTCTCTCTCTCTCTCTCTCTCTCTCTCTCTCTCTCTCGCTCTGTTGTTTTTGTTCCTTCATCTCCCATTTTTTGTTCTTTCAGGAATGTCCTTCTCAAGGTAACCACGGGACATCTCCCTGCAGGGTTTTATAAAGATTAGCACCTTTAAAGCTCAAGTTCATACTTTTTATATTTTCTACCTGTGATCATTTGCTGAATATTTAAAATTTTTGGAACTGCATTTACAAGGAGATTCCAGCCAAACCTAACATTTTACATGAATATATATACAGGGCTGGATTCCAGACAAGGCCACCGAGGCCAGGCCTCGGGGTGGCAGTGGGTGCAGGGGCGGCGCCGCGGCAACAGGGGGCAGGGATGGACTGGCCACCGGGACTACCAGGAGTTTCCGGTGGGCCGATGGGCTCAGTGGCCCCCTAATCTGTATCGGAGGTCCACAGCAATCTACCCGTCAATCGCCAACAGCTGGCGCCTGACGGGTAGAATCGAGATTTTGCCAGCATGCAGAGTAGCGAAGGAAGCGTGTGTAATAAGTTCTCTCTCATGTCACTCTGCTCCCCGGTGGCTCCTCCTCTCTTCTCGTCCATCGCTATTTGCTTGTGACATCATCTGGGATGGATGAGAAGGGAGGAGAGGCCGCCAGGGAGCAGAGTGACATGAGAGAGAACTTATTACACATGCTTACTGCTCTACTCTGCATGCTGGCTGGTAAACAATGTGCCCCATAATGTGCAATGTGCCATGTGCCCTGATATACCATGTTCCCTGATGTGCTATGTGCCCTGATGTGCCCTGTGCCCCGTGTCCTGATGTGCCCTGTGCCCCGTATCCTGCTATGTGCCCTGATGTGGTATGGTATGGATTTTGGGGGGACCCCTACACCATTTATTTTTATTTTGGCACAGGGTTCCCCTTCATATTCATACCAGACCCAAAGGGCCTGGTAATGGACTGGGGGGGAACCCATGCCGTTTTTTTTTACTGACTTTTATCTGTACTGCAGAGATCCAACAGTTCATTACAGCCGCAATCAGTTTTAAATTACTTTTTTTCCTTTAGAAATGTCATTTTGCTGCAGGGACTGTTCTAAACATGGGAACAATTCACCACTTTACAGGCATACTATAGACACCCGCCAGGCACGATATTTAAAGAAATATTTAATATTTATTGTTTTACTTTAAGCATTATTAAAATCACTGCTCCCAAAAAAACTGCAGTTTAAAAAAAAATTGCATTGATACATGTCGCCAAGCACTTTTTTATGACAATACCATGCATATAAGCCTTTAAAATGAGCACTTTTGATTTTTCATGTTAATCTCCCATAGACTGCGGCTTTCAAATTTACTGCGAACCCCACATAATGTTCGCTATTTGGCAAACACCCGATGTTCGACTCGAATTTTGGGCTCATCCCTAATGCTGCAGCTGAGCATCCACGAGTTAAAGATCTGGAATTCAGCTAATAAAAGGGGTGAGCCAGGGACAGTAAGGACTGGTAAGCAAGAGCTAGTTGATGCTTAAAGTCCTTCAGCCAGGAAATGAGGCATATTTGTTTTAACTTGCAGTGGCTCCTAGTGCGCACTGTGAGAAGCTTACAACGTGCAGTGAAATATACTATATTGTCAAAAGTATTGGGTGATGCCTGCCTTGAAACACACATGAACTTTAATGGCATCCCAGTCTTGGTCCGTAGGATTCAATATTGAGTTGGCACACCCTATACAGCTATAACAGTTTCAACTCTTCTCGGAAGGCTGTCCACAAGGTTTAGGAGTGTGTCTATGGGAATGTTTGACAATTCTTCCAGGAGTGCATTTGTGAGGTCAGACACTGTTGTTGGACAAGAAGGTCTGACTCGCAGTCTCCACTCTAATTCAAAAAAAAAAAAAAAAAAAAGTGAGGTAAATTGCGCTAATCAATATATGATGCTGTGCATCAAATCAAATAAAGTAAAAAGTGCACGTGAAATGCAAACTAAACATAAATGGAGCTGCGGTTTAAACTGTGTCATATAAACAGAATAGCAATGTGAGAAAAATAAAAATAACGAAAATAAATGACCAATAAACATAAAATGCATTAAATAATATGTGGACCACACCGATGAATTAATGTGATATATGCAAGGTTGAAAAAACAATCCAAAAAACAAAAACAAACATTATTGAGTGTCCATAAAACACAAACAAGGGGCCTTTGTAGTCCAAAGTGAGAGGGCTAGCAAGGTTCCATACACAACCAATTGTGAATAATAAATTATAAACAACAAAAGTCCAGAGGAAATAAAACGTAACATCCACCCTGGTGAAGCCAAATCCCAATATGAGTCAGCAGGATATTGGTTAACACTGATGTGACATGCAGCTGAAGACCTCCACCACACACATATGCAAGTCTGCTTACCAAATGTAAATGGTCCCTGGCTGAGAGGAGACCAAAACAGCAGACAGGATCAAACAGCTGGGCTCGGTGAGAGAGTGAAACAATTCAGCTTGGGTCATCCGACAGTGGCTCCAATAACAATGGTCACATGAATGTAAAAGGAGACAAGAATGCCTCGATAGTGTAAAATCACTTAAAATGTATTGTACAAAATAATGAAGAAATACACTCACATTTTGCAGTAAAAGAAAGGCCTTAAACCTGCAGCATCCGGCCGGTCAGCATGCAGGTAACCCCATGTAGTATCGAGTAGTCCAAGGGTGATGACAGTGTGCCACTCTAATTCATCCCAAAGTTGTTTTATCAGGTTGAGGTCAGAACTCTGTGCAGACCAGTCAAGTTCCTCCACCCCAAACTCGCTCATCTATGTCCTTATGGACCTTGCTTTGTGCACTGGTGCACAGTCATGTTGGAACAGAAAGGGAGCATGAAATTGTCCGAAATGTCTTGGTATGCTGACGCCTTAAGATTTCCCTTCACTGGAACTAAGGGGCCAATCCCAACCCTTAAAAAACAACCCCACCATAATCCCCCCTCCACCAAATGATTTTGACGTATAGTAAGCAATCTCAGTGCAGGAGAGGAGCCTGTAAAATTGTCCGGGACGGTTGGTAAGGTTATTTTTAGCTTGAAGTGCCGTGTCTTGCCATACCTCCCAACTTTTTGAGATGGGAATGAGGGACACCAATCAGAAAAGTATGCAGGCATTGTGCAAAAAAAACAATATTGGTTAAACCCACAAGTGTTTTTTTTTTTTTTTTTTACCACTACGATTCCTTTATATTGGCTTTTGGAATTTACAGATGCAGCAATTTACAAATCAGATGAAAGGTTTAGCCCTGGGAAACACTTTTTGATAGATAAAAAGTGCATTTTATATACAACTCTATAGATCAGACCAAAATGAGGGACAAATGAGGAGGAATGAGGGACAGAGGACACTTCTCCAAATCAGGGACAGTCCCTCGAAACCAGGGACAGTTGGGAGCTGTGTCTTGTATCAACCAATCAGAATTCATATTTCCAGTAAGCTGGAATCTTGTTTGCTGTGGATTATTATGTTACTTTATCGATAATCACTGCTGTTTGCACATCTCAGTGAATAAGCTGACTGTGTGTGAGTATGTATCATGGGAAAGTGCTGCAAGCCTGTGGAGTTCACTGACTCATCACTGAGAATCTCTTGTCTGTCTCTGATAGGTGGGGGCTGCCATATAAATAGAACACTGTACGATTTGTAATGAGATTCCATTTTCATGCGATAAACCAGGGAAAAAGTCATTCTCCTTAGGTATTAAAGGCGTTTGTGGAAGATATGGTTAGATACAGCTGATGCATGAAAATTAATATAACAGGATACGTTTTTCAGTTTACAAGGCAATGAAAAAAATATGCTGCTGGTTAACTTGCTGAAATCTGGTCATTATGGCTTGTGTCATTTTTCATGTTGACCTTGTTTTTTTCTTTTTAATTAAGGCGTAACAAGCCACAGAGGTATGAAGACAATCACCCCTAAATCTTCTAGTTTAGGGTTTTATTAACCTGATGCCCCGTGCACACGAGCGGTTTTCCCATCGGAAAAAAGTTGGATGCTTTTTCTGACTGAATTCCGCTCAAGCCTGCCTTGCATACACACGGTCACACAAAAGTTCAGTGAACTTTTGACTGCCAAGAACGTGGTGACGTAAAAGACTACAATGAGCTAAGAAAATTAAGTTCTATGCTTCTGAGCATGCGTCAATTCGTTTCCGAGCATGCGGCGGAATTTTGCGCGTCAGAATTTGTATACACAATAGGAAATTCCAATCAGATTTTTTTCCTGATGGGAAAAAATTGATCCTACTTTCTATCTTTTTCCAGCAATTTTTCCGTTGGAAAAAGTCTGATGGAGCATACAGTACAAACAGTCGGATTCCCGACCAAAAGCTCTCATCAGACTTTTTCCAATGGGAAAACCGTGTGTCTGCCCCTTTTATTTCCAAAATAAGAGATAAAAGGGCAAACACATGGCACAATTAGTTTGGTGTGGTTAGGCATACCTACACTTGGCGGAACAGCCTTTGGCGATCGATTATAGTACAGTGGCTTTTCTTGGGACTTATATAACCATCATATGTTTGGATTATTTTTTCTTGTTAAAGGAAAGTTGGGTTTATACCCAATTATACATTGTTCCTGCCAAATATGGTCTTCAAATGATGGAGTTAGGTTCCTTGGTTTTTAGATGTTTGGGATCTGCCTGTGTGTCCCCCACGCCATCGGGGGGGGGGGGGGGGGATTTGGCCCTGGATGGGATGATCCCTGTCTCAGCTCTGGATGCTGTGACTCCCATCTATCCTGAAGAGGCACGTATTTATGCAAAACATGTAGAAATACATCAACTGTGGAATTGTTTCCCATGCATCCAACTATGTTAATACATTTATAAATGTCCATTGAGTATTATTGGTTTATCGGATATCTTGTATAAGTGTTTACCCTACAAATGGGTACAGTATTGCAGTTACATGGCAGCTTTTATATGGCATTTTGACGTTAGCAAACATTTTATGATAAATCTTAAAAAAAAAATTTAGTTGTGTCATGAAGTCTTTAAAGCGGAGCTCCACCCAGGAAAACAACATTTTGCCATGTTGTTTAAAAAAAAAAAAACCTGAAAAAAAAAAAAAAAATACTCACCCGAAATAGCTGTTGCTATGCGGAAGTCCGTAATCTGCCTCTTCCACGCCGCGGTTTGATTTCTTCTTGTCCTTCTCCTTGTGAATGGGGCGCGCTGCTTTCTGGGAACTGTGTGTGTTCTCAGAGAGCAGCGCGCCCATTCACAAGCCAGCGTGAGACTCACGCAGGCGCAGTAGGAAACGGGCAGTGAAGCCGTACGGCTTCACTGCCTGTTTCCCATAGTGTGAATGGCGGCGCGGGACCCGGAGCGATCGTGGGACCGGCATCGGGGGGGGGCCGTCAGCGCGGGCGCCTAGGACTGGTAAGTGTCCTTATTTAAAGTCAGCAGCTACACTGTTAGTAGCTGCTGACTTTAAAAAAAAAATGTTTCGCGGCTGGAGCTCCGCTTTAAGGGGGTCCAGAGAAAGTCCTGGCGCTCTTAAAACATATTTTGTTTGTATACATCTCAATCCTGAAGCCCTAAAGGATATTGAGAAACAGAAAGAAGGGTTAGAGTGTCTGTTGTCGTTCTAGGCATGAGAAGGTTAAAAGAGGTTGTGCTCCCCCAAATGCCATTAACCTCCCTGGCGGTATGATTATGTCAGATTTTTGATGCTTAAAGCGGTCCAATGATTTGCATGGAAATTTGGCGTTTTATATTGTAGGTCTGTAAGGCCTTGTACACACGATCGGAATTTCAAATGGAAAAAGTCCAAAGGAAAAAGTCTGTAGGCCAGATTCAGAAAGGACTTACGACGGCGTATCTCCAGATACGCCGTCGTAAGTCCGAATGAGTGCCGTTGTATGTCAGCGCCTGATTCAAAGAATCAGACACGCCGGAATTTAGGCAAGATCCGACCGACGTAAGGCCACGTACACATGATCGAATTTATCTGCTGAAACTGCTCCGACGGACCGTTGCAGCAGACATCTCTGATCGTGTGTACGGGCTATCGGACATGTTTTCCCAGCGGACAAATTTCAAAGCATGCTTTGAAATTTGTCCGCCGGACACATGTCCATCGGATATGTCCGCTGGTTAGTACACTCCCCAGCGGACATAACTGTCCACGCATGCGTCGAATGGATTCGACGCATGCGTGGAAGTATTTTACTTCCTGGAGTGGTGACATCACCACGTCCTCAGCCAGAGGGGATTTTCGTCCGATGGTGTGTACACGCCATCGGACCAAAATGCGATGAGACATGTCTGCTGCAAACGGTCCGTCGGACATGTTTGAGCGGACATGTCTCATAGTGTGTACACGGCCTTAGTCTCCTACGCCGTCGGATCTTAACTGCATATTTACGCTGGCCGCTAGGTGGCGCTTCTGTAGATTTATGTGTTGAATATGCAAATTAGGTAGATACGCCGATTCACAAACGTAGTTGCACCCGTCGTATTGATATATGTCGTTTACGTAGGCATTCGACCGTACGCGGGCTTACGCCTGCACATTTACACTACGCCGCCGTAACTTTGGTGCAAGTTCTCTGTGAATACGGCACCTGCCTCTCAAAGTTACGGCGGCGTAGTGTAAATGAGATACGCTACGCTGCCGGAAAGTTACGCGATTCTATCTGAATCTGGCCCTGTGTGTATGCCCCATCGGTGATTCTGATAAATTTCCATCAGAGATTACTTAGAGAACATGTTCTCTTTTCCACCGATGGAATTCCGTCTGAATTCCAAAGTGATTTTGGTCGGACAAAAGTCTGATTGTGTGTACAGGGCATTATTCTTAGGAATAACTCACTTAAATCTGACCAAACAAAAGTCAAGTAGACATCCCGGGTATGATAAAGTTTAAAACCAAATCATAAGTTATAATATAATAAATAACTATAAATAATTATAACAAATAATATAATAATAAAAATTATTCAATAATGTAATCAAATCAAAAACACTGAAATTTGCTCAGTTGCAGAATTGTCGCTGTCATTACTTTTATTGTTTGATGGCGAATTTCCCCACAAATCGCTATCGCTCAATTCTGAAAGTTATTCTAATTTATTATCGCTGTTTTCTAGCTGGTCTAAAACCACTTTTGACATAAAGGGACACTTTTTGGTTGTATATAGGTCAGCCCCATACATACACAAATCTGTGAACACACAAGCCTCTGGCCCCTCCTTGTACAAAAACAGTCCCCCTGCCTTTCCTTTACAGCCCCTACTTGTAAAGGAAATCTTCCTACATAGTCCCAGCTCATTTTCACAAAGCTGACATGCTTCTGAAACAGAGGATCACAGTACAGGCATCTCACACGAGGGGTGCACCTGTACACAGAGGTGGCAGTAAAGAGCACAATGTTTGCGCTCAATGACACAGAGAGCAGCAGAAGGTGCGGGATCATTTCTATAGAGCACAACAGGACTCCCCTTCACCCGTCCTGCCTTCTTTATCTGCACCAATGGCCCCTTACAGTTGTATCGACTGTACCCCCCTGATGGCTGCCCTGATAGGAGGTCACACAAAAGTACATATGAATGCTTGAGTGTAGCAATAGGTTCATGCATCTCCTATCTTCCAAAGAGAGGGGGGAAAGAGGACCTATAACTGCATCGTTGCTGCACACATAATGCTGCGTCACCAATTCCCAATGCATTGCAGTCATAAATGGTCTTCCTCAGGAGTATTGAAAGGTGATAGTGCCTAAATTTACAAAACTAATCAAAGATTTTTTTTTAAAATCACTATACACAATATGACAACTTACACCAAGCAATTCACTTTAGAGTAAACGTACATTCATATACAAGGTTGTATATAGGTGTCCAAGCAATCAGTTTCCCAAGGGTCCCACTGTGGAGAGGCCCAAAATCCCATAAAGGGGCGAACTTACTGTGGAATGGCCTGCACATTTTTACTGGAAATAGGAGTGGGTACCTACCAAAACTAGGTACACTTCCGCTTTAAATAACATCATCGGATAGGTATTTGAACCACTGTGTGAGTGCAAGTTGGGCAAACCTGACTCTTTACCGTAACGGCAATAAAATCTTAAGAATCAAAAACTGCGACAGATGGCAGAGAGGAGTCTGGGAGAAGACCCGTACAAGAAAATACTTTTGTATTTGAGTGGATTGTGTAGCGACAGAAGATTTAATATTCACATACTTTGTAAAATGTTAATTTTCCGGGGTAAATCCCCCAAAGAAAATTAACTTCGGCTTTCATTTCTGACCTCAGAGTTGCAGCTACAGTAACAATCTCTATTCTACAGCTTCAAAGGGTTTTTGTTTTAATACCTAAGGGTTCATCCTGTGAATCCTGTTCCAATTTACTAAAAACATGTTAAAGCTCATGGAATGCTCACCTACACAATGTAGCTGGAGATCAGAGCTATATTCATGTATCCAGCTGATGTTCAGCTGTAAAGGTCACACTGAAAGTTAATGTACAGATAAAAAAAGAATATGGGGAATTCACTAGAAATGACAATAGAATGGTGGGCTTTATTTTAATTATATTTTAGCTGTATTATAAATGTAATCATATAATATTTCTCGTTTTTTTTTTTTTTGTGGTGGGGAGAAGGGGAAGTGCACTTGGATATGCTGCACAATACTGTAGCCTCACTGCTTTTTACACTAAGGTCTTGAATAACACAACACCAACAATACACAACAGGCATACAGTCTTAGGGCTCATTCAGATGGCAGATTAGTGCTGTCCTCCATGTACTGTAGAGCTGTCAGCAGGGTCGTCTTTAAGGCAGGGCAAAAGGGGGAGCTGCCCTGGACCCTGTCATTGTTGTGGGGCCAAAAGCAGCTGCCTCATACTTGCCAACTATCCCAGTTTAAATTCCCTTATCCCTTGAAGTTTTAGTCCTTTGCTGTGTCCTGATATCTCAGTATACAGTGCTGCTACTAGTGATGCCCAGCTCTGCCCTATTGTTGTGTACAGATGACTCACCTGCAGACCCTGTGTTTACATAACCGCCATTCATATGTAAATAACGGGAGCATTTATATGTAAATAGCAGCGGCATTCATATGTAAATAGTTGAGGCCAGCGGCATTCATATGTATATCATGCCCCCCTGCAGTGAAGAGATGATGTGATGTAACCTCTAGCAACCAATCAGTGAGCAATATTACTGTATGGTAATCTCTAGCAACCAATCAACAAGAAGAAATCATGTGCTGTAAACTCTAGCAACTAACCAGTGAGCTATAATGTGTGCTGTAACCTCTAGCAACCAGTCAATAAGTGGTAATTATATGCTGTAACCTCTGGCAACCAATCGCAATCACTGCCCAGGGTCCAATTAACATTAAAGATGGCCCTGGCTGTCAGTAGATGTATGTACATTCATGTTGGAGCTGTGGGCAGGCAGCCTATAGAAGTGGATGCACTTGCAGTGCTGGCTGGCATGGACACAATCTTATGTCAAAGTCTGACATGCAAGCAAGAGGTAGTGCACAGCTCAGAACACAGTTTTTTTTTCATATTTTGGTATGAAGGTTTTGCATAAATGACTAAATGCTGATGATTGTAAGTACCCCTGTCAGTGGCAAATGGTCTGTCTCAACCTTCTAACTGCTACTTTGTCTGGACAGCTAGGTCTGTAAAGGAAGTTGAAAAACAATTGCAAACCTACTGTCTGGATCACCGGGTAAAACTTCAAACTGTTGCTAGGCAGGACTACTTCCAAACAGATGGGCAACAATCCAGCACTGATACGTTTTAAGCAGCAAATCTTCCTAAGCAGGGGGTGAAGGTCTGGCAAAAGCTGGCCCTCCTAAATGGCTCTTGGCGTTGCACCTGGCTGCCTTCCCCTATGCTTTGGGCGATTAACAAACAGAGATTTACTCATTCAGTCCATAGTGTGATGTAGCAGGGATGGTAACTTCTGATCATGCCTCAAGCTGAACAGGTTCCACATGCTCTCATGGTGTCTCAGCCAAGGCTGGCTGAGAACGAATGGGACGGGGGGGGGGGGGGTTCCTCCCTGCTTCCCTCCGTCTCTCCCTGGTACCTTCTGCCAAGAGCCCCAGCCCCCAGCTCAAGAGTCCCCTCCAGGCCCCTGGATCCTGGAATCTCCCCCACACAGCCAGACTCTACAATATTTAAGGGCCATCTCCACACCTTCTGGGCTGTCCTTACTCAGGGATTGGCAGAGTTGCCTTGAATATTAAGGCTCTTATCTCTATACCCCCACCCACTAAGTTCTGGAACTTACTAGAGGTTTCTAGAAGCCAGGGAAAGACAACCGAGGCTCAGCCTGCAGATAGGGTTGCCACCACATCCCTATAAACCCGAACACATATTAATTACATGGGTTCTGATGTTAATTTAATGCAGATAAGGCACCAGGTGAGTTTAATTACCACCTCTATCAGCCACAGAACCTGTGTGATTAATATGTGTTTGGATTTGAAGGGATGAGGTGACAACCCTACCAGCAGAGCATGCCAGCTAAACTACACTGAACTTCACTTGACCCAAATAGAACTGACTTCACAGACCAACGTGAAGTACAACTAAATTTGCCTAACTTATCCCTACTATGTACACAAGGGGGTGCTACAAGTGGTCAGCAGAAGAAGCAATTACAATAATAAAATATCAATGGACTAATCCTTAAGGCCGGATTCACACTAGTGCGGTGCGAGAGATAAGAGAACTGTTCAGCAGATCATCTCCATTTTAGCTGCGAATTTGGAGACCTGGGAGAGGGGAGGGGGAGGGGGGAAGTGTATTGAGATGAATGAGAGAAATCCTAAAGAGAAATTAACACATCTGGGAATCAGATGCATGCTCATAGAAGATAATGGGCCTGAATTCGCACAAGAGCCGCACCGCAATGCCTAGAAAAGGCACACGTTTTTTCGGCAGTGTGAATGCATCGCACATATGTGAACCAGCCTCATTGAAAACAATGTATTTTATAATGTTATGCGAATTGGATGCGGACACCGGAGGGGGGGAGGGTTCCGATCAGCGCGACTCCACTTTAGGGTGGAGCTCCGTTTTAAAAATAGATTTGTGTCTCTTAGCACAGTCACCAATCAGGTTCATACGTTCAGATACAAGGTTACATAGTCCACACATTTGTTATCGGAAAAATTTAAAACATGCTGTCTCACATTTCTTGTCGGAAAATCCGACAATTGTCCGATGGAGCATACAAATGGTTGGATTATCCGACAACATCCTGCCATCACACAATTTCCGTCGGAAAGTCTGATCGCATGTATGGGGGTTGAAACTCAGGACCTTGGTGGTGGATGTGGGAAAAACATACAGGAACTTCTATGAATGAAGGACCTTTCTAATCCTGTGTTGGGCTGATTTAAGCTTGTGGACATTCAATATTTCACTGTAGTCTTTAGCCCACAATGCTACCAAATATGACAATGATGTATAGCTACAAGTATAATATATATAATATAATACTTGTGCAGGGTTGCTCTTTTGCCCATTTGTGGATAATTTGGGGTTGGTTTACTAAAATTGGACAGTGCGAAATCAGCTTCCAGGTTTTTGCTAAAGACACCCACTGCAAAATTTAAAAGCCAGCAGCTACACATACCACATTTGCTGGCTTTTAACAATAGGACACTTACCTGTTCTGGAGTCCAGTGATGTCGGCACCGCAGCTGATATGTTTCCATCAGCTGTCGGGTGCTGCCACCGCCATTGCGGGTAAGGGTACCTGGTAGTGTAGCCTTACGGCTTCAGGCCGGGAACCCTACTTACTGCACATGGCCAAAACTCCGCTCCTCTCTCCTACTGGCCCTGTGACAGGGGGAGGAGGAGTGACGTCAATATTCGTGGCTGTGGCTCCCAGAAGTGGGAACAGGATACCTGCCAGACAAATGACCGGGAGTTCCGCTTTTGGGTTGATACTCCACTTTATGGCCCCTTTTACACTGGGTGCAGGAGGTGCGCTGGCGGTATAACGGCGCTATTTTTAGCGCTGGTATACCGTTGTTTTTACCGTGATATTCGGCCACTAGTGGTGCAGTTTTAACACTCGCTAGTGGGCGAAAAAAGGGTTAATACCAACGGCAATGCGCCTCTGTGGTATTACCGTGGTTTTCCATTGCTTTCAATGGGAAGGAGTGGTGGAGGAGCGGTAAACACCACGCTCCTTCACCGGTCCAAAGCAGTACTTTTGTAGCGGTCCTGCTAGCGCACCGCTTCAGTGTGAAAGCCTTCGGGCTTTTAAGCACTATACTGCCTGAAAAACATGTCAGTGTGAAAGGGGCCTAATTGAACTAGCTGAAGCTAGAAGCTGATTGGCTACCATGCACAATTGCAACAGATTTTGCACTCTCCAGTTTTAGTAAATCATCCCCTTTTTGTTCTTGCAGCACATTTTAACACTTTCAATAATTTATAAAAATCCAAGATAACCAGATTGTTAATCTGCAGTAAACAAGATGTGTTTAAATGTAATAGCATCCTTTAGTATTTTGAAGCTTTACATGCCGCAAATAATCCAATTATAGGTCTCTTAATTTGCCTTTTGAATGAAAAATGTCTTCTTTCATATCAACAAAACTCGCAGGTACTTTCATGTAACAGTCATTAAAACAGGCACAATAATCAAATCCACTTTTGCAGTGAGTAAATAGGAGTCATAAAAGCTTTAAAATCCGATTGGAAATCTCTACTAAAATGATCTGAAATTCTATTAAAAAGCTGAACTCCAGACGGGCAGCTAAATGCAAAGATGTACATCTATGAGATCTGCTTTACTTAAAGCCCCTTTCACACTTGTGTGACCTGAAAGGCATGTGATTTTAATGCGACTTTAAAAATTATATATGAAGAAAACATTTCCCTTTGTAGTATGTACGTTTTTCAATTAACAGCGCAAAGTGTCATTTCTGTCTGCTGCTTTGTTCCCCTGCTATCAGTATGAGTTAGGCCGCGTACACACGTCCGAGCTTCTGGGCAGAATCCAGCGAGAAGCTCGCTGGGATCCATATTCTGCCGAGAAACTCGATTGTGTGTACACTTCTGACGAGCGTCCCGTCGGGAAGCTTGTCGAGCCAAAAAAGAGAGCACGCCCTCTTCGGGCGGAACGATGGGTTTAGCCCGACGAGGTTCTCGGACGTGTGTACGCGGCCTGACTTCTGACCAGTTTTCCTCACACCAAGAGAAAAATGGTGACTATTGGTGGGAGGGATCTCATGTTGATTGACAGTCTCAGCTCTTTTTCTATGTGCTGTGTGGAGGGGGTGTGTCTCTTCCCTCCATTCAGCTCTTAAAACTCTCCTCACTGAGCTCTGCAGTGTGTAACTTCAGCCTCCCATCCCCTTTTTTTTGAGCACTCAGACAAGCTTTATAAATTTGGCATCTTGAACGGCTGTAGAAAAGAGAAGACTGCAGGTAGACAGGTACAGCGTATGTAGGAGGTTGTGTTTCATCTTTGTGTATCACCCTAGGCCAATCACTTATTTGGGTATATGTAAGGGTGACCACATTTTCAAACTACCATTCAGGGACACCCTCCCTTCCCAAAAATCAGCTTGTGCTGTAACGAATCACAGCACAGTGATTGGACACAAGAGGCAGGATTTATGATTTCTCCAATCACAAGCAGGGGGCGGGATTGTGCTCCTCCAGACATTCCCGGCCAGGGCAAGTACTGTCAGTGAGTAAAGCGATGATGATTGGCCTGGAGGGTGGCTGTGTCAATTTAATTTTGGGACACTGTATTGTCCTGGAATGAATGTGCCCTGGACAGACCTGCAAAATATGGGACTGTACCGGGCAATCCGGGACACATGGTCACCCAAGTTTATAACCACTTTAAAATTATGGGGTTTGATAAAGCCTAGATTATGTCAAAACTTTTTTTTTTTTAAGTTTGTATACAGTGTTAAAAAAGATAGAACCTTCTCTGCATTTTAATGACGGCCGGACGGTGCAGCCCTCGTTCTATGACATCTCCCCGCCTTCCTAGGCCACATTGGGGCGCGCCCATGCACCCGTGATTGCCCAGTAATGGAGCAGGACCGTGGATCTGTGTGTGTTAACACACAGATCCACATCCTGTCAGGTGAGAGGAGATTGATGGTGTGTTCCCTGTACAGAGGAACATGGAACGGTCTCCTCCCCTTGTGAGTCCCCTTCCCCTACAATTAGAATCACACCCTAGGACACATATTTAACCCCTTGATCGCCCCCTAGTTTTAACCCCTTCCCTGCCAGTCACATTTCTACAGTAATCAATGCATTTTTATAGCACGGATCACTGTATAAATGTGAATGGTCTCAAAATAGTGTCAAAAGTGTCCGATGTGTCCGCCGCAATATCGCAGTCGTGATAAAAATTGCAGAGTGCCGCCATTACTAGTAAAAAATTAAAAAATAAATAAAAATGCTATAAATCTATCCCCTATTTTGTAAATGCGATAACTTAGCACAAATCAATCAATATAGGCTTATTGCAAAAAAAATTACCAAAAATATGTAAAAGAATACACATCAGCCTAAACTGAGGAAATTTTTTTTAAAAAAAATTGGATATTTATTATAGCAAAAAGTCAAAAATATTGTGTTTTTTTCAAACTTGTCACACTTCTTTTGTTTATTACGTAAGAAATAAAAATCGTAGAGGTGTTCAAATACCGCCAAAAGAAAGCTCTATTTATGGAGGGGAAATTATTAAAATGTGATTTAGTTACAGTGTTGCATGACTGGGCAATTGTCATTCAAAGTGTGACAGTGCTGAAAGCTAAAAAATGGCTTGGACAGGAAGGGGGTGAAAGTGCCCTGTATTGAGATGGTTAATATTTATCATATATTGATACAATTCCTTACTACGTTTCTAATTGACAGAACAGGAAATGAGGGAAAATCTCACCACCTGTCACCTTGACAGGTGTAAAACAAAACAGGAAGTAAGGGTAAATTCTTTCTTCCCGACAGGGACAAAACTTTTTGGTAGAGGGAGCAAGGTTTAGAACAACTTCCAGAATTTTATTGTTGTCACCATGAGGGAGAATTCTCTTCACTTTTTTTTTAACAGGTGAAGCGTTGCTGGAAGTAAAGGGGTTGTAAAGGTAAACGTTTACTTGTGGATTAGAGGCCCCCTGAACCCCCCCTTACCTGACCCCTCGAAAGTCCGGCGCCCTGAACGTGCAAGCTTCTCGGCCGTCTTCCCAGCTCATTCATTGGTTGATTGAAAGCAGCGCAGCCATTGGCTCGTGCTGCTGTCAATCACATCCAATGATGGGGCGCGCCAGGGGCAGGGCCGAGTGATGCAGTTGGCGGCTAAGGCCGCGGGCGGCATCTTGGGAATGCTCCCGCAAGAACTCAACACCATGCAAGCTCGCTTGCATGAAGGTGTTGAGTCCTTGTGGGTGGGGAGAGGGCCAAGACAGCCGGCGAGGGACCCCAGAAGACCAGGTTCGGGGCCACTCTGTGCAAAATGAGCTGCACAGTGGAGGTATGTATAACATGTTTGTTATTTAAAAAAACATATATTTACTTTAGTAATCCTCTAACTCTGGTCTCCCTTACCTGTTCAGTGGCTGCAGGGCCCAGAAATCAGTTCCATAACACACTGGAGGTTATTTACGAAAGGCAAATCCATTTTGCACTACAAGTGCAAACTACAAGTGCAAAGTGCACTTGAAATTGCACTGAAAGTGCACTTGGAAGTGCAGTCGCTGTAATGAGGTGAAGATCTGAAATGAGGGGAAGCTCTGCTGATTTTATTATCCAATCATGTGCAAGCTAAGATGCTGTTTTTTATTTACCTTGCATGACCCCCTCGGATCTACAGCAACTGCACTTCCAAGTGCACGTTGCACTTGTAGTGCAAAGTGGATTTGCCTTTAGTAAATAACCCCTACAAAAAAACAAACAAAAAAACATAAAATTCTATATACACAATCTTATACCCACAATTGATCCAGAGGAAAGAAAAAAAACAGTAAAGCATGATCCAATTTGCTCCAGCAGGGAAAAAAAATTCCTTCCTGATTCTCCGAGGCACAATCGCATATTCCCTGGATCAACTTTACCTATAAAATATAAAATATAATATAAAATATATATTTCAAACGCGTTTAAAAAAAATACACATTTATGAATTTAAAAAAGACAAAACACAATATTTACCCCAATTTTTTTGTATAATGTGAAAGATGATGTTACGTAGAGTAAATAGGTACCTAACATGTCACGCTTTAAAATTGTACATGCTTGTGAAATGGCGACAAACTAAGATACCTAAAAATCTCTATAGGCAACGCTTTAAAAATTGTTTCAGGTCACTTGTTTGGAGTAACAGAAGAGGTCTTGGGCTACAATTATTTCTCTTGCTGTAACGCTCACAGGGATATCTTACATGTATGGCTTGAACGACGTTTACATATGCAGGAATGACCTACTTATGCGTTGGCTTCTACGTGCAAGCACAAGGGGATGGAAGCGCTTTAAAAACAAAAAAAGGATTCTTTTATTTTTACACTTTCCCTTTAAAAAAAATGTGATCACTTTTATTCCTATTACAAGGAAGATAATAGAAATAAGGCATCAAAGGTCCCCTTTATTGAGAGATCTGGGGTCTATAAGTCCCCAGGTCTCTCCTCTATGCTGGAAAGCCTGAGGTAAAAAAAAAAAGTACTCAGGCTTTGCAGTAAAAAGAATGGCAGTGTTTACATCTCCTGGCACCAGAAGTGACGTCATGAGGTCACTTCCAGCCTCCGAGGGTCATCGAGATGGCCCTGGCCAGCTCTATGGTAAACTGCCACTGCCGATCGCATGGGAGAGACCAAAAAAGCACCGGAGGGTGGCTTAATAGACACTATGATGGCTTTTACATTAACAGCTGCAGACCAGGCATCATTCAGATATTGCAATGTCAAAACATTAGCAAATATAAATTTAATAAATTGAAAGAAAAGAGTAAAGTCAAAGAAACTTCCCCCAACTGACAGAAAAATCAATAATAAAATTATGGATAATTGATTTGTGTGGCAAGCTTGTGTATTCTTTCTTAGGAAGAATATGACCTGACACTGTCCTTATTAGTCACTGAGGTTACTGAGAAACTTGAATTCACTTCAAATTATTTCATTAATGAACATGCACACAAAAAATCTGATCTGGGTCACAACTGAGGTTTCATAAATGCAATGATATTACTAAGAATAAAAGCTACATACAGTATATCATCATTGCTTAAAAAATATATAAAAAATATATATATTTTAAAAAGGTAGAAAAACTACACAAAAGCATTCTTCCACTAGATTGTATAATCTCAATTTTATTCCTAATCAATGGTCATTAGTCAAAGTGATACATTAAGAAATGTGTAAGTACATGTAAATACTGAAGCCCCCATTTAAACCTGTCCATTGCGGTGTATTGTGTTTTTACTGCAGTCGTTATTGCATGCATGGTGGTCCTAATAATACTGAATGGCATCCTAACACCTCTGAGACACTTGTATTGAAAGTCATGGTAATTACCAAACATATGTTCGGGTTACTGCATCAGAATAAATGTTGCATGTCTGAGGCCGCGTACAAACGACCGGTTTCCTCGACAGAATCCATCAAGAAACTTAGTGGGAGAGCTTTTTTGCCGAGGAAACCGGTCATGTGTATGTTTTTCATCGAGAAAACTGTCGAGGAACTCGACAAGGAAAAAAGAGAGCAAGTTCTCTTTTTTCTCAACGGAAGTCTCAATTTCCTCGTCGGGCTGTTTTTCGACGAGAAACACGTTGGTGTGTATGCTTAGAAACCCGCGCACCTTCGGTAAAAGTAGCGTTTGTAATGGAGATAGCACATTTGTCACGCTGTAACAGACTGAAAAGGGAAAATGTCTCTTACCAAACTTTTACCTAACACGCAGTAACATGAGATTAGCAAAAGCAGCCCCAAGGGTTGTGCCAGTGGAATTGAACTTCCCCTGCCATCTATGTGTTGTACATCATCGCGTTTGAGAACAAGGAGATTTGGTCTTGACAGTGTGTACGCAAAGACAGCTTGTCAATTTCTTGACAAGCCTAACAAGGAACTCGTCAAGGAAAACGTTGTGTCTTTTCCGACGAGTTTCTCGGTCGTGTGTATTTTTTGCTCCATTTTGATGGGTTAGCAGCCATTCAAATGAATATGCTGCACACAGATCTGAATTGTTAGGTCTATAAGAACTATAAGAGAACATGCAGTTACTGGTGGGGATGTCAAAATGGATGTACTGGGTATTAAAAAAAAATCATAACCAAAGTAGTGCAAAAACTAAAGAATGTTTTCATACTTGGAATAAGAGGAACTATTACTGCAAAGCACAATTGGAACACTCAGTAGAAAACTCAAGCCATGTGCTCTGGATACAAGACTTGCAACACGATTGCGGGGACCAATGTGATGTCACAGGCATATAGCGGTGGGAAATCTCCCCAATTATCAACAGCAATAAACAGCTGGCAGATATTCTAACCTTTGCCAACTAAATTTTAAACAATTAAAATATTCTGGCTGAAGTTGAGCTTTGGTTCTTTTGGCCAGGCAGAGGCTCTGTTTTAAAGGTACACTTTTAAATAGGGTTCCCCCTGCATTTCAAGAGTTAAATGCTCATGTATGCCTAGGATTCCAGTAATAAAGACTTTTACCTCAGACCTCATGTCCTCAGCAACTGATACACCTCTTCTCCCTGATGCTGCTGCTTGTGGGCAGTCCCTTGATGTCCTTGTGTACAATAAAAGTCTATAGGCCCTGCATTGTACTTGATGACGTCAGATGGCCTGAACTTTCTGGAACACCTTAGAGAAGAGACCGCAGGGCCTGGTTGCAAGAGTGAGAAATTAGGTAGGTAAACATTTTTATTGGTACCCTAAGTATGTTGGCAGGTGTAGGGTCTCATTTAGAGATGCCACTCTCTGGTGATGTTAGTGTGTGGAGTCTGAGGCATTTATAATCAGGTGCATGTGAAGCTCTGGAGTGAAGGACGCATAGGAACATGTCACCCCGACCAAAAACATGCAGGTCTGTGGCCCTATGGACTGAACTGTCAGGAGGCTCAAAATGAGGACCTATGTTAAAGGGAACTCACAAAAATGGAGGCAGACGGTAATCTGCTGACCCATGTCTTGCAGATCTGTATGCTGGAGTGTGTATGCCTTCTGGGCCTTGGTCCTGCAGTAGATCCCAAGGGAGGACTCACAAGTGAGGAACTTATAATGAAGTTCCCAAGAAGGTGGCTGCTGCTCAGTAAGGTGTACTTCTGCAATGTTTGTGCTATGCACTGTAAGGATTGAAGACATGTCTCTATGCCAGTGAGTTATGCAAGTTATTTTACAGTTAAGCATTGAAAAAGCATCCTTTATTCCGGGAAACAGGCTTCCGGTCAGGAATAGGCAAGTTCTGTGTAAAGGGTGGGCCTCAGGCCTGGAGTGTTGGTGACACAATATGGCAGAGTCTGTCTAAAAGTAGGTGTGTGTGCGTCTTCTGGTCTGTTTCATATCCAAATTCAGCCAAAAAATCAAGCTTGATTTGTCCCTGAAATTGTAAAGAAGAACACACTATACCTCTGCTGTGAGCTGCTCCACACAGCATTGTGAACCCAGCCTGAATCCTTACAAGGAGCCCAACCAGTGGCTGTTCGTCCATAGAGGGCGCTGGAGTGCCGCCCCCTCTGGCTCTCACCGCCACTGAGTCTAATAACATAGATTCATGCATTGCACAAATCTATGTTATTGTCGCCGCTGCCGCTGTTCTATTCAGATGGCCGGACGTGAGCGCCGACCATCTGAATAACGGCAGCTGGTTGGCTGTACGGAAGTGCCTATCAGAGCCAGCGGCTCTGATAGGCTTTCCGAGTACAGCCCTCGGGTCCCCGGAAGCTTATCCTCGGAACGCACAGGGGTGCGTTCCTTGGATAAGACTGACAGGCGTCTCAGCCAATCAGGTTGGCCGATTCTGGCTACCGGTAACCTGATTGGCTAAAGCGTCATCGAGGGTGGGAGAAGACATGGGACGTGGATGGCTAACTCCAGTAAAGGTAAGTGCCGGGCAGGGGGGGAGAAAGGGGCATTTTATAGGGCACAGCAGCGACGAAGGGCACAGTGACATCAATGGGCACAGTGGCGACAATTGGCACAGTGGGGACAATGGGGACAATTGGCACAGCGGCATGAATGGGCACAGTGGCGACAATTAAAGGGCACAGTGACATCAATGGGCACAGTGGCGACAATGGGCGCAGTGACGACAATTAAAGGGCATAGTGGTGACAATTGGCACAGTGGCGACAATTGATGGCACAGTGGCTGTGTTTGATGGCATGGCACAGTGGCAACAATTGATGGCACAGTGGCTGTGTTTGATGGCATGGCACAGTGGCGACAATTGATGGCACAGTGGCTGTGTTTGATGGCATGGCACAGTGGCTGCGTTTGATGACATGGCACAGTGGTGACAATTGATGGCACAGTGGCTGTGTTTGATGGCATGGCACAGTGGTGCGAATTGATGGCACAGTGGCTGCGTTTGATGGCATGGCATAGTGACTGCATTTGATGGCATGGCACAGTTGTGACAATTCATGGCACAGTGGCTGCATTTGATGGCATGGCATAGTGACTGCATTTGATGGCATGGCACAGTGGTGCGAATTGATGGCACAGTGGCTGCGTTTGATGGCATGGCACAGTGGTGACAATTGATGGCACAGTGGCTGCATTTGATGGGCACAGTGAGGCTGCAATTTTTTATTCCTTTTCCTCCCCTCCCAAAAATTTTGAGCACCAGCCACCACTGAGCCCAACTGCAAGGGAGAATTTTTAATTTCCCTGAAATTCAGCTTTAATATCTTCAACATTTTTACATGGTTAACATGTTTCTATTACTCTGTTATGTGTATATATATATATATGAATATAGGGTAGAGCATGGGCGTCCACTGAAATTTTTTCAGGGGGGGGCAATTCGGCAGCAGCGATACACAGTCGCATTTTACCCTTTCTTCGACCGCAAACGGGGGTAAAAAGCGCCCCCCCCCCCCCCACGTTAAAATGCAAAAACACCCCACTGTGCCCCCTGCATCTTTTAATATCTATTTGTCACTACTATGTACCCCCTCTCCACAACCGCACCTCTGGACCCCTTCACATTACCCAGCACCCTGCATCTCTGGACCCCTTTACATTACACAGCACCCTGCATCATTGGACCCCTTTACATTACACAGCACCCTGCACCTCTGGACCCCTTTACATTACACAACACCCTGCATCACTGGACCCCTTTACATTACACAGCACCCTGCATCACTGGGCCCCTTTACATTACACAGCACCCTGCATCACTAGACCCCTTTACATTACACAGCACCCTGCATCACTAGACCCCTTTACATTACACAGCACCCTTTTTCCTTGACTGAAACACTACACTATATTGACAGTATATTTATTTCAGGTCTAAAAGAGGAACCTTTTGGAATGATGGACAAATGGATTTGATTCCAGAAGAGGGACAGGCACTCTAAATATGGGACAATTAGAAACTATGCCGTAGGCTACAACTCTGTGTTGTGTTTGCTCTGCGTTTCCAGACTTGCTAAAAACACATCAGAAAATAGTCTAGTGTTACCTGTGGCAACAGATGTTGGAACAAACAAAGCACAGGCCTGGTAAACTATATAAAACGGCGCTCCCCTCCCTCTGTCCTCTGGCACTCGTATCGTATGTCACGGAGCTGGGTCTGTGTGCAAGGTCCCGTCCCCCTAGTTCGGCTTGTGTGATAGGCAGAACACTAAAAGACAAGCCAAACTAGGGGGGCAGGACCTTGCACACAGACCCAGCTCCGTGAAAGAGGGAGGGGAGAGCTGCAATCGCTGTATAAAGCAGCCCCAGGGCCAGTTTAGCCCTGCTCCTGGCTCTCCCTGTCGATTCCAGGGGGGGGGGGGCAAATGACCCCCCTTGCCCTATGTAGTGGACACCCATGGGGTAGAGACTAATAGATATCAATATGTACCCCATGTGTATGATTGTATGATGGGTATATGTAACCAATTACTCTCTGATCAATAAAGATTGAGATAAAAACGCACCCATTTAGGTCTTGATTTTCTAGAGTGTGAAAAATGTTGATGCAACTTCCCATCCTGTGCTTTTTTTAATTCCTCTGCATGTTCCTAAACGTTTGAAGTGCACTTGACTTTTCTTACATTAATACATACTTTATGATTGTGCCGGTCAGCATAAATCACATAATCTATCCTTACACAAGGCACGCTGTACACTGTACTGTGTGGCTGCCAGCAGAGGAGGTATAACGATAAATTGGCTGTGCTGTACATTATGTGCCTGCCAAGACCAGGGTAAAGAGCAGAAATGACTAATACCTTTACAATGGAAAAAAGCACACATTTTCTAATTGCTGTCCTTTTCTTATCTACACTATACCATGGATTGTCTTTCAGAGATGCCGCAGTATTAGCCGCACGTCTAAACATAACCCGTCGTCCTTTTTTTGTCTTAAGTTGTTCCTCGTTTTGGTCTGGTATGTGGAACTGTATAATAACTGTCAAAAGTATTTTTTACAACACTAAATCTTGTATTTAACTTTTGAATTATACTATTTATTATTTTAAAACCCCAGTATAAGGGAAAATAAAGCTCATGTCAGTTTAACCATTCATGTTTTGATTCATTTTTTAAAGCTGGCGTAACTGGGAGCATGCCCTTTGCCTACATATTTTGTACTGTGCCCCTCTTTCCCTTTTCAAAAAATTGGGACAATGGGGTCAATTTACAAAGAGAAACATTATTGGTTTTCTTCAGTTGTTAAATTAGCACTCCTTATTTAACGCTAGCAAACATGGTATTCACAAAAGCTATAATCGTTATTCAACATAGTCGTTATGGTTTTCAACTGACTCTTTATCCAATCGTTATGCTAACTACTCAAGAGTTATTTTAACGTCCCAAATCGTAAAAATAACGTCTAATAAAAATAACATAGATGAGATGCATTCTGGGAGCAGGGGAGAGGAGACAGCTGCTGGGAAAAAGCAGAGCAGTGAGAAAGAGAGAGAGACAAGACAGAGAGAGAGACACAATGTGAACATGTAAGATAGCATGTGATGTGCAAAAACTTCTAGTGTGTGTTTTTCTAAAGCCATATGTATTTCCTCATACAGAGAATAAATCATGATAATCGGTTAGCAACTGGGTTTCAGAAAAGTCATCCAAAATAGTACGTGAACGGAATACAACATTCTAACGTGTTCTTCTTCGCCTCTGGATAATTTTAAGTTCAAATAGAGCATGGTTCCATCTTGCCCAAAACTATTAAAAACTTCACTACACTACAAAAATCGCCAAAAGCTTCCTCTAACAACAAAATATCGCCTGGGAAATGTCATAACGCCACCCTGAGGAAGGTGTTAATTTAACGATTGCTTAACGATCGATAACTGTCAAAAAAATCTTTGTGAATTGCACTTCTGTACATATTTAACGATTTGACTCTTTAAAATAACGATTTGACTCTTTAAAATAACGATTGAATCTTTAAATAAGGATCCACACCTTAAAATATCGGTTCTGTGTAGTGAAACGTTATTTGATGATTTTTCAAAGCGTTAAATCTTTTAGTGAATTGAACTAGCTTCAATAACGTGCAAAATCGTTAAAATAACACTCGCAATCTTAAAATAAAGCGGCTAGCAGGACTTTTGGAGCAGTCCTGCGATTTCAGGTCGGTTTGCGAGGGCTAATAGCGGCTGCAAACCGCCCCAGTGTGAAAGAGGTCTAAGTGAATGACAGTTAGCTAAAGCACTGTAGAGTTTTTCACATTGTGTAAACAAGCAAACTGTGTTGCAATGCCATTAATTTTAAATATTTTAATGCCACCCAATGCTCGTCCCAACACACCTCTGCAAACTGTTGGATTAGTGCACCACAATGTATGCAAATCTAATACAATGTTAATGACACCCCCAGATTGGGTCACAGATCGCAGTGCGAACTTGCAAAGGAATCGGATTGCATGGGTGTGGACACCCATGCGATATGATTTCAGTTCAGGAAAAAAAGTCCCTGCACCTTTTTTATGTGAATCCGATGCAAGTTCAGCCATACAAACTGTATGGCTGAATTTACATTGCACAGACATCGCATATGATCGGCACAGCAGTGCGGGTACGAATCACACGCGATTTCTCATATACTAGTATGGACGGCAAGCTCATTATGCCTTTGTCTTGCAGGGTGTTTTTTTTAGAGGGTTTACTTCCTCTTTAATGCATGTGTGGCAACACATCACAGATATACGTTTTACATTTCAGTGCTGCTATTATCCTGCAGCCCATTTGCAGCCACTTCCTGTCTATATGCTCATACTGTAAAAATGGGTGTATGACATTTCACAGGATGGGTTTTCTGATAATGAAAACAGTAGACCATGCCTGTTTAATGTTAAAAAATGTTAATGTAAAAAAAAAAGATTAAAACAAGAAAATATAATATACCTTTCCGATCTATGTACTAATGATAGCAGCATAAAGATTAAACCTAATTATAATTATGCCCACTTGTAGTCACCACTGGAAGCTTGTGTGACAGGGTGACAATGCAGGAGCATAATTAGGAGACAGGGATAGGATGTTGCCAAACTGGGGGACATTTACTAAAACTGGAGCGCTGAGAATCTGGTGCAACTGTGCATGGTAGCCAATCAGCTTCTACCTTCAGATCGTTCAATTAAAGTGGTTCAAAGATCAGAATTTTTTTTAACGCAAAGCATTATGATAAAAAAAAACTTCAGTGTGCAGCAGCCCCCCCCCCCCAGTCCCCCTAATACTTACCTGAGCCCAGCACGATC
This sequence comes from Rana kukunoris, assembly GCA_029574335.1. Lineage (NCBI taxonomy): Eukaryota > Metazoa > Chordata > Amphibia > Anura > Ranidae > Rana > Rana kukunoris. The sequence goes on along the minus strand of CM056058.1, from coordinate 90,744,018 downwards.
CAGCAATGTTGCACGAGAGTCTCAGCTGTCCATGGCTCTCCCTCCTCATTGGCTGAGACAGCAGCGGGGCGCCATTGGCTCCCTCTGCTGTCAATCAAAGCCAGTGAGCCGGAATACGAAGGAAGGTTTGGACAGCCGCACTCCAAAAAAATTCCTTTTATTGTAAAAAACAAATCACAAAAATACACGCTACTGCAAAAAAAACAGATGAAAGCTGTCAAGTTTCACACTGTAACTCAGTGCTTAATCATAACTTGCTTGATTAAGCACTGAGTTACAGTGTGAAACGCATCAGTTTTCATCTGTTTTTTTGCTGTGGCATGTATTTTTGTGATTTGTTTTTACAATAAAAGGAACATTTTTTGGAGTGCGGCTGTCCAAACCTTCCTTCGTACTCCTGCATTATCATTTGCATTGCCAGCACCCGTGGTTTTGGATCCAGTGAGGAGGTTCATCTACTACACCTGAGCGGTTACTCCTTTCTTCAAAGCCAGTGAGCCAATGAGGAGAGAAAGGGGGTGAATGGACACACAGAGCCGTGGTTCAGCTCCGATGACCCTAAAGCAAGCTGCTAGTTATGCGGGTACTTGCCAGGAGAGAGGGGCCAGGAGCTCTGGCTGGGGACCCGAGAAGAGAAGGATCAAAACCATTGCGCAGAGCAGGTAAGTAAAACATGATTGTTTTTGAATAAAAAAAAAAAATTGCCAGGAAGTGTCTGAACATTAGATTGACTGGATGAACTTGTGTCTTTCTTTTCAACCTGATTACCAATGTAACTATGCAACATAGACTTTCATTCACTAATCATTATTTTAATCAAAGTTTCCATTTTAAAAATGTTTACAATTTGTTTTAAAACTTTACGTGTTAAAGCTTGATTGAGATCTTCATAGTGAATTTTTATGCATATATATACCCTCTGACTACAAGGACAATGAAATATCTCTTAATTAGATTCCAGACATTCTGTTTTAAATTGCCTATGTCCTTTGTCTTTACAGGTTTGGTTAAACTAGGTGTACACTGCATAACGGGACAGAAAGTGGCAATAAAGATTGTAAACCGAGAAAAGCTTTCAGAGTCTGTCTTAATGAAGGTAGGTCACTGCTGAGCATGCATTTTCTACATTCTATATTAGACTTATTATCAAATAGTACTATAGCATTTAATTAAAAAGCAAGTGTCCATCATTTAAGAATTAATTCGCTGATCAAAACAACTTTGCTGTCAGCAATTTGTAGGGCGTTAGCTTGAATATGAGTTGGACAGGATGGGAAGTCTAGTTGCTTAGTAATCACATCTTCTTGTGTATGCATTCTCTATGGGGGTTATTTACTAAAACTAGTGGACACAGAATCTGGTGCTGCTGTGCATAGCAACAATCGGCTTCTAACTTCAGCCTGTTCTATTAAGCTTTGACAATAAGTGTGGGATTACACTGAAGGTGGGTTTGAAATTGTGTAAATTCAGCTGAACTCGCACGATTTCAAACTCGCATTTCAGTCCGACTTCAGGAGCCATTTCAGAGACATCTGTGCTGCGGGTTTCTGCACAGATGTCTATAGAAATCCCCCCCGAATTCGCCAAATGTAGTGCAGGAACTACCTTTGGGAATCAGTGCACCGATTTGACATGTCAAATCGGCCCGATGTGAACGGGGGCTAAAACCTACAAGCTGATTGGTTACTATGCAGAGCTGCACCAGTTTTAGTAAATCTCCCCGTGTATCACTTTTCATTTACTCTCACTGCTTAGAGGTTAAAGTGGATGTACACCCATTTTTTTTTGATGTTACAATGTATAGTATAAGATTTCCTATCATCTGTGCCCATTCTTGCCACAAAGAGTTAATCCAGCTCTGATCAATCCTCTTTTATTCTTTAGTGAAAATTAACAGACTTCCAGATAAAAACCTGTCTAAATAAAAAGTCCTTTTCTCCCTCCTTGCTTTGAGTTACAGGCTATTTACATAGCTAGCTTGGACATGTTCATCATATGTTATGTTATGTTTATCATAATATGAGGTGATTCACAGTTCATTGTATATTACCAGGATGTGTTATGCGGGGGAGGGGTGGATTTCTCACTTTTATACTGTGGATCACCTCATATTATGATAAACATAACATAACATATGATAAACATAACATATGATAAACATATCCAAGCTGTGGCAAGACTGGGCACAGATGATAGGAAATCTTATACTCTACATTGTGACATAAAACATTTTTGGGGTTTACATCCACTTTAACAAGTTTACAAGTGCAAAGTGCGCTTGAAATTGCACTGAAAGTACACTTGGAAGTGCAGTCGCTGTAAATCCGAGGGGGACATGCAAGGAAAATACAAAACAGCATTTTAGCTTGCACACGATTGTATGATATAATCAGCAGCTCTTCATCTCATTTCAGATCTTCCCCTCAGATTTACAGCGACTGCACTTCCAAGTGCACTTTCAGTGCAATTTCAATCTGCACTTTGCACTTGTAGTTTGCACTTGTAGTGCAAAGTGGATTTGCCTTTTGTAAATAACCCCCTAAGTGTTCTAAAAGTTTTGATTCAGGCTGGTGAACATTTAAGTTGTTCAGGCTGGTGGGGTCCAGTGAGGGCTTTTTAAGTATGGGGGTGATTAGTGCATATTTTAACGGGGAGGGGAAGGTGCTATTAGAGAGGGAGAGTTTAAAGATGTGAGTGAGGGAGCATAGGATAGAAGAAGAAGATGACCGTAGTAGTTGTGAGGGACAGATGGTAAGGCGGGCTTCTGAGAAAACCTTAACGACTTCTTCGGTAGTAACAAGGTCAAAAAAAGAAAGTGTTGAATGTGGTTTTGTACAGGGTTAGTGAGATACAGTGCCTTGCGAAAGTATTCGGCCCCCTTGAACTTTGCAACCCTTTGCCACATTTCAGGCTTCAAACATAAAGATATAAAACTGTGAAGAATCAACAAGTGGGACACAATCATAAAGTGGAACAACATTTATTGGATATTTCAAACTTTAACAAATAAAAAACTGAAAAATTGGGCGTGCAAAATTATTCAGCCCCCTTAAGTTAATACTTTGTAGCGCCACCTTTTGCTGCGATTACAGCTGTAAGTCGCTTGGGGTATGTCTCTATCAGTTTTTCACAACGAGAGACTGAATTTTTTCCCCATTCCTCCTTGCAAAGTAGCTCGAGCTCAGTGAGGTTGGATGGAGAGCATTTGTGAACAGCAGTTTTCGGTTCTTTCTACAGATTCTCGTTTGGATTCAAGTCTGGACTTTGACTTGGCCATTCTAACACCTGAATATGTTTATTTGTGAACATTGTAGATTTTGTAGATTTTGCTTTATGTTTTGGATCATTGTCTTGTTGAAAGACAAATCTCCGTCCCAGTCTCAGGTCTTTTGCAGACTCCATCAGGTTTTCTTCCAGAATGGTCCTGTATTTGGCTCCATCCATCTTCCCATCAATTTTAACCATCTTCCCTGTCCCTGCTGAAGAAAAGCAGGCCCAAACCATGATGCTGCCACCACCATGTTTCACAGTGGGGATGGTGTGTTCAGGGTGATGAGCTGTGTTGCTTTTACGCCAAACATAACGTTTTGCATTGTTGCCAAAAAGTTTGATTTTGGTTTCATCTGACCAGAGCACCTTCTTCCACATGTTTGGTGCGTCTCCCAGGTGGTTTGTGGCAAACTTTAAACAACACTTTTTATGGATATCTTTAAGAAATGTCTTTCTTCTTGCCACTCTTCCATAAAGGCCAGATTTGTGCAGTATATGACTGATTGTTGTCCTATGGACAGAGTGTCCCACCTCAGCTGTAGATCTCTGCAGTTCATCCAGAGTGATCATGGGCCTCTTGGCTGCATCTCTGATCAGTCTTCTCCTTTTGTATGAGCTTAAAGTTTAGAGGGACGGCCAGGGCTTCGTAGATTTGCAGTGGTCTGATACTCCTTCCATTCCAATATTATCGCTTGCACACTGCTCCTTGGGATGTCTAAAGCTTGGGAAATCTTTTTGTATCCAAATCCTGCTTTAAACTTCTCCACAACAGTATCTCGGACCTGCCTGGTGTTTTCCTTGATCTTCATAATGCTCTCTGCGCTTTAAACGGACCTCTGAGACTATCACAGTGCAGGTGCATTTATACAGAGACTTGATTACACACGGGTGTATTCTATTTATCATCATTAGTCATTTAGGTCAACATTGGATCATTCAGAGATCCTCACTGAACTTCTGGAGAGAGTTTGCTGCACTGAAAGTAAAGGGGCTGAATAATTTTGCACGCCCCCTTTTTTTCTGTTTTTTTTTTTTTTTGTTAAAAAAGTTTGAAATATCCAATAAATTTCGTTCCACTTCATGATTGTGTCCCACTTGTTGTTGATTCTGCACAATAAATTACAGTTTTATATCTTTATGTTTGAAGCCTGAAATGTGGCAAAAGAGCGCAAAGTTCAAGGGGGCAGAATACTTTCGCAAGGCACTGTAGATGGCTATGCAGTGGAGATGCGTCCACAAATTGCTTCAATCTTGTTTTTGAAATGATTGGCACTCTCGTGAGCAGTGAGCGAGTTACTGGGTGGAGAAAGTTAAAAATAGAGAAGAGACGACGAGGACTAGAGGACAGAGTGTTAATGGCTGTGACAAAGTAGGCTTGTTTGGCAGCATGGAAGGAGGAATTGTATTTTAGGAAGGCAGATTTATATAGGGTGAATGCTTGCTGGGATTTGGTTTTATGCCAAAATCATTCCAGAGCGCTGCTAAGTCTCTAAAGATTTTTGGTGTCAGTCTGCCAAGGTTGTAATGGTCGGGGCCTGATACTTTGTTTAGTGAGAGAAGCAAGAGAATCCAGTGTTAATGAAAGTGAACTGTTGCAAAAAAAAACATGGCTAGGTTAGTGCAAGACAAGGGTGAGATTGTGTCATGGAGGTGGCCAGTTGCAGAGTAGAAAAGAGAAGGATTAACGTGGCAAAGGTTTCTGTGGTTAATTGTTTTCTGCTTGGAGTGACAGGTGTTTGGAGACAGGGGGGGGGGGGGGGGGTATTTACAAAAGGCAAATCCACTTTGCACTACAAGTGCAAACTACAAGTGCAAAGTGCACTTGAAATTGCACTGAACGTGCACTTGGAAGTCCAGTCGCTGTAAATCTGAGGAGTAGATCTGAAATAAGGGAAAGTGCTACTGATTTTATTATCCAATCAAATGCCGTTTTTTATTTTCCTTGCATGTCATCCTCGGATCTACAGCGACTGCAGTTCCAAGTGCACTTTCAGTGCAATTTCCAGTGCTCTTTGCAATTGTAGTTTGCACTTGTAGTGCAAAGTGGATTTGCCTTTAGTAAATAACCCCCAAGGACATTGTGAAAGTGATGAGGTTGTGGTTGTATATGTTTTACAACAGAAAGTAAAAAATATTCTTGTTGTTTTTTTTGTTCCAAAATGTTCAGTCTTTTTTAATTTATATAAAAAAAAAACACATTGGTTATCAAATACCACCAAAAGATAGCTCTATTTGTGTGGGGAAAAAAAGATAAACATTTTAATGGGGTGCAGTGTTGCATGACCAAGCAATTGGCAGGTAAACAGCACAGTGTTGAAAAGCAAAAAATGCCCTGGTGATGAAGGGGGTAAACCTTCCCTAGCTCAAGTGGCTGAAGTAAAACTGTTGTAAGGAAAGCATAGGGAAAGCTGACAAACTGCATAGGAAGTGATTAGTTAGAAGACTGTATGTCAGGCCCCATACACACGATCGGACATATCCGATGAAAACGGTCCGCGGACCATTTCCATCGGATATGTCCGATCGGGAGTTTGATCCGATGGCGTGTACACACCATCGGATCAAATTCCCTGCCGCCGGACGGCGCGGTGACGTGGCGGTGACGCGGCGGTGACGTTGACGCCGCCGCGTCACCGCCACGTCACCGCACCAGGAAGTAAAACACTTCCGCGCATGCGCCGAATCCATTCGGCAGCGGCGCGGCGGCGGTGGGGGACGACATGTCTGCTGGTAAGTGTACTAACCAGCAGACATGTCGGGCGGACAGATCCCCACCGGATAGATTTCAAAGCTTGCTTTGAAATCTGTCGGGTGGAGAAATCTGTCCGCTAGCCCATACACACGAGCGGAGATGTCTGCTGAAACGGTCCATCGGACCGTTTTCAGCAGACATATCCCCTCGTGTGTACGCGGCCTTAGATATTTGTGCAATCAACCCTTTTTCTACTATGTCAGTTTCCATTATTAGGGGCTTTTTTGCGCTTAATTCTATTTTGCAGGTCATTTGAGGTGAGCAGTCACTTTTAGCTGTTGTCTTATCCATAGATTTTTTTTATTATTACTGTAAAGCTTTCTTAAGAAAGGGTTAGTATTTTGGAGTTTTCTGTTGTAATGGAGTGTTATGGTTTAATTTCTTTTTGCATTTTATTTTTTATTTATTTTGATGGGGCCTTTTTTAAGTTTGAGGTGCTCAAATCAGAGCAATCATTTGTGACTGGCCATCTGTCCTTGGTGGTGGTATCCCATCAAGTACATCATTTGAAATATGAAAAAAAAGAACAGTGTGCACCTAAAGTTATATTACATTCACTACATCACCCTTTTCCTATAGAAAATAAAAGTTAGGCAAGCACAATTTAGACCTATTATGCCTAGTAAAACTGTCCTGCTGCTGACAGTATTTTATTTTTGCTAGTAAAACACCTGCTTATACCCTTTGTCTCTAGTACAATTTGGTCTATTGTCCCATCCCTGATAAACTGTCCTACTGCTGGCCAGTGTTACACTGCTGTAGCTTACGCATTGTCTTAAAGTGTTTGTTAACCTCCAAAAAAAACAGATCCTGTTCCCTTAAAGCATGTTATACAGCACAGTGCTTGTACCTATATGACCATGGCTCCCAGCACTCATCTGACAGTTGGTTCTCTCTCTCCTTTCTCTCATTCCTTCCCGGATGATGTCAGCAGGAGGGCTCGGCCCGCTCACTGGAACTGTGAGAGAAGAGAGCTAACAAGTCAGCTGAGTGCTGGAAGCCAAGCTTATATAGGTACAATCTGGCAGATTTTTTACAATACACAGGCACAGGGACTTCTTGGCCTTTTGGCTAAGATCAAGTGTAGTATCTGTTCTTATCAGTTGCCAGTAGGTGGTGCTATGCTGACTGTCCCCAGTACCTGGCGAGGGGGAAAGGGATGGCAGTCGGACGCTAAGCCTGCTGGCATGGAGGTGAAAACCTTCTGATCGGGACAGAGAGGCATGAGGTCGAAGATGGAGGGCTGGGCCCCTGGCCTCTGGCCTGGATTTGGTGGTATCTGCCCCAGTCAGTTGTTCGGGAGAGAACCCTTGCTCCTCCTTTTACCGGGAGGAGCGGGTAGTATTTCCCAAATGTAATTAGGTGGGAAAGTTGGGGGTTGTGGGTAGTAGCCTGCTTAGGTGGGCTCTCCCCGACCTCTTCTCCTACCTTCCTGGCTGGGAAGGGTGCTGCTGGTCCAAAGCCTGTGGAGATAGTGCCCCTGGAGTGGCAGTCCAGGGGTGCCATACATTGCACAAGTGTTTGAAAGGGGCACTCAACGTGTGGCACCTTAGGTCACGATCTCCACAAACACACTTTTCACACATGCCTCTAAGGCCGAGCCTTTTGGCTAGGACCAGGGGAATTTTTGTTTCCTGGCCGGAGGACCAGCCAACGTATTGCACGTTGGTCACTTTCCACTCACCTCTCCCACCTTTCTTCTCCCCCACTTTCTTTTTTATTTTACCCCGGTTTGTCACGTTACGTCTTTTTTTGTTGGTGCACTGCAATTTTAGCGTGATGAGTAGGGTGCTGGTCCTCGGACCTGCTCTGAAAGTCTTGGGAGTGGGTGGCCCACAGATTACTCTTTTCCCTGCCAGGATTCTAACGCCCCGTGGGATCAGAGCTGGGTCCTTTTCGGAGGACCGATTGACGATGCACCTGTCACAGTTTTTTGTTGCACCTCTTTATGTGTGTGCACATTTTTCCTGCACCGTTTGAAGTTTTTGGGTTGTGTTATGCATGGCACAGGCTTTTTATTATGGTTCAGAGGGAATGGGAGGATTTTAAAGAAGTGGGTTAACTTCTAGTAGCAAAGCCCAAGCCTGTGCTCCTTGTCTTGGCAAATTTGGGCCTAGCCTTGCTTTTTGAAATGATCTTGCTGCTGGCTAGATTTACACTGCCATGACATCAGTGATCTCTAATTTTTTATTTTTTATTAATATTTGTCTTTGAGTTTTAAAAATATTTTTACAGCACAACTTAAAAACGGCATTCCTCACACTATGAAATAGTACAAATTCTGTGGTCTCCCAATTCTTGTAGTAAAGCACGTACCTGGGCTCATTTTCCACAGTACATTTTAGACAATTCTCCCTTATTTTAAATGTCCTGCTGCTGGCCATTGTACACTCCTTTATTATCTTAAATTTCAAAGTAGAATTAAAAAATGGTACAGTTTTCAAACTGTACAAAAGAAGCATTGTTGAAATGTTATATAAGAGGAAATTGCACAAATAAAATGGTGTAAAAAACCAAAGTGGTTTCTGAGTCTGTCAATTACATATACAACAAAGAAGTATTGCCATGGGGAAGTAGGGTGTACCACTTATTTTCAGGGAATATCAAGCGCTACCATTTTAAACATAAGTAGGAACAAACTGAGCATCGTTTGGTGTGGTATGGGGGGGGGGGGAGAGAGAGGAGTTGGGTGACATTGCACCGGAGAGGAATTGTTTGTATTCCTCAGTAAGGGTTGGTTACACTTGTGGCTCAGCTTTGTGTTTTTACCGCACTCCAACCGCAAGTTTAAGAAAGGCCTACAGGAGTACAATATTTAGTAACAAAACTTGTTTCACATTTTGGGTTTGTTCCCTTAACATTTTGTTACCCACATGAAGCATATGCACGGCCAAAAAGAGAGTAAGCTTTAATGCTCATATGTTGTATATGTGTGTCCATGGCTGACATTTCTGTGCTGAGAATACACACTGCACACTCCCAGCACAGTGACTGAGCTGCCATAGATAGCTCCTGATCTCCAATAATAATTAGGAGCTGGTAGGACCATCTCTCGATTCTGTGGCCACTGTGACAGCCAATCACAGTAATCAAAGGATTGGGCAGCCTTTCTGCCCTCTGACCATGGAGCCCTAGTTAAAGGGACACCAAGGCTGGGTGAAAAGGGCGTAAGAGAGCTGGTAAGATCTTCCATTATTTGATATTTTCAGTGTGACTGAGCCATTTCTATTCAGGGTGGGCAAGGGCACTTCCATAGTTAGGAATGCAAGATCATGCTGCATTGACCATGTTTACTACAACTATTTTTGTGCACATTAGGTGGCAAATGTATTTTATTATTAAAACCAAAAATGCAGGCCTTTTCAGGACAGAGTGGTCAGTACATTTCTGAGTGAGTGCAACAGACTTGTATCTTGATTGCCCGTGCGCCCCTTATGGACGGGCCGCCACTGGTAGAGAGTTTGTTTTTCAGAAATGCGTTGGAAAAAGGGGTATGTTAAAGGGGTTGTAAAGGCAATCATTGTTTTACCTAAATAGCTTCCTTTACCTTAGTGCAGTCCTCCTTCACTTACCTCATCCTTCCATTTTGCATTTAAATGTCCTTATTTCTTCTGAGAAATCCTCACTTCCTGTTCTTCTGCCTGTAACTCCACATAGTAATGCGAGGCTTTATCCCTGGTGTGGAGTTTTTTTTACCTTTACAACCCCTTTAAGATCTTCCTCTACATATTTAAAAAATCAGAGCTGGATTTGGAAAGGCTTCAGTAGAAGCAATTTGTAAGTGAAGGAGAGATATTGGTATGAAGGCCCAGTAGACAGGCATTCACATTGAACGGGGTCACGGGGACACTGCAGGGATGATTTTTACTAGAAGCAGCCACCTGCAAGTAATGGGATAATCCGATCGTGTGTACACACAATTGGAATTTCCAACAAGAAATGTTCGATGTGTGCTTTTGGTTGGAAATTGTGTAGGCCCCATTGGACAATTTCTGTCGGAATTTCCTGGTTTTTAGCTGGTTCTCAAATTTTCCGACGGGGAAAGCTCTTGTCAGAAATTCCGATCGTCTATATGCAATTCCGACGCACAAAAATCCTACGCATGCTCAAAATCATTGAACTTAATTTTTCTCGGCTCATTGTAGTGTTGTACGTCACCGCGTTCTTGACGTTCGGAATTTTTCGACAACATTTGTGTGATAGTGTGTATGCAACACAAGTTTGAGCCAACATTCCATCGGAAAAAAATCCACGGTTTTCTTGTCGGAAATTCCGATCGTGTGTACGCGGCATTACACATACCTAATGTGTTTGATGCTGTATTATAAAACAGAATTCTAAATGTCAGCCCTAAAAGCCCTGTGTAAGTGTTTAGGATATAACATAAAATGTTACAATGACTGGTTTCTACCAATAGCTGCAGAATGGAGCTGAGAGTGTTAGCTGACAGAAATAGAGAGGAGCAATTTTCAGATATAAGGTCATATATGACATCTGACACATCACTATCAATATATTTTCTTAAGGGCAAGTCAGTTTATATATGCCAAACCTTCTTTAATCTATACAAGATGTACATAGTCACTGCGTAACGTTTAAAAAGATACACAGTGCTGGCATGAAAAAGATAACTGTTGGCAGTCATTAAAGTATAAAACCATAAGGCATTAAAGTATATCCAAAGCCATAACTTTTTTTTTTGTGGCGAATGGTTAAAATCCCTATCTGGTTTTACTTTTGCTGTATGTATCATTTGGAGATATTTAGAAACAAAAAAAATCATTGACAGTTGTAACCAGTGTCCCCACTAGAAGATTTCCACTCTTCTCTTCTAGTCATCCAGAGCGCGCAGCAGGGAAACTCTGTGTTGGCCGTGTCCCTTGGACACAGCCAATCACAGATCGCCGCGAACGGCCAATCAGAGTGGCCGTTTGCGATGCGATCTGTGTGGCCAATGAGAGATGGTCTCATATGGAAACATATGAGATCATCTCTCATTGCCGTTTTACACAGAGACAGCGTCCTGTCTCTGGAGAGGAGACCGATCTGTGTCCCTTGTACGTAGGGACACAGATCGGTCACCTCCCCAGTCACCCCCTCCCCCCACAGTTAGAACACAATGCAGGGAATACATTTAACCCCTTCCTCACCCCCTAGTGTTAACCCCTTCAATGCCAGTCACATTTATACAATAATCAGTCCATATTTATAGCACTGATCGCAGTATAAATGTGAATGGTGCCAAAAATGGGTCAAAAGTGTCCGATGTGTCCGCCATTGCAGTCCCAATAAAAATCGCAGATCGCCGCCATTTCTAGTAAAAAAAAAATAATAAAAAATAATTCTGTCTCCTATTTTGTAGGCGCTATAACTTTTGCGCAAACCAGTCGCTTATTGCGATTTTTTTTTACCAAAAATATGTAGAAGAATACGCATAGCCCTAAACTGAGAAAAAAAACATTTTTTTTTTTTTTTTTAAATTGGGATATTTATTATAGCAACAAGTAAAAAATATTGTATTTTTTTCAAAATTGTCACTCTTTTTTGTTTATAGCGCAAAAAATAAAAACCGCAGAGGCGATCAAATACCACCAAAAGAAAGCTCTACTTGTGGGGAAAAAAGGATATCAATTTTGTTTGGGAGCCACGTCGCACGACCGCGCAATTGTCAGTTAAAGCGACGCAGTGCCGGAAGCTGAAATTTCACCTGGGCAGGAGGGGGGTATATGTGCCCAGTAAGCAAGTGGTTAAATCATGGTGATTGTAGATAGAAATGCATAGTCCCCTTTAATTCCATTGAGAATCATAGGACCTCTGCAGATTTTGGCCATCTGTTCCTTTTCTTAGCCTGAAGCTTTATTTCTTTCTAGGTTTGGCCCATGCTGTTTGCTTCTGTTAACACCGTACTCTCCCATGTCAGCTTCGACCCTACCACTGCACCAACTGCTTTGGGGGTTTGAGGTCAAAAGCTGCTTTCGGAAAATTGTGTCACCTGTTCTTCTAAAATGATGAACAAGCCCCATTTCTGCTGCTGGGTCACTGAATTGCCCATTTCCCTGCTTGGTTCCTATTTCCAGATCCTTATTGCTAATTGTTCTGAGTAAATATGGCTGCCCCTGTGTGTAGACATGATTACAAATTATACCAAGAAACAACATTTTTACAACATTAGAACATGTTATCAGATCATTTATATCAAGTTGATCTGCTTTACAGATTTATCTAAGAAAATCATTGAAATGGTTACCGGTATACATTCCCTTTATACCTGCACTTTGGCAGCAACACCAGAAAAGCCTACAGTAAATCTTATAGAGCTTAAAGTATATCTGTATTCCAATTGTATTTGAATTTTTATTTGGATAACATGGAAAAGGATTAGAACTCATGTCACAGTTTTACTGCTCTCCTGGGCCCAGGATGATTTCCTCTCATTTTCTGCCCCGGGAATAACCTTTTTATCAGACAGGAAGAGAGGGAAAATCTCCAACAGCATCACCGGCAGAAGTAAAAAAGATTTAAAAGTTAAATAGGGAAAGGCTAGAACCTCTGTCAGCTCTTTATTGTTGTCTGTTTCACTCTCTGGTTAACCACTTCCCACCCGCCAATGTACTGCAGACGAGTGGCCGCTGTAGGTAAAGCGATATACCCGTACTTAAAGCGGTATTTCACCCTAAATATAAGATCTCCCATGCGATCCAGCATACTGGCGTCAGCGCCAGTATGCTGGTTTTTTTTTTTTTTAATAGCACACTTACTGTATTATTGTGGAATTCCTTTTCTGTCCCCCGTGGCGGACGGCGCCAGTATAGCGCGTCACATCTTCCTAAAATACCCGATATGGACTCGGGTAATCTCGGCGAAAATGCGGCGCCTGCGCACAGACCTAGGAGCTGACTGCGCAGGCGCCGTATTTCTCCGAGTCCTACGGCTATGGCGCGTCACGCCCTCCGAAATAGGACTCGGAGAAATACGGCGCCTGCGCAGTCAGCTCCTAGGTCTGTGCGCAGGCGCCGCATTTTCGCCGAGATTACCCGAGTCCATATCGGGTATTTTAGGAAGATGTGACGCGCTATACTACAGCCGTCCACCGCGGGGGACAAAAAAGGAATTCCACAATAATACAGTAAGTGTGCTATTAAAAAAAAAAAAACCCAGCATACTGGCGCTGACGCCAGTATGCTGGATCGCATGGGAGATCTTATATTTAGGGTGAACCTCCGCTTTAACATCAAGGTTTAGGGCGCATGCATGTGTGCCCCCCAGCCGGAACCTGCTTTAATTGTACACACCGGGAGCCTGTCAACATGTCTCGGCCAATGATTCATGGCTGGGACCTGCTGATCCGCTGTGTACAATCACAGCCCATAGCCCTGTGACAATCAATGCAGAGCTCTGTACAGAGAGAACAATCTCTGTTTCTCATCCCTGCAAATCAGGGATCAGAAACTTAGCGATCTATAACTAAAAAGCAGCACACTTTACACATCCCCAAAGTTAGGCACACATTTAACCTCTTGTTTGCCATAGTTTTTAACTTCTTCCCAGCCAGTGTCATTAGTTTTGTAATAATGTATAGTATTATAACTGATCACTGTATTAATGTCACTGGTGATGTCAGTGGCAGTTAGTTCTTTTTAGCATCAGCTAGTGTCAGACTGCCACCCGCACTATTGCAGTCCCATTATAGGTCACTGATCACCGCCATTTTTAGTATAAAAAATAAAATAAAAATTAGATTATATATGCTGTGTGTATGTATATATATATATATATATATATATATACACACACACACATATACATACACATAGGGTGCCCACTTGTCCCGGATTGCCCACATGTCTGTCCTGGGTCCCGGGCACCTTCATTCTGGGACAATACAATGTCCTAAATTGAAATAGAGGACACAGCCACCCCCTACTAACTAATAACTACATTTCCAGACTGGTTGCTAGGGCCAGCGCTGCCTGGCATCTTGCAACCAGTGACAATTTACTCTCAGACAGTGAGACCCGGGAGCGATGCCTGTGCCTAGTGCAGCACTGCTGTCCCCACCCACCTCAGCACCTCCTCCTTCTCTGGCACCCAGCGGCAAGCAGCAGGGACTGGTGTGATCTTCACTCTCCAGATAGCGAGGCCACTCCTTTCCTTTTATGCACGTGGCTCATGCAGAGGAAGTGACAGCACCACTCCATCTGGTGGCAGGCTATGGGTGGCAAGCGGCACTGCATTTGGTGGCAAGTGGCACATTCACCTGACAAATAACCCGCCACCGTCCCTGAATAAGAGTTTGGAAATGTGGTCACCCTACATACGCACAAACTATCACATATACATACACACACTATATTGCCATAAGTATTGGGACTCCTGCCTTTGTAATCACATGAACTTTAATGGCATCCCAGTCTTAATCCATAGAGTTCAATACTGAGTTGACCCACCCTTTGCAGCTATAACAGCGTCAACTCTTTTGGGGAGACTATCGACATGGAGTGTGTCTATGGGAATGTTTGAACATTCTTCCAGAAGCGCATTTGTGAGGTCAGGCACTGATGTTGGACAAGAAGGCCTGGCTCGCAGACTGTGCTCTAATTCATCCCAAGAGTGTTCTATCGAGTTGAGGCCAAGACTATGTGCAGGCCAGTCAAGTTCCCCCACCCCAAACTCGCTCATACATGTTTTTTAAACCATTTGGTGGAGTGGAGATCATGGTGTCGGGTTGTTTTCGAGGGGTTGGGCTTGGCCCCTTAGTTCCAGTGAAGGGAACTCTTAAGGCATACGAAGACATTTTGGAAAAATGTCATGCTCCCAAATGTGTAGGAACAGTTTTGGGATGGCTCCCGTCCTGTTCCAAAATAATTGCTCACCAGTGCACAAAGCAAGGTCCATAAACACATGGATGAGCGAGTTTGAGGTTGAGGAACTTGACTGGCCTGCACAGAGTCCTGACCTCAACCCAATAGAACACCTTTGGGATGAATTAGAGCGCAGACCTGAGAGCCAGGCCTTCTCGTCCACATCAGTGCCTGACCTCACAAATGCGCTTCTGGAAGAATGGTCAAACAGTCCCATAGATACACTCCTAAACCTTGTGGGAAGCCTTCCCAGAACAGTTAGAGCTGTTATAGCCATGTCAATATTGGACCCTACAGACTTAGGCCTCGTACACACGAGTAAATCTGTCTGCTGGAAACGGTCTGCTAGACCGTTTCAGCAGACAGATTCGATCGTGTGTACGGGCAAACAGACAGATTTGGCCACCCGACAGATTTCAAAGCATGCTTTGAAATCTGTCGGCTGGGAACCCGTCCGCCCGACATGTCTGCTGGTTAGTATGCTAACCAGCAGACATGTCTTCTCGCACACGCGCCGAATGATTTCGACGCATGCGCGGAAGTGTTTTACTTCCTGGTGCGGTGACGTGGCGGCGTCAACGTCACCGCCACGTCAGCGCGCTGTCTGCTGGCGGGGATTTTGGTTTGCTCGTGTGTACACGCGAGCAAACCAAAATCCAAGCAGACAGATCTGTTCAAATCGGTCGGTCCGACCGATTTGAACAGATAGATTGCCTCGTGTGTACGAGGCCTAAGAAATTCCAGTAAAGTTCATGTAAAGGCAAGTGTCCCAATACTTTTGACTATATATATATATATATATATATTAGGGCTGTGACTGATTAAAATTTTTGTGTTCGATTAATCGTTTTTTTTTTTAATCGATTAATCGACTAATTTCGATTAATTAACGCACATACAGATACAACTACTTTTAGCTGATCTCCTTGCATTGCAACTCTGCATTAGTCAGTGGTAAATGTGGTGGGGGCAGCATGGGGGCAGATGTGTATATTCTTGAAGTATGGGAGCAGATGTGTATATTACAGCATCTACCCCCATGCTGTAATATACACATCTACCCCCATGCTGTAATATACACATCTGCCCCCATGCTTTTCATATACACATCTGCCCCCATACTTTCCTATACACATCTGCCTGCATGCTTTCATATACACATCTGCCTGCATGCTTTCATATACACATCTGCCCGCATGCTATACATGATGGTTGTCCTCTCTTACCTTCTTAAGGCAGGAGGACCCGTCCGCAGAGTAGCTGACACTGACACGTGCACGATGCAAGCAGGCGGGCGCAGTGGCGTAACTAGAACCTTCAGGGCCCCGATGCATGAAACCATGAAGGGCCCCCCCAATGTTGCCAACCTACCAGATTGAAATTTACTTTCACGACATCCGAAATTTACTGGCACAGCCACATTTTTACTGGCATTTCGCAAAAGTTACTAAATAAAATGTAATAGACATTAAGGTAAAAAAACATAATTTCAATATAATAAGGGCAAATGATTTAGTCACATCACCTCCTGCCTCTATCCCCTCTGCCACCAACACCAGCTGCCTTCACCCCCCTCTGCGGTGCCACAATCTCCCCTGCCTCCAATCTCCTCCTGCGGTGCCACCATCACCCCCTACCTCCATCGTATCCCCCTCTGCCACCATCACCTGTCACTGTCGGCTGGGCTGTCTGTCACACTCTCTATCCCCGACTCCCCTGTGAACGTTGTGTTGCCTGGATGCAGCAGGCTCCGCCATTCCGCCGCCGCCGCGTGCTTCTCAGAGGGGTGCTAAAGAGGGGGTAAGACACAGGGTTTGTAGGGGTGTTACACAGGAGACAGGGGTGGTAGGCATGTTAGACATAGCCAGGGGTGGTAGGGAGGGGTTAGACACAGGCAGGGGTGGTGGGGGGGTTAAACACAGGCAGGGGTGGTAGGGAGGGTTAGACACAGCCGGGGTGGTAGGGGGGGTTAGACACAGCCATGGGTGGTAGGGGGTTAGACACAGCCAGGGGTGGTAGGGGGTTAGACACAGCCAGGGGTGGTAGGGGGTTAGACACAGCCAGGGGTGGTAGGGGGTTAGACACAGCCAGGGGTGGTAGGGGGGTAGACACAGCCAGGGGTGGTAGGGGGGGGGTTAGACACAGCCAGGGGTGGTAGGGGGGGGGGGGTTAGACACAGCCAGGGGTGGTAGGGGGGGTTAGACACAGCCAGGGGTGGTTAGACACAGCCAGGGGTGGTGGTAGGGGGTTAGACACAGCCAGGGGTGGTGGTGGTAGGGGGGTTAGACACAGCCAGGGGTGGTGGTAGGGGGGTTAGACACAGCCAGGGGTGGTGGTAGGGGGGTTAGACACAGCCAGGGGTGGTGGTAGGGGGGTTAGACACAGCCAGGGGTGGTGGTAGGGGGGTTAGACACAGCCAGGGGTGGTGGTAGGGGGGTTAGACACAGCCAGGGGTGGTGGTAGGGGGGTTAGACACAGCCAGGGGTGGTAGGGGGGGTTAGACACAGCCAGGGGTGGTGGTAGGGGGGTTAGACACAGCCAGGGGTGGTGGTAGGGGGGTTAGACACAGCCAGGGGTGGTGGTAGGGGGGTTAGACACAGCCAGGGGTGGTGGTAGGGGGTTAGGGGGTTAGACACAGCCAGGGGTGGTGGTAGGGGGGTTAGACACAGCCAGGGGTGGTGGTAGGGGGGTTAGACACAGCCAGTTGTTATGGTGGTGGTAGTTTTAGACACATGGTAGGGGGTTATTTTAGCCAAGGGGTGGGAGGGGGGTTAGAGCCAGGGGAGGGGGGGGGGGACACAGCCAGGGGGTAGGGGGGGGTAGACACAGCCAGGGGAGCAGTGTGACAGGTGGGGGGAGCAGTTTGTCAAAGGGGGGGCAGTGTGACAGGTGGGGAGCAGTTCTGGGGGGGGGCAGTGTGACAGGTGGGGGAGCAGTGTGACAGGTGGGGAAGCAGTGTGACAGGTGGGGAAGCAGTTTCCTGGGGGGGCAGTGGTCAGGTGGGGTAGCAGGTTCTGGGGGGGGGGGCAGTGTGTCAGGTGGGAGAGCAGGGTTCATGAAGAGCAGTGTGTACGGGGAGAAGTGTGACATATAATACAGCTCAATCCGATATCACATAGACAGGCTCTCTGTACACCAGCATACCTTCTCCCCAGCAGCTGCAGCACTGGCCATCGCACATCTCTCCCTCCACCTGTTCACGGCTCAGCCTCCTGTTCTCATCTTGGGTGTCCCAGCCAGGTCCCGCAGCACCACCACCAGCACAATCCCCCCTGCCGCCTCCTGCTTCACCAGTCCACCATACCTAGAGCCGACCCGACGAGGAAACCCGGAAGTACCCGGAAGTAGCGCGGAGCTACATGTAGGGGAACTTGGCGCTGAGGGGGGAGAAGGAGGATGCCGGATGCTGCGGGTGATGATGACGTCAGCGCGCCGCTACTTGCTTGCCGCCGGGTGGACCAAGATGGCCGCGGCTCCGGAGCTAGGCCGAAGCCGCGGTCTTTCCTATCGGCGAGACCGCGGAGCTCACTCCGCGGATCGTCGATCAAAATTTTTTTAGTCGATCAAAGAAATTAACGATTAATCGAACAATTAATCGTTAATTTCCGCAGCCCTAATATATATATATATATATATATATATATATATATATATATATATACCCATTATTTCACAAAAGTGAATACATCCATTATTACATTTTTGTAAATATTTTATTATAGAAATGTTTCTTTGCTACAAGGTAAAGTAGTGAGTGTAAAGATTGTATAACAGAGTGTACATTTTCTGTCCCCTCAAAATAACTCAACACACAGCCAATAATGTCTAAACCACGGGCAACAAAAGTTTTCAAACACGTTTTTTGTTGGGAAAAAAAACAGCTTTGTGGTTAAAAAAAAACACAGTAAAGTTAGCCCAATGTTTTTGCATAATGTGAAAGATGAAGTTAAGCCGAGTAAATTGATACATAACATGTCACACTTCAAAATTGCGCACACTCGTGGAATGACGACAAAATTCGCTACTTAAAAATCCCCATAGGCGACGATTTAAAATGTTTTACCGGTTACATGTTTTGAGTTACAGAAGAGGTCTAGGGCCAAAAATGTTCATATGTGGGCGTGACTTACGTATGCATTCGCTTCTGCATGCAAGCACATGGGGACAGGAGCGTTTTAAAAGATTTATTTTTTCAAAATTCCAACTCCCCTATGTATTTTTTTTTTTTTGCAAAAATATCAAAGCTTTCCATTAAATCTACAGACACTTACAGACACATGTTTCCAAGCGTATCAATTCGTTTTGAATGACTTCCTCGTCAGACTTTAGCTCATGACACGGGAAGAAGTTGACTAGCTGACCTCATTAGCACACACCCTGCATCATCCACCCTCCTACCTACCCACCCACTCCCAGCGGCATAGTTTTTAAATGAAATGCAATCAATCGGTGATCATCCTTCTCACTAAATACACAATATACAATCAGATTGCATAGTGTATGGCCATCTTTATATAAGTACATAAGAGCGAGTGGACAGAAACATTCAACTTTCATGCCCCGTTCAGATCTCTGAATAGGGGGAACTCACATTCTCACATTCATTTTTTTTTTAGCGAGTGGGGGGGCGTTTTGGAGCATTTTCATTCATCACACATAGGGCAGCCCACCCACCCTACACTTAACAATTGCCCCAAAGAAACTTCAGAACTTTTTTTTTGAGAAGAGCTTGGTGCGTTTTTAATGATTTTTGGCGCAGTGCATTTCTGAAACGCAAAGAAATGCACAGACCTGAATGGAGCCTCATTGTTCTTGTGTTAACGCACCAATTTCACTTTCAGGACCCTTTCAATCTGCACTCTCTATTTATTTCTATGGAGTGTTCAAGTGAAAGCTTGAATGAATGGAGAGTGTGCAGTGCATTAGTAGTCCTTGCCTGGAAGGTTTTGGCTAGTGCTTGTGTGACCTAGTCCCTGGATTAGGGACAGGTGAGTACCAGACCTGGGAGAGGGCTCCTTTCACACGGGCTGTCCGATCAGGTCTGCCTGTCAGTTTTTCATTCAGACCTGATTGGACCATCCATTCACCCCTACGGAGCGGCGGATGTTAGGCCGCGTACACACGAGCAGACAGATTTGTTCAAATCGGTCGGGCCGATCGATTTGAACAAATCTGTCTGCTGGGGACATATTGGTTTGATCGTGTACACACGATGAAACCAAAATCCCCGTCGCCAGATGGCGCGTTGACGTGGCGGTGACGTTGACGCCGCCACGTCACCGCACCAGGAAGTAAAACACTTCCGCGCATGCGTCGAAACCATTGGGCGCGTGTGCGAGAAGACATGTCTGCTGGTTAGCGTACTAACCAGCAGACATGTCGGGAGGACGGGTTCCCAGCCGACAGATTTCAAAGCATGCTTTGAAATCTGTCGGGTGGCCAAATCCGTCGGCTCGCCCGTACACATGGTCGAACCTGTCTGCTGGGACGGTCGGGCCGACTGTTTCCAGCAGATAGATTTGATCGTGTGTACGTGGCCTTAGTGATTGACATGTCCAACATGTGGCAAAATCTGCCGCTATCTGATCGTGTCCGCAAAATCCAGATAGATGGTGGTCTTGTTTTCCACCTGTCTGGCAGGTTGGATCAGATAGAGGAGATCGTGACTGGGTGATTTAAAAGCGGAAGAAAAAGCGCTTCATAGTGCAGTAGATTTCATGAAAAACTCCCTTTATTCCATATGCTGGGCAACTCACATCTTTAAAGCATTTAGCAGAATTTTTTTTAAACGAGACTCACAACCGCAGCTCAAGCCAGCCAGCTGGGGCGTGGTGACGTCAGGTCCTATAGCTCCAACCGACGCAGTGTTTCTCCGTATTAGTCATTGACCGGGAACGGCACAGTGAGCGAAGACGGATCTGTCATCCACCTGCTCAGCGGGAATCAGCGGATGGATCCCATGCTCAGCAAGCGGAGTCTATCTGGCGTAGGCGCCTGTGTGAAAGGGCAATTGCAGAAATAATAATATAATATTAAAAATGTGTTTTTTTTTGTTTACAATAGTCATATCTAAAGTTATAACCATTAAAAATATGGTAACATTTTATTTCAGGGAATTGTTTCAAGAGAAACTGAGTTTGATTAGCATCTGGCATTTGTTTCTTCTTTTTTTTTCCAACCTTACTATCTATGTAACTATAATTAGATTAATAACATTTCATAGAAAGATTCTTTGATTCCCATACAAAGGTTTCTGTTGGTGCATAACACTTTATCTTTGTAAGCTTAAGTAGGGTCATATATTTGTGAATCTGCTGGACAATGCATTTTATTACATAGGACAATTTTTTGGGCACTTTACTAAGAAATGTTCCAACTTTACTTCCATGGGAGTTTTCCAGACAAAATAAATAGTTATTTTATTAGTTGTTAGATATTCACCTATACCAGGGGTGGCCAACTAGTGGCCTGGGGGCCACATGTGGCCAGCGGAGCCCTCTGATGTGGCCCGCGACCTACTGCTCTGGAGTGGCGGGTTGGCAATCACAGATCGCAGGTTGCCGACCCGCCATACCGTAGCAACCGTGTTGTGAATGAAGCTGGTAATAGAGGAAGAAAGTGGCTGCTGTGCAGAGCCCCACAAGCCAATGCTTTCTCTACAGCACTTGCTTTTGCCACAGGCAGAGTTCAGCTAACCCGCAGGATAGACACAGATTCACTACGCTGCACCCGCAGAGTGGGTAAACCACAGCACAACAGTGTGAAAGCAGTCTTAGGCCCTTTTCACATGACCAGCCCGACCAAATGGGACCCTCAATTCACCTCTATAGAGAGTCAGATGTCCGTTTACGCCCACCTACCTCCAATCCGAAAAACAGAAGGGAATTCATCCCTTTCCATCAGGACGAATCGGAGGGCCTATAGAGTAGCTGTGACCTGTCATCTGGCCGCTCCGCTCATTGTGGCCCGCGACTGGTTACCAAGTTGCTCAAGCGGCCCTCACTTCAAAAGGTTGGGTACCTCTGACCTATACCATATAGAATAAGTTCAGTAACCAAGCCCACAGTATAGATTTAGCTGTGATCATTCTATCTGTTTAAAAAGCACATTGAACATTTTTTAAATGTCTTTTACCTATTTATTTATGTATTTTGTTTGTGTGTTTTATCATTTTTAACATCAGATCGCATTTTATTATAATTATGTTTATTACTTTTTATTGCATAAAATACAGTACATAAGTGTGTATAGGATTTCTGCTCTCTTCTACAGTTAATGATGAACACATTTTGCAACACGCAAGAAACATTGGTGAATTGCTTTTTTTTTTTACATTTAATTGTACAAGTTCTTTTATATTGACCTATGTGCTTTTTCTCCGGCAGGTGGAAAGAGAGATTGCTATCCTGAAGCTGATTGAACATCCCCACGTTCTCAAGCTGCATGATGTCTATGAAAATAAGAAATATTTGTAGGTATTTACAGACATTCCCTTGCTTCCACCAGCTTGCGGAGCTTTGGGCATCTGTATTCCTTGGCATGAGAGAAGTGCATGCATTGTCACTGCTTTAGGCAGCCGCTACTTCTGAGCTTTGCTTAGTAATATGGATGTTATGTAAATCACAAGCCTCTTGCTTTTAATGCTTTGCTGGGTTACAGAAACATATCATAACCGTTTGTTCTTCTTTTGTGAGGCTTACATAAAATATTAAAAGGTATTTCAGAGGAAACTTGGCCTTCCAAAACTGGTGCTTTCTCAATGTATTCTATTATATATATGACTCGTGGTTACAGGTAAATATGCCTTGTATTTGTATGGCTGTATTAACAAAACAACATATATGGATAATAATATACATAAATCCAGATAGGATATGATTTTACTCCGTTGTTATTAAATACCCCCCATCCCCAGAAAGCAGCTAAAATCTGAGGCTCAATAATAATACTCTTATGATTCTGCAGCATAAGCCCCAATTTAAAATGTTACAAAACCCACAACAGTAAAATCAGTCTGTATGTGCAGTAAAGCATGCTTTTATACTCATTGTGGAACCTAAGGGGTTAATCTAATCAGCACAGGGCCAAACAGCACTGTCCAGACAGAGGGTTTAGGGGTCCTGAAGCCTCGTAAGACAGTCAGAGGAGAATGAAAACTCCCCCTACAAGCTTTAACCAGTGCTTGGCTGGACACTGATAGAAGTCACAAGACTGCTACAGTATATACTGCTGATGAGAAAAGGTTCCATGTTCTGTGTACTGTGGGAGACCAGATATAGTGAATGCAGGTTCCTGGGTTTAGTAACACTTTAAATGGGTAATCTACAGACTGGTCCTCCCTTTCCCCTCTGTAATGACAACAAGACTGGTCTGAGAACTGCACTTTCTAAGTCTGGATAGAGCTGTATTCCTTAGTCACTTAAAGCGGAGTTCCTCTTCCCCAGCAAAAAAAACTTCTGAATTTTAATACTAGGACACTTACCTGTCCTGGAATTCAGCAATGTCAGCACCCCAGCCGATGGTTCCATCGGCTCTCGGTGCTGCCACCACCATTGCCTGTAGGGAAAACCGGCAGTGAAGCCTTGCCAGCCTCTTTTTTTTGCCGGCAATTTTCCTTTTGGAAAAAGTCAGATGAAGCATACACACGGCTTTGATTCCCGGCCAAAAGCTCTCATCTGACTTTTTCAGATAGGAAAACCGTTCATGTGTACGGGGCATTAGAATCTCCCAGTCAAAATCCAGACCTAAATCCAATTGAGAATCTGTGGCAAGACTTGAAAATTGCTCTTCACAGACGCTCTCCATCCAATCTGACAGTGCTTGAGCTATTTTGCAAAGAAGAATGGGAAAATATTTCACTCACTAGATGTGTAAAGCTGGTAGAGACATCCCCAAAAAGGCTTGCAGCTGTAATTGCAGAGAAAGATGGTTCTACAAAGTATTGACTCAGGAGGGCGGAATACAAATGCACGCCATACTTTTGACATAATTATTTGTAAAAAAAAATATTTCCCTTCCACTTCACAATTATGTGCACATTTCAAGGGGTATGAATACTTTTTCAAGGCATTGTACAAAATAGTGGTTGTGTGGTATCATTTATCCTTTTCTGTGCTGTAAAATTCCTGCATGATCTTGCCAGTTCCTGTGTCCCCCTTAGTATGCTGACCACAGTAATCATGGCTGCTGATCCATGATGCCATAGTCAGCTGATGTGCCTCTGTCATCCCGCAGTCTCTCTCTCTCTCTCTCTCCTCCTCCCTCCTTGCCTGTCAGCTCAGGAGTCTGTGTGTCAGCCATCTCCCTGCCCCTCCTTTCCTACTGCCATGGTTGTAATTTTAAAATTACGAATCCCAAATCCTGGAAGCCCCTTTTTTTACAGAAGGAAATACTGTACAGTATCCGTGTTTTAAAAATAATGCAGGGAAATACCTTTTTTCAGAGCGCCGCTGTCAATGGGGAATCTCAGCCCCTCCCACTGTAGTTCTCAGATTGGGAAAGCTGAAAGCCAGGAGGTCACTTGAGTACAAAACGAGGCTCTGAAAGAAGGTATTTTGATGAAAAAAGAAAAAGAAAATAGCTCCTGCACAGTATACCTTTTTGTAACAGAGGAGCTTCCAGGATTTGGGATTTGGGACTTTACAACCACTTTAATGTTACAGAGTTGTGCTACAGTTCATGTGGATGCTGTACTACTTTTTGTTTTTTTGTGGTACGCTGTGAAGCAAGTGGGTTTCAGTGTGCTGTCTAGGCACATTGAGATGTCATAAAAAATGTACTGTGCACGGTAAATGTGTGTTTTTAATGCATGCTACTGCAAAGAACTGTTGTGAATGGGCCTTTACTGATACCTAAGATTACAGATTCAAAATGGCAATCATCAAAAATTGTATCAAATCAGGTCTCTTCTGTATTCAGGTTCTCTGTAACAAACACTTTCTGTCAAAGGCATTTTATAGTGTCTCCTCGCATTTCGCCTAGTCTGTTTTGGCTGGATTCTTTTTCAGATGGCATGCTGCTGCATGGAGAAGGCTCTGGGCATGGTCATCTAAGGACATGGAAATGTTATTCATTGAGAGCACAGAACATTGCAGATTTTCAGTTGCAAATTTCTTTTGATACAAGTACAGATTTCTTCATACTGAGGACAAGCCTTGGTTTAGATGTATTCTTTCTATGGCTGTAATGATAATTCTGTAAGCAAGAGGTACTGCTTTTATTAATAAACATACCCCTCCTCCTTTTTCTTTTGCATGACTTTCACGGATTGGCACTATTAAATGGAAGTGTGATGATACCTGGTGTCACCTAGGGTTGCCACCTTTTCTTCAAGCCAAAACCGAACCCTTTAGCCACGCACTGTACAATTTTATTTCTAAGGGGAACGCTGTGGACTCTGGTGTAAGAGTTCCCAAAGCCCCCCTTGCATCAGAGTCCACAGGGTACCCCTTACATCTGAGCCCCTCTTACCTTAGTGTACTCACTCGCTTGGAGACAGGAGAGAGATCCGGGGGAGGAGGGAGACTTCAGTCAAAGACATCAGATGGTGAGCTCACTCACCCGAGGATGGAGGCTCAGAACTTGACACATTTCCTCCATGATGTATCCATGATGTATCTGCCAGTTGCTAAGCTTCAAACTTCCAGCCCACACATTCCTTTCCTGAGGCCCAGAACACCGGGCATTGAAGTTTGGGTGGGCAGACAGAGTGCAGGAGTAGGAGGAGGAACAACTCAAGCCCCCTCTCCTCTCCTGTCCTTATATGGGGATGGGGCCGGTTGTGGTACTTGGTGAGCCACAGTCCATTCTGAATATTGTGTCTGGGGTTTCAGGTGGTCTGAAACCCGAACACACGATTCAAAATCCGGACTGTCCGGGTGAATCGCGGACAGGTGGCAACCTTAGTGTCACTTACTTTTTGCAATGGCATGCTTGATATTCTAAGTCTGTTTATAACTTTTATGTTGTGCTAATATAGTGCAGCTAATAGAGTGCAATGTGGACTCATCACTGCCACTTTATTGTCTAAACAGTAGCCATGAGCTTTGTGTGCTCTTCCTGTAATGGGCCAAATATTTGGGCTGAGGCATTCCCTGTCCTGCAGTCGCACATATACTCGTAACTCACCCTTTATATACGTGTGGCTGCATGGCAGGGAATGCCCCTGGTGCTCATTAAAGATGACATCTTCCTGGTGGGCTCGGTCACTTGGGTTCAGAAAAGCTCCCGAACATGCCCAAGCCCATTTCTGCTAATCAGCAGGCTGCGGTGTGTTCCTAAACAATACTGTGCGTTACAGTCCTGTTTCAGCAATAACGTTTCAGTGGTCCAGGATCTGACTGTGCTTGGCAGCAGGAGTGCATTGGTCACAAGTGTTGCTGAACAGAATTACAAATTTCTAGACGAGGATGACTTAAATGTATATATTTTAGACTCCATGCACACTAGCAGCTGTAAAAAACACCAGAAAAACTCTGGAACAAGCACTTTTTTGTGCTGGTGTTTAGCTGTGACTAGAGGGTTGGTATGGTACGTTCTTAACGACCGATGACTCATCAGCTGTCTGAGGAACTCCGCACTGATGGCTACTTGTAAACAAAAATATCGGCATTATAATTTCCTTTGGTTTAAGAGGAACCCAACGCCAATTGTTTAAAAAAAAAATCACTATTAGCCCCTTATGCCAGCATGCAGACCAGGAAAGGGGGGGGGGGCGAGTGCTGAACCATACCAGGTCACATGCGCTCAACATGTGGTGGGTGCATTGGGGCAGGAGGGCTCTACCCTCCAAAGCATCTCATCCCCATGTTGATGAGGACAAGGGCCTCTTTCTCACAACTCTGGCTGACAGTTGTGGGGGCCCCCAGATTCCGTCTCCCCATCTGAATGAGTATGTCCTCTGGTGTAGATCCAATGTCAATCATGATTAACAGCAGTTGCCAAGCCAAAAAAAAAGTTCTGTGCCCGGCGCTAGCTCCTGTTGAATGACAGCTCCGCTCCCTCCTGCTGCTGAATAAACCAAGGGCCTGGTATAGACTGGGTGGGGACCCCAACGCTGTTTTTTTCTTAAGCTTTCCTAGCAATTTGTTTCCATTTAGTGTGGAGCCCCACTGACAGCTGAGTCATTTGTTGTTAAGGATGCAGTGGATGGCTGGCTGACCTGCTCCTTAACAACCAGCTATTCACTGGTTGTTAAGGACACCGGCAGCTGCATGCTACAGAAACAACAAATGCTGAAAAATGCTGATCAGCTGTGGTTAGGAGCTTGTATGAGTAGCATTTTTCTACTGGCAAATCACTAAAAAAAAGTATTTTTTTTCTGCTCTTAGAAGCTGAAGTTTCAAAAATGCTTCTGGAATAAAATAGTGTGCACGGGCACATAGAATAACACTATTCACTTCTAGAAGCAGAATTATTTTTTTTTTAAATCTGCTGCTACTGTAGGAGAGTTTTTTTTTTTTTTTTTTTTTTTTTAAGCTAGTGTGCAAGGAGCCTTATAAGGTCACTGGTGATTTTAAGCATTTCTGCTTACTTAAAGTGGTTGTAAACCCTTACATATACTCAGTGAAGCGACTGTTCTCAGGCATGACTGAACTGGGACAAAAATTCAGGGTCCCCAGAGAGACGCCCTCACCTACATCAGGGTCCCAGTGAGCCTCCCCCTTTACATCAGGGTCCCCAGAGAGCCCCCCTTACATCAGGGTCCCCAGAGAGCCCCCTCTTACATTAAGGTCCCCGGAGAGCCCCCTCTTACATCAAGGTCTCCAGAAAGCCCCCTCTTACATCAAGGTCCCCAGATAGCCCCCCTTACATCATGGTCCCCAGAAAGCCCTCCTTACATCAGGGTGCCCAGAGAGCCACCCCACTTACATCAGGGCCCCCAGAAAGCCTCTTCTTACATCAGGGTCCCCAGACAGCCTCCCCCTTGGTGGCAGTGGAATGAATAATGCCCCATTATTGGTGTCAGTGGAAGGAATAAAGCCCCATCATTGGTCTAGTTTAACCACCACTTGCCCATCAAGCCTGTTTTTCAGATTCAGTGTTTACGAGACTAAAACTGTTTTTTTTTTGCTAGAAAATTACTTAAACCCCCCAAACATTATATATATTTTTTTCTAACACCCTAGAGAATAAAATAGCAGTCATTGCAATACTTTTTGTTACACCGTATTTGCGCAGCGGTCTTACAAGCGCACTTTTTTTGGAAAAAAAGGAGGTCTAGGGCTAGAATTAATGCTCTCGCTCTAACGATCGCGGCGATACCTCACTTGTGTGGTTTGAACACCGTTTTCATATGCGGGCGCTACTCGCGTATGCGTTCGCTTCTGTGCGTGAGCTCTTCGGGATGGGGCGTTTTAAAAAAAAATTTGTTTTCTTATTTATTTTAAATTAGTTTATAATTTTATATAACGAAATAAATAAAAATAAAAAAATTATCATTTTTATTTCTATTACAAGGAATGTAAAAATCCCTTGTAATAGAAAAAAGCATGACAGGTCCTCTTAAATATGAGATCTGGGGTCAAAAAGACCTCAGATCTCATATTTAGGCTTAAATGCAAAAAAAGAAGAAACATTTTTTTTTTTCATTTTTTAAATGTCAGAAAAAAAAAATGTTTCTTTAAGACGCTGGGTGGGACTGACGTTTTGACGTCACTTCCGCCCATCAGAGCTCTGGGGGACGGGTGGGGGTGATTTTTCCCTCACTCGTATCCCAGCAGAGGAGCCGAATAGACCCGATCGCCTCCGCCGCTACCGACGGCTCTGGTAAGCGGCGGAGGGCGCGGGAGAGCGGTGGGAGGGGGGGGCCTCTCCCGCCACCGATAACGGCGACCTCGCGGCGAATCTGCCACAGAGACTGCCGTTATCGTGTACAGGACTGCCAACAGAAGAGATGGATATCTCGGTTGTGGCAGCAGCTGCTGCCGTTACCGAGATATCCATCTTTAAAAACATGACGTCTATTTACCATGACGCCGTGGGCAAGTGGTTAAGAAATAATCATCCATCGTTGGTGTCAGTGGAAGGAATGGTGCCCCATTGTTAGTGACAGTGGGAGGAATAGTACCCCATTGTTGGTATCAGCGGGGGGAATAGTGCCTCATAGTTGGTGCCAGTGGAAGGAATAGCGCCCCATCTTTGGTGTTAGTAGAAAAAATAGCGCCCCATCCTTGGTGTTAATGGGAGGAATAGTACCCCATAGTTGGTTTCAGTGAAAGGAAGAGTGCACCATTGTTGGTGTCAGTGAAAGGAATAGTGCCTTGTCATTGGTGTCAGCAATAGGAATAGTGTCCCATCATTGGTGTCAGTAAAAGGAATAGTGCCCCATCATTTATGTCAATAAAAAGAATAGTGTCCCATCATTGGTGTCAGTAAAAGGAACAGTGCCCCATCATTAGTGTCAGTGTAAGGGATAGTGCCTCATTGTCGGAGTCAGTGGAATAAGTAATGCCCCATTATTATTATCAGTGACGTTCTATCGGCTTACGGCGTTCGGCGTTAGGAGATGTGAACGGTCTCCATAGACAATAATGCAAATTCGACGGTACGTAGCGTCGCGCTTCAGGCGACAAAACGCCTAGGTGTGAATGGAGCCTTATACTTTTTCTGTATTAGCAGCGGCCTTCATTTTTGGCCTAAGGGATACTACCAGCCCTCTATGTCCATGTATAGGGTCTGTTCAGGCTGAGACATTTGCTTAATGATAGATTTCAACAAAGGGGAAAAATAAAGGACACATTTATGACCCAGACTGTTCCTATAAATACCAATAACTAGCGGGAACCCAAAGGGCAGACGTGTAATATGTAAAATATATTGTCTAGGCTTGTTGGCCGTGAAGTAACTGGAACCTATTCTGCATATGATCGTGAAACTGTCAGGCAAAAAAAATAAATACTGCTTTGATTGATGCGTGCAAATGTAGGAAAGGAGGGAGACATTAAGAGATTAATGACTTCTGCGCAATGCCATGGAACTCAGATGATCCTGTCCAGATGAGATATTGCAATAAATATATGTTTACATTGTTCTTGTAATATATGACACTAGATTCAGTCATTGGTGGTGCATTTGAATCAGGTAATACATTAATGATGCTCCATGTAAATCAATATGTGTGTCTTTATTAAAGCTGAACTCTGGAACACAAAAACGTCTTTGCAGTGGGGTCCCCACCCACTGCAAGGATAAGGAGGGTATAGGAAGAGGCTTTATGATCTAGCCTTTACCCCATTCCACCAGTACTGTCCTCTTCTTCCCGAAGTTTAGGCCTGTGGGGTGTCTGGACATAATCCCATACAATGCAGAGCTATTAATGCTGAAAAAGGGAAGTTTTTCTCTTTTTTCCAGTGTAGCACCCTCTAGTGTGCTACTAGTGTGAGTGCAGGGAAATTTGTGCCTGACTCGTGCTTAAACCTCTGTGTCTGTAATTGGGTCAATGTTTATTAGAGTTCAGGGCTGGGTGACTCATACATGCTGCATTCTGGTATACGATCGGTGCCGTTCGGAAATGCACAGAAAGGCCTGAGCTTCGAGCGTCAAGCTTTTGTGTTCATTATGTTTAAATTGATCGTGTATTTTTAACCCCTTTATAATCATGTATTGTGTACCAATGAATATATGAACTGTTTATGTATCTCAGTATTTATTCCAATTATGGGAAACTGGTCCGATCCTGTGTACGCGGCCTTAGTGGTTCTATCCCAATTGACATGTTTAGACATACTGTAGATTAAAACTTTAAGCCTACATATTTGGGCAGTTATGTGATACAAATATGTAGTTGTAACGGAATGACCCGTGACAGACTGAGATTCTCCTATGTCTAGGGTCACATTATGTCCACTAGGGCCATAGGGTGACAAAGAAATCATAATTCATATATTGCAGAAGATGGGACATTAATAATAATTCATATTGCAGGACTGGCATATTACAAGGGGTCCATATTGACACCTGTTACACAGGAGAGGGACATTACAAGCTTATTCAATGCTTAGCTCCGGCTATTGAAATGTTAAGTGACCTGGCTTGTGAAAGACATTTCATTCTTTTGAAAGGTGTTAATTGCATCTACTCCTAGACCATACATTGTCTATGGTACACAAATGTGTCAAGCCCTTTAGAGACAGTAAGTCTGTCTAGGTAATGTGATTGAGGTCAAGGCATTGTGTAATTGCAGTTTGGAATGTGACAGATCTGTCAGTATCGGTGCCGAAATGTCTGCTAGATAATTAGCCCCAGTGTGAATAGGGGGGTGGAGATGGCATTGTCCTGTGATTGGCTGTAACATCTTGTACTGTATAAAAAGCTGGAAAGAAACCAATAAAGTGTTCATATCTTTGAAACCAAGTGCAGAGCTGAGTCTCGTCTTGATTATGGGAAATTATATGGATCGTGTATGCAGGATTGTCGGAGTGTGTCAGATAAGCTTGTCGTTGTTGGATGGAAGGTCGTAAACGGTGGTGACCGTTACAGTAGTACTATAATTGTGCTTCTCAATTGTGGCACTCATGTATTTCGATTTAGAGACCATACATGGATACCCATTATGGTCTTAGATTTAGAGACCATACATGGATACCCATTAATGTCTTAGAGGAACCCAAATTATTAATTATGCTCCCTTATTCCAAGGTTTGTTGCTATATTACACCCTCTTTGTGCTTTCAATAGTTTGCATCAGTTTTTATAGCTAGGTATGGAAGGTATAAGGTATTAAACTTTTTAGAACCATGATTTTAAACTGTACCAAGAAAATTCATTGACCCTTCCCTATGGATATGTATTAATCCATGCTTTTTATGTATGGATACAGATTCATACTATGACCTTAATTAAGTCTCTGTATTTATAATTGGTATGCATTAAATGCCTATTATCAAGTAATTCATTGACTGGGTGGCTCATTCAAAGTCCCATTCTACTAGCTCCTGTTTTTATTAAACCCCAAAATAAAATAAAAAAAGGCCTATTCAGCAACTGACATTGCAGACATTACATTTTTGGCATCAAACTTTACACTATTGGATAAAAGTACTGCTTCTGTTATTGTTACTGTTAGGCCACGTACACACGATCAGACCGGTCTGATGAAACTTCCAATGCTTCCAAGACTTGATTCTGAGCATGCGCGGGTTTGTGGTCCGATGCTTTTGCGTACTAACCATCGAACCTGTCCAACGGACAGGCGTCCGACGGACAGGAGTTCGTCAGACAAATTTTAAAGCAGGTTTTAAAACTTTGGTCCGACGGACAACGGTCCGATGGGCCATACATACCATCGAACTGGTCCGATCCTGTGTACGCGGCCTTAGTGGTTCTATCCCAATTGACATGTTTAGACATACTGTAGATTAAAACTTTAAGCCTACATATTTGGGCAGTTATGTGATACAAATATGTAGTTGTAACGGAATGACCCGTGACAGACTGAGATTCTCCTATGTCTAGGGTCACATTATGTCCACTAGGGCCATAGGGTGACAAATAAATCATAATTCATATATTGCAGAAGATGGGACATTAATAATAATTCATATTGCAGGACTGGCATATTACAAGGGGTCCATATTGACACCTGTTACACAGGAGAGGGACATTGGGCAGTTATGTGATACAAATATGTAGTTGTAACGTAATGACCCGTGACAGACTGAGATTCTCCTATGTCTAGGGTCACATTATGTCCACTAGGGCCATAGGGTGACAAAGAAATCATAATTCATATATTGCAGAAGATGGGACATTAATAATAATTCATATTGCAGGACTGGCATATTACAAGGGGTCCATATTGACACCTGTTACACAGGAGAGGGACATTACAAGCTTATTCAATGCTTAGCTCCGGCTATTGAAATGTTAAGTGACCTGGCTTGTGAAAGACATTTCATTCTTTTGAAAGGTGTTAATTGCATCTACTCCTAGACCATACATTGTCTATTATACACAAATGTGTCAAGCCCTTTAGAGACAGTAAGTCTGTCTAGGTAATGTGATTGAGGTCAAGGCATTGTGTAATTGCAGTTTGGAATGTGACAGATCTGTCAGTATCGGTGCCGAAATGTCTGCTAGATAATTAGCCCCAGTGTGAATAGGGGGGTGGAGATGGCATTGTCCTGTGATTGGCTGTAACATCTTGTACTGTATAAAAAGCTGGAAAGAAACCAATAAAGTGTTCATATCTTTGAAACCAAGTGCAGAGCTGAGTCTCGTCTTGATTATGGGAAATTATATGGATCGTGTATGCAGGATTGTCGGAGTGTGTCAGATAAGCTTGTCGTTGTTGGATGGAAGGTCGTAAACGGTGGTGACCGTTACAGTAGTACTATAATTGTGCTTCTCAATTGTGGCACTCATGTATTTCGATTTAGAGACCATACATGGATACCCATTATGGTCTTAGATTTAGAGACCATACATGGATACCCATTAATGTCTTAGGCGGCGTACACACGAGGGGATATGTCCGCTGAAACCGGTCGGATGGACCGTTTCAGCAGACATCTCCGCTCGTGTGTATGGGCTAGCGGACAGATTTCTCCACCCGACAGATTTCAAAGCATGCTTTGAAATCTGTCCGCTGCAAACCTGTCCGTCGGATATGTCCGCTGGTTAGTACACCAAACCATCGGACCAAAATCGCGCGCATGCTCAGACAAAAGGAGGGGACGGGAGCGCTCGTTCAGGTAAACCTCGTGTTTGTTTGTGAGTTGGCACATTCGTCATTGTAACTATCTATATTGTATCGTTTATTGCCTTTCTTCGTTCTCTTGCTATAATCAAGCTGTTCTATTGCTGATGCCATTTATATAGACTGAGTTGTCCCAATCTAGCAAAGTTTGATTGTAGTATATCGCGTTGTCTTTTTATAATTATTTTTTTGCTGCATCTCCTAATTGTTTTGAGCTTTCCTCCACATGACTATAATTTTTATTTGGATCTATTTTGTAAATGCATTTTTTTGTTTATTTTGTACCTTTTTTTTCAATGTTTTTCTTTATTCTTTTAGAACAATTTTTTCAATGCATTTTTTTGGATTTTTTGTACCTTTTTTTCAATGCATTTTTATTTATTTTTTTAGATCATTTTTTTCAATGCATTTTTTTGGATTTTTTGTACCTTTTTTTCAATGCATTTTTATTTTATTTTGTTTGATCATTTTTTTCAATGCATTTTTTTGGATTTTTTGTACCTTTTTTTCAATGCATTTTTATTTATTTTTTTGATCATTTTTTTCAATGCATTTTTTTGGATTTTTTGTACCTTTTTTTCAATGCATTTTTATTTTATTTTGTTTGATCATTTTTTTCAATGCATTTTTTTGGATTTTTTGTACCTTTTTTTCAATGCTTTTTTATTTTATTTTGTTTGATCATTTTTTTCAATGCATTTTTTTGGATTTGTTGTACTTTTTTTTCAATGCATTTTTTTTGTTGTTTTTGTTGCTTTTTTTTCCATGGGTTACCAAGTTGTCACTCCTAACCTACCCCCCCACCCAGGAGTTTGTGTCCTTCCAAAATTCCACCTTGTAGTTTTAGTAGGTTTGGGGCATAATCACCACAGTAGAAAACACAATAGACAAGGTTTTAACGTAAATACAAAAAGCCATTTATTTTGGCAAGAAAATAAATTAAAATAAACATGATCTGCACCACTTGATCAGATAGCAACCTACATGCAGACTTGTGCATTCCACAAAACATGATGAAGGATAAAATGAACAATCTCAGGAGACACAAAACAAATCAAATCTGAATCAGCAGCAAATGAGCAAAGAAACCCAAGCTGTGGTACTCCAACAAGCTTACATTTTAGAATAATGAACTGGAAGGCAGGTAATCACCTTCTCTTCTTACTTCCAGCCTTCCTTCCTGGCTGCCTTGCAGCGAAACGTCCACGGGCCCATCCATGGCCCCTTGCAGGTGCTGATGATGTGGCAGCAGGAGGCAAAAGATGGGGAGCAGGCTGGGCTGGGTCACTGAGGTCTGTGTCCCGGGTCAGCATGCCCCTGTGCATCCAAAAGATGACCTTATTTATTAAGTCCTTAGCCAGGTCCCTTTGATCCTCCTCCGCTCGGCTCAGTTCATGAGCCACAGAGGCACTGAAGGCTTCTGTGGGGTTGAGGGGGGCCCGCATTATTTCAGCAGCCTCCCTCATCATTTTGAGGCTCTCCTCCTCCATCTGCCTCATCCGCCTCTTTTGGCCTGGTCGCCTCATCTGGAGGGGAGGGACCTGGCTTATGGTGCTGAGCCTGGGGACATGCTGACTTCCACTCGGCCCAGCCTCCTCCTGGCTGCCACTCACCCCTTCCCCCTGGCTGACATGGTCCTGAGGAGCTGCCACCTCCTGGCTGGCCTCTTCCTGTATCAAAAAAAGGGACATGTTGTAATATTTTGCTCAATCAAGCACACACACACATTATTTGGCTCTAGACTCTTTTTGTTTTCTTAATTTAAATAGACCTGCCTGTCCTTCAGACCCCTCAGTTGGCATCCCTGAGATCCCTAGTTTTTTGCACACGCCTTTTTTTGTTGGTCCAAACGTTACAATTTTAACAATACTAACTCAAGAATCAAACCCAAATAAGAAGCAAATAAATATTTATGAAACTACTATACCTCACTGAAGATCGCCAGATCTGGGTCCATGTCAGCCAGGCCCTCCTCTGGCTCTGCAGGGGCGTGGGGATCCTGGGAAGTTCCGCTGCAAGGAAGCGTGGGAGGAAGGCTGGAAGGAAGATTGGAAAGTGATGGCCGGCCCTCCAGTTCATCATCCAAAAATGCAAGCTCGCGGAAGTACCACAGCCTGGGCTCCTTTTGCGCATCTGCTGCTGATCCAGATCGTTTGGTTTTAACCTCTTTATATACCTTACGATAGGTGCTCCTGAGATTGCTCATTTTATCCTTCACCATGTTTGCTGTGCAGGATGGAACCCACGTCTGCATGTAGGTTGCTATCTCTTGTAGAGTGTCTGCTCTGAGTTGCTTATTTGGGTAGCCTGGGTGCCTGGTATCCCATAGATTAGCCTTTTCTCTATATATTTCTATTAATTTAAGTGTGTTTTCTTGAATAGCCAACTGGTCCATCTCTCTCTTTTTTTTTCTAGGTTCAGATTAATGCTCTAGAATATACAAATAAAAATGTATTAAAACCCACAAGAAAAATGGCTCAGCTTTATCATTTTCTGAATATGTATGTGTACAATCATTGTGGAACTAGTATACAAACACATTGGGGGTTATTTACTAAAGAAAAAATCACTTTAGCACTGCAAAAGCACTTGAAAGTACACTGCCTGAAAGTGCACTTGGAAATGCAATCGCTGTAGCCCCGAAGGGGACATGCAAGAAAAAATATATATTCAATTTTAGCCTCCACCTGATTGGTTGATAAAATAAGCAGAGCTTCCCTTCATTTCAGATCTTCCCCTCCACATCTATGGAGAATGCCCTTCCAAGTCCACTTGCAGTGCAAACTGGATTTCCCTTTAGTAAATAACCCCCAATGTGTCCTGCTGATACAATGCTGGCCAGCTCCACTCCATTGTTGTGCAATTCATTTTTGGAACATGCAGACCCTTTGGTAACATGAAAATAAATACATGCCATCTCTTTAATCATCCACAATTTTTTTATTTTTCCAAAAATGAAGCCACTAGTTATTGTGTAGATATCATGCACCTCACACAGCATTGAGGAGCTAATACACAACCTAATTACCTCTGCCCAAACAATACAGAACAATACATGCATGATGTGAATCCACAAGACAAAAATAAAGAGGTAGAGCATTGTCATATATATATGTAGTGATGTGTTCAATCATTTTTGTCCAAAACTTGCATTGGTGGCCCCAAGCTACCTAAATAGCGCAAACGCTCCTAACAACATTCCAAACCCCCACCCCCACATGGGGTTTCAAAGTTGAGACGCCTCTGCTGATCCCATGTTGTAATTTACCTTCGTGTCTGTAGCTCCTCGCGTACGCTCGAGTAATCTCCGCGTAACCGACGTAATCACGTCGATCTCCTTATATAGGCCGCGCAAAGCTATACTGCCGCCCTCTTCGTTCGCAATGTCTCCGCCCGTTTTTAACCCCCCCATTTCAACATCCAGGGCCTCATATTGCAAGTTACCGGCATATGTGTATGTCATCGTTTTAACGCGCGCGTAAGCTCCGCGTAAACACGATGTATTCATCCGCGCATGCGTGAAACGCCGCCTTCGTCCACGCCCATGACGGAACTTTTCCTCTTTTCCACGCCCCTTATCAGTGGGAAACGAAAAGATGGCCATGTCCCACGAGCGAGCATTACCCGCTCATGAGGATCAGGAAGGGACACAACCAGGAACGTCACGCTCAAGGAGCAAACGGTACAAGGCCACAAATATGAGTTTGGAGGAGATGGTGGAGATGGTACACATCCTGCGCAGGAAGGATTATGATGGGGATTATGGCCCATACAGCACCCCGAACCGCCGTAAGGCCAAAATTATGGACAAGGTGGCGAAGAGGCTTACTGAGATCTTTGGGGTGAGCAGGTCCAAAGAGCAGCTACGCAAGCGCTGGTCCGATTTGAAGTTGCGTGAGCCACACCAGTTTCGGAAGATAAAGAAAATCCTGGATAAAAGTAGGTATTATTTTTGTGGGGGGGGGGGGGTTTTGCAATTGTGTGATATCATTGTTTGATATGTATATTTATGCATGTGCCTTGTTGGAATGGTTGTACTTTGGAAGAATTATTTTTGGATATTTCCTGTAATATGAAAAAAAACACACACACACACACCAAATAAGAAGTTATGCACGATCGTTCTTTAGAAACATCGGTCAATCACCTCGTTTCATCCACATACTATGTCCTAAGGAACAGCACACCAGGACATGGCTATTTGGCATTTATAGAGAAAAGTTATTACACATTTTGGATAAAATTATGTAGATTTCCTAACTGATTTGAATGTGAAAAGACAAACAGGATTCATTCACATTCACACAGTGATAATAAGCAGCTGGATTCACATCTGGACTCAAGAGCACCTGTGTCTCCCCCATAATGAGATTCATTTTTAACAGTCTGTGACACCTAATTTTTAGGGAGGGGCATCCATGCAGGGGCAGACTGACCACTGAGGAAATCGGACACTGCCCGAGGGCCCCATGCCCCTAGGGGGCCCCATCAGAGATGCCAGGCTCATTTCAACCAGGGACAGTATGTACAAATCTGCTAATTTAGCTCATCTGTCCCTGATATGTCCAAAGCCTACATGCTTTTGATGTGAAACTACTGACTGAGATTGTAGCTGCCCCGCCTCTATACTGCCACCTGGCTTAGTGGGCATTTGTAAGCCTGGGGGCCCCTAATATTCTATTGCCCGGGGGACCCATGAGTTGTCAGTCCGGCCCTGCTTCCATGTGTGTCCCTTCGCTAAAAAGGGTAATTAGCACAGCTTGGGAGAAGTCATTAGAAAAACAAAGGTTAAGGTTTGGTGGCGGAAGACAATAATCCAAAGTTCATAAAACACTTTGACACAATGATTATGATTTATTAATGCCCTCCTCAAATATCTGTGTGCTGATAAGTATACCTTTTGTTTTCTGATATTTCTAGGGGAAAGAACAGGACAGAAATTGGAGGACGCAAGGAGGCCCAAACTCTCTCATAAGAAAAAATCTAGCCATGTGGAGGAGGAGGACCAGGTAGAAGAAGGAGTGGTGGAAGGGAGAGATGAGGAAGACGCAAATGTGGAAGGAGTATTTAGTGAAGAAGAAGGAGTTGGTGAAGAAGAAGGAGTTGGTGAAGAAGAAGGAGTTGGTGAAGAAGAAGGAGTTGGTGAAGAAGAAGGAGTTGGTGAAGAAGAAGGAGTTGGTGAAGAAGAAGGAGTTGGTGAAGAAGAAGGAGTTGGTGAAGAAGAAGGAGTTGGTGAAGAAGAAGGAGTTGGTGAAGAAGAAGGAGTTGGTGAAGAAGAAGGAGTAGTTATTGAAGGAGTTGTTGTAGAAGAAGGAGGAGTTATTGAAGAAGGAGTTGTTGTAGAAGAAGGAGGAGTTATTGAAGAAGGAGGAGTTATAGAAGAAGGAGGAGTTATAGAAGAAGGAGGAGTTATTGAAGAAGGAGGAGTTATTGAAGAAGGATTGATTGTGGAAGAAGGCGAAGTTGTGGATGATGGAGAGGTGGAGATTAGTAGCACAACAGGTCAGTGTCACCGCAGCTTCACACAGGGAGAAAGAGATGTAGATAGGCCTGCACATTACTAATGTATTTTTATTTTATTTTTTTATAGGGGATGAAGATGCTGCAAGCACATCCAGTAGTCCACCTTTTTCACGTGCAAGTGCACAAATTGTCATCCAACAAATTATGGAGTGTAGCACAGAGATGGATAATATGAGGCAAACAATGGTTGTAATTGAACAAAATTACAAAAATATTATTGATATGATGGGCCGTATCAAAGACTAAATCCCCCTGCCCGGCCCCCCCCCCCCCCATCACCCATCCGTCTTGCAAACCAAAAAAAATGTTTTATAAAAATAGAAAGATGCACACACAGTGT
Organism: Rana kukunoris; assembly: GCA_029574335.1. Classification (NCBI taxonomy): domain Eukaryota; kingdom Metazoa; phylum Chordata; class Amphibia; order Anura; family Ranidae; genus Rana; species Rana kukunoris. The sequence goes on along the minus strand of CM056058.1, from coordinate 90,704,575 downwards.
GTCCACATGTGCTATCTGCCATCACAGGTTATGGATTGTCTTTGCTTTGTGGGTACACCCCCTTCCTCCCTTCTCAAGCAGGTAAGAGGGAAGGGTTTGCACCCACAAAACACATGCATTGATCACCCATGATGCCAGATAGCACATGTGGACATTTGATATAATCCTCATTTTTGGGCCCTCTCACTCACACACAAGAATGTGTGCATCTTCCAAGTTTGTTGTGTTCCGGGGTGACATTGGGAGACTGTTGTAGTAATGACCTTGTTGTACTTAGTATTTTTAGTGGTTTTGAAAAATATTTTATATTTTTTCTAAAAAAAATGTTTGGTATAATCCATATTTTTGCATAAAAAATTTAAAAAAAAAAAAAATGTTTTTACTCCAAAAATGTTACATGGTGGCAAACCCAAAACTTGTTGATAAAAAATTTTGTACGCTAACATGAGTGGCTTGTTGTTTATATATGCTGAATACCCAGTTTGTAGATGAGTGACTTGTAACTACAGCCATAAACCCGGTTTTAAGTACACACTAGCGTTTAGTTCTTACCGCTGCAAATCACAATATCAGCCTCACTTCTGCGTAAAAAACAATATTCTTCCAACACCAGCTTGTTCAGTTAAGCCAGATTTTATAAATGCTGGTATCTCATTGGTTTGTGTGCAGAAGTGACCCTTCTATTGTGGACTTAAAAGTGGGGTATGGCTGTAATGTCCAATTGTGGTTATTTACTAAAACATGACAACTACATTTGGCACTAGAAGTGCACTAGTTTCAGAACCAAGAAGACAGAGATAAAGAGAAAAAGCAATAATGACAAACAACTGTATATAGAGTCCAATGGTCAAATTATTTATTATATTTTGTAATATTTCTTTCTTTTGGGGGCCGAATTAGAAAGAAATATGATCTGGCATAGCTATGGCCCCCCGGCCCATGAAGTACTCAACATATTTGTCGCGTACCTCACGAGCAGATTGGGTGACCGAGCCAGCGCGACCAGTGTCCAGCCCAGGAAGGGTATCTGAGGGTAGTCCTGCCTCAGCACCGATGTTGGGTAGGTACGTCTGGGAATGCCTGCGTAAAAAATTATGCAATATGCAACAGGCAAAAACAATATGGTTCAATTTATATTCCGCCATATTTATCGCTGTCAGGAACAGGCGGAACCGGCTGGCGAGTATCCCAAAGGCATTCTCGACTACCCTCCGGGCCCTGGCTAGCCTAAAATTGAACACCCTCCTCTCCGGGGTAAGAGTCCTCTGGGGAAAAGGCCGCATGAGGTGAGGTCCAAGCCCGAAAGCTTCGTCCGCTAAAAAAACAAACGGAAGTCCTTCCACATTGTCTTCATCCGGTGGCAGTTCAAGACCACCAGTTTGTAGACGGTTGTAAAATTCAGTCCGCGCAAACACTCCCCCATCAGACAGCCGGCCGTTCTTCCCCACGTCCACATACAAAAAATCGTACTGTGCCGACACCACCGCCATCAACACGATACTATGAAAACCTTTGTAGTTAAAATAGTAGGACCCCGAACGGGCTGGTGGCACTATGCGGACGTGTTTCCCATCTATTGCTCCTCCGCAGTTTGGAAAATCACAACGCAGGGCAAATTGGGAAGCCACAGTCTGCCATTCCTGTGGCGTGGAGGGAAACTGTGGGGACAAAAAAAATAAACATAAATAGTACTTAGGCACATAAACATTGCAAACACAATACAAAAACCATACTTGTGCACCATCACACAGTATTAACAATTTTATCTTATTATTGGGGTGGAGTTGTGGCCACTAAAAAAACCCACTTATTATCACACTCCCCACCCCTCTGATGGGGCAACATTTTAGGGGGGGTTGGGGTTGAACTACAATGCAGCAAAGAAAAATATGCCACACACACCAAAAAAAAAAAGGCTAGGTGTGTTTGTCCCTAGGATAGCATGCTGGACAGGTTAATAGTCATGCAAGGAAAAAATATGTAGGTAGGCCAACAAAAAGAACATGGAAAGCTTAACAACATGCATGCATGGGGAGAAAAGGCAACATTCAACACTCAGCATGGAAAAAGCATGGTCATTATAGGGAACAAATGCCAAACCAAAAAAAAATAATCACATTTATAAAGACAGAGAATGTGAGCTTCAGAAAAGAGGAAACATACCTTCAGATACTCCTCCTGCATGACTTGTATGACAGCAGAACACGTCTCCGGTATGATGATCCCAAGCGCCTGGGGAGAGATGCCTGTTGAGAACTTGAGGTCCTGCAGGCTCCTCCCAGTCGCCAGGTACCGCAACGTGGCAATAAGCCTCTGCTCGGCCGTGATCGCTTGGCGCATCACAGTGTCCTGCCTCGTGATATAGGGGGACAGAAGATCCAGCAGACGGTTGAAAACGGGGTCCGTCATACGGAGAAAGTTCCTGAAGTCATCAGGATTATTCTCCTGGATTTCCCTAAGCAGAGGCATATGAGAGAATCGGTCACGCTGGCGCAACCAATTCTTGGCCCAGGAACTCCTCCTCCCCCTGTTCCTGGCCAAAGGTCTGGAATAATTATAACATCCAGAAGCAAGCCCATATCCAGCACGAACTCTAGCAAAGTTACGCTGCTGCTCCATAATGGCTTCAAACCGGCCGGCTGGTCAGTCAAGAACACACTCACAGAAAGCACCCCCTAATCCAGCAAGACCTGCAAAATACGCACGACAAACAGATACCCGCGGACAGAACGCCACTGCAAAGCAGAAACGACCTGACAGCCAGCACTGACTGCCAAATACGCACCCACAAGCACACACTGAACCCGAGAATACGACCTGTAAAGCGCGGAGACCGAAAAGCGCGAATCGGCTCTAACCAAACCTTTGCTAACACGTTACTAGCAAAAGAGGAACAGAGGGCGGCGCCGTAAGCTTTGGTCTTCCCCTTTATAGTGACGTCGTACGTGGTTTACGTGCACGCGTTCTGGTCCGGGGAGATTTCTATCCGCTCGTGTGTACGCACAGCAGACCAACAGACAGATTTGCTGCGTCGGCTGGAAACGGTCGGGCCGACACATTTGAACAAATCTGTCCCCTCGTGTGTACGCCGCCTTAGAGGAACCCAAATTATTAATTATGCTCCCTTATTCCAAGGTTTGTTGCTATATTACACCCTCTTTGTGCTTTCAATAGTTTGCATCAGTTTTTATAGCTAGGTATGGAAGGTATAAGGTATTAAACTTTTTAGAACCATGATTTTAAACTGTACCAAGAAAATTCATATCAATAGACAAGATGCAAAGACCTCTCTGGGGGTGACTAAATGAGACCGCTTCCCTGCATACAGTGCTTCTGGGAAAAGACTTCAGCCAAACATCTCCTGCTGTGCGTACATCCTAATTAAGCATATTCCCTGTATTTAACATGTGATGTTAAATACTATTTGCATAATGTGGCTTTAGCCCCTGTGATGATTAAATATTTAACTCATGAGGGGCTGGCTTAGGATGCCAGAGCATCACAACCCTATTACATAGACAGTCCATGCAGAATCACTCTTTCCATTGGGGCACTCTTTCCATTGTGGCTCAATGTAAATACCCCTGTATGTTGGTGGTAAGTGGAAGAATAGTTCCTTTATAATTGGTATCGGTGGGAGAAGGGCCACCTATAATTGTGTCAATAAGAGATGGACCTCCTATTATTGGTTTTAGTTGGAGAAAAAGCCCCATTGATTTATATTCAGTGGTTCTTTTACACAAGCTGAAGTTGCAGAGCAGAAGGTGATGCTACCATCAACATGTACTAGTGATACCACCAGAACTAAGCCTCGTAAACACACTCTCAGATTTTCGGATGACCGTTCATCTGCTTTTTGTTGCATACTAGTCCCATGTCGAAAGTGAAGAGGTTACTCACCATACGAAAATTCTCGTATGACAAAATACAACTTCAGATGTGACGTGATGTGTTGAATAGTTTTGTATATATTCTTTAGTTTCTGAGCATGCATAGTCTCGGGCCCCTTTCACACAGGCGGGCCATTCAGGTTTGCCTGTCAGTTTTTTAGACGGACATGAACGAACGCTCCTAGCACCTCTATGGAGCCACAGATGTCAGAGTTGACATGCCCGCTGACATCCGACCCGCTCCAATCCGCTAAAGTGCGACGAATGGAAGCCTATTTTTCATCAGTCTGGCAGATCAGATTGGATGAAAACGGAATCTACAGTCCGTCTTCATCCGATCCCCCATAGGAAAGAGCGGCACTCTGACAGGTCAGTCCCTGCACAGTGTGCAGAGACCAACCTGTCATCTGCCTGTTCAGCGGAGATCGACGGAGCGATCCCCGCTCAGCAAAGCGGAGCCTGCACACAGGCATGTCTGTGTGAAAGGGCCCTAACTCTTACATACTAATTTAATGAAAATCGGACAGTGAGTTGACAGCCGACAAAACTTTTATACTCTGCACAACCAGATTTTGTCTGATGAAAAACCGTAATCAGCTGTCAAAAGCATTGTACAAATGATCCGAAAGATACAAATTTTACTTCCGATTTTTGTATTGTGTGCACAGGCCTTTATGCAGGTCCTTTTCAGAGAAGAGTAATCTGCCCATGGAATACTCCCAAAAATATGACTAAGGTACTTTCATTCAGGCCATTACAGAAAGGTGTAAGCTTCCATTCACATAGGTGCAGTGGATTTGCGTGCACATGTTGTGGGCACTGAGTTGCAAGGTCCTGAAGCACCAGGTGATTTAGTGAATGTGAAAACGCACCATGTTTGCTGATTTGTGGGGGTACCCATTAAGAATCAATGGCACCCCATGAGTCTGCTAAAGAGCAGCGTGTTTTACCTTAGGGTTGGGAGAACCAGTGATTTTGCAAGCATTCCCAACTTGCACAAATGTGAACCTAACCTAAAGCTTGTAACCCAGTAAATTTGCTTCTATCTGTAACTGGATTTTCTTTTCTTTTTATAATAACATGTTGAATTTTTATAATAAAGGAAAATAACAAAAACATATTTGGACGCAGCCGTTAGTGTAGCAAGATATACAGGCTAGACAAAGCCTTGACGCAGTATAGTTATGGAAAAATCAAGACAATTATTTACAACTATGGTGCAAGAAGGGGAGTAATGAACATAGTAAACATACAAAAGAATGTGTACACTTGCGTATAGGAAAGATTGAAAGTCAAAATTCTAAATGTTTATACCAGTCTATCCATGGTTTCCAGGTTCTATCAAAGGTCAGTAATGTGTCAGAGTACATGGCTAAGGCCCGTTGATAGGAGTAATGCAGGTGAGTATTACGCAAAGCTTCTGAAGGATTGGGGGGCAAAATCTTTTTTCCAGTTACGAGTAATGCCGCGTACACACGGTCGTTTTTTGTGATGAAATAAAACAACCCTTTAAAAAACTTAAAGGGGTAGTTCCCCCAAAAACCTTTTTTTTAACATTGATTGAGGCTCGTTATGTCAAGGGGAATCGGGTTGTTTTTTTTTATAAATGAAGCAGTACTTACCGTTTTAGAGATGCATCGTCTCCGACGCTTCCGGGTATGGTCTCCGACTATAGGCGTTCCTATTTGATTGACAGGCTTCCGAGGTCGCATACATCGCGTCACGATTTTCCGAAAGTAGCCGAACGACGGTGCGCAGGCGCAGTATAGAGCCGCACCGTCGCTCGGCTTCTTTCGGCTACTCGTGACGCGATGTATGCGACCGTCGGAAGCCTGTCAATCAAATAGGCACGCCCAGACCAGACGATCATACCCGGAAGCGACGGAGACGATGCATCTGTAAAACGGTAAGTACTGCTTCGTTTCTAATAAAAAACCACCCGATTCCCCTTGACATAACGAGCCTCAATCAATGTTAAAAAAAGGTTTTTGGGGGAATTACCCCTTTAATTTTACCACTTAAGCCCCGGACCAATATGCTGCTAAATGCTAAATTTACAATTCGGCACTGCGGCACTGCGGCACTGCGTCGCTTTAACAGACAATTGCACGGTCGTGCGGCATGGCTCCCAAACAAAATTTGTGTCCTTTTCTTCTTTTGATGGTATTTGATTGTCTCTGCGATATTTATTTTTTGCGATATAAACGGAAAAACCGAAATCTTTGGAAAAAAAATGATATTTTTTACTTTTTGTTATGAGACAAATCGAATAAACTAAATTTTTGTGAAATATTTAGGCCAAAATGTATTCAGCCACATGTCTTTAGTAAAACGAAATCGCAATAAAAAAAAACTAGCTACCTAGCGGCATCAGTGACACTAATACAGCGATCAGAAAACCGATCGCTTAGTGACACTGGCAATAGGGGGTAAAGGGTTAACTAGGGCGGTGATCAAGGGGTTAAAACTTTATATGGGGGGGTAGGGGGCTACCCTGGACCTAACACTAACTGCCTGTCACAGTAACTGTCACACTGACACTAAATGCAGTGATCAGTAAATATATAATAACACTGCATTCAGTGACACTGTGACAGGGGACTGGGGGGGGGGGGGGGGGTGATCAGGGGGGTGATCGGGGGGGTTTTATGTGCCTATGTGTACTGTGTTAGTGTAGTGTTGGTGCAAACTCACTTTGTGATGTCTTCTCTCCTCAGCGGCGGTTGAAAAGACCGCCACGAGGAGAGATTACATCACTTCCCCCACAGGCAGAGGGCGAGGGAGTGCACAGATTGGCTGGAAGCGATTGCGAGGGGGTGGCTAGAAACGAATAGCCGCCCCCTCATCCCGGATCGCTCCTGCAGCCACGGGAACCGCCGCAAGTACCGGGGGGGTCCGATCGAACCCCCGACCCATGTCTAGGCAGGGACGTACAGGTATGCCAATGTGCCTGTCCACACCATTCTGCCAACGTAAATGAACATGCGGCAGTCCTTAAAGAGTTAAAATGATCGTGTGTGGGCAAAACGTTGTTTAAAACAATCTTTTTAAACCCGCGCATGCTCAGAAGCAAGTTATGACGCAAGCTTGAATGGAACAGGGTGCCATCGTACGTGTTGTACGTAACTGCGCTTTGCAAAAGCATTTTCAGAAAACGATGGTGTGTAGGCAACATCGGTTTTTAAAATGACGTTTTAAAAACTTTGTTTTTTCATGAGAAAAAACTTTGTTTTTTTTACAAGACAAAAAACAACCGTGTGTACGCGGCATAACAGTTAGGTCTTGCAGATATCAAGTTGGTTATAACTTTACGGTACTGAACTGGGAAGAAGTCAATCCAACCTATTTGTAACTGTTGAAAACAAAACAAAAGAAAATAAAAGAGAATGAATAAAATTAAATGTACTTCTAGAGTTTAGATCCGCTTTAAGACTAATATAATACAATAACGTTATAACAGACATAATGCATTTAATATTTCACTGCCGGTATTTTTCTGTTATCTATTTTTTAAATCTCTGGCACATTCTAAAAATCCATCTCTCTGTGATCTGAGTGCGAGCATCTGTCTCGCCTTTGTTCAACTGGCAAAAACCGGAACAGTGAAAAGACAGGTAGAAAAACAGCTGTTTTGCACATTGCCTTAGGTCTACTTTGGTTTTATTCTTTCACACATATAACTGATAATTATTACATTACTGCCCAGACAAATGTTGTGCTGCTTCTGACAGAAGAAATACATTGGTGAAACCCCTTGTTCTGTTAAAATATGTGTATTTCCTTATATTAAAAGTCACTGTTTTCCAATAAAATGGATTATCATCCCAAAAATGGTTGTAACTAAAAAAAAATCTTAAAATATGCCATGCTATTGTGCTTATGAAGTATATTCCATTTGTCAAAATGCCAAGAAACTGAAGTTTTAATAAAAAGTTGTCCACTACTGTCACAAGAAAAAACTGCAAACAAGATCTAACCAGAATAGAAAAAGATAATTGTGGAACAATGTACATTTGTATTTGCCGTTTATGAAACAGACAATGTACAGGCAGTCAGTTAGAGGTTAGTATCCTTAGGCCTCGTACACACGATCGGACATATCCGATGAAAACGGTCAGCGGACCATTTCCATCGGATATGTCCGATCGGGAGTTTGATCCGATGGCGTGTACACACCATCGGATCAAATTCCCCTCTGCCGGACGGCGCGGTGACGCGGCGGTGACGTTGACGCCGCCACGTCACCGCCACGTCACCGCACCAGGAAGTTAAACACTTCCGCGCATGCGCCGAATCCATTCGGCGGCGGCGCGGCGGCGGTGGGGGACGACATGTCTGCTGGTAAGTGTACTAACCAGCAGACATGTCGGGCGGACAGATTCCACCGGATGGATTTCAAAGCATGCTTTGAAATCTGTCGGGTGGAGAAATCTGTCCGCTAGCCCATACACACGAGCAGAGATGTCTGCTGAAACGGTCCATCGGACCGTTTTCAGCGGACATATCCCCTCGTGTGTACGAGGCCTTAGATAGGTGTCCTTTGATAGTACACAAAAGATGATTCTAAATTGGGGGACTTGGAGTCAGAGTCAGTAAGTGGAAAAATACATATCTGAAACTTGCAACTAAAAATAAAAGATTTGATGGGCAAAGGAACACAGATGATGGATGAATAATGGGTGTAAGTTTAAGGTGGCAAAGATGAAAGATGTAGAGCAATTTAAAGGATGCTGGAGTTATACTTAATACCTTCTGTAATACATGGTAGAGAAAAATGTAATGATATGGAGCAGGGATCAAGTCCTGCAGGAACGCGTGCGAACAGAGTTCCTGCACTTTTTTCACAGCAGGAACACAGTTACCTTTGCAGGACTAGAGCAGCCGAGCCAATCCTTCACTAAGTGGCAATGCCCAGCTCGAGTCACTGTCAGGGGCAGGCAAACCTTAGTAATCCTTTATGTTACTGGCCGCTTCCTGTATATGGATTCATCGGGTAGTGTGCGGGTATTTCGTCATTTCCTCGATGCCCCAATGTCTCCTGGGAGCTTTTGTCATTGTTCCCAGGAGACATTGCGGAGGTCTGCCACGAGTTATCGCGGGATTTAGAAAGAACTTGCTTTTAGAAAAAACGGTTTCGGAATTATGCATATGAGCGTGTAATTTTTTATTTATTTTTTGGTGGGGGAGTGGATCTTGGGTGGGAGTTCCCACACTTTTTTCCTCAGGACTTGAACCCTGATATGGAGCAACTTTGGTCTGGTAAACCAGAAATGTATCGCTGTTTTTTACAGCATCATACCTGTGGCCAGCACTGGATTGGTGCACATTTCATCATGCAATATAAAGCTTTATGAAGCACATTCTAATAAATGCAAAGCCTATATGGATGTGTAAGCAAAACACAGGTAACACACTACCTTGCATTGTAGTGTGCTGCACTGCAAAAAAGGGGTACAGGTCTGTTTTATTGCACATTTTGGTGCATTGCCAGCCTACTCAGTTTAATGAGCTACCTTAATGCAGTGCACAATAATGTGTTAACCCAATGCACAAGGGTGCCAAGAAGCGAATGTACTCTTATAGGCTATCTTACATTCAAAGTCCTTTTTTTTTGTAAATAGTGATGAAAAATTAGAACCCCATTGTTTATTGCTACCATTTTCCCCACTAGGGAGATTGGCTCTCTCTATTTTTCCTGTTGACTACGGGCAGAGAGACCAGGGATGAGTCAAATATACTTGGGCTCTGTTCAAGTCAGGTTCACAGAACATGAATAAAGTTTTGTGGCGAAACCAAACCCCACTGAAATCTATGGGAACTGAATGATAAAAAACAATGCCATTTTCTAGTCTAATAGGCATGGGTGCTGGGTAGTGCCCTGGGGAAGATATATTTTATATATATATATATATATATATATATATATATATATATATATATATACTGTATATATATATATATATACTGTATTTATATATATATATATATATATATATATAGAGAGAGAGAGAGAGAGAGAGAGATGTATATATATATATATATATATATATATATATGTATATATATATATATATATATATATATATGCATAAATAAATGTAATATGAATCTATATTTCTCGCAAATATTTTTGGTCTTGTAGATTTCTTTCTTATACCTATTTTGCAATTTTGCTTTTAATTTCCCATGGGTATTAGAAACCAACTAGCGTCCATAAATAAATCACTGACAGGTGTAGCTTACATTACAGCTTCCTTTGTGTAATGAAATTCTTTTGAGGTTTACATTAATGCTGTGTAAAAATCAGTTTATATAATATTGCCATGTCATGGATTTGTTGGTGGCACAGTGACAATAGCATGTTCTGCAATACACTTATCAATTGACTGCTGACAAAAGGGGCAAAATAGGAGTCACACTATAGACATTTGCTGAAAAACGTATGGAATTAAATGGCACAGGCCCCAATAACTCTAATATGTTATGAAGGAATGGGAAGGTGAGAGTGAGGGAGTGGGATAATTGGGCAGATGTTTCCCCAATACTAATATGATCACTCTGGAGACTCTGTGAATCAATTAAAGTATAACTAAAGGCAAAACTTGTTTTCACGTTGTGGATAGTAGAGAGGGACTGATTTCTTTGTATGTTTACTAGTGATGAACAGATATATCAACTGCCAAAAATACGGTTATCAGTGTTTTCCCAATATAAATAAATGGTACTGATGATGACGACATGCTGTGTCCCATTGACTTCAATGTAAAAGTGCAACCCATTGACTTAAATGCAAAAATGCCCCAGTGAAAGTGAACAATACATTTTTGGTTGTCCCCAGAACAGCAATAAAAGGGAAATATTGCAATGGGGACTTTAGTTCTGGTGACCTGCATAACAGCCAGGGATTCCCTGATGACTTTGGAAGGATTTTCTCTCACTTCCTTAGGCTACAGGACAGGAAGTGAAGGGAAATCTCCCCAATGGGAAACAGTAAAAAAAAATGATATTATATATTAACGTCATATAACATATATGCGCTACAGCACTTTAATATTTTTTTATATATGTCACTGTATTAATATTAAGCAGTTGTGATTCTATTATATTAATGTGATTCACGTGAGTAGCACTTTTATGGCACTATTGTCACTTTACTTATATCAATATGCGGTAGATGTGGTTTAATTATGCTGGTTTGTTCTAGTGACTACCAATCTATTGCGCTATTTTCACTTTATTCAGTTATTTTCATATCTGTTCGTTTTATATAAAGGCAGCGCAGCGTTTTTAAACATATACACAAATTTATGAGATGTGATCAATGCCAGCAGTTGTCCATACAATAGTTAATTTTTAAGTAGAGGCTTGCAAGATTTCTTGATTTCAGTAAAAAAAAAAAAAAAAACTAACAGGGGTTTTAATCCTCCCTTACACTATACAAAATGGAAAAAAAAGTTTTGCCTTTAGTTCTACTTTAATGCTATGTGTATACAGGTGTTTGCATTGTATTTGGAGATTGATAAAAGTGGGGGGAGGAGTTGGGACTTTATATGAGGCAATGGGTGGGTAGGTTCATCTGCCTCCATCCTTAATAATGTATTAAAAATGGGAAGGGTTTGTGGGACTTCATATGAAGCACTATTGCGAAGTAGATATGCAAAAAACATGTTTAATTATTCCTCATCTATATACATAAAATCCGTAGTAAAATGTGTAACATTGGTAACATAGATAGCATCCTAAAGTGGTTGTAAACCCACTTTTTTTACTTTTACCTACAGGTAAGCCTATAATAAGGCTTACCTGTAGGTATAAAGAATATCTCCTAAACCTGTACGGTTTAGGAGACATTCCCCTCGCAATGCGCCGCTGATTGCAGCGGCGCATGCGCAGGGGGGGATTCTCGGCTAAGGACCGGCAGCCGCCGGACCCTGCCGATTTGAAATCTCCCACGCGCGTGCGCGGGAGTGACGTCATCGCAGCTCCAGCCAATCACCGATACCCGGAAGACACGCCGAGTCAAGATGATATCTCGCTCGGCGTGGACCAGGTAAGTTTCTCTCACCTCGTTCCGAGGTAAGTATTTCATAATAAGCTAATATGCGGTGCATATTAGCTCATTATGCCTTTTCCCTTTGCAGGAGTGAAAAAAAAAAAAAAGTCAATGCGGGTTTACAACCGCTTTAATATTTTTTTTTCCAATAACTATTTTTATTGATCAAAGGTTTGTGTTTTCATGACATACAGCCATACAAAAAAGGTACATAAACACTGAAACAGTGAGTGTGCAATACTTTGCTTATTATAAACCGCTGTATCAGCTTGCCTAGTGGGCATGGTAGTCATCTTAATATTTTATATTTCATATATATATATACCGTATATATATTGTAAGGGTGGGACTCTGTGCTATGTGAAAGACTGCTGCTTTACGCCAGATTTTGGAGAGAAAGACACATTAATTGCACAGCAGTGTGTTGGGCTTTTCTTCTTTTTTTTTTACAAGAAAGTGTGTTGGGCTTTTTAGTTCTGGCCTGCATCTCTCAGAGCCCCACCCCACAGACAGGAAGTCTGTTCCCGGGAGCCAGATGAGCTCCCAACCCTCTGAGAGGAGAGAGAGGCTGCATGGGTTGCAGCTAGTGTATGCATATCTGCAGGAGGCAGATGTCGTGTGATTGAGCAGCAAGACGTTTATCAGGAGAAAAGCGAGGTTTGAGCTTATCTTTAGGAAACTCTGTTTGTTCTGAGGAACAGAACTTAGGCCTAGGCTAAAGGCCTGAAACTGCCGGATGGCAAGTATGAAAGCCAGGAGGCTAAACTGTTGAGTTTTCAAGATACAGTAATGGTGGAACCCCCTGCGAGGGCTGCTAATGTATTTGTGAATTTTTGTGCTTTTAAATAAAAGTGGGCTACCAGGCCCTTAAAAACTCAGTTCTGGACTGGCGTTCTCACCCGAAAACGCACCTACCACTGGAGTATGATCCCCCAATACTACTATATATATGTAAAACAAAGTATCAAACAATCTATGAACTGTAGTTCAAATGATAAACAGCGCTAAGAACGTGTTTCGTCACTTCCGACTTCGACAGAGGGCGCACTCTGTCGAAGTTGGAAGTGACGAAGCGCGTCAGGGCGTGGCTACAACGGCGCAACAAGGAAGACACAGTGCATTCCACTGCTAACCAGCCAGGTCGGATTACCATACTTGCTTCACAGCACGCGTGCGGCCCCTGTGTGTGGAGGACAGCGGTGACAGCGGTGAACCCTTTGTTTATCCTTACACGTTCATTTGCAAGTGTTTTGCTGTACGGGCATTATTAGTGGGTCTTTTTCCTGACTTACCTGGGGGTTACATTTTAAAGCAATATCACACTATCATAGTGCTTTATTTGTCTTTTATGTACCTCTACTGAGAATAATCCTGACAGTCACCGGGAGGAATATGTATGGTGTGATTTAGGAGGAAAAACAGAGAGTTTTTTCTTGCCAGTGGTAAGCCTGCACCCCAGAGGGAGGAGTAACCCATTTTTTGGTGAAACTTTTTAATTGGTGTAGGGTGCACTAATACCTATTTTTAGGATCACCTATCACATCACCACATCTTTCTCTTTTTATAATAGAGCTGGAATTTACCAGTTCTTAGCGCTGTTTATTATTTGAACTACAGTTCATAGATTGTTTGATACTTTGTTTTATTCCTTTAAATGGGCTCCTTCCATTTATTTAAATAGCTGCTTTCAAGTTAAATACCAGTTATAATTTATGGGTATTTCCATTATATATTTTTCTGATTAGTATACATCATTATTCTTTACTTGGGAATAGTTGATACATTGTTCCCCTGCGCCGGAAGTGTATTGTAGGCTTATGCACCTTTTTCCATATATATATATATATATATATATATATATATATATATATATATATATATATATATATATATATATATATATGTATTGTGAACTTTGGGGGTTCTTTAGCTCCGCGAGATAAGTGCTTAAACCGTAATAGTAAACAAAAGTTGTTGTTTTTTTACGATCAAACCAAACAGAAACAATGCTTTCTTCAGCACAAGAAAAAAATTTATGTCTCCAACATAAATTAAAAAGTCTGTCTTCAGCAAAGCAAACAAAACAAAGGCACATACGGTTTGGTAAGTAGTATTCCAGCAGTGCACAGCCTCTACAGACACACCTTCACTTCCACACTCCTCCACCCTCTGTCAGCACTTCCTCTCCTTTTATCTGACTTCCTGGAAGTTGTTAACCCCTTGTGTGCCTGAAAGCTAGGGGTCAGAAGGGGACTAGACTCCGAAAATTGGCGCTATGTAGCGTCCATCCAGGACCCAACCCTGGAGTCCTGTACTATATATATATATATATATATATATATATATATATACACACACATATTCCAACATGATTCCCAATTGTCCTGGACCGGAGGCACAAGAGAGAGAAAGACGAGGACAGCGGGAGAGAGTACTGCTGAGAGACTCTAGGGAGGACAACTGGTCGCAGCCAGGAGGGCGGGTGAGTGAGGCACAGTCTGGAGGACTGGGGAGGCACGCCTGAGAGTCTGCAGTCTAAGATGGGTGTAGAACCAGAAGTGTGGACTGTGGTGAAAGGGGCAGTGGAGAAAGGCAGCTGCAACCAGTAGGGCTGGCAGGGCCTGAAGAGGGCTAACTGGGATCAGTAGCCATAGTAGGGCAGCTAACACAAGGACTTTTCTGATACACCATCGGGGACCATGGTCCCAGCCTGCAAAGAGCATTTGCTGAGGCCTGGCTGAGCCAGTGTCAGGCCTAACCAACAGTTAGTGCTAGCTGTTCCAGGGAAATCAAGTGAAACACTAGAGGTGACTAGGAATAACAGTCCGCAGCAAGTGATGTGATGGTGGAGTGAGGAGTGATGACTGAGCCTCAAGCAAGTTTGTGCAGGAGGAAGCTGAAGGCGTATGCACAGGGAGTATATATAGTTGTCCCAAAACAAAAAAACAAAGTTTACTGACTGCTTTATGTCATGGAGTGCCTGAAAGTGAATGCAGGGCTGGGCAGGGTGACAGACATACCACAACTCTCAACAGCCCCTACGGGGGTACCGCTACATACCATTATGCCGCTTACTCACGATCGGAAATTCCGACAAGAAAATTGTGGATTTTTACAAGTAATCAACCTTTATCTGAACATGGTTTATTGTAAATGGCTGTCTTGCTGAAAATACCTGCAGATCAATAACTAAAGAGATGATAGAGACTTTGTGCACTGCCATAGCACAATGTAAAAGCAGAAGAGTAGGACTTAGTGCATAGCTGCATAGCTGTTAGTAATTCCAAACACAATTATACAGAGACTGTAAGTTCAGGTTCCAATGTGCACGGCCAGCTTTACAGTACAGAGGTAACAGCTGTGTCTGTACTTGCACTGTAGATGTCCTTTCACACGGATATTACATTTGTTAGTGTTTTCATCCATTTGTTTTTGGATGAAATATGGACAGCAATGCATTTCTATGGGTTTAAATGATGATCATTTTTTTTTTAGGCCGCAGTCACACGGTTGATTAGTTGCACGCCCAGTTCAGGGCTGTGTGTTACTGGAACTGGGATGCACAGGTGTTATGTGCATCTCTGTGTTCACAGTCTTATAGATGTGTATTGGGACATATGGCTGCACATACACAGCTGTTGCGCCCAATGCAACATCCATGGCAGAGTTCAGGGCCAGGTGAGACCTGTCAGGCAGGTTTTTGAACTATTTGCCTTGCACTTAAGTGTGTTTGGATGTTCTTCTGAAATCATGGCTACACGCCAGGAAGCTGTAACATGTAATGGGCCAATCATCTGCGGTGGGGGCATGCCCAAGCATATACAAGGGGCATGTATACGTATGGCTGCAGGCCTGGTAATGCACCTGTCACAGATGATTGGCCCATTATTAAAGACAGCTTCCTGGCAAGCTCAACCATGTAAATATGGAAGAGAATCCAAACATGCTCAAGCTCATCTGCTAATAACTCGGCAGACAGCTCAGATGCTTCTTTCTTCACATACAGATCATGCCTTTCTCTTCCCATTCATTCTCAGCTGAGCAGAAGAGGGGGGTGAGCAGAGGAATCAAAGTAAGCAGCATTCCTCCTTTCTGGTGCATACCGTATAGAAAATGCAGCAGATCACTCCTAATTAACAAATGGGTATGTGCCCCCTTCTTAAAGTTATTTTAAAGTCAGAATTTTTTATAAATAATAAACATGTTTATATATTTACATTTATCTGCTCTGTGCAGTGGTTTTGCATAGAGCAGCCCCAGTCCCCTTCTTTTTGGGTCCTGGCTCCTCCCTCCTGCCTAGTGCCCCCATAGCATGCAGCCTGCTATGAGGGCACCTGAGCAGGCTCACTCATTATTACATTCAGCATAAATCCTGGGAAAGGGAGGCACAAGGGGAGTACAATAACACTCAATTTCAACTGAACCACCTTTTCTAACCATGCTGCAGGTTATTAAATGGGACTGAATCCTGGAATCATTGAACACAGAGGAAAAATGGGGGTGCTTTAGGAACATATTAGATAAAAGTATTACTGAGTGCATTTCAATGGGTAATAAATATAGAAGAACAAAGGTTAAACCTGGGTGCCTGAACAAAAACATAAAATGTTATGTTAAGGACACAAACATGTCCTTTAAAAAGTACAAAGTGGAGAGGTCATTATCAGCATCCCAACACTACAAGTAATGCAATAAGAAGTACACAATCAAGGTGGATAAAAAAAGACTATGAGAGACACATAGAGGAAAAGAGTAAAAAAAAAGGAAATGTTTTAAATATAATAACAGTAAAAAGATGGGGTCAGAACACATAGGCCGCACAAAAGACGAAGAAGGAAAGACAGTTACAGATGACAAGGATAAGGCAGCTGTACTGGATTTTGTAAAAGCATTACAGTGCCCCGCAAACCCTTAATCTACAGACTGAGGCCGGTGGGTATAGACCATATGGTTTGTTCTTGTATAGAAAACTGTCTGTAGTGTACTCAGAATGGTCTAGAGTGGTTAGTGGGGTACCCCAGGGCTATAATCAATTCTGTTTAATTTATTTATAAATGGTATAGGATAGGAAGCTCAAAGCTCAATCTCAGTGTTTGCTGACAACACACAAATATGTAGGGCTATAACATCACAGAAGGATATAAAAACTTTACAAGAGGACCTGAATAAATGAATGGAGTGGGCTACTAGATGGCAAATGAAGTTTAACATTGGTAAATGTAAGGTAATGCGTTTGGGGGGTAAAAGTATAAACACAAGTTACTCATTGGGGGAGAATCTCTAGGGTATTCCAGGATGGAGAAGGATGGTTTGGTCACATCTGGAGTATTCCATCCAGATGTATTCACCAATCCTCAGAAAGGATGTGCTGAAACTGTAGAGAGTCTGGAGAAGGGCAACTAAATTATTATGGGGACTGGAGGACCTTAAAGGTTTTTTTATATAACAAACATATCAGCCTGTCTATTGCTTTGTTAATTCCTCTACAGTATTTCAGCAAATGGGTCAGCTTAAAAGCCAGGTAACTAGCATTTTTACAAGCAAAGCCCAGCAACGGCCTTCACATTTCTCTTATGACAGCGTAATTTTAAGCAAAAAAACGATTTAACTGGTTGCTATTAATAATACAGCGTAGTTAACAATCAGGCCCCCTTGACCCAGGAGGCCCAGTTATGTTCAAAATGTTTTGAGCTATTTTCTGCCATTATTGTTCACCAGAAAATCACTGCACAGAATGTCACTCTAAGCCATACATTCATTCTCACCTGTCACTGTGTGAAGGCCAGCGTTACATTAACGTCATTATTTATGCATAAATTGCAAGTCTTGGGACGCCATTGCTGGCAGGAGTAAACTTAGCTGGTAAGGCTTAATGATCTGGGCCACCATGAAAACACTCTGATGAATCTTTTCCTGCGGTAAATGTGGTAAAATTTGCACATGATATAAAACCTCTTTATTCACAGAGCTGTCACGCTGCCGCCACATGAATTATATTGCTACGAGGGACACTTTCTCAGACCTGCTCCTAACATTGTTGGCTTGTAAACCAAGCAATGAACAATGACGATGTACAAAATGCAATAAGAGCAAGCAGATTTCACTTTATTTTAGTAACATCAGTAGAAGAAGAATTCTGATCAATTCATATTCCCTATTCTTTGCACTTTACCCTATTAAATATACTTGTGGAGATATTTCTACTCTTAAAAGGGTACATACACATGTCAAAAGATGAAAGAGCAAGAGTATACAACAATTATCAATTAGCAAATATGACTTTTAGGTAATGTGAGATTTAGTTTCAAGCAGAAAGTCCATAGAGAGGAAGTCAACACAAAAGAAACGGATTAAGGGGCTTCTTGCCTGTGTTTACTAGGCATCGGTATCAGTGTCACGTACTAAACAAGCATTTAGCCTATGGATTTTCCATACTGTTCTTGCAACTACAAACCTTTGGTTTTGGGTCTTGGTCTGTTCCAGCACTGATAGGCCAGTAAATGCACTCCTGGCTTGTGTCCTCAGTATGTTATTCTGCAGCACAGCATTACTGTTCCCAGGCCTGGACACTGAACACAGGGTTATACATTGTCCTATGTCTCCAATGGAGGGATTACCCATTTTGTGGACAACAACCAGCTAACAATAAGCCTCAATTAGTGCTACCCCCTAAGGAGCCGCTGAGTGTTGGGTCCCCATATAGTCTGCACAGCCAGGAGACACACATTTCCCACTTTCATCCAGACACAAGAAAACAGTCCATGGGCTTGTTATTTTTAGTTTTTTTAGGGATTTAAACTTGGATAGGGTAAAGTGGTTATGGGATGCCCAACATGACTCGAAGAACAATAAAATTGGGAAAACTTCCTTCTCTGGCACACTGCAACAGCAGATATTTGACTGTGTTCCAGCCGGAACAGCAACAGCTTTTAGCAAAGTAATCCTCTCCTATGAATCCCCGAGTGGATTTTTGTCAAGTGACAACTTGTAGGAGCTCTTGGTCCCCTTAGTCAACAAAATACCAGCCCATCTGGTATGGTATCTGATCCCATGACAAGGGATTAGGTATGCAATAAACTGTCCTTTGAAGACTGCATCTAGCAGACTTCTCCCGTATATATCCTGGAGATGTAGAGGTACTCACTCTGTCCTTGTCCTGCAGCTATGGACAGAACTGCTGTTAGGCCCTTCTGCTGGGCGTGTTACTCTCTAAACTTTGCAGGCTGTCATGAAGTGGAATAATGCCCTTACAGGATGTCTTCAACTTACAAGTAGACCTTAATGCACTATTTAATTTGGCAACTAAGTGATAAATTAAGTTTAATGTTGATGTAAAGTTATGCACTAAAACATGCATAGATTATACCTTCTAGAATCTAGATGGATATTAACTGAAGAGTCAATGGTTGAGAAAGACCTGGGTGTTCTGGTAGATCATAAGCTTAATATAAGCATTCAAGGCCAAACTTCCGTCCCTAAAGCTTGTAAAATAAATGTTTGCCTTCCTCTGGAGCCTCTGACTTAAGGCATAAGGCTTAATTTATTGCTGTGACATCATCACACTGGGTGTTCTGCTGATGAGGGAGGTACAAGCTTATGATTTACTCCCAGGGCTTATCTGACTAATAGTGTTAGATGTTCGGCTGTTGAGCATGTTTATGCCATCTACGATGAAAGGGCTTGTTCACACTTGACTAAATTCCCAACGCTTAACAAATGGTCCTGTAGCATTAGTATGGGCATTAGACTCACACTAATGAACTTTAGTATGGGTGTTAGACTGTCATTTTACACGCATTAACGATAAGTTAAAGATAGTCATGAAATGCCCTATGGGCAGTTTTTAAGCGTTTGATGAGCATCAACCACCCTGGTGGTCTGATTTTGTCTGATGTTTGAATGTCCAGCTCTATTCACAGCCTTTGATGCTGTTTGGTGATTTACAAAGATACGTTCGGCAATGTTCCAAACTAAGTTCAGGAGATGTATAAAAGTTGTCTGTTATGCAATAGCCCTTGTTTAGCAATGGCTCAATCAGTGAAAGAACGGAAGATGTTGTCATTCCATAGTTGCTGTATATTGGATTGAATTTTGCTCCTTTTCCAGTTTATAGGACTGAATTCCAAATGTAGTCAGTTGACAATTCCCATAGCATGCAGTATTTTATGCCAAATCGTGCTCTCTTTGATGCAATGTATTTTAGGCCATTAGACTTTCACCTATGCTGACATCTCTTTCTGGCACATAGCTCCATTGGAAATTCTTTAGAATCATTTGAACAACTTCCCAACTTTTCTTTAGTTTTGGTGCAGGATTAGTAGTTTCATCAAATTCTTCATTGTTTTTAACCACATAACCCCCGGACCATATTGCTGCCCAATGACCAGAGCACTTTTTGTGATTCGGCACTGCGTCACTTTAACTGACAATTGTGCGGTCGTGCGACGTGGCTCCCAAACAAAATTGGCTTCATTTTTTTCCCAGAAATAGAGCTTTCTTTTGGTGGTATTTGATCATCTCTGTGGTTTTTATTTTTTGCGCTATAAACAAGAATAGAGTGACAATTTTGAAAAAAATGCAATATTTTTTACTTTTTGCTATAATAAATATCCCCCAAAAATATATAAAAACACTTTTTTTTCCCTCAGTTTAGGCCGATACATATTCTTCTACATATTTTTCATTAAAAAAATAAATCATAATAAGCGTTTACTGATTGGTTTGCGCAAAAGTTATAGCGTTTACAGAATAGGGGGTAGTTTTATGACATTTTTTTTATATATTTTTTTTACTAGTAATGGCGGCGATCAGCATTTTTTTTCAGTACTGCGACATTATGGCGGGTATTTTGGACACTTTTGACACATTTTTGGGACCATTGCCATTTTTTTAGCGATCAATGCTATAAAAATGCATTGGATTACTATAAAAATGCCATTGGCAGTGAAGGGGTTAACACTAGGGGGCAGGGAAGGGGTTAAGTGTGTTCCTGGGTGTGTTCTAACTGTATGGGGGGGTGACCTCACTAGGGGAAATCACTGATCTTCTGTTCATACATTGTATGAACAGAAGATCAGCGTTTCCCCCGCTGACAGGACCGGGAGCTTTGTGTTTACACACAGCTCCTGGTCCTTGCTCTGTAACGAGCGATCGCGTGTGCCCGGCGTAGATCGTGCCCGCCGGGCATGCGCATGGGACTCAGGGGCGAGTGGGGGGGCGCACACGCCGGCTGCTGGCAGCGCGCACACGCCCCCCTAGTGGCCGCTTTAGAGCGGACGTATAGCTACGGGCTCTCGCCCAGGAGAGCCGACCTGCCGCTGTAAAATGACGGTGGCAGGTCAGCAAGCAGTTAAAGTGTAAATATTTAATGATCTGGGAAAACCTGTACTCTGACACGATCGTGCCAAAGAATTGAGTGGCTAATATTTTATTAGTTGACCAATACCACTTCTGTAAGGGATTTCCCCACCACTCCCTGAAGTATTATTAGGCCCAGAAATGTCCAAATGTCAGCTATGGTCACTGGTTCCTACTTTCTGCTTCTTGGAAACTTCTGCACATCACTGAGCTCAGTTACAGAATCATCGCTGTCATCACTTTCAGTGTCTGATGACGAATTTCCCCACAAATCACTATTGCTCAATTCTGCAAGTGATTCAAATTCACTATCGCTGTTTTATTTTTGATGCTATGGACAATATCAAGTTTCCAGGCAGTAAGGCGGCGTACACACGACCGAGGTTCTCGCTGGAAACCAGCGAGAACCTCGCTGGGAAGCTGCATTCCAGCGAGGACCTCGGCCGTGTGTACGCTCTCGGCGAGCTTCCCGTCGGGAAGCCCGTCGAGCAGAAATAGAGAGCACGCTCTCTATTTGCTCGACGGCCCGCCTGGAAGAATGGCTGGTTGCCATTCCCGACGGGCGGGTCGCCGATTTCGACGGCCGGCAGGGAACCTCGACGGGCGGAACGATGTGTTCTGCCCGTCGAGGTTCTCTGCCATGTGTACGCGGCCGTAGAATGGTAAAAGTGCAGGCAGGGCACTGGTCAAAGCACTAGGGACAAAATTGAGGTCAAATGATTTGATACAGTAATGTAATCCTAACAGATTACAATGTATTGTGTGTGTGTTATGTTTTGTACTTTTTGAATTTGGCGCCGGTTCCGCCCCCATGCATTGTGACGTTTGCAAGGAACGGAACCGGAAACACTGATGCATCGGGCGGAGGATCCAGCTGGAAGACACAGCGTGAATACATTGCAGGATGCTAGGGACAAGGTAAGTACCTGTACATATGTAAATGTCGAAAAATCTGCGCTACCCCCACTGTGGTCAAAAACATTAATGAACTCCAAACAATAAATAATTAATGCCACAAAGTGCAAAAAAACTGTGTGTGCAACTGCTCATAAAAAATTAGTGAGTAAGGCAGAAACCTCCTAAAAAACACAAACAAAAAAAAAATATATATTCACTCTATAAATATGACTGGTGCTGCATTTAACAGTTTAGCCGGAATATACAGCAAAAAGGAGAAATGTCAAAAATAGGTACAAATGCGCAACCTTTAAAGTGCAAATAACATTGCAGGTGAATAAGCTTAATTTAGAGCGTTCAGTGTAATAACATAAACCAATTCCAAACAAAGTCCACTTGGAGGTGGCTAAAAACACAGCCAACTGTGATCAGTGGTATGGGTATGAAGCACTCTTCGTTCAGACTGCAGAAATGGTGTATAGAAAAGCCGCTTAAAGGATCTGATGGATCCCTGTCACAGAGATCATAAGGGCTCAGTGAGTCTCCACAGGACTCCACGGCAAATGATCGTTTTCTCCTCTAGTTCGAACCATTCTTGCTTCACCAAACAGCGTCTGGACCAGGTGCATGCGATCGTGCCTCCGACAGGATTACTCCTGGCGTTTGATAATCACTCCCGGCACAGGACGTATTGTAGAAGGGTATAGTGGGGGAAGAAATAAAAGGCTTCTTGGTGCAGTATATCAAAAATAGAACGTCCCTTTATTTTGATATTTCAGGGTGCTGACATCCAAACAAACTTTTCATGTAGTAAAACAGTTTAAAAAAACTGCTGTCATCCAGCCGCGGCTCAAGCCAGTCAGCTGGGGGCGTGGTGACGTCAGATAGTGTTGCTCTGCCCGAAGCTGCGTTTCTCCATACGAGGCTTCGACAGGAATAGGAGGCCTACATGAAAAGTTTGTTTGGATGTCAGTACCCTGAAATATCAAACGGAATGACCCGTGACAGACTGAGATTCTCCTATATCTAGGGTCACCTTATGTCCACTAGGGCCATAGGGTGACAAAGAAATTATATCATGTATTGCAGAAGATGTGACATTAATAATACTTCATATGGCAGGATACTGAGATATCAAGGTGTTCCTACTAGACATCTGCTTTTAAAATGCTAAGTGAAGCCGGGCTTGTGAAATACATTTTCACTCTGTTGAAAAGGTGCTAATTACATTGTCTTCTGGAAGACCTTTCCATTTAGATGTATTGAATTAGCATGTCAATTATGTTTAGGAATGTATTGATACTCAGAGGTAAGAACCCTCCCTTTAGAGACAGTACGTCTGTCTAGATAATGTGATTGAGGTTCCCTTTCTGTGTGTGAAGATTATCTGTGATTGTGTATTATTCAAAAGGGAAAATCATTGTGTGATAGTATTTGGTTTTGATGTCATTATCTCAAGGAATGTATCCCGTCAGTATCGGTGCCGACATGTCTAGCTACTGATTAGATAATTAGCCTCAGTGTGTGACTAGGGGTTTGGGGACTGCATTGTTCTGTGATTAACTGTACTGTATAAAAAACCTGATAAAAAAACATTAAAGTGTTCATACATTTGGAAACCAGAAGATAGAGCAGTCAGTCTCATTTTCTGGGGAATTGATATGGATCGTGTATGTAGGATTGTCGGAGTGTGTCGGATAAGCTTGTCGTGGTTGGATAGAAGGTCGTAAACGGTGGTGACCGTTACAAAAGGGACGTTCTTTTTTTGATATACTGCACCAAAAAGCCTTTTATTTCTTCCCCTACTATGCCTTTCTACAATATGTCCTGTGCCGGGAGTGATCCTGTCCGTGGCACGATCGCATGCACCTGGTCCAGACGCTGTTTGGTGAAGCAAGAGCGGTTCAAACTAGAGAAAACGATTGATTGCTGTGGAGTCCTGTGGAGACTCGCTGAGCCCTTATGATCTCTGTGACAGGGATCCATCAGATCTGGTAAGCGGCTTTTCTATACACCATTTCTGCAGTCTGGACGAAGAGTGCTTCTCACCCATACCACTGATAACAGTTGGCTGTGTTTTCAGCCACCTCCAAGTGGAATTGGTTTATGTTTTTACACTGAACGATCTAAATTAAGCTTATTCACCTGCAATGTTATTTTCACTTTAAAGGTTGAGCATTTGTACCTATTTTTGACAAGTACCTGTACATGGATCATGCCCTGTAATTCCGAATGTGGCTCAGGGTTACTGCTTTTGGTACTGAAAATTAACCCCGAGCCACACTCGGGATTACCGCCAGGGAAGTTAAGGTGCATTAAAACTGCTCCTCGAATGCCTATTCCATTACAGTAAACTAACTAATCTTAACGATCCGCAACCACACTGCAACTGCCTGCCAGAGAAATTGTGATGTGTTACCATAGACTTGTGTAGGAATGTGGGGACACTTTTGTGGCCACTTTGAACGCTAATGATCGAGGTATAGTCCTGAACTATGAGGCTAGCTCCACGACCATTAATTTCTTAGGTTTGGAAATTGCAGCCATCAACTACCACTTGGAATTTAAGACATAATTCAAGCCTACGGACAGGAATGGCTGTATCTCAGTGGACAGTTGCCATCATAGCCAGCGACGACGCTGTGGTGATGCCTCGCTCCCGGGAGCGGGAGCTCACATTACGTGCACCGCTGGTATTGCGTGGCTTTCCCGGTCGGTGATTGGCTGAGGATAGTTTTCTGCCTCCTGCTTACATTTTGCAATTCTCCCATTGGCTGTTGCGGCAGTCACTCATTTTACCCCATGACGCAGTGGGCACATGTTTCCGGTTATGATGCAGTGGCGCCACGTTCCTGGCAGTGGGAACACGAGCTCATATGACGTACGTCGCCGTGATTCTGTGACCCTTTAGGCCGTGATTGTCCAGGCAGTAACCATGCCTCTTGTTGCTATTTAGTAATGTTCTCATTGGTTGATATGCCTGAGATTCACTCCTTTCCCATGGTGAGGTTTGGAGTGCATACTGCGATGCACTTTAACCTTTGGTGTTTTATACATTGCCTTTTAAAGCCTGTTTTCACAATTTGATGTTCCTACTTGTTCTTAGGCCTTTATGATTGTAGAACATGTCATATTTTTTTACATATTCTTATATTATTCTCCCTTCTCTATTCCGATTGGCATCGAGGCTTGAGCGGCACGCCGGTTAGTCCACTTCCAGCCTCGCCATGTTTGCGGGTGGATCCTTCTTCATAGAGTATATTAATACAGTAACGATGTAGATAGAGATATGCCCCTGTTGACCAATTGTGTCAAAACGCGTCGGCCCAGCATTTTTTGTATCCCACATTGCTTTTATACCATTTTTATATCTTCCTGATCACTTTTATTATATGTCATTCTGATGACTTTTTTGTATAAATAAACCCTTTGGTTGACCTGCATCATTTGGAGCATTTTTTCATATTCTTTTGACGAGAACGATAATTGGGGATTCATCACTCCAATCCATTGGACCCTGCTTTCCATACGACATTGGACCCTGATTAACCTAGGATCTAAGCCTAACTGACCTACTGTCATATGACATGTGTGTCCATCTCAGCTGGTAAGAGTACTCAACTTATTTATCCCTGAGAAGCTTTAAAGTGACCACAGGCAACATCCTATCCCTCTATCCAAGTATATGGAGCCATCCTGTTTTGGAAGAGGACTGTTTCATCTTCTTTGCCTCCGTGGACTATATTTTGTGTTCCATCACATTATATAATCTATTGTGTTCACTTTGTTACTGGACTTATATTAGTTGCAACATACATACCATCTTCCTTGTCTCTGTGGATTATATTTTGTGTCTTATTATATTACAATTTTTTTGTGTTCATTTGGTTAGTCGTAACACATTTACTAGGTATTCACATCATTGTTTATTTTGTGGTTTAGTGGGTCATTACCTCACTCTTGTGTTTTGAGTATACTCATTAGCACTTTCATGCACTTTGTGTATAGTATTAGTCAGAGCTTTTTTTTCTCAGAAAATAGGTGCAGGAACTCAACCACGACCCCGTTCAGATTTCACAAGCAGTAGAAGGGTCTTAAAGGGGTAATAAATACGAGGATTGCATTACATACAGAGTGCAGAGTTCAAGGGGTTACTCACAGAGTGCAGAGCTGTTACTTGTACACACAGAAACCAAACTTCTATGTTTACAAGTGATTGTGGTGAGCAGGCACCTAAGGGTCTGAGCCAGAGGTGGTGGAACTGAGTTCCCCCAAGTTCCCCCTGGAAAAAAAGCCCTGGTATTAGTGCTACACTATTTTATCATATGTTACCATAGACTTAAATGAGGGGCCTTGAAAGGCTTCAAACGCCTCCTGACTCAACATGAGGCTTCAATTTTGACACCACATATTCCCATTGCACACGTTCCTGGATGAGCTCTTTAAGATACCGGGTGCTGTAGCGGCCACCAGCTGGATACTGAAACCTGTGCGATAAGTAGATATTCTCCAGCACACCAAGGGACATCAATTTAGTCCAAACTGTTTTTATTCAAGAAATATCACATCACAAAATGGTATAGTGCAACGTTTCAAATCCATGCAGGACCCCCTCATCAAGCATGTGATAAGTGCACACTGTTGTGCCGGATATTGTCAGCTAAGGCTGTAAATCATGGCAATCTGGCAGTGCTGGGACCCAAAACATAAATGTACATATACCGATCTGGAGAGTCATCTCGGTGTTGCTGATTGCCAAGCAACTAGCTGGGTAAGCTAATCTGTTACAAGATGCCGCTCAATTTTGAAGCAACACAATCCTAAGGCCGCGTACACACGAGGAGACATATCCGATGAAACCGGTCCGACAGACCGATTTCATCGGATATGTCTCCTGGAGATTTTGGTCTGATGTGTGTACACACGATCAAACCAAAATCCCCGCGGACAGACATCGCGGTGACGTGGCGGTGACGTTGACGCCGCCACGCCACCAAACCAGGAAGTAAAATACTTCCAAGCATGCGTCGAATCTATTCTGCGCATACGGGAGATTTCGGTCCGCTGGTTAGGCGTACTAACCAGCGGACATATCCGACAGACGGGTTTCCAGCAGACAGATTTTAAAGCATGCTTTAAAACTTTTGTCTGCTGGAAACCTGTCTGCTAGCCTGTACACACGATCGAATCTGTCCGCAGAAACTGGTCTGCGGACCAGTTTCAGCAGATATATTCGATCGTGTGTACGCGGACTAACACTTCATGTTTTGATAGTGCAAACAGCACTGTGTGCTGCCTATTGTAACTTGTGCATAGGCATTTGAGGGACGTTTTTAATGCCTCTCAAATGCCTCTCAAACTCCTGCTTTTAATGCCAGTGTGAACTTATCTAAGTGTTTTTAATCTGTTTAATCCATGAAACAAAAGTTTTTATGGAAAGCACTATGATTACTTTGTTTCTACTTGGATTATGCTATGGTTATGCTATGCTGCAAGCAGATTAACCATTTGCTGTCCGACCCATAGCAGATTTACTGCTACAAGGCAACTCTCCTGTGCAGAATCGCGCATATATACGTGATTGTGTTCTGCCACCAGCCTGCTTCTGCTGTGATTACTGTATTTATTGGCGTATAACACTCACTTTTTTACCCTGAAAATAGCGGGTAAACTGTGCCTGCATGTTATACGCAGGGGGCTGTGGAAGTTTTTTTTCCTGAAACTTCCCTCCTAAAGGGTGCGTGTTATACGCCTGTGCGTGTTATACGCCGATAAATACGGTAATCACAGCAGAAGCTGATCACTGGATGTCTCCTGGCACCCTCCAAAAACACACAGAATGGAGAATTGCCTATGTAAACAAGGCAGATCTATGTTCTGACAGGGGGGAAGGGATGGATTTTGTGTCCCTACAAGCAGGGAATAAAATCCATCTCTTCCCCTAGTAAAAGCAGCACATACAGTACACAAAACAGGCACATAGTTAACGCTTTGGTAGCCCTAGATGTTTAACCCCTTCTTAGCCAGAGTCATTAGTACAGTGACAGTGCACTGATCCCTGCATTATTGTCACTGATTCCCACAAAGTGTCAGTTAGTGTCCAATTGTCCACCACAATATCGCAATCCCGCTGATTGCCACCATTACTAGTATAAATAAATAAAATAAATAAACATTCCATAAATATATCGCCATACCGTACCACTTCCTGACCAGGCCATTTTTTTTAGAAACGGCAAAGCGTTACTTTAACTGACAATTGCGTGGTCATGCAAAAATATGTAGCAGAATACAAATTGGCCGAAGTTTCCGGAAAAAAACTTTCCACAGCCCCCTGCGTATAACACGCAGGCACAGATTATCCTCTATTTTCAGGGTAAAAAAGTGAGTGCTATATGCCAATAAATACAGTAATTGATAAGAGGGGGTGTATAGAATTTATACCACTGCACAATTAGTTCCTATTTGTAATCTTAAAGCATTGCACTACCAATAACATTTAGTTGCCAGATTGAGACCCAGTTAAGTGAGGGTCCAGCTGAAACTGCAACCTTTGCAAACTCTGCTTCTGCACCACAAAAGCTAGCACTCTCTATAGACTCAGACACCAGGATTCTCATATCATCTCCATATTGTACTGCACAGGAGCAAATTCCCATAATAGATATGTTGGCTGTAGAACAAGATTATTTATGCTACTGACTTAATAAGGGCCTGAGTTCTAGGGGAGAAGGGAACGGAATATAGTACTGATTACTGACATACTGAATTTCACTAAATGAGTTTATAATGCATTAAAATGTTGTCCTGAGGCACTGTGAGCCTGTTATTAAGGGTGCATTGAACTCTGATAATGAACTTCACACACAAGTCAACAGCTTTAGGAGAACTTTGAAATGTACCAAAGATTGTGAGATCATTGAAGACTGAAGACTAACAAGCACATTGAAAGTCAGAGGGTTTTCCAGAAATGGGTAACAAGAGTGTTATTGAGTGAAGGGCTGGCATGAAAGCTTTATAATGAGTATTCTCAATACTGAGAGGTCTAAAGAGAGCGGTCTGATGACAATCTCATGTATCCCTGTACGAGTGATACATCTATAATGAGCACAGGCTATACTGAATCACTAGTGTGAGAACGTCTTAACATGGATAACCGATTGCTTGATTCCCTGGGGATAATCCATATCGCAGGTAACTCTACCTGTCCAATGTGTTTTTGCTACATGTTAGTTCACAGTGTTGATCTGAGTTTAGTGTCTTTAAAAATAAATTAAGGATTTAAATATAACATGATAGCGTGCAACACAGCACGGGCTGTTTATATTAAAAAGGTGAATCCGCAGGCAGATTTCATTTGTTTACCCGTAAGTTGCCCGTGTTGTAAAGCTATGAAGCTGTGAAATTTGGGTCGACTGCAAGAAAATCGAACACGATAGAAAACATAGAAAATTTACGTGATCTGGGAGGAGTGGCATCGTCGTGAGGATCCACCCTGAGCCATGGGTCGAGCCCCCCCCCCCCCCTTACCACTCTCCTTCTCCCCTTATCTCCCTGCATCTGCAGTCCCCCCTTTTCTTTTCTTTTTTTTTTTTCTTCTTTCTTTTCTTGTTTTTTCTTCATTTCTCTTCTGACCCTTTCCTTCTTATTGTTGCTGTGTTATTTGTCCCTGTTATGCAGGCGTTTCTTTTACGAGTGCTATGATCTAACATATGGCAGAATGTGCTTGTGGTTTGGTTGCTTACGTGAGGAGCCGTCAAGCTTCCCCTGATATCTGCCTTGTAATGTGCTGAAATATGCTATGCACTGTATTTTCTACTGTTCTGCTGAAGTTTTTGTACAATTTTCTCTGCGGCACGGGGGTTATTTGAAAAAAAGAAAACATAGAAAATAAAGCCAACAATTTAGAGGGGGTGCATTTTTAACCACTTGCCTACCGGGCCAATTCTGGCCCTGGAATAAGGAGGGGCCATCCCAAAAGTGTTTCCACAAAGTTGGGAGCAATAAATTGTCCAAAATATCTTGGTATGCTGACACCTTAAGAGTTCCCATCCCTGGAACTAAGGAGCCAAGCCCAACCCCTAAAAAACAACTCCACACCATAATCCCCCCTCCATTAAATGATTTGGACCAGTCTACAAAGCAAGGTTCATAAAGACATGCATGAGTGAGTTTGGGGTGGAGGAACTTGACTGGCCTGCACAGAGTCCGGACCTCAACCCCAAAGAGCACCTTTGGGATGAATTAGAGTGGAGACTGGAAGCCAGGCCTTCTCGTCCAACATCAGTGCCTGACCTCACAAATGCGCTTCTGAAAGAATGGTCAAACATTCCCATAGACACACATCTAAGCCTTGTGAACAGCCTTCCCCGAAGAGTTGAAGATGTTTTAGCTGCAAAGGGTGAGCCAAATCAACATTGAACCCTATGGACTAAGACTGGACTGCCATTAAAGTTCATGTGCGTGTAAAAGTAGGTGTCCCAATACTTTTGGTAATATATTGTATATATAGATATATATCTATCTATCTATCTACAGGGAGTGCAGAATTATTAGGCAAGTTGTATTTTTGAGGATTAATTTTATTATTGAACAACAACCATGTTCTCAATGAACCCAAAAAACTCATTAATATCAAAGCTGAATATTTTTGGAAGTAGTTTTTAGTTTGTTTTTAGTTTTAGCTATTTTAGGGGGATATCTGTGTGTACAGGTGACTATTACTGTGCATAATTATTAGGCAACTTAACAAAAAACAAATATATACCCATTTCAATTATTTATTTTTACCAGTGAAACCAATATAACATCTCAACATTCACAAATATACATTTCTGACATTCAAAAACAAAACAAAAACAAATCAGTGACCAATATAGCCACCTTTCTTTGCAAGGACACTCATGCAGCCTGCCATCCATGGATTCTGTCAGTGTTTTGATCTGTTCACCATCAACATTGCGTGCAGCAGCAACCGCAGCCTCCCAGACACTGTTCAGAGAGGTGTACTGTTTTCCCTCCTTGTAAATCTCACATTTGATGATGGACCACAGGTTCTCAATGGGGTTCAGATCAGGTGAACAAGGAGGCCATGTCATTAGTTTTTCTTCTTTTATACCCTTTCTTGCCAGCCACGCTGTGGAGTACTTGGACGCGTGTGATGGAGCATTGTCCTGCATGAAAATCATGTTTTTCTTGAAGGATGCAGACTTCTTCCTGTACCACTGCTTGAAGAAGGGGTCTTCCAGAAACTGGCAGTAGGACTGGGAGTTGAGCTTGACTCCATCCTCAACCCGAAAAGGCCCCACAAGCTCATCTTTGATGATACCAGCCCAAACCAGTACTCCACCTCCACCTTGCTGGCGTCTGAGTCGGACTGGAGCTCTCTGCCCTTTACCAATCCAGCCACAGGCCCATTCACCTGGCCCATCAAGACTCACTCTCATTTCATCAGTCCATAAAACCTTAGAAAAATCAGTCTTGAGATATTTCTTGGCCCAGTCTTGACGTTTCAGCTTGTGTGTCTTGTTCAGTGGTGGTCGTCTTTCAGCCTTTCTTACCTTGGCCATGTCTCTGAGTATTGCACACCTTGTGCTTTTGGGCACTCCAGTGATGTTGCAGCTCTGAAATATGGCCAAACTGGTGGCAAGTGGCATCTTGGCAGCTGCACGCTTGACTTTTCTCAGTTCATGGGCAGTTATTTTGCGCCTTGGTTTTTCCACACGCTTCTTGCGACCCTGGTGACTATTTTGAATGAAGCGCTTGATTGTTCGATGATCACGCTTCAGAAGCTTTGCAATTTTAAGAGTGCTGCATCCCTCTGCAAGATATTTCACTATTTTTGACTTTTCTGAGCCTGTCAAGTCCTTCTTTTGACCCATTTTGCCAAAGGAAAGGAAGTTGCCTAATAATTATGCACACCTGATATAGGGTGTTGATGTCATTAGACCACACCCCTTTTCATTACAGAGATGCACATCACCTAATATGCTTAATTGGTAGTAGGCTTTCGAGCCTACACAACTTGGAGTAAGACAACATGCATAAAGAGGATGATGTGGTCAAAATACTAATTTGCCTAATAATTCTGCACTCCCTGTATATATATATATATATATATATATATATATATATATATATATATATATATATATATAAAGCCAATGGCCCTGGTACACCCTGAAAGATTAGATTTTTCCTAATCGTTATAACAAAAAAAATTTTTTTTGAATGACCAGGATAAACGATTAATTGTTCTCTTTTATTCATAGTCCATAATGGGTAATTTAAGTTGCATTAATCTGTCCCTTTCACCACCCATATTTTTTACTTTAATTAAAATGTATTTTTGATGAAGGCAAGTTGGCATGATTCATTTTTCTTTCACATATTAAAGGAAAGATCCATTAGCACCACCATCCTCAATGTAGAATCTATGAAAGGTGTCAGGTCAAAAGGGTTCCTCTGTTTAATGAGGTCAATCTAATTGTTTGCGCATGCTTTTACATTGAGTAATATGTGGATTATAAATGACACATGCCCCCTCTTCTGTTTAATAGATTACCATATACTGAAGAAGTCTCATGTTAAGCCCTTAAAGCATCTTAATCATTTAAGGTCACTAATGCTCATAAATATGTTGTATCTTATTAAGGCATAAGGTTATTAAAATACTGAAAAAGCTAAGCTGGTTTCACACTACAAAACACTAAGGCATAGCCCGAATAATAAATTCACTTTAAAAAAATCCAGCCAGCACAGCTAACAATTGTCACTTATGTACAGCCATAATATTTGTCCAAGATGAAGATTGTTCCTTCAGGTATATTCAGTGACAAGGTCTGAAATTCTGTTATTGTACCAATAAATGCACTACATCTTTGATACAAAAAAAGTGCAGGATATGAGCAATAGAAATGTGTCTAC
The DNA here is from genome assembly GCA_029574335.1 of Rana kukunoris. Taxonomy (NCBI): domain Eukaryota; kingdom Metazoa; phylum Chordata; class Amphibia; order Anura; family Ranidae; genus Rana; species Rana kukunoris. The sequence goes on along the minus strand of CM056058.1, from coordinate 90,671,452 downwards.
AGTAGAGTGAGCTATTCAGTGCTGATCCTGGCCTCCCTGGGGCCCTAAGCAAAATTACATGTCACATTAAAGTAAGGGGGGGATTGGCATTGCCGACATTGACATATGTCACATTAAAGATTAACGTTTTTTTCAACCCGATCATTAAAACGGCCTTGCCTACACACGATCATGAAATAAAAATGCTCTAGCAAAGAAAAGCAACACGTACGGCGGCACTATAAGGCTGCATTCACACCTTAGCGCGGCGTTTTGTACCGCTATTTGCCGCGACAAAACGCGTCGTTTCTAACCGCGGACGTCATTGTCGGCTATGCCGAACGCCGAAGCCGCCAGATAAAAAGGGTCCGGGACTTGTTTGAGCTTCACGCGATCGGCGTTTGGCGTGAAGATGTGAACCATCTCCATAGAGATTAATGTTATTTCTCCCCTCCAGCGTATCTGAGCATCGCGCTTCAGGCGACAAAACACTCAGGTGTGAATGGAGCCTAAAGGGGAAGTTCCATTCGGATGACGCCACCCTTTGGGCTGCTATAGCTGATTCCGTGTTAGTAAAAGACGATTAGCGCTTTTCTGTCTGTTACAGCGTGATGAATGTGCTTACTCCATTACGAACGCTAGTTTTAGCAGAACGAGCGCTCCCGTCTCATAACTTGCTTCTGAGCATGCACGTTTTTTTCGCATCGTTAAAGCCCACACACGACCATTTTTTACAACCTGAAAAACGTCAACGTTAAAAACGTTGTAAAAAAATAGAGCATGTTCGAATTTTTTTTGCCCATTTTTTTAGAACCCGAAAAATGCTCTGAAGCCCACACACAATTGTTTTTAATGACATTAAAAAAACTTCATTTTTTAGAACCCGAAAAAAAGGTTGTGTGTACGCGGCATTAGAGACAGATTAGTGTAGGACTTGAAGGCACAGGATAGACTCTTCAAGTAGATATAAACCTTTACTGAACAGCCTTTAGGTAGCAAACTGACATATATCTTGAGGAATTTGAGGGTTTTTACATCTTAGCTGATGATCAGCATACACTACACCCACAGCAGGTTGCATGTGTCTTTCACAGGGCATTTTCCTCATTTTTGTTGGCTACTTTTTACTTTTCACAGTCTGTTCCTGGTCACATGCACTACAGGCACAGCAAACTGAGTTTTTCCCAAGGCATTTTTCCTCATTTTTGTTGGCTGCAACTTTATTTTAAAGCTCATTAAAAACAGTGTAATATGTCTGTGCAATGTGCATCTGCTCAGAAGCTTATTTTTACTTTGGGAGACAGGGTGATTTACAGGCAAGAGATTGGGCGAATGTTGTCACCCCATAGCACAAAGTGCCCAGGCAAGGACCTTTTTACCAAAATCACCAGCTGCTAAAGCAGGGGTCTCCAAACTTTCTAAACAATGAGGCAGACTCCTATCATCCAGACTTTAGGGGGGCCGAACTGTGGCCATCAGGAGTACAAAATCCTCTATCATTGGTGTCATTGGATCCCATCATTGGTGTCATTTGGAAGAAAGTCTGCCCCATAAGTGGGAGGAATTCTGCCCCATCATTGGTGTCATTGGGAGGAATTCTGCCCTATCATTGGTGTCATTGGGAGGAATTCTGCCCTATCATTGGTGTCATTGGGAGGAATTATGCCCTTCATTGATGCCAATGAATAAAAAGGCACCCCAAGGGCCAGATAAAATCAAGAAAAGGGCCACATCTGGCAGTTTGGAGCCCACTGTGCTAAAGCTAAACCAGTTCGATGGTGTGTATGGCCCATCAGACCGTTGTCCGTCGGACCAAAGTTTTAAAACATGCTTTAAAACCTGTCGGATGGAAACCTGTCCGTCGGACAGGTTTGATGGTTAGTACACAAATGCATCGGACCAAAAACTCGCGCATGCTTAGAATCAAGTCGACGCATGCTTAGAAGCATTGAACTTCGTTTTTTCATCACGTCGTTGTGTTCTACGTCACCGCGTTCTGGTCTGATCGGATTTTGGTCCGATGGTGTGTACGCACATCAGACCATTAGACAAGTTCAGAGTTTTCTGATGAAAACGGTCCGTCGAAAAAGTTTCATCAGACCGGTCTGATCGTGTGTACAGGGCCTAAGAGGCCAGATGAGGTGGCATTGCAGGGAACCATAAAGGTGTCAGCCTGTACCAGGCTGTACACAAACAGTGTGGACTTCTTCTCAGACTATGGGCCTTGGGCCTATTCTGTAACTGCTACTGGAGCACTAAGATGTAAGTGACAGTCTTCCCTACCCCTGGTCAAGCTATCAGCCAAAGGCAAAGGGTACAGAAAGTTTGCCAACTATCAGGATGGGTACTGGGTGTCACAAGGTCCCCTCAAGATGGGGGTGGCAGGGAGGAAGGAGGTATGGAGTCGCTATAAACCAAGTCACAATGTTGTATTGGCTCACAGTTCCCTTTAAAAGAATAATGCTAAAGAATCTGTTCCTCTTGGTCTCCACTCATATTGGTTGGATATTAGGAACCAGAAGTTGTACATTAAGAGGTCAGGCATGATGATACAGGCAGGGAACCACCATGATGTCTGCCTGTAACAGGCGATACACAACAGTGCGGACTTCTGCACACATCATGTAACTACTGGTGGGCCACTGCGGATGTGATAAGTAGATAGATAAGTAGATCTTCCTTGACCCTGGGCAAGCTGCAGACGCCAGCTTAAGTGCTGGCCATACATTATACAATTTTCTTATTCAATTTCCCTTAGATTTACCTTCAGCTATGTAGTGCAAGTGCTTTCCTGATTGCATACAAATTGAAAGTGTTTAGGTTTGACCTCATATGGTTTTGGTAAATCTAAAAGAAAATTGTATAATTTATGACCAGGCTTAGTATACTATAACCACTGTATTAGCATATGGAAATAGACACCAGGCTATGTGACTGTAAATAAAGTAAGTATATTACTGCAAGGCAAAATAAATGAACTGCTTAAAGTGATAAACAGGTAAATAAATGCGCTTGAATGCAATGAGCTATGAGCACACTGGTAAAGGGCAGTGTAAACATTGAACTGTATAAATTAATGAACAGTATAAACAGCTAGGAGCAATCTCACAGTATCCCCTACTATCAGAGCGCATTCTGTATATATCCCCTTAAGTGTACGCAGGAATATATATGTTCTGTATATTCTGTTCTGTTCTGTATATGACTGACTTGCTACTTAAGTCGGTTAATGGTGGGATCCAAACTGTGTGGTGGTGCACTTATTAAAGTCTGTTTAAGAGTCATGCAGCACCCTGGTGTGTGCAGCTCCAGTCTCCAGCAGTAAGATGAAGTTCTCAAAAGCCCAGGAAAAAACTTTCTCAACTCACCTCCTATTACAAAGTGTCCTTGGCTCTTGTAGTTTACTGCCCTCTTCCCTTTCACAGTGCAGCTCTCCTTATGGACTACATTTCCCAGTGTCCTGTGCAGTTGAATCATCCAGGAAGGAGAGGAGGAGCAGCTACATTAGGAAACCTCCTTAAACATCACAGTCTCACCGCTCTGCAGAGCCAGGAGGAAGGGGAAGAATGGGCAAATACGTGCACATGCAGCCTCTCTGCACAGCCAGCCGCAGGGAGAAAAAAAAGCAGGCACGGAAACGCACAGGAATTACATGCTCCTCCTTTTCCTGCCAAGTACCAGATACACTTGCTATCTGCATCTTGTAAGCCTCTGCATAGCAACACACTGTGTAAACCAATAAGGTTGCATTCTTCTGCATAGTTCTTTCGGGCCAACGCTGCTTATCCGTAATGCAGTGTATAGCCTTTGCTCCCGATTAGCTGAGTTAGAAGAGCCAGTAATTTAAAGGAATTGCTACCCAGTCCCTTTGTATAAAATGATGGGTTCACAGCAGTCATATTGTCAGTGTTGGAACTCTTAGTGGAGAGCTGACAATTCTGTATAGGAAGAGATACTTTTTTTTCTGTTTTCAATATTTTATGCCATTGGTACCTGTCCCCCATGGCAGCGCATGTCTTCACATAACTTTTGGGTTGACAATAGCTAGCTCTACAAATGCTCAGCGCTGAATAACAAGATTCAGCTCCCATAGACTTTAACTGAGTTCACCACAAAGTTTGTACACTTTGAACTTTGAGCAAGCTGGGTGAAACTTTTTGCAAACCGAACCCAGGCAGAATTGCACATCCCTCAGCAATACATTTGGGCAAAAAATATAATTTAAATTTGGAAAATATTAAGATATTATAAAATATATATATTAAAAAAAATGAAACCTCCTATTCCCAGTGTACATACAAGCACATGCTTGGATGTACTAATGTATTTAAAATCTTATTGTGTGATAGGTATTAGGCACCCCCATGCATTGCACAGATATAACGATAATTGTAGGTTTACCTTAAAAATGTTGAGCTCTATAGGTTTTCAATGTGTTCCCTATTTACAGTTTCGCATATCATATTTTTTTTTTTACCGTTTCACAAGCCCACAATATTTTGCTAAATCTATTTGATACCTTTTAATCTTTTTTAGTTCCTGGAAAATTTGGAGACTATGGGCCAGATTCAGAAAGACCAGGCGCAAAGCTGCGGCGGCGTAACTTTTCTTATTTATGTTACGCCTCCGAAACTTTACTCGCAAGTGCTGTATTCAGAAAGCACTTGCGTGTAAAGTTGAGGTGGCGTATTGTAAACTGGGTGGCCTAATTCAAATTCGGCGGGTAGGGGGCGTCGCCTATTTAAATTAGGCACGTCCACGCGCCGAACGTACTGCTCATGCGTCGACTATTGTAAAATCCCAGTGCGCATGCTCCAAATTATGACGGTGTTTTCGACGTGAACGTAATCTATGAAAATCCCCATTCACGGACGAGTTACGCAAACGACGTAAACATTTTCAAATTTCCCGCATTCATGACGTCCATACTTAACATAGGATGCGCCTGCTATGGGCAGCTTTATCTTTACGCTGGGAAAACCCTTACGTAAACGGCGTAAAGTGACTGCGTCGGGCCCGCGTACGTTTGTGAATTGGCGTATCTCGCTGATTTACATATTCTCGGTGTAAATCAGCGGGAACGCCCCCGGCGGCCTTTTTAAAAACACATTTAAGATCCGACGGTGTAATACAATTACGCCTGTCGGATCTTCAATGCAAACCGGCGTATCTTGTTTTCTGAATACAGAAAACAAGATAAGGCGGCTCAAAGTGAGTTATGCCGGCGTATCACTGATATGCCGGCATAACTCTTTCTGAATCTGGCCCTATATTGTATTTGTATTAACTATAAAGTTACTGAAATTTTAGAGTTCATCAGATATCCACCAGCAATCCTGATACATACATCTTTTATTCTTTGGACCCTTTACCTTAAAGTGGATGTAAACCCGAAAATTTGTATTTATTTTTTTGATGTCGCAATGTACAGTATAAGATTTCCTATCTGTGCCCCGTCTTTCCACAGAGAGTTAATCCAGCTCTGAGCAATCCTCTTTTATTGTTCAGTGAAATAAAACAGACTTACAAAGAAAAACCTTAGTCTGTTCCGCCCCCTTGCCGTGAATGGACATGCACTAGCCTGGAGACAGGCATTATTTTTTAATTCCCACCGCCACTCCTTTTCTGAAGTCATGTGGTTACTTTTCTAAAATTTTGACTGGATGTTAGTGATCATAGCAGAATTTAGTGTAAGGGGGGTATAGAGGAGGGCAGGGAGTCTACTGACATCACAACTCCACCCACAGAGCCCCAGACAACAGAACCACCCACAGAATCTGCAGTTTTTCAGGTCTGATAACAGACAGAGGGGAGACATTTGACAGGTATATGCTTATAGATCAGTACTATGGCAGTAGTTTATAAAGGATGACAGTGAGTTTACATCCACTTTAGGCAGCTATATCATTTTAGGGGACTTTGATGAATTAAATAATGTACTGTACATTTTAGAATTAGTTTGAAAAAATTATATTTATGAATGAAAAATACAAAATAAAGAGTTCTCATTTCAGCAGAATAAATACTAATTCTTTTCCCCATTTTTCTTGCAGATACTTGGTGCTTGAACATGTATCCGGTGGAGAGCTTTTTGACTACCTGGTTAAAAAGGGGCGACTAACTCCAAAGGAGGCTCGAAAATTCTTTCGACAAATCATATCTGCTTTAGATTTCTGTCACAGCTACTCCATATGGTGAGTCCGAATTTTTTGCTTTCTTATGTGCATTGACGTGCACAACTCTTACCAAAGGTTACTAATATTCACTTTCATAGCCCAGGAATATAAGCTGAGGGATAAAGGAAGGAAGCAAAAGAGTTTTGTCAGAGATATAAGGAAACAAGCAGCTGAAACAAATAGTCAAGTCAAGATGAGGCGCAAAAAGGACAATGACAGAGTTAAAGTAGACTTGTGATGCTGTATGAACAATATGTTGCAAAAAATGGACCAGAGGATATAGGAACTGATCATGTTTTTGAATCATGATTAATTATTATAATTATTTTATTATAGGGTCAATTCACACAAGGGCAAAAGTCTTCTGGGGGTTCATTTAAGGCATACATGTTAACATGCATTAACGTGCGCTGTGTTAAGGCAGCTCATTAATTTAAATCAGCAGCCTAATGTACTGTATTACAATAGACCTAAAATGGCACCCGCTGCATTTCTTTGTATAGCACCGCACTACAACGCGCAGTAGTGTGTTACAGTGTCATAGATTGCTGCCATTCAGATGCACTGTGAAGGTGCTTTGGGGTGCTAATAAGATTGAATGGCAGTTATCGCAGAGCAGTGGTGAGAACGGACCCTTAAAATAAAACCTGTGTTGAGCAAAAGAAGGAGGTTGTCATTGCGGATTTCTCCTTCAAAAATGCTAGTTGCCTGGCTGTCATCTAATTGTTTCAATATTTCCTGAGTCACTGACCTAGAAATTAGCATTTGGATCAGGAATTCTGATTTTGCTCAGACTTCACTTAAAGTGAAGTATTCCTATACTGTATGCCACTGGGACAAATTGTGAGGCTGAATCTTACCATTAGGGACACAGACCACAATAAAACCAGATTCTAACCATACTATCCAAAACGTAAAAAAAAAATGTAGGCCATGCATATCCTTTAGCGCAGGGGTGCCAAACCAGTGGCCCGGGGGTCACATGTGGCCCGCGGAGCCCTCTGATGTGCCCCGCAAACCTTCTGCTCTGGGATGGCTGGTTTGCAAGCCCAGATAGCGGATCACCGATCCATCATCCTAGAGCATCAGTGTTGTGAATGAAGCTGGCGGTAGAGAAAGCAAGCGGTTGCGAAGCAGAGCTGCATAAGTCGATGCTTCCTGGCATATCTGTTCTGCAGTGGTTACTGGGCTGCTTTCAAATTGATCAGCCCGTGCACCGCCTACCTCCAATCTGATCCGCTAAAAAAAAACAGAAGAGGATTCATCCTTTACAACCCCTTTAATGGCAGAGGACTTCCCTAGGAGGAACTATGATATTCCTTGTTTACACTGCGATCACCGGATGTCCTTGTATGTTGTAGATATCTGGCTGCCAGTAGGAAACTCTTTCAGGAAGCTAATAGACACCCTGTAAGGGGAAACCTACTCGTTCTCCTTCTCAACAGGTATCTCTCCCTAATGCTACTACTACTTTTTTCCTAACTGGTGGGGTCTCTGTCCCTATCTTACTCCCACACTGTTGGCACACACATTGTTTATATAATTCTGTGTCAAGATGGCTGCTCAAGTCTTGTGGGATTTCAGTATCTGTAAAGATATGCCGTGCTCCCCAAGACTGCTGCCTGGAGCCCATAGCAGGGGTCAATAAGTCTTCAATAGGCACCTGCCAGCCAGGAGGAAACAGCACAGTGGCACATTCAGGTTGGAGGATTTATTGCAGCCTTCACTTATCCCTTCAAAGATCCTGCAAGTACAGAAAAACATGTGTTGATTTATCAGAAATGCGCTCAGCACCTAAGCCTCGTTGTGGGGCTGATAACACACAGCTTTTTTTTTTGTACTAAGTGGTGTTAACCCCCCCCAAGGCCTTTTGCTATACTTCTAAACCACTCCCACTTACAGATCTCTACAATAGCGAGGCTAATCATTCTGCAGTCTATGATAATAACTAGGAGGGCTAGCCCATGAGATAACGCAGGCAGTGTGTAGGGGATGTCTGACCAGATCAACACATTTTTGGCACACTAATGCCCTGTACACACAATCGGAATTCCGATGGAATTTTTCGTCAGAATTCTTTTCAAGCTGTCTTGCATACACAACGCAGTAAAGTGAAACCCTACGGCAAGAAAAATTAAGTTCAATACTTGCGAGTAGGGTTGTCCCGATACCGATACTAGAAACGGTATCGGGACCGATACCAAGCATTTGCCCGAGTATTTGTACTCGGGCAAATGCTCCCGATGTTTCACCCGATACTTGTACAGTCAGCGGTGATCAGTGCATGGGGAAGTTACAAGCACCGATCACCGCTGTATAGATTTAAAATTAATTTCTCCTCTTCTCTTCTCTTTCTCCCCCGCTGGCGGCTTTCAGCTGCTTTAAAATCAGCGGTGTTCGGTGCTTGTAACTCCCCCATACACAGTCACCGCTGACTGTCTCGTGTCCTTCTCCAGCCCCCCTCCGTTTTGCTGCAGTCTCCCTCCCTCCGTGTCCCCCGCCATGTTTCTCTCTCCCTCTGAGTTCCCCCCCTTGTTTCTGTATCCCTCCGTGTATCCCGCCGTGTATCCCTCTGTGTATTCCTCAGTGTATTCCTTCATGTACCCCTCCGCGTATCCCTCCGTGTATTCCGCCTTGTATCCCTCTGTGTATTCCTCCGTGTATCCCTCTGTGTATCCCTCTGTGTATCCCTCTGTGGATTTCTCTGTGTATCCCTCTGTGTATTCCGCCATGTATTCCTTCAGTGCTCCTCCTCCACCCCCTGGAAATGTCAGGATGGAGAGCTGGGTAGGAGCCGGTAAATCCGGCTCCTTACTGCTCCGAATGTACAGAGTCAGTGATCACTGACTCTGTCTATTCACATAACTGAAACATCATAAACTGTGATTACAATGTTTCAGTTTATAAATAAAGAGAAGACACTGTCTTCTCTCCATTCATTTTCAGCGCAGCTGAGGCTGCTGAGAAAGGGACAGGGGAATCTGTGTCCCTAGTCCCTTTCTCTGTTTCAAATGGGAGAGGTCAGAGGTCTGTTAAGACCCCTTATATCTCACCAAAGCCCCCCCAACAGGGCTGAAAAAAAAATAAAAAAAATAAAGAATAATAATTAAAAAAAAAATTATTGTAGAAAATAATAAAAAAATAAAAGAAAAAACACACTGACACGGTCTACCCTCCCCCCCCCCCCCTAAAAAAAAGAAAGCATTATAAATAAATGAATTGTAAAAAATTAAATACAAATTGTTAAAGATTAAAAAAAAGTATCGGTATTCGGTATCGGTGAGTACTTGAAAAAAAGTATTGGTGCTTGCACTCAGTCTTAAAAAAGTGGTATCGGGACAACCCTACTTGCGAGCATGCGTCGACTTGATTCTGAGCATGCGTGTTTTTTTCTCCGTCGGAGTTCCACACAGACGATCTGAATTTCAGAAAAATAAAACATGTTCTATTTCTAAACTCTGACAGAAAAAAGTCAAATGGGGCCCCCACACGGTCGGAATATCCGATTAAAAAATTCCGCCTGACTTTTTTATCGGTAATTCCAATCGTGTGTACAAGGCATTAGGCGTGATTCACACCTATGCAGGTTGCAGTTTGCATATTCCAGGTGCATTTTGCATTTTTCAATACATGCTTTTGATCCATTGAAGTCTATGGAACCAAAAAACAGAAAAAGGTCCCTGGCCCTTACCATAAAATGCACAAATGTGAACTACATCCATAGGAAACCATGTTAAATGTGTAGTAGTGTGTTTCTGCAAAATTGAAAAGGCAATAAAAAATGCATAGGTGTGAACCAGGCCTTATTTTCAAACAGAAATGCTTCCTATGGTATATTTAAGAGACCATAAGGGAGCTAATGATAGAAGTTTATTTTCAGGGTTTACATACACTAAACATTTTAATATGTTTTCACTTTTGTTGCCATTGCTTTTTAGTGCTAATGCTCTATGCTTAGGGGCAAACAAACTGTATAAATCGGCTATTCTGACTTTCACCAAACTTTCAATACAGATGAATATTTTAACCCATGTTTTTTAAGTGCTAGTGATTTATTCACCACAATTGAATGTTTAGTCAAACTCACGTTCACTGCTTTGTAAATATGCCTCTTAGTGTAGCTCACTGATATATTAAAATTTTTAAATTTTAACGCTGACAAAAATTGGAAACTTCGGTTTTGTTTTTCTCATTTACATTTTTATTGCTACATTTCTGCACACATTTAAGGTTCACAATACAAGAATCTTATTTCTTGTAACATCTTTAATAAAGGAAAATAAAATAAAACATTTCAGTGACACTTTTGTGTTTCTGTTGGGTTGGGTTGGGTTTGCTGTAGTAAACTCTGGCGCATAAATCATCCGCAACTATAAGGCTCCATGCACACTGGAACTAAAAAACGTTGATTCTACAGGCGTTTGACGTTTTTTTCTCCTGCCTCTAGAAGCACTTCTATTGTGCTCTGTGTCTTTGCACATTATTGACTACTACAGGTGTTTTCTGTCTGGGACGTTCAGAGGCAGGAAAAAAAACCTTCTCTATCGTGTTTCCTGGAGGAGTTTAGGAGCTGTAAAAACGTCAGTCTCTCATAAACTCCTCTTATCTCTTCTGAGGCCGGAATCACACTTGTTCAGCAGATCCATTGTGTTTTAGCTGCGAATTTGGAGACCTGGGAGAAGTTACAGGGGAGAGGAGAGTGTGGGGGGGAGTGTATTGAGCTGAATGAGAGAAATTCCTGAAGAGAACTGAACACATCTGCCAATCAGCTGCGTACCCATAGAAGATAATAAGCCTGGAGCTGTGGTGGCTCAACATGATTGGCACTGCGCTGACAAGCCATTCACCTCTGCAGCCAAGGGTTCGGATCCCGGTCTCGGCTACATGTGAATTGAGTTTGGTGGTCTCAGCCCGGCTCCCGGTGGGTGTGCTATGCAAGGTACGCCTGTGCTTAGTACGCCCACCCCCCCCCACAAAAACCACCACACTTGCACGCACACAAAATTGGTTTAAAAAAACACATGCACTTTGGCCATGCGGTCTCATAAAAATAAAGAGAGGCGAAGGACCTACGGGGCTGGCTGGGTGGGCTAGGCCCCCTCACTCCCTCATAGGGGGAGTCCCTCTGCCCCATTGGGGTCCCGTTGGGCCCCAGTTGGGCTCCCAAGAGGAGCAGGTAGGGCGGGGTGAGTGGGAGGCCCCCCTTCACACCCGCCATTGCCACCAGGGGCATGGAGAAGGATGGCGATTGCCTCCGGGGGGAGGGTCTGCCTACTCCCAACTCCTGCAGTCCGGCTCCTCTCTCTCGAGTTCACGCACAAAAATACACTTTAAAAAAAAAAAAAAAAGAAGATAATGGGCCTGAATTCGCACCTGAGCTGCACCGCAAAGCATAAAATCCGCACACAAATTTTCTGCAATGCGCAGTGCGAATGCATCGCACATATGTGAACCAGCCTCATTGAAAACAATGTATTTAGAAATGTTCTGCGTATTAGATGCAGTTTAAGCCGCAACCAATTTGCATAGGTGTGAATCCGGCCTCATAGACTTGCCTAAACTCTCATAGACTCCCCTAAACTTTGTACAATATGCTTTCATTTTGCGTCTTTTATGCCACGTTTTTCAAGCTAAAAACTTTGACGTTTTTTCTCCTCCTAGTGTGCATGGAGCCTAAGGCCACTAGTTTATACCTTTTAAAACACATCACAATCTGATTTATCCCCCTATCATGTTTATTATTTTTTTTCCAGTGCATTTTCTTTGAACCAGACTGCTTTACATGGGGAAAACAATTACATGAGAGTTTAAGAGAGAATACTCAAATTAAGAGAGAATACTGCTATGGAAAAAAAACGTTATTCTACTTCTAACAAATATGGTGAAAAATAATATGAATCTGACCCCAATTTTGAATAGTTGGGGAAAACCCCCTAATACATTATGTCAGTATATACCCTAAAAAAGCATTCAGTCCGCTGAATTGAGCGGGATGGAAGAATCCTCCCTGCTGGGATATTGTATTCTATGAGCGGGACCCTCCGCTATCACTATACACTGATCAGCGGCTGTACCCACGGATTGATAAAACTTTTCCAGCATGTCCCTTTGACTGAAGTTGATCAAATTATCAACTTCAATCGTGCAAGGACAGCGGTCCTGCTGAACCAGCAGAGTTTCCATCAGAGTATGGCCAGCTTAAAGAGGAAGTAAACTCTGATGGGTTTTAATTCCCCTTTATTTCTCTGCAAAGATAAAGCAATAGTAGCCCATTATGTCTCACTTACCTGAAACCGAAGCCTGCGATGTCCCCGCTGGCTGGAATCGTCCATCTTCAGCCCTCTTCCTTCCAGGGCCGTGGACTCCGGCTCTGTGTTTGGCCAGCGTCACGTGATGTCACTCCCGTGCATTGCACATGGTAGCCGCCAGTCACGGCATGACCCCAGCTAGAAGCAGTTGCCCTTTCTAAAGTGCGCATGCGCTGACTACATTGGCGCATGGGCAGAAGAAATGATCGTACAGGGAATTGTAAATATCTCTAATTGTAGATATTTCCAGCCCCTACAGGTAAGCCTTAATTTAGGCTTACCTGTAGGTGAAAGTGGTTGTACAGGAGTAGGCAAAATACACAATACTACATTGGTGCACAAAGTTTTGCATTTACGTCTAGTTCCAGAACAGATTCTGATATCAAGGTTTTTTGAAAGAGTAAGTAGGGATAAGTAAATTGACCCCTGCCTAATGAAAATGTTCCATTGTATTCTGCAGTTTTGCTTGAGGCCTCGTACACACGAGCGAATATGTCCGCTGAAAACGGTCCGATGGACCGTTTCAGCAGACATCTCCGATCGTGTGTATGGGCTAGCGGACAGATTTGTCCACCCGACAGATTTCAAAGCATGCTTTGAAATCTATCGGGTGGGAATGTGTCCGCCCGACATGTCTGCTGGTTAGTACACTTACCAGCAGACATGTCGTCCCGCACCGCCGCCGCGCCGCCGCCGAATAGATTCGGCGCATGCGCGGAAGTGTTTTACTTCCTGGTGCGGTGACGTGACGGCGTCAACATCACCGCCACGTCACCGCGCCGTCCGCCGGCGGGGAATTTGATCCGATGGTGTGTACACGCCATCGGACCAAACTCCAGATCGGACATATCCGATGGAAACGGTCCGCGGACCGTTTTCATCGGATATGTCCGATCGTGTGTACAAGGCCTTAGAGTTCTCTATCCTCTGAACATATTGTTTGTTCTGCTTGCCTATTGCTTCATCAGTAAGCATCAGATTTTTTTCCATTCCTGGAAATTACACATCTTGCTTCATAAAATGTATAGAAGATCTAAACTTTTAATAAATTACAGTAAAACCTTGGTTTGAGAGAGTTTTGCAAGACAAGCAAAATGTTTTAATAAATTTTGCCTTGATATACAAGCAACTTCTTGATATAAGAGTAGCGTCATGTCACAACTGAGTATAACAAAGAAGAGAGGAGCCTCTAAGAGCCAATTCACACAGGAACGACTTTGGATCCGACTTCAAGCCGCCCCTAGTCGCCTCAAGTAACGCTGCATGAGAAAATCAATGTAAGTGAATGGAGCCGTCTTAATGCACACTACTGCAGTTGCTTCAGAAAAGGTTCTTGTACTACTTCAATCCGACTTCTAGGCGACTTGTAGCCAACTTGTACTCATTGATTTCAATTGAAGTCGCCTCAGAAGTCGGATCGCTGTCTTAACAGAAGCAACAATGCAGGAAAACAACATACATTTCTCAGGCAAACCCCTCCCTCCCACAGAGCTGATTGGCCACTGGAAAGCCTCCTGTCTTGAAGGCAACTTGAAGTTGCCTTGTAAGTTGCCTCATGACAAGCTGTGATTCATACTCAAGTCATGTCCAAGTTGCCTCCCAAAGTCGCTCTGGAAGTCGTGTTGCCCCTGTGTGAATGGGGTCTTAGTGTAGCAATATGGTGACATTTAATGAAGGTACAACATTCAGCAACTTGTTGCTACACTTAGAGGCGCCTCTCTTCTCTTTTATACCCTATAAAAAAATGCTTTGATATACAAGTGCTTTGGATTACAAGCATGTTTCTGGAACAAATTATGCTCGCAAACCAAGGTTTTACTGTAGTTTAAAAAGTACATGGGTTAAATCCTTAAGGATCCAACCTGCTTGCAGGACCTTTAAGTTCAATAGCCAGTTGTAGAATCTTTTCACAAAAAGCCAGTTGTAGAATCTTTTCACAAAAAGCCAGTTGTAGAATCTTTTCGCAGAGTCAATTCAGGGTACAAGGCCATACTCCAGACTTTTACAACTTTTTGACAAGCAGCTATGTGATCTTATTTTATCAAACACCATTGCAGCACTGAAGAGGCTCAAAGCCTATATCTAACTAAATCAGCAACATGTATTAGACTGTGAAGGGGATGAGGGTAGAGTGGAGGACTACAAAAAAGGGTATAGTGAACATGTAGCAATTTATCTACAAAGTTCACAGAAGTGGCATTAAGTTGGCTTCAAAGTGAATTTCAAGTCTAGTTCTAACTAAGCTTAAAACTACCCACATTACTTTCTACCTTCTATTCTAACTACTCTGTAGACGGAATATGCTATTTTGGGGGCACCTAATCTCCCCAGTGTCCAGTTTCAGGGGAGGGGAGAGAGCACCGGCAACAGGTGGAATGCCTGGTCCCCACAGGCTTACTATAGGACACCTGTTGTTGGCTGTCCCTCCTCTCCTCTGAAGCCATAAGCTAGAATCCAATCACATGACCGGACTGGAGAACTAAAAAATGGTAAGTATAGACATCTTCCTACTACAGTGTAGTAGTAGGATTTAGTGTGTGTGTGTGGGGGGGGGGGGGCATTTTAAGCATAGTTAGAACTAGCTTAGACTTTCACTTTAAAGGTTAAATGGTTTGTAAAGGATTTTTTTTATCTTAATAGCTTCCTTTACCTTAATGCAGTGCTGTTTTCATGTCCTCATTGTTCATTTTTTCTCTCAAGTTGCTGTAATTCTTCTCTGATCTCCACACTTCCTGGTTGTCTGTTTCCCGATGACCACAGTACAGTAGTTTCATTTTCCAAACCATCACTGCTCTATGGCTCTGTATAGCTCAGAGGCAGGAAATAACATGCAAAAACGAAACTAGATGCAAAAACGAAACTGAAACTACAGGTACATTATATGATTGATTTGTATCTATTTTTAATCGTTTTTAAAAGGAATCAGTTAACTATTATGTCTCTATACCATGTAAACAGTAATTTCAGCAAAAAAAAATGTTTTTCTTTACAACTCCTTTAAAGCGGAGTTCCACCCTTAAAATCACTTTGTTTCATTCCATCCAGCATACTGGCATCAGCGCCAGTATGCTGTTTTTTTTTTTTTTTAATGCATGTACTTACTTTATATAAAATCATTGAATTTCAGGCGCACCGCGGTATGTCGCCGCTATAAGGCGTCACGCCTTCCGGAAACAGCCGATTAGCATTCGGCTCTTCTCGGCGCCCTGCGCACAGACCCAGGAGCTGACTGCGCAGGCGCCGTATATAGCCGCGTCACGCCCTCCAAAAAAAGCCGAACTAGGACCGGCTATTTTCGGCGCCTGCGCAGTCAGCTCCTGGGTCTGTGCGCAGGCGCCGAGAAGAGCCGAATGCTAATCGGCTGTTTCCGGAAGGCGTGACGCTTTATAGCGGCGACATACCGCGGTGCGCCTGAAATTCAAGGATTTTATATAAAGTAAGTACATGCATTAAAAAAAAAAAAAACAGCATACTGGCGCTGACGCCAGTATGCTGGATGGAATGAAACAAAGTGATTTTAAGGGTGGAACTCCGCTTTAAGTTCAAATATTATTTTATGAATTGCAGCTTCCCTATATACCAATATATGATTAGCGTACCTCTGCTGAAGAACAGAAAAAGCTGTCCCATGTATTATTGCAACCTCCAGGTTCTCTTATAAAAAAATCCTCCGTGACTTCCTGGTATACATCCTTTGGTATGAAAAAGTTGTTAGTGGACTAAAAAAGTACTTCAGAAGCTGACCTCATTAACCCTTACCTGCCGCCCCCTTCCAGGACATAGCTCCCAACCTTCTGTCTAGTTACATGCTGCACTCATTGTCAGTGAGCACCATTCTCACTGAATACATAGTCAGTGTCTTTCTCTGCTGATTGATCATTTTGTACCTTACCTTTTTCTTGCATAGATTGTTCATTTGGCATTGTGTGCAGGTGCTGAGCGATCACATAACAGCCTTTGTGGAGCAGAGCTGTAGTATTCAAAACATGAGAAGTGTTTCCCTACTAATCTTTAAAGCTCACCATACACCATACAATCTGATTGTAAAATCTTTTTTAGATCTTCCATCCACTATGTAGTGCAAGGGCCCGCCTAAATAGACACAGAGTGATTGGATAGATAGGTGTGTTTTGGATTGGATCGGATTGGATAGATAGGTGCATTAAGATAAAATGCACAGCAGCCCCCCTCAACACCTCTAATGCTTACCTGAGCCCCATGTCCAGCGATGTCCACGAGTGTCTCAGTCGTCCAGAACCTGATTGGCTGAGACACAACAGCAGCGCCATTGGCTCCTGCTGCTGTTAATCAAAGTCAGTTAGACAATCAGGAGAGAGAGGGGGCGGGATCGAACTGAAGCTCTGTGTCTGAATGGACACACAGAGCTGCAGCTTGGCTTGGTTTCTTCCATAGCAAGCTGTTTGCTGTGTGGGCACTCAACAGGAGGTAGGGGCCAGGATCGCAGAAGATGGACTCAAGAAGAGGAGGATCCAGGCTGCTTTGTGCAAATCCACTTTAACAGAGCAGGTAAGTATAACATGTTTTTATTTGACTTTCTTTTAAATGAGACTTTGCAATCCCTTTAATTGTTGATGGCACCTCAAGCACGGAAGCTAATACACATTTTGCCTCATGAAAAACATGCAGCAAACACAACAATATCAGCAGTAAAAAACATGCAAACCGCAACATGGCAAAATATCCCATGACAAAATTATATAATGTGGAAGCGCTATGTTAACTTATAAGTGTAAACCGTACAAACAAATCAGGGAGAAAAAACAATCTCCATATACTGTGAGTGAAATAGATAATCAACACACACATGTGATAAGTCCTTAATCAAGTGCACAGTTAAAGGCAAAAACAAAACATTCCAACCAGGAAAAGTCATACGATGCCTTCCTCCACTATGATGAATGTAGATCCCAGCACTTCAGCGCTGTAATTCGATGAACAGGCACTCATAGGCAGATGAATATGGAAGGAAAAAAGGAAAAAAAAAAACCTCATTGCGCAGACATCAAAAAACAGACGGATAAAACGATATGAATCATCAGCAAATGCACTCACGAATCCCCGCTTTGTGAAAGCATGAAACGCCGCTCAGTGTGCAGTCTCCTCAATTCGATCCGATGGGCTCGGATACGATCGTAGGCTCCTCCCTACGCGTTACGTCACGGGCACGTGACTTATTCATGGTCACACAGAGCTGCAGCTTGGCTTGGTTTCTTCCATAGCAAGCTGTTTGCTGTGTGGGCACTCAACAGGAGGTAGGGGCCAGGATCGCAGAAGATGGACTCAAGAAGAGGAGGATCCAGGCTGCTTTGTGCAAATCCACTTCAACAGAGCAGGTAAGTATAACATGTTTTTATTTGACTTTCTTTTAAATGAGACTTTGCAATCCCTTTAATTGTTGATGGCACCTCAAGCACGGAAGCTAATACACATTTTGCCTCATGAAAAACATGCAGCAAACGCAACAATATCAGCAGTAAAAAACATGCAAACCGCAACATGGCAAAATATCCCATGAGCTACTTTGAAATCATTGGGGAGTGCTTTCTCACTGTGGGGGAGGTGCTTTGACTGGGGGAAGACAGAGATCTTTGTTCCTGTTTAGGAGAAACACAAGATCTCCATCTTCCCCTCAACAAAACAGCGATCTGTCCTGTTTACAGATCGCCGTTCTGTCTCTCTTGGTAATGATCGCTAGATTTCGGCGAACATCGGGTCAGTCGGACCTGCTGATTAGCTCCCACTATGCCCAATCACAGTGGGAGCGGGTCACCAGCGGCGCATTCGTAGGCCCCAGACCCGGAAATGTAAATGTATGTGGAGCTGTTTGGAAGCGGTTAACCAGACACTGATAGAAGTCACAAGACTGCTTTATACTGCTGATGAGAAAGGGTATTTATCAGTTTATATTGACTAAAATAATTGCATTTTCATGTTCCGTGTACTGTGGAAGACCAGATATAGTGAATGCAGGGTCCTGGGTTTAGTAACACTTTAAGGCCCCATGCACACGAGCAGACAGATTTGTTCAAATCTGTCCGTCCGACAGATTTGAACAAATCTGTCTGCTGGGATTTTGGTTTGCTCGCGTGTACACACGAGCAAACCAAAATTCCCGCCAGCAGAAAGCGCGCTGACGTGGCGGTGACGTGGCGGTGACGTTGACGCCGCCACGTCACCGCACCAGGAAGTAAAACACTTCCGCGCATGCGCCGAATCCATTCGGCGGCGGTGCGGCGGCGGTGTGGGACAACATGTCTGCTGGTAAGTGTACTAACCAGCAGACATGTCGGGCGGACGGATTCCCACCCGATGCTTTGAAATCTGTCGGGTGGCCAAATCCGTCGGCTCGGCCGTACACACGATCGAATCTGTCTGCTGAAACGGTCCTGCGGACCGTTTCCAGCGGACAGATTTGATCGTGTGTACGAGGCCTAAGTCTAAGTTTCGTTACTATGTGTTACCAATATGCAAAACGTGAATATCTATAGTCCGCTACTAGTTCACTAAAGTCTCTTTCAGGGTAATTAGGATTGGGTTTCATAATACTATAACCATCTAGATGTCAACAGAGTGAAAAGGAAATCTTGTTTCATTTTGATTATAAAAAAGTAATTTGTGAAAGCTCACAGGTTGGTTCTTCTCTGACTAAGGATGAATTGTCCTACTAATTTTTAAATACCATGACTGACCCAGCGTTAACTTCCTATGTTGCCTTTTCCAATCTGTGAGCCACATTCATGTATAATAATTGTAGGTATGTGGTACATGTTGCATAGGGGAAGAGACATAGCACTGGCTGAGAAAGCGGCCACCAGGGCTGCTACACTGTTGGTTGTACCACTGATACAAATATAGCTGAAACACCACTTGTCAGAAATGTCATTGTTTAATACTTTTTCATTGTTGTGTACCTGATCAGCCACAGAGACTTGAAGCCTGAAAACTTATTGTTAGATGAGAAAAACAACATAAGAATAGCAGATTTTGGAATGGCGTCACTGCAGGTCGGCGACAGTTTACTAGAGACCAGCTGTGGGTGAGTATACATTTAATATAATGTAGTAATTGTGTTTTTAATGAACAGATATTGTTTATTTATTAACGTGCATATGCGGGCAAAACTTTTTTGTATAGATTTTGGTTAGAAATTAAACTCCTGTCAGTATATTTTTTTCTGTTTTTGTAAGAACACAAAGGCACATTAGGGGGGGTGACCTCACGAAAACAAAAACTTTATGTGTGTACCAGGTTTTACTAAAACAGAAGTCCCCACTCAAAGAATAAAGCCCCTTTCACATGGGCGCCTCAACTTAATTAGACTACGCCTACTCCGCTGATCCCCGCTGTACCATTGAGGACAATGCAGTGTCTGATCAGGTCCAACTAAAAAACTGACAGGAGGACCTGATCAGACAGCCCATGGTAAATGACTCTTAGGCTACACAGATGCATGGGTGAAGATAGTTTGATGAGTTCAGAGGCTGCTAAACACCACCTCTGGATGCCAGTTTCTGCTGGTCTCACACAGCCTAGGCAGGCATCATTTAGTACCACTTGTAAGATTCTGATTCTCGACAGTGGTTACCAGTAGCTGCACCTATGTGCCCTTGTGAAATGTAGCCTTATCAATACTTATTTTTCCAGGAATAACTGTAAAATGTTAGATTTCCCATTGCTATCTGTCTCGCCACAGTCAGGACAGAGGGCAGATAAATATGCAGTAATTCTGCAGTTGCGGCAAATAACCTACAAATAAAGGTTTTGGTTGAAAACGTTTTTTTTTTTTACTGAAAAAGCCTCTTATACTGTATATAAATGGGTATACAGAATGTGTAGGTGCTTTGCTTGGGCCTTTAGCCTGTTATATCTTCAAGAAAATCTCTTACACAGACCTAACACAGAAAAGGTCTGAAATGTTGGAAGAGAGTCCTCCATGGGAAGGACAAAGTGCAGGAGATATACCGCAGGGAGATAAGACGTGAATCCATGACTAATCTGTTGAAAGGCTGTATGCATTAGGTGAGGAAGCAGGTTAACAGAAAAAAAATAACATTTTCTATGTTATGATAGCTTTATGGCAAAAAGTTTATTTTCCGGTAATATAACATAGAACATAGTTATTACACAAAAAAAAGGGGCACATACGTGAACTGTGTTCCTAAATAATAATAAACTCTACAAGACAATATTTTACGCTGGAAAAATCTGATAAAATGCGATACTGTAATACACAATTTGCACAAAGTAAAGATGGGAACTGTAAGGCCCCGTACACACGGCCGAGGTTCTCGGCAGAAACCAGCGAGAACCTCGCTGGGATCCTCATTCTGCCGAGAACCTCGGCCGTCGGGAAAGCCGCCGAGAGAAAATAGAGAGCAGGTTCTCTATTTTCTCGGCGGCCCGTCAGGATTAATAGCTGGTCACCTTCTGACGGCCGGCCGAGAACCTCGACGGGCGGAACGATGTGTTCCGCCCGTCGAGGTTCTCGTACGTGTGTACGAGGCTTGAGTTGTGTTTTTTTTGTGTCTGATTTTGTTGTTCATAGTTGTTCATTGGCAGACTATTCAAAATATATGGTCTGATTAATGAGCAAAATAAGACACTGCAATATACTGAACAATGTACTTTAGGAAAAGAAGTGTGCATTCATTTGTGCAGTAACTGTGGATTTTCAATGCTTTGAGCTACAGACACCTGGAGAACCCCCTTATTTTGTACACTCACTGGACACTTTTTTAGGTACTCTTTGGTATTACCCGGTTGGACCCCCTTTTGCTTTCAGAACTGCCTTAATTCTTTATAGCATAGATTCAACAAGGTGTTAGAAACATTCCTCAGATACTTTGGTCCATATTGACATGATAGCATCACACAATTGCTGCACATATGTCGGCGGCACATCTATGATGCAAATCTCTCGTTCTACCACATCTCAAAGGTGCTATATTGGATTAAGATCTAGTGACTGTGGAGGCCATTGGAATACAGTGACCTCATTGTCATGTTCAAGAAACCAGTGGTGAGATGATTTGAGCTTTGTGACATGGTGCATTATCCTGCTGGATATCAGAAGATGGATACACTGTAGTCATAAAGGGATGGACATAGTCAGTTACAATACTCAAGTAGGCCATGGTATTATTACACCACCAAGCCGAACCGTTGATACAAGGCAGGTGGGATCCATGCTTTCATGTTATTTAAGCCAAATTCTTACCCTACTATCTGAATGTTGCAGCTGAAATCAAGACTCATCAGACCAGACAATATTGTTCCAATCTTGTATTGTCCGGTTTTGGTGAGCCTGTACGAATTGTAGCCTCAGTTTCCTGTTCTTAGTTGACAGGATTGGCAACCGGTGTGGTCTTCTGTTGCTGTCGCCCATCTGCTTTAAGATTCGATGTGTTGTGCGTTTAGAGATGGTATACTGCATACCCAGGGGTGGACTGACAACTCATGGGGCCCCCAGGCAATAGAAGACTATGGGGCCCCTGGGCTTACAGATGGTCACCACGCCAGGATGCAGTGCAGAGGCGGGGCATCTAAAATCTCAGGACTTTTACATCAAAAGCATGTCGGTTTCAGACATATCAGGGACAGATGTAAAAAAAAACACAGATTTTTACATACTGTCCCTGGTTTTACTAAACCTTGCAACCCTGATGGGGCCCCCTAGTGGCATGGAGCTCTCGGGCAGTGCCCAAGTGCCTCAATGGTCAGTCCGCCCCTGTGCATACCTTTTTTGTGACAAATTACTGTTGCCTTTTTATCATCTCGAACCAGTCTGCCCATTCTACTCTGACCCCTGACATCAACAAGGCATTTTTGCCTACACAACTGCCGCTCACTGGATTTTTTCTCTTTTTCTGACCATTCTCTGTAAATCCTAGAGATGGTTGTGTGTGAAAATCTTAGTAGGTCAGCAGTTTTTGAAATATTCATACCAGCCTGTCTGGCACCAACAACTATGCCACATTCAAAATCACTTAAATCCCCTTTCTTCCCCATTCTGATGCTCGGTTTGAACTTCAGCAAGTCGCCTTTACCACGTCTAGATGCCAAAATGCATTGAGCTGCTGACATGTGATTGGCTGATTAGCAATTTGTGTTACCAGGCAATTGAATAAGTGTACCTAATGAAGTGGTTGGTGAGTGTAGAGATTTTCTCTCACTTCCAGTTCTATCCCTAGGCCAGAAAGTTAAGGGAAATCTCCCCAAAGCGACACACACAAAAAAAAATTGACAGGGGTTCTAACCATTCTCTATAGCCAAAACAAATGAAAAGGGGTTTTGACTATACATGCACATGAAAGATTACTTTATGTACTTGTATGTTATTTAAAGCAGGTTATTTTAATTTCCTTGTTTCATGGGTGCTTTAACTTTTGCATAAAACTGTATTCTAGGGATTGTTGTAGATTTTAACGAACAGGATAACTGGATAAATGAACTGAAATGAAGGGGGCTTTGGGTAGAGTAGGGAAGGATTGGTTGGGTTTTATTGCTGTCTGGGTCCCCACTATGAAAATTACGTAGATTTCCTGTGCCAGTATCAGTAGTCATTGAGCAAAACTCAACAATGGAGAACCAGGCAACAATAAAAACTTACATTGGTTCTAAACCCCTTCCCAGTTTACTCACCCCCCCCCCCTCCCTTGGGTGGTATACCATTTCCACAAAGTAACTACTCAATACGAGGTCTAAAGGATGGTGTTGGCTTTAGCAATACTAAAAAAAGTACAGAGAATTCTGATTGGTTGCTAGAGGCAAAACCTCACCCTGAGTTTAAGCATGCAATGTAATGTGTGAGTACCCTGTGTTTTGTCTTCATGCCATTTACCTCAGACTTCCAATACTGTATATGCTTCAAAATAGTCAGAGGCAAATGTCATGTCACCTCCATGAATTTGTTGCATCAGAACTGACATGCTCACTGATGTTACAAGCCATGCATGTCTACATGATTGAAATATCCTGACATACATTGGGGATAACAGAGCTACTAAACACGTTCTTCACTTTATCCTGCTGTTAACACCCCTTTTCTTTCTCTGTCTTTCCCTTTCCTGTTGTTTTTTTCATGCCTTACCCCCCTGTGACCAGGTCTCCTCACTATGCATGCCCTGAGGTGATCAAGGTAAGTGTAACTGACTTCTGGCTATCCTGCAATATTCCGCTTTCCTCTCATTTCTTTGTTAAAGGCAGTGGAGTAAAGGTAGTAATGGCTCAGGAAGCACCACTACTGGTCCCATGTCCCTGGGATGACCAGCTCTGATGCTAATCTAAGGATATTGGCTTGTTGCCCCACTAGAAGCATTTTAATGCTTACTGCCTAGAAGAGGGTTTTGTGTTTACAAACTAGTTATAGGGTTTTAGGCATTTGTGACTATGTTAAAGTGGTTTTAAACCCCATTCATAATATTCTAACTACGCACGAATATCTGTAGTGCTTACTTATCTCTCTCCAAAGCTCTAAGTGTAGTTTCTCTCTGATGCTTTGTTTCTCTATTATCAGCATGAGTCACTTCTGACAAGCTCTCCGACACATGAAATAACATGAGCTCAGAATTAGTGTCGGGGAGGAAGCTTAGAGGGAGATTAGCACAGAGCTTGTCTTTTCACAATACAGCTCTGCATGTTCCTTCATTCCTCTGCCTACGTGAAAGGGAGGTGTGTCCCTTTTCTTCCAATCAGCTCTCACACAGTGTAAGTGCACCCTCTTCACTGTACTGAGACAGACGAAGAAAGATTTTTAACATGATCTGCACTTTTCAAAGGGCGTAGAGAGGGGAAGACAGCAGATATACTGTACATGTAAAACTTATGTAGGATGATTTGTTTCATCCCTGTGTGTCATCTGAGGCTGTTCACTTCACTGTGTATATGGAGGGTTTACAACCACTTTAAATGAGAGACATTTTTATGGTGGGTATCGCTTGTGCCCTACCATGACTTTTTTTTTCACATTATTGATATCAGAGAAAGTAGGTTCTGTATTTGCTTATTAATTCCCCAAACCTGACCTTCTATCACTCCACGCTACCTGAAAAAAAAAGTATAACCTTACCTTACAATATATACAGCTCTAAATAAGTTTTGTTAACAATAAAAAGATCTTAAGGGTCCCCAAATCGGAAGAAGCTCAATTTACAAAGCTATAACACATTTTTCACTGTAGTGATCCTTATTTTTAGCCACGTGACATGAGGCGTTATCTGTAGCTCTCCTTAGCTGTCACTACTAAACATATTATAACTGTCATTAAGGCAAGTAGCAATCATTACAGCTTAATGAATTGAGCTTGTTTTGAGTTGGGATCCAATCCAGTATAGCTACAACCCTGGTAAAAGGTAAAAAAAAATAAAAATTCAAAATAGTTTCTATTACCCGTTTTGCTTCCTCCTGCCTATACAGTCTTACACAATCAGTCTTTAGGATTTATTGCGTCCAGAACAGAGAAAAGTTGACATATTTGTTGTAATGTAGTGTGTGTGCACAGTTAGCTGGACTTGATTTTGCAGTGTTCATTTAGACACAAAACTCCATGTCTACTACATGCAATGAGAAACATTTGTGCATTACATGGAAGCCTTTATGGCCCTTATTGCCCATTCACACCTGGGCGTATATAAATGCCTGAAGCGTGATGCTCGTGCCGCTGGAGGGGCGAATTTACATTGAGGTCTATGAGATGGTTCACCTCTAACGCCGAAAGCCGAAACGCCGTACGCCTGCAGCCTGAAAACAAGTCCCGGACCCTTTTTTTCAGTCGGCTTTCGGCGTTCGGCATAGACCTCAATGTAAAATGTTTTGTAAAAAAAAAAAAAAGTTTACAAATCGCGGCAAAATACGCCACGTACGCCGCGTTATAGTGTGAATGCAGCCTAAAAACGGGGAAAAAGACCCTCTTATGGGATTTCGAAGGCAACCAAAATAGAAAAATGCATAACCATTTATATATAAAACCACTTTTTATTACAAAACTCTAAAAAGACATAGCCTTGTTAAAAAAACACGTGGAAATATGTAGGCCAAGAATTATTGTACACATCAATATGCAGTGGATACTTTGGCAATGTTACATATCTCTTTGGAGGATTTGATATTCAGCAGATAGTTTGTTTGGGCATCATACAGCCGGTATCAGTATCAACTGCAAATTGATGTGTACAATGGTTCTTGGCCTATATGGCCACATGTGTTTTTAACAAGGCTATGTCTTTTTAGAGTTTTGTAATAAAAAGTGGTTTTATATATAAATGGTTATGCATTTTTCTATTTTGGTTGCCTTCAAAATCCCATAAGAGGGTCTTTTTCTCATTTCAAGGGCCATAAAGGTTTCCATGTAATGCACAAATGTTTCTCTGTTTTATATATAAATGGTTATGCATTTTTCTTTTTTGGTTGCCTTCAAAAGAAGGTATTTTTCCCATTTCAAGTACAGAAATAAGGATGGCAGCTACCATTTCTCAGAACAGAATAAACATACATTAAAAACATTTATGGTCCTAAGGGAGTTATGCTTTCTTGTTCAAATCATTATACCTAAAAGGAAACTTGCACTGAGCGAAATATGGGCCTACCAATGGTAACCTTTTTCATAACATGCAGCAAGTGAAGTGAAAACATCTGACCTGCATATAAAGCTGCCAGATTGCAAACATTTTAATTTTTAGAAGGAAAGGTCAGCAATGGTAGGCTACATGCTGCTGCTAGTACAGGTTTCCTTAAATACAAGGCTTATGGTAAACATATTGGCCCGGATTCACAAAGCACTTACGCCGACGTATCTCCAGATATCTCCAGATACGCCGCATAAGTACAAATGTGTGCTGTCGTATCTGTGCGCCAAACCCACAAACTAAGATACACCTAAAAACAGACTTCATCCCACCGAGGTAACTTGCCTACGCCGGCGTAGAGTGGGCACATATTTACGCTGGACGCATCTGGCGCTCCCATTGATTTTCTATTCAAATATGCAAATGAGGGAGATACGCCGATTCACAAACATACTTGCACCCGGCGCATGATTTACGTGGGTTTGCGTAAGTTTTACGTTCGGCGTAAAGTTATTCCCTATAGATGAGGCGCAACCCATGCAAAAGTATGGACCAGGGAACACAAGCCAAGTATTTTACGTTAGACTTCTGTGAATATGGGCCAACGTGGGTCTGGCTGGGCGTAGGTTATGTTCACGGCATACACAGTGATCCGGCGTATCTTAGGCAGTTGTTCCGACATGGTTGTACGCATGCGCAAGGGGATACGTCCATGTCCCCACACATGCGCAGTTCATTTTAAGTACTTGTCTGGTGCCCGGCAAATCATTTGCATGGGGTCACGCTTCATTAACATGGATCACGCCCACTTCCAGCCCACTTCCACCTACTTCCACTTACGGCGGCTTACGCCTACGAAATATACACTACGCCGGCGCAGAGTTGGGAGCATTTGCTTTGTGAATTCCATGCTTGCCTCTCCGCGCTGTGCCTGCGTAGCGTAAAAGAGATACGCTACCGTGGCATAAATATGCGCCGATGTCTGTGAATCCCGGCCAATGAGTAAAAATGAGGACAGCTAAGCAGCATGCCAGCACCATGTTAGAGATAAGCAAGTCTGCTCCATTCCTTTTGCTGAATCCTGTTTATAATTTGCTGGACCCAAATTTTTTTTTTTTAACAGAGAAATGCTGGACCCAAATTTAGCGACAAATTCCACTGAAGTCTATAGGGGTTAATCATAAAATGCCAGTCATTTTCTAGAGCAAATAAGCAAGCTAGTGTAAAACATTAAAAAAAGGCATAGCATGCTCAACACAGTCATGGGGGACCAATGGCCAAAACAAGTTTAAAAACATATCGTACAGCTGGGAGAGGCTTCTATTCACATGGCTTCCAAGGTGACATGGAAAAAAACAAAAACTCTTTAAGCCCTGGTTCACACTGGGCTGCGGGAGTGAAATCGCGCGATTTCAGCTGAACTCGCGCGATTTCACTCCCTCTGGCAGTTCCGATTTCGGCGCGATTTAGGAGACATTTGTGCAGGGTTCTGCACAGATGTCAATGTAAATCGCGTCCTGAAATCGCAAAAAGTAGTACAGGAACTACTTTTTGAAATCGGTGCAGCGCCGCAGATGCGGAGTCGCACCGATTAGGACGGTGTCATTGCCGGCAATTGCCGCCGATTTGAGATGCGATTTCACATGTGAAATCGCATCTCAAATCAAACTAAATCGTACCCAGTGTGAACCTGGGCTAAAGCTGGGTTCACACTGCAGCACACTCCAGCTCACAGCAGGAGTCCAGTGTGTCCAATTTCACTGCTTCAGGTTTGATTTCAGCCTGAATTTTTGGCTGAATTCGGACCTGAAACAGGACAATGGGACAATGGATGTCGGGATCCACCAGGTGCCTATACTGACACCCTGCTCAGCCTCTCGGTAGGCCGCTGAGAGTCTGACCCGGCCACTCCCTGCCCCCTCCACAGGAGAAAGCAGAGTGGAGAGCTGCTGATTGACAGTCTGCAGCTTTTTGCTCTGGGAACTGTCAGAACCGAGCCATGTTCGATCGCTTGGTTCTCAGTGTAGAGGTGTCAGGGAACAGATGCTGCATCGGACCAATGCTGCATCCACCTAGGTAAGTATAAATCAGGAAAAACAAAAACAAATCCCTACTTCTCTTTTAAAGATTTGGGGATGCTTTATAGCTGGAAGTGGACACAGACTGTTCTCTGGTTGTTCATAGTTGACTGTGGAGTTATTGTTTTTTCTTTACAATTAGTTTAGCTTACATACAACAGCAGCACTCCAATCTAGTTCAATTTGGTTAAAAAAAGGTAATTTTAAGAGGGCCACATGGGACTTTGAGATAGGAAACAGCTAGTGGTTTGCTAACTGTTCCTCTTTGCTGATGCAAAAACTGTCATGCATTTTGCCAATGAAACTCATGAAGAAATAAAAGACTACAGTTGAGTTGATACAACAGTGTAAAATTGGCTTATGACAGGACAGTCTTTTTAAAAAAAACGAGGCTAAATTTTCACATAGACACAGTGCACAGAAAGGCTTTCTTTTTCATCCAGATTGAACAGACAACAGATGATAAAGCAGTGCCAGCCACAAGGTTAGGTCATTATGTATTAGTGGCACATTGCACAAGCAGGTGTTTTAGCACAAGAATTAGGATGCCACATTTGATCAAGCTGTGTAAAATTGGCCAGTGACTGGGGAGTTTTAATCACAGAGAATAGGCTTCACCAGTCTTTGCTCAACTTTTAATTGTCATATTTTTCAATTGAGATAGTGTTGTAAATGTTTTCGCATTTTGTTTAGTTTTCAAACAATGCAGCGGTAGGTTGTTTCTCAATTCAGAGCGAGAGCAATAATTCTAGTACTAAACTTTCTCTGTAACTCTAAACATGTAACCTGTAAAAAAAATGAGTGTTGCCTATGGAGATTTTTAAAGCGGGGGTTCACCCTAAAACATTTATATACCGTTAGATCCAGCATACTGCTAACATCGACAGTATGCTGGATTTTTTTTTTTTTTAGCAGCTGTACTTACTGTATTACAGCTGTTTTCACCCGGCTTCCGGGTTCTCGATCCCCCCGGGGGGTAGGTGTTCCTAAGACAAGGCGTACATAATTGATGTGCGGGAGGGCGCATCACGCCTTCCGAAAATACACGACATGGGACTCGGCTTTTTACGGCACCTGCGCAGTCGGCTCTACACGGCAGGCGCAGGCGCCGTATAGCGCCATAAATTTCTGAGTCCCACTTCGTCTATTTTCAGAAGGCGTGACGCGCCTTCCTGCACGTCAATCATGTAAGTCTTGTCTTAGGAACGCCTACTCCCTGCAGGGGAATCAGCTCGGAGCCGGATGAGAACAACCATAACACGGTAAGTACAGAAAAAAAAAAATGCATACTGCAGATGTCAGCAGTATGCTGGATCTAATGGCATATAGTTGTTTTTCAGGGTGAACCTCCGCTTTAAGTACAGAAGTTTGGGGTCTCTAGGACCCCAGGTTGTCAAGCTACCCAGCCCTGAGTCACTGAACCCTGACCCAGATTCACAATTCAGGCTTAGCCCTGAGCTAAAATAAAATTTCCTATACTAACACCTCTAGATCACTAGAAGTTACCGTATTTATTGGCGTATAACGCACACTTTTTTCCCGGGAAAATCACAGGTGCGCGTTATACGCCGATAGTGTACCTTGGGCTCGGAGGAGGGGAAGGAAGGGGACGAGCGCTGCTGAGTGCCGCTGAGCGCCGCAGGAAATCACGAGCCGTCTCTCCTGTTTACTCGGCTCTAACGTCACACACACAGTCCCACTTCTACCACCGGCATTGGACCAGTGTTCTATCAATCACAGGAGCTGGTCCAATGCCAATGATTTACTGGCCCCTTCTCTTTGTGAGTGAACACAGTGAGTGATCAGTAGCGTGTGTTTGAGCTTTGTGGTGCACACCCTAACCCAATAGGCTGCGAAAAACCTATGGGCGCATAGACTGGAGCTGGGCACATAGGTTGCATTTAGTCTGGAGCTGGGCACATATGCTGCATTTACCCTGGAGATGGGCACATAGGCTGCATTTAGGCTGGAGATGGGGCACATAGGCTGCATTTAGGCACAGATTAGGCTGCATTGAGGCTGCAGATGGACACTGACCACAAAATTTAAAAAAACGATTTTCCTGAAACTTTCCTCTGAAATTGGGGTGCGCGTTATACGCCGGCGTGCGTTATACGCTGATAAATACGGTAGATACTTTATGGACTCGTATGCACCAGTACGTTAGGAGCTCACTGGATTTTGGGTCAGATAAACAAGTATTATCACTTTTTTATTATTATTATTTTGCCCAGAAATACACTTTAAGCCAATTTCTTCCATCATTTACTATATACAAAAAAATAAATAAAAAATAAATAAAAGAAAAGCTGATAGTTGCCCCTTAAAATTGGTACCCACAAGTCTAATGACATCACTATGTGCTGTTTGATGACATCATCACAGGCAGCAGCTGATTCTGCTGTTGGTAATTTAACCTTCATTGTAGAAAGTAGAAATCAATTATAAATATTTTTGTAACAAGTAACAAGATATATTTCAGTAACAGTTATAGGTCATCACTGGTCAGTGGGCCACAAAAGTTATACAGACGGCCAAAAACATTTGGTGTCTGCTTCACTATTTTCACTCTGTAGTTGACCAAATGTAGCTGAACATTGAATTACACATGTGCCCATTTTGGCAGACATGATTAAGTCACATTGAAACTGGGCCATTATAAATTGGGTCAGCCAGTAAACTCAGTCAACATATGTGTAACAGTGTTGGCCAGCCAAGCTAACAGTCTAATTCAGTCATTCAGTACCTAAATTAGAGGGTTTGACTGCATGATTACCTTTTGCCATGTATAGCCAGCTATGACAAGAAACACCATCAGACTTATTCAATAAAGCAGAGAAAAAGGCAAGGAACAGTAATACATATGTAGCCCTACCCTGCAAATAGGATGAAGTAACGGTATGGCCCGTGGGACCCAGAGGCTCTTGAAGGGTGTGGGGTACTCCTGTGTCAGCTTCACCAATGACTCTTGTGTCTAGGGTCATCCTATGTCCACTAGGGGCATAGGATGACTGAGAAATGATATCTCGGATTACATAAGATGGGACAGTAATGATAATTCATGTATTGCAGGAAATCTTGAAATATTACAAGTTGTTGATTCTGAACCCAACAGGTCAATAGGAGAGTGACTCATTCAATGTGGAACATAGACTGTTAAGGGGGTAATTAAGTCTGCTACTGTCATGTAAACTAGCCTTAGTCTGGCTTCAAAAGACCTTTTCATTTTGTGATGCTAATTAACACTATTTTGTGTAAATTTCTATTGATGATAAATGTGTATTGTATAACAGGTGAGAAAAGCTGGAGTCCTGATGTCTGACTTGTCAGCTGTAGCTAATTAGCTCATGTGGATTATATCGGTGCCAGAAAGTCTGACTAAAAATGTGTATTGGGCTCCTTGTGTTATGTTGTGGGTGGAGTTCAGTCATTGTTCATATTTGGTTGCTAACTGTATAAGAGCCTGAGTTTACCATTAGAAGATCTATCTGTTTTGAACCAGAGAACAGAGCTGTGTGTCTGTTTTCTGGGTTATCCATATGGATTGTGTTTGCCGGATTGTGGAGTGTCGATAAGCTGTCGTGGGTTGGTGGAATGGAATAGCGTAAACAGCGTTAACCCCTGACCGTTATAGATGAGTCTTCTGTTCTTTGGCTCAAACCTCTCCAGACACACTGGGTTGAGTGTACATACATTCAATATCACAGGAAATCACTGAATGTACCGTAATACTCTGTACCTAAAAGTTGTGCTATATCAAAGAAAAGCATAAAATGGATTAACAATGATTGATGCCTCAAGTGCAGCAGTGAGCAGTAGTAAAGTTTAATCTACTGTGTTGGAACTATACTGCCAGAGTGCATTTATGGTGACAATGCTAGTCCTAGACCTATTGGGTATGCACTGTTCAAAAGGGGGATAGTAGCGAAGGGGGCATGGGGGAACAAAGGGGGCTTGCAGAATAATTATTAATGGAGGGCAGTCCTTTGAGATGTTCTTCTGATGGCTATTGTTGGGGTCCTTTAAGAGCATTGACAGTCCCAGTTGACCTGCCTGCAATATAGATATGGCATAGCCTCAGCACTAGTTAAAGGTAGGATACATGAAGAAACTTTGGAAGGCTGCACTCTGCAGGAGTACTACTTTATTACTATCCATAAAAAAATACATATACAGGCAAGGAAGAGCACAGGGATTGAATAGAAAACTCAAAGCGCTTCACACTAGTTTAGGGCTTAGTTGTGACATGTCACAAGTAAGCCCTAAACTAGCACAAAATGTGTTGACTTTTCTATGCACCCCCTGTGGTCTTATTTACCTGTATATGTATTTTTATACAGATATTATTAAAGTAGTACTCTTGCGCAGTGCAGCCGTCCAATGTTTCTTCTGGGCACTGCACTAGATGGACTAAAGACAGCATGGGATCATACATCAGACCAACCTGGAGAAGTGTCCATCTGTCTACTGGTGCAAGGTTGATGTGGTTCAGATGTGGTAAAGTTTGTATAGGGTTAGTATAGGGGTGCAGTCTAGATTTGGAGTGTGGTATTGGCGTGGCATGGTTCTGGTACTGCTCTCAGTCCCAGCTAGTAGTATCAGCAATGGGCGAATAGTCCTCTCACTAGTCCCTGTGTGTGTCCCTAGTGTGGTGACCTCTTGCTGTAGAAGGGGGGCTCCCCTCGATCTCTCTCCAAAAGCTTCCAGTGATCAGTGTTCAGATGCAGAAGGTGAATGGATGCTCCAGTCTCCCTGTGTCACAGTGCAGGTGCTACATTGCTGTGTTGTCCCCAGGTTACCTCACTCCATGTCTCAGGCTCAGATCTCCACTGTTATGGTCTCTCACTGGCAGGCGAATATCCAAACAGTGATGCTCTCTCTCTAACTCCCTCAGTGCCAAGAAGAAGAACTTTCCTTGGCAGTTTAATAAAAATCCTCTTTCCACTCCTTACTGTACAGTGTCTATTGAGATCTACTGTATAGTGTAAGAAGTCTATTCATCCCATTATACGGCTGCCATCTCAATCGGTAACTCCCAGAAGCCTCAGCACTCTGCAAAGAAGTCTATGGGCTTGCTTGGCTTTAGCTCTCCCTCTGCTGGCGCGAGGAGAATGGTGGAGCATAACATCAGAGTCTCAGTAGAGGGAGAGAAAACCAAAAAGCAATGTCTCCTTCTCTATATTGCTGTATTGAGGTCTGAAAGATGAAATGTATATTACTAAATGATCAAGACCCTCCTACCATTGGAAAAAAACTCCATCCTGAGACCCGGTTCACACAGGGGCGGCACGACTTTGGGGGCAACTCGGCAAGGCGATCTGAAGATGACTTCAGAGGCGTCTTGCAAAATGACTTCTGTATTGAAGTCAATGCAAGTCACCCCCAAAGTCATGCAAGACCGTTTTTCTAAGTCGGAGCGACTTGAGTCGCTCATATTAGAACAGTTAATTGAACAGAGCGGAGTGTTTCCCCTTAAATCCTTTGGGACTTTTCCCACCGCTGCATTGTTGGTGGGGGTGTGTATTAAAAAGTCCTGCATGCTGCGGCTTTGGTGCGGTTTTAAAAACCATACAAAAAATGCAACTTCCTGTTGAAATGAATGGAAATCGCATCAAATATGCAGTAAAAACACACACACAATTTGTGTTTTTTGTGCATATTTGAGTCACATGTCCATTTTTCACAAGTGCATCTGGCCCAAAAAAATTCACCAGAAATGCAGTGGTATTGCATCTGAAATGCAGCAAAATCACGGTAAAAATGCATATGCATTTTTACCACGATTTTGCTACAGCGCAATGTGAAAGAATCAGGAAAAGTTTATCTAGAATCAGAACCTTTCTTGGGCTGCTATATTTACGCCATGCTATCAATTATGAAGAACACAGACAGACAGAAAGCATGTGAGGGTGTCAGATGCTGCATTGTGGATCGTCTGCTCTTGCAATGAAAAGATAAATGAAAAACCTGTTACTATGCTGTATTTAGTCTGTATTTCAGCACCTCCTCATTTTTTATTCACTTGATTAGATCAGAGTTCCCTACAGAACACCTATAATTTGGTACAATAAACAATAGCTTTGGAGTTATATTTGTTTTAAATGTAAGCATCACATAAAGGTGTTTATTTAACTGACCAATATGTTATTTGTAAGGATGAATGATTTTCCCATCTTGCCTATAATTTGTTCAGTTTCCAGCGAGGATCAAGAATAGGAGGCACTGTGTATTTTATGTGTCATCCAATGAGACACCATATGGTAGTAGAGTAACCCTGATATGACGTGTGGTGGCATACTGGGATTGCAAATTGCTGAAGGCATGTGGTGTAGCTGTGCAGGTAATCAACATGTATACAGCACTAGTCCTGAAGACACGGTGTCCACAACGCTGAACTAAGAGCACCAACACAATGTATTTCCTAATTCATTCAGCCTTTCAGACCTTCAGCATTATAGACACTCTACTTTTGTGCTAGTGCCAATCTAGGCAAAGTCTTTACATAGTGGCAGGGCTGCTGTTAGAAATCCTGGGGCCCTGTGCAGCCTACCTGGCATGCCCCACCCCCCCCCAAATATATGAAGACAATATTTTCACAAAAATTACACTAAAATTATTATTAGTGGACACAAACATAACTGAGAATCTTTGTGAATGAGCCATGTTTCAATGTTTTTTTAAATTGAAAAATAAATAAAAATGTTGAACATTTTGCAATTATTTTATTTTATAATTTGCAAAAATTATTTATTACAAAATTGAATTATATTTTTTTTAGAATTTGTTATTTTTTTTACAGGACAGGGAAGCCTGTAGCTGCGGAAGGGGGGTCACAGTAGCAGAGGGCACATCAGAAGCAGGCAGAACAGGCAGGGGGATTGCTGTCAAGGGATCAATTATAGGAACCAGGCCCTGTGTCTGTGTCTCTACCCGCAGCATCTGGAAGCAAGCAGGAGGGGGAGAAACTGGCTTTCAGCTGCTGCAGAGAACCGCAAGGGGAATTCTTCTGTAATTGCCCCTCCGCACCAATTCCCCCTGCTGTTTGGGCCCCCCTGTGTGACCGGGCCCCCTACATAAGGACTGGTGGTCCCTCCTATCATAGTGCATAGTGGATTTACATACTAATACTAATACTTTCTGCACCCGAATTGGCTTACGTAGTACAGCCCCAATGTTTTTTTCAGAACAATGACACTATAAGTAAAGAATTACTTTTAGATGACATATATTGCCCCTTTTTTGGCAGTTTTAGAAAACAACACTAGCTGCAGTAATTAAAAATAGATATATATAAATAGCTTACTGTGGCTATTGGGCTAATGTTAGACAGTGAAGCTTGCAGATGGTGGGAGCCAGCTATGGGCGTGGACCTGTTTTTTTTTTCCGATCGGCCCATTGGGGGACATCGTTTTTAATTGTTTGACAAAAATTTCTATTAGATCCGACTGGCGTAAGTCTCTTACGCCGTCGTATCTAACTTGCATATTTACGCTGGACGCTAGGTGGCGTTCCCGTCTAAAATGAGCCTAATACGCCGATTCCCGAATGTACGCCCGGTCGGCGCATTTTTTTTACGTCGTTTGCGTAAGCGTAGGTCCGGCGTAATGTTACCCCTGCTATATGAGGCGCAGCCAATGTTAAGTATGGACAGCGTGCCGGTGTATTTTTTCCCGTCGTTTAAGTCGTTTAAGTCGTTTACGTAAAACGTTCGCAAATAGGGCTTTGCGTTTTCATTGAGTATTTGTGAGCATGCGCACTGGGACAAATTCACAGCCGGTGCATGCGCAGTACGTTCGGCGCGGGATTGCGCATCATTTAAATAATACACGCCCCCCTACCCACCCAATATGACTTACGACGGGCCATTTACGCTACAGGCATGTGCTTTGTGAATGCAGCACTTGCCCGTAAAAGTTGCGGCGGCGTGGTGTAAATAGCTTACGCTACGTCATTTTATAATTACGTGCTCCTACCTGAATCTAGCCCTTAGTCTGCAGCTCTGATGAATGAAATCTATTGCAGAACGTCACAGAGGAGGCTAGTCGTAAAATAATTCCTCCTCTGTCGGGTGAGCTTTAGTATGTTGTGCAGGAGGTCTGGTCAGAGTCTGGCAGAATGCAACTCTCTCCCACTTCCCAGATGAAAATACTGTGTTCTGGGCAGCTTCCCATCCTGACCCTCCTTCCAGCCCTGAGTAAACCTGACAATCAATCATCAAACATTCACTGCAGGTAAATCTTTCTGTTTTACTTGTGTTTTAATTGACAGTGAATGATTTGCTACTAGGAAATGCTTGGTGACAGACATATTCACTGCTTTATAAATATGCAACTTCCAATTCTGCTCAAATAGCACTGTATGCGCCAATGTAAAGTTCCCTTATGGCGTTGATCAACATAAAAAATAATCTAGTTACATGCATTGGATAGTTTAATTCTCTAATGTACAGTGCCTTGAAAAAGTATTCATACCCCTTGAAATTTTCCACATTTTGTCATATCACAACCAAAAATGTAAATGTATTTTATAGGGATTTTATGTGATAGACCAACCTAAATTAGGACATAATTGTGAAGTGGAAGGAAAATTATAAATGTTTTTTCAAATTTTCTCCAAATATGTATAAAGTGTGGAGTGCATTTGTACTCCCCAGAGTCAATACTTTGTAGAACTACTTTTCGCTGCAATTACAGCTGCAAGTCTTTTTGGGGATGTCTCTACCAGCTTTGTACATCTAGAGAGTGAAATGTTTGCATATTCTTCTTTGCAAAATCTGTCAGATTGGATGGAGAGTGTCTGTGAACAGTAATTTTCAAGTCTTGCCACAGATTCTCAATTGGATTTAGGTCTGGACTTTAACTTGGCTATTCTAACAAATGAATATGCTTTGATCTGAACCATTCCATTGTAGTTCTGGCTGTATGTTTAGGGTCATTTTCCTGCTGGAAGGTGACCCTCCGCCCCAGTCTCAAGTCTTTTACAGACTCTAACAAGTTTTCTTCTAAGATTGCCCTGTATTTGGCTCCATCCATCTTCCCATCAACTCTGACCAGCTTCCCTGTCCCGGCTGAAGAAAAGCACCCCCACAACATGCTGCTGCCACCACCATGTTTCATGGTGGTGTGTTTAGGGTGATGTACAGTGTTAATTTCCCGCCACACATAGCATTTTTAAAAGTAACATTTTTTGGTCTCATCTGACCAGAGCACATTCTTCCACATGTTTGCTGTGTCCCCCACATGGCTTCTCGCAAACAGCAAACTGGACTTCTTATGGGTATCTCAGTGTTCCATGAGATGTTCAAAGCATGGGATTTTTTTTTTCTTTATAACCTAACCCTGCTTTAAAATTCTCCACAACTTTATCCCTGGACCTGCCTGGTGTGTTCCTTGCCCTTTATGATGCTGTTTTTTTTCACTAAGGTTCTCTGAGGGCTTCACAGAATAGCTGCATTTATCCTGAGATGAAATTACACACAGGTGGACTGTATTTACTAATTAGGTGACTTCTGAAGGCAATTGGTTTACTAGATTTTATTTAGAGATATCAGAGAAAAGGGGCTAAATACAAATGCACCCCACACTTTTTAGATATTTATAAAAAAAAAAATGAAAAACGTTTACCATTTTCTTTCCAATATCCAATTATGTGCCAGTTTGTGTTAGTCTATCACATACAATCCCACAAAAATACATCTACATTTTTTGGTTGTAACATGAAAACATTTGGAACATTTCAAGGGGTATGAATACTTGTTCAAGGCACTGCATATGCATAGAAGATCAAGGTAGGCAGTATATACTCTTTAGAGATTTGAGTATGTGAATATCCTTCAAATATTTGGGCAATTCAGTAATGTGAAGTTGGGCTTTTTAAATAATGTTGTTGGGGTATTTTTTCAATCCAGAGTTAACAAATAGTCATTCACTTTTTCCCTGCAGATTATTTCTTTGCTTTACTGTGCTGCATTTAATTTTGAATGATCACATTACCTATTATTATTACTAGCATTAGCTTTGGAAATCTAGTTGTATTTACACAAGGATATTAGGACAAAATCTTTCTATGGAAAACGTGTTCTACAGTGACCTAGCAAACTTCTATCTAGTTTATAGATACTGTATATTTACTGATCATTGGCTGAAAGCCATAGGCGTGCGCACAGGGTGTGCCAGGTGTGCCCAGGCACACCCTAATCACCCTGTGCAGCACTGATCCCCCCTACTGCCCTGGCTGGCTCCCATCTTTGCCTCCGCAGTGCTGCCAGCTTCCCTCCTCTCCTAATGGCTGTTGCTGCTGGGATGTTTTAGGAGTGGGGAATGGGCCACTAAATATGTGATTTGTTGGCCCCTTTCCTTTCTGAATGAACATTGTGAGTGATCGGTAGTGTGTTTGGGCTTTGGGGTGCACACTCTAATGCAATAGGCTTTGCACGCCTATGCTGAAAGCACTGATTGGGCGCCAATCGGCAGGTTATCCTTACTAACTGCTATTGTTCTTGATAACATCTGTTGTTGAAGCTTCTTAACGCCATCTAATGTATATATAGCTAAATAAGCAAATAATAACCAATAGGAGGATCCTCTTCAGGCACTGGGCTGTTGTGTATCTTTGCTGGTTCATACTGGAATTGAACAGAAACATGGTACACGTTCCTATGAGATTTATGTGCGTTCGTCTGCAGTGAAATTTTCAGCCCATTCAAATTATTAAAATCACACCAGATCGCACAAAAAGTAGTACATGCTGTACTTTTAAAAAACACCCTGCACTAAATCGCATGGTACTGCAACACCAAGTGATTAGGTGCTTAGGCATGCACTGTGTTTTCTGCATTTGGGGTGCTGTTAACAATGTATTGGCACCTGCTGCAGATTGCAAAAGCAGTGGGCTTTGAATGCAGTGCAGAAAGGCCTAATAGGCCTAAATAAATAGGCAGCCTATATTTATTTAGAATCACATTATGATAGATTGCTATAAATAAAATAATGTCACCTGATTATTAACATACTGTACATGTACAAAGTAATTCCTATTTGCTGTTATGATGAACAGCTTGTACACACAGTGCTGGAAATGTTTACACCATAGATGTTATTTGAGGTTCAGAGAATTTCACCCAGGAGTTTTGCAAGAAATATAGCACACATTTAAAAGCTTTGATTTAATTGACTGGACTGTATTCAGTAAAGGAGAAACTTCTTGAAAGTATAATGCAGTATTAAGCCCTGGTCATACGGGCAAGAAACACGTCAGAAAAAAAACTTGTTTTTCCTGACGAGATTCTTGGCAAGAATCTCTTGCCTCCCGTATGTACAGACACTCCATTCAAAAGAACCGCGGTGACGTCATCCCATACAACGAGCATGCGCTCGTCACATTTGATGCCATCGCCGCCATATTGCTGCACCCTACCTATGCCTAAGAAGCTACCACGCATGCGTCAAAGTCATTTCGAGCATGTGCAGGTTTCCAGGGTGACAGGTAATTATACACACTCTCGGGTTTCTCGGCAGGAAAACACTCCCGAGAATCACGACGAGAAAATAGAGAGCAGGTTCTCTATTTTTCTTGTAGAGATTTTAGGCAGTTCTCTTGACTGGTTCTTGCCGAGTAAACCGAGCATGTATACAAAGCTTTAGTGTAGTAACATTCACTTTTCTAAGTGTCCCTGTCCCTGTCCAGCCTCTTCCCAGCCTTGTACTTAAAACCTCGTACACACGACCGATTTTCCTGTTGGGAAAACTGACATGAGAGCTTTGGTCGGGAATCCCAGCCGTGTGTATGCTCCACGGCAGTTTTCCCAACAGAAAAACAGCTGTGAAAAAAAAGAGAACCAGTTTTCTTTTTTAACGCCAGGATCCCCGGCGGTTTTTAACCCGGCAGTTTTCCTATGTTTTCCTACTGCATTGGAGCATACACACACGGCCGGGATTCCCGACCAAAGCTCTCATGGCAGTTTTCCTATCGGGAAACCTGGTCATGTGTTGTGGGAAAAAGTTACCGAGCAGGTTCTCGATTTTCCCCTCGGGGAAAAGTCAGCCGGGAAACCCGTACATGTGTACGAGGCTTAACTGTCCACTATCCAGAAAGTGGGGGTTTCCCATGCCATGCACATTACTATAGCTTGTCTAGCAACCCTCCAAAAAAACAAAATAAAAAATGGTCCCCAATTTACCTGAATGGAATATGTCATTTAAATTAGAAGAATTAGAATCAAATGATATTTTGGCTTATCAGCTTATCACTAATCAAGATAGCATTTACTGTTCTGAGAGAGCCACAAATCATAGTTGGAACATACAAAAAATAAAATGCTTTTTTCTTTTCGCAGGGTGAGAAGTATGACGGGCGTAGGGCCGATGTGTGGAGCTGTGGAGTTATCCTATTTGCTCTCCTAGTGGTAAGTCTTAAAAAGACACATACTGTTCTCTTTCTTCTTCCCCTCTTTCTCTTCTTTTGTCTCTTTCATTTCTTTGGTTTTTATTCCTTCTAATTCCCCCTTCTCCCCCCTCTTCCTTCTTGGATTCGCACTTCCCTTTTCATTTAGTTGTGCTGTTTCCACTTTTGGTTGCACATTATATATACTCACAGGCCATGCCGGCGAGCCAGTGGGTGGTGACAAAGCATGGGCTCTAATGTTCCCCCTAGTGGGGAGTTTTCGAAATGGGACTGCTGTTTGCTCTATGAGAACTTTTTCCCTTTATGTTGAATCTCTAATTTATATGACATCCCTTTGTATCGGAAATAACTGGTGATATAATATTTGATTCTTCTTTTATACCTGTTCTTTTGATAGGCTCCACCTGCGTTATGGACCCTATTCCTGAAAAACATTCAATAAAAATATTAAAACAGAAAACTGTATAAAGTACCAAGCTGTGTTAAACTCATGCAGAAAATATATTTTCTTGCTATATGCAATAAGGCAAAAAAAAGGGTGTGCACGGTGGTAATCTATAGAAAGAAGTAATAATAGTAGTCCTATTCTAATTTAAATTTTCCAAATGTTTTCAACTAAGGTGAAATCTAATTGGTTGGTAAGAGTTACTGAACATCACACTGATCATTCTTAGGACCCGCACACTGCTGAATTAGCATATTTTGTGCACGTTTCCTGCACTGCATGTGAACGCGTTGCCCTTGCAAGACATTTGCAGGTGCCAACTGATTGTTAATGGCACCACCAAACCACATAGTCCTGCAGAACCATCCAGTTTGTTGCGGTGCGATTTGCAAAAGTAGTGCTTGCACTACTTTTTGCACATTGCTGTACATTTTGCAGATAGGCTGTCGAAATGAGGGACCACATTAGAATGTGCGTGTTCAAACACATGCGTTCCCAGTGTTAAATGACTCTTAGGCTGGGTTCACACCTATGCGAATTGGTTGCGGTTTCAACCGCATCCAAAACGCAGAACATTTCTAAATACATTGTTTTCAGAGAGGCTGGTTCACATATGTGCGATGCATTCGCACTGCGCATTGCCGGAAATCCGTATGCTTTGTGGAGGCCTTGCGGTGCAGCTCAGGTGCGAATTCAGTCCCATTATCTTCTATGGGTACGCAGCTGATTCGCAGATGTGTTCAGTTCTCTTCAGGAATTTCTGTCATTCAGCTCAATACATTTCTCCCCCACTCTCCTCTCACTCGGAACTTCTCCCAGGTCTCCAAATTCGCAGCAAAAACTGAGCTAATCTGCTGAACACTTCCCTTATCTATCTGCAGAGATAAATAAGCTGAAATACACACGCACAAGTGTGAACCCAGCCTTACTGATTTATATAGAACTGACATATTATGAAGCAGTTTATAGAGTACAAAAATACAATCATATTGGTCTCTTTCCCACAATAATGGGCCAGATTCAGGTAGTCCAGAGCATCTTTGCTCTGGAGTAACGCTTCTCATTTGCGTTGCGCTGCCGAAATTTTAGGAGCAAGTGCTGTCATTCACGAAGCACTTGCTCCTAAAGTTGCGGCAGCGCATCACAAATGAGCCGGCGGAATTCAAATTTAGCGGGTACGGGGCGTGTAGTATGCTAACTACGCGCGATCCCGCCGCCAACGTACTGCGCATGCGTCGAGTGTCAAAACATCCCCGTGCGCATGCTCCAAAATCTGTGAATGAACGTCAATGACGTCACATTCCCATTCATGACCGTTTTACGCAAGCGACGTTTTTTTTTTTTTTCCCGACGCGATGACGACGCCTATACCTAACATAGGATACTCCAACCCCATGTAGGTATATCTATGCGCCGCGTATCCCGTCCGGAAACGTCGTATCGTCATTGCGTCGCGCCGGATTTCGATCGTGAATTGCCGATTTCCGCTCATTAACATATTTTTTGAGCGTAAATCGGCGGGAACGCCCCCGGCGCCATTTTTAAGTTGAAGTAACGATGCGATGGCGAAACTCAGTTACGCTGCTCGCATCGGAACTTCAACCCGGCG
This sequence comes from Rana kukunoris, assembly GCA_029574335.1. NCBI lineage: Eukaryota > Metazoa > Chordata > Amphibia > Anura > Ranidae > Rana > Rana kukunoris. The sequence continues at coordinate 90,628,872 of CM056058.1, read as the reverse complement.
TTTCTTGTTTTCTGGTTACAGAAAACAGAAACGCCGGCTCAAAGTCACAGTTAGGCTGGCGGATCACTCGATCCGCCAGCGTAACTGTTCCTGAATCTGGCCCAATGTCTGTATAAGAGTCATGCAAAAATGTAGTAATGCAAGACATCCATTCATGCTAAAATCATTCATAAACACAAAAATAACATATTTTTTCTATCCCTCCTTTTTTGTATGTTTCATCGATGCAGAAAATAAATCTCTTTAAAGTGGCACTTTACAATATTTTTTTTAACATTAATTATTCTAAAATATCAAGTATACCACGACTCTGTTATCAAAGACTCTTTGTATTCATTCCTCTGTATTTTCCTTTGCACTTTTCCAATCCTCTACTGATGCATGCAAGAGTAAAGCGAGCATCACCTTTATTTCTGGTTACCTGCTCCGCTCTATGGGCCAGATTCAGGTAGATCAGAGCATCTTTGCTCTGGAGTAACGCTTCTCATTTATGTTACTCTGCCGAAATTTTAGGAGCAAGTGCTGTTATTCATGAAGCACTTGCTCCTAAAGTTGCGGCAGCGCATCGCAAATGAGCCGGCGGAATTCAAATTGGGCGGGTACGGGGCGTGTATTATTCAAACTAAGCGCGATCCCGCGGCGAACGTACTGCGCATGCGTCGACTGTCAATGCATCCCAGTGCGCATGCTCCAAATTCTGTCAGTGAACGTCAATGACGTCACATCCCCATTCATGAATGTTTTACGCAAGCGACGCGATTTGTTTTTTTTCCGACACGATGACGACGCCTATACTTAACATAGGATACTCCACTAGGGGGCTGCTTTATCTATACACCGCGTATCGCTTCCGGAAATGTCGTAAAGTCACTGCATCGCGCCCGAAAAAAATCGTGAATTGCCGATTCCCGCTCATTAACATATTTTTTGAGCGTAAATCGGCGCCATTTTTAAGTTGAAGTAACGTTGCGATGGCGAAATTCAATTGCGCCGATCGCATCGGAACTCCAACCCGGCGTTTCTTGTTTTCTGGTCACAGAAAACAAAAACGCCGGCTTAAATTGACAGTTAGGCTGGCGGATCCATTGATCCGCCAGCCTAACTCTACCTGAATCTGGCCCTATGTCTATTACAATTCCCATAGTGCTAAATGCATCTGCTGGTAGATGTGTAGTCAATCTCATGGGCAAGCAGGATAAGGTGGCTACTTTCAAATACAGTAAAACCTTGGTTTGCGAGCATAATTCGTTCCAGAAACATGATTGTAATCCAAAGCACTTGTATATCAAATATTTTTTTACAGGGTATAAAAGAGAAGAGAGGCACCTCTCAGGCCTTGAACACACGACCAAGAATCTCGTTGTAAATGAAACGTCATTTTCCTCGACGAGTTTCTTGCCAGGCTTGTTGAGAATCTTGTCAAGCTTTCTTTGCATACACACTGTCAAGACAAAATCTCGTCGTTCTCAAACTGGGTGACGTACAACACGTACGACGGCACTATAAACCCTTGGGGCTGCTTTTGCTAATCTCATGTTACTGCATGTTAAGTAAAAGTTTGGTGAGAGACGATTTGCACTTTTCAGTCTGTTACAGTGTGACGAATGTGCTATCTCCATTACAAACGCTACTTTTACTGAAGGTGCGCTACCGACCCATACTTTATTCTGATCGTGTGCAGGCATACACACAAATGTGTTTCTCGTCATAAACCAGCCCGTCGAGGAACACGACGAGGAAATTGAGACTTCCGACGAGAAAAAAGAGAACATGTTCTCTTTTTTTCTCGTCGAGATCCACAACAGTTTTCTCTACGAAAAAACATACACACGACCGTTTTCCTCTGCAAAAAAGCTCTGCCACCAAGTTTCTTGATGGATTTTGTCGAGGAAAATGGTTGTGTGTACGAGGCCTAAGTGTAGCAATAAGTTGCTAAATGTTGTACCATTAAATGTAACCATATTGCTATACTTAGAGGCACCTCTCTTCTTTTGTTATACTCATTTGTGACATGACGCTACTCTTATATCAAAACATCGCTTGTATATGATGGCAAAATTTATTAAAACATTTTGCTTGTCTTGCAAAATGCTCTCAAACTAAAGTTTTACTGTACACAAGGGGGTATAAAGAATGAAAGTAGCCACCCCAGAACAGAATGCCTGAGAACACCAGAAAAAAACAAAACTTGTATTTGATAGGTAAAACAGAGAGAGATAGAATGTACAATTTGAGACTTAATGTCACTTTAAGGTATCGCTTGTTGAACATGAACATCAGACATGTAGATACATTTATTATGATAAATGGTATGTACATTTTTATGCATTTGAGAGAAGTAAAATATTGACAAAAAAAAAAGAAATAATCTTATTTTCATATGAAATAGAAAAAAAATATTCATTGTCATTCACTGTGGCCTTATCAGTTCACATTTGGCTCTAAACTATTGCAACGGGGCTGATGTTGGAAATAAAAATGGACTGTAAAATGTAATTGTTTTACCGGCAGTTCATTTATTATTGGTGGTAGACTCCCATTCAGCTGCTCAGTTGAGATATCATACCTATAGCGTTACGAAAAATATGTTGCAGGAATAAATTACATTTTGTATTCATGCATTCATATATTGATACTTATTCTTGGGAAGCTACAGTAGTATTATCATTTTAAACATAGTTTATACAAACAGTTACAAAATTGCTAAGAACAATACAATAATGGTGCTACTGTTAATGGAAATGAGTGAGAAGCCCTGTACACACGGCCGGGAATCCCATCTGGAAAAAAAATGTTGATTTTCCTGACGGGATTCCTGGCAAGCTTGCCCTGCATACAGACGGCTATTCAAAAGAACCGTTGTTCTTTTGAATGGCAAGAACGCGGTGACGTCAATGGACTACGGTGAGCCGGCGCTCGTCATATTTGATGTCATCGCCGCCATCTTGCTACACCCTACACTACCCTTGTATGCTACCGCACATGCGTCAAAGTCTCATCGAGCATGTGCAGGTTAACCTGGGGACAGGTAAGCATACTGAAGAACGGTTTTCTCTGCAGGAAACACTCTGCCGAGAATCCCGACGAGAAAATAGAGAGGAGGTTCCTTTTTTTTTCTCGTCGGGATTCCCGGCAGTTTTCTCGATGAGAAATCATACACATGCACGGTTTTCACGGCAAAAAGCTCTCCCAGCAGCTTTCTTGCCGAGAAAACCGGTCGCGTGTACGAGGCTTGACACGATCAAACCATAGTATGTTAACTGCTTATGGGCCGCCGCATGTACATTTACGTCGGCAGAATGGCACCGACAGGCACATCAACGTATATATACGTTGGTGCCTTGAGGGGGTTCGGGGGTCACATACGGCGGTCCGTTTTGCTGGCCGAGCGATCCGGGATGAGGGGCGGCTATTCGTTTTTGTCCGCCCCCTCCGGATCACTCCCAGCCAATCCGCACACTCCCCCGCCCTGTCACTTCCTCCTCCTGTGTAAACAAAGGAAGGAGGAAGCGATGTGATCTCTCCTTCAGCATTTTTTTCAACCACCGCTGAGGAGAGATCACATCGCACAGTAAGTCTGCACAACACTACACTGACACACACTACACATAGGCACATTAACCCCCGCGATCGCCCCCCCTCCCCCCTGTCACAGTGTCACTGAATGCAGTAATCATACATGTATGATTACTGTATTTAGTGTCAGTCTGACAGTCAGTTAGTGTTAGGTTTAGGGTAGCCCCCGTACCCCCCCAATAAAGTTTTAACCCCTTGATCACCGCCCTAGTTAACCCTTTTACTCCCTATTGCCAGCGTCACTAAGCAATCATTTTTCTGATCGCTGTATTAGTGTTGCTGTTCCCGCTAGGTAGCTAATTTTTAGACATGTGGCTAAAATAAATTTTGGCCTAAATGATTGACTAAAATTAAGTTTATTTGATCTTTCTTATAAAAAAAAGTAAAAAATATAGATTTTTTTTCAAAAATGTCGCTCTATTTTTGTATATAGCGCAAAAAATAAAAACCGTAGAGGCGATCAAATACCACCAAAAGAAAGCTCTATTTGTGGGAAGAAAAGGACGCAAATTTTGTTTGGGAGCCATGTCGCACGACCGCGCAATTGTCTGTTAAAGCGACGCAGTGCCGAATCGCAAAAAGGGGCCAGGTCATTTACCTGCATTTTGGTCCGGGTCTTAAGTGGTTAAAGAAACCTTTATGCCCTGTACACACGATCGGTTCATCTGATAAAAACGGACCGATGGATTTTTTCATCAGATATCCGATCAAGCTGATTTTCATCAGTCTTGCCTACACACCATCGGTTAAAAAACTGATCGCGTCCAATGCGGTGACGTAAAACACAACGACGTGCTGAGAAAAGTTCAATGCTTCCTAGCATGCGTCGACTTGATTCTGAGCATGCCTGGATTTTTGACCGATGGATTTCCACAACGACGATCGTTTTTTTTCTATTGGTTTTTTAACCATAAGAAAAATTTAAAACAGGGTCTATTTTTTTCCACCGATGGGGAAAAAAAAAACGATGGGGCCCACACACGACGGTTCGTCCGATAAAAACGGTCCATCGGTCCGTTTTCATCAGACAAACCGATCACGTGTACAGGGCATCAGTGTCCGAATCATGGCACAAACAAATTGAGCAGAAATATGTGATGCTGCCAGCAATTGTTTGAGTTGAAAATATTAGATTGAGAATTTGTGCTTCATCCAGCCATGCATGGTCTTCTCTAGTATCGCCTATGGCATAATATTCATTTGTCCTGTTTGTAGGTGAAAACTTATCTAGAGACAATTTATAGGTGCAGGGCAGTTAGCTAACAGAATACTTTTGGAAGGAAAGCCTTACTAACATATGTACCCCTTGCAAAAGAACCCTGCTTGCTAGAAGGTGAACCATGGAGGGCTAGGGTGCTGCAAACCTATATTGTGCCTCACTGAGCTAACATTCACATATAGTTGTGAAACTTTAATTACAAGCCCCAAAATGAACGACTTTACAAAATGTATGATTATATTAAAAAAGAGTCCAGTCTCTATCTAAACTTATACATACAGTGTAAAACTAGAATTTTAAATTTTTATAACATTTCTTGTCTTACAGGGAGCGTTGCCATTTGATGATGATAACTTGCGCCAGCTTTTAGAAAAAGTGAAGCGAGGTGTATTTCACATGCCACATTTTATCCCACCAGACTGTCAGAACCTGCTGCGAGGCATGATCGAAGTGGAACCAGAGAAAAGGCTTAGTGTTCGTAACTTATTATTTCCAACCATCCAATTATTTTAAAAGCTGTTCTGCTTTTTAACAGCACTGTACAAGCTGTGAAATTAATGCTCCTCCATGTTAATTTTCCTTCCTTCTGTATACGTTGGCCATTTTGGGTGTCTCAGATTATGCAAATTCCTACCACACAGTGCCAGGATCTAAAGCAGCAGTAATATATATATATAGATATATCTATATATCTATATATCTATATATAGATATATATCTATATATATCTATATATATCTATATATATATATATATATAGATATATGTAGTATCTCACAAAAGTGTGTACACCACTCACATTTTTGTAAATATTTTATTATATCTTTTCATGTGACAATACTGAAGAAATTACACTTTGCTACAATGTAAAGTAGTGAGTGTACAGTATAACTGTAAATTTGCTGTCCCCTCAAAATAACTCAACACACAGCCATTAACCACTAGGGTACCGCACGCCGTCAAATGACGGCGAACGGAATACTTTATTGTTCTGACAGGACGTCATATGACGTCCTGTTATTTAAAGCCGGTAGGGGGCGCGCCCCTAGCAGGGCGCGCACCCGCTGCGTTACTGGGAACACAATGCGCATGCCTGGCGGTCGCGATGGCCTCCGGGCACCCGCGATTGCCCAGTAACTGAGCAGGGACGTGGAGCTCTGTGTGTAAACACAGAGCTCCACGTCCTGTCAGGAAGAGGAGACCGATGCTGTGTCCCTTGTACATAGGGATACAGATCGGTCACCTCCCCCAGCAACCCCCCCTACAGTTAGAACACTCACTATGGTTAACCCCTTCCCTGCCAGTCACATTTATACAGTAATCACTGCATATTTATAGCACTGTTCACTGTATAAATGTGAATGGTCCCAAAAATGTGTCAAAAGTGTCCAAAGTGTCCGCTATAATGTCGCAGTCCCGAAAAAAATCGCAGATCGCCACCATTCCTAGTAAAAAAAATGTTTTTTAAAAAAAATCATAATTATGTCCCCTATTTTGTAGGCAATATAACTTTTGCGCAAACCAGTCACTATACGGTTATTGCGATTTTTATTTTTTATTTTTTGTTTTACAAAAAATATGTAGAAGAATACGTATCAGGCTAAACTGAGATAAACATTTTTTTTTTAAATGGGATATTTATTATAGCAAAAAGCTAAAATTATTGTGTTTTTTTCAAAATTTACGCTCTTTTTTTGTTTATAGCCCAAAAAATAAAAACCACACAGGCGATCAAATAACACCAAAAGAAAGCTATATTTTTGGGAAAAAAAGGACATCAATTTTGTTTGGGAGCCCAGTCGCACGAACGCGCAATTGTCAGTTAAAGCGACGCAGTGCCGGAAGCTAAAATTTCGTCTGGCCAGGAAGGGGGTGTAGGTGCTCAGAAGGCAAGTGGTTAATGTCTAAACCGCTGGCAATAAAAGTGAGTACACCCTTAAGTGGAAACCTCCAAAATGGGCCCAAAGTGTCAATATTTTATGTGGCCATCATTATCTTGCAGCACTGACTTATTATTTATTTACAAAAAATCTAACACTTAATCAAATGCTTAACCCTTACAATTAGTTATTCTAACTGTAACCCTTGACCCCCCTAACATGTGCACTAACCTTAACCTCTAAAATCTCAGACTTATTGATGCAGAATACCATTGTTACTAACAATATTTTTGCCACATATATTTTTTTTCATTTACAAGAAAATTCAAATGACAAGGTTGATACAAGTGACACCACTGCAGGAGCTGGAAGTGTGGTCTTTTAACCACTTCAGCCTCAGAAGGATTTACCCCCTTCCTGACCAGAGCACTTTTTGTGATTCGCCACTGCGTCGCTTTAACTGACAATTGCGCGGTCGTGCGATGTGCCTCCCAAACAAAATTGGCGTCCTTTTTTTCCCACAAATAGAGCTTTCTTTTGGTGGTATTTGATCATCTCTGCGGTTTATATTTTTTGCGCTATAAACAAAAATAGAGCCACTATTTTGAAAAAAATTCAATATTTTTTACATCTTGCTATAATAAATATCCCCAAAAAATATCTAAAAAAACATTATTTTTCCTCAGTTTAGGCTGATACGTATTCTTCTACATTTTTTTCATTAAAAAAAAAATCGCAATTAGCGTTCATTGATTGGTTTGCGCAAAATTAATAGCGTTTACAAAAAAGGGGGTAGTTTTATGGCATTTTTATTAATATATTTTTTTTACTAGTAATGGCGGCGATCAGCGTTTTTTTTCGGTACTGCGATATTATGACGGACACATCGGACAATTTTGACACATTTTTGGGACTATTGGCATTTTTATAGCGATCGATGCTATAAAAATGCATTGGATTACTATAAAAATGCCATTGGCAGTGAAGGGGTTAACACTAGGGGGCAGGGAAGGGGTTAAGTGTGTTCCTGGGTGTGTTCTGACTGTATGGGGGGGTGGACTCACTAGGGGAAATCACTGATCTTCTGTCCATACATTGTATGAACAGGAGATCAGCGTTTCCCCGCTGACAGGACCGAGAGCTTTGTGTTTACACACATAGCTCCCGGTCCCCGCTCTGTAACGAACGAGCGCACGTGCCCGGCGGCCGCAAAAGATAGGACGTAGAGCTACGTGCTCTCGCGTAGCAGTGCCGACCTGCCGCAGTAATATGACGGCGGCTGGTCGGCAAGTAGTTAAAGAAGACCTGACATTTCTTAAAATTCCAACTTTTGTTGTTAGTGCTCTATAATCTAGTGTTCAGTGCACTCCATCCCCAAATGTTTGAGTCTGATTTAGATATGTCTAGAGTAGCGTTTCTCAACTTTTTTACTCTGGGAGAAACCTAAATTTTCAGGTCTCAGGGAACCCCTTTAATAGTTTTTCGATCTACAGCTCTTGGTATATTAGTGTGATCATCGAGTTTTAAGGGAATGAATATTAAACATTAACTTTCTTATATGAAACCTGTGCTTAATTTTTGCTGTACAATATTGACTGCTCTGTGAATAATGCATTAAAATTAGTATTCAGTAGACATGTGCACACTGAAATATTTCGTTTCGGAATTTATTTTTCTTCCGAAAAATAAATTTATTTAGTTACTTTGTTAAAAAATGCATTCGTCCGAAAATCCAAATTAATTAAGGTCGAATTTGTCATTGAAGGCTCATGGTGTCTGTCGAATGTTCTAAGAAGATTTGACGGAGCAGCTAAACTGTACAACGCCACAATTGTACATTTTCGGTCGAATGTTCCGCCTACAAGCTATAGAAGAATTCTAATGTTGTATGACACTAGTAATAATTATATTTCTAAATTATTATTACTAGTTAACCAACATTAAAATTCTTCTTTAGCCTATGGGCCGAGCATTTGACCGGAAATGTACGATTGCAGCATCGTACAGTTTAGCCGCTTGTCGAAACTTCTTAGAACTTTCAACAGACACCATAAACCTTCAATGACAGATTGGACGTTTGTATGTTTTTCTCTGCTATGTCGAATCTTCGTCGCTCCTGTCGAATGGTCTACCCCAACACTGTCTCTATAATGTCAAATCTTTTCTCTCTATGTCAAATCTTTTCTCTCTATGTAGAATAATCTTGGACTAATAGAGTTAAGGTTAGGCACATTCGACCACATGTTCAATAGACACAGAATGCTATTGTCAGCGTCATGTCGAATCTCCTATCTATATGGAACTGTTCTAGCAACGAAAACAGAAATAAATAATTTTTTAATGTCGGATCTTTCGGATTTCGGATTCCGCGTGTTCGTTTTCAATAACGAAAATACCCGAAATTCGGACGAAAATGCATTTGGATGAAAAACTAATGCACATGTCTATTATTCAGTGCCAAAATGTATTTTTCATTGACATTCAAAGGATAAAAATACTACAGTGTAGTGAGTGCTGCAGAACATGGAATATGGGACTCACATTGGCATCAGGAGGTAAAATAGTGCCCCTCTTATTAGTGTCAGTGAGAAGATAATGCCCTTTACATTGACATGTACCTTACACTGGTGTTAGTGAGTGCCACTGACAAAAATGTAAATGTGGAATACACTATTCCTTCTAACGCCAACATAAATTGCTCCCAATGACACCAAATTAAGGGGCATGTTACTAAGGTCCTGCTTACATTTGCATTGCCCTCTTAAAAGCATTCCATGGTGGTTTGCTTTTCAGAGAGCAAAGGGCAGGGTCTGGGAGGAGATGTGGGTCTCTTGAAGGTCTCTTGAAAGTAATGTGTGCATTACATTTTGTTCACTTCATTTGGTGGCAGTACTGGACTTCAAATGCAATAGGTGGTACAATTGGTGCCAATTGGGAAACAAAGCATCATGGACACAGCATGTGTACCACCCCCTCTGGCTGCCATGGTAACCTAATGCTGACAGTTGGGAGTGGGCAGTAACCACATATTTTTACATCCCCCCACCACAAGTGTAAACGAGGGGTGTCAGTGGGTATATTATGCCTTTGGTTTTGGTGCCAAAATAATTTCCCAGCATTGCTATTGAGTAGTTATTACCTACAAGAGGAGTGACAGCAGATTGAGTCTTACAACAATGTGCAGCCGGGATCACAAGCTCTGTGACAGAGGGACTCCAGAGTAGCAGCATCTTCAGAACAGGAGGACCGTTGAACCTGGTCTATTGCCAATCACATATATACCAAAGTGGTAAGATCAGGATGGGTTGAGTCATCAGACAAAATATATCCAAAAATATGTTCCCTTTAATTGTTCTTCTTTTCCCTTTGTATTATAACAATAAAATCCTAACAAGTTACACTTTTTGTCTTGCAGCTAGATCAGATCCAGAAGCATTCGTGGTATTTGTAAGTAGCATAATTATCATGTTTAAAGCCAATTGTGTTATACATTTTCTATAGACAGATCTATAGTGTGGCCAAAAGTCCTAATATTCAGTAATCTCCCCATGAGCACAGAGCATCTTACTGAGAGTGATTGCTATCACTGGCCTCTAAGGCCGCGTACACACACCCGGTTTTGTCTACGGCTCATCGAACCGTTGTCCGTCGGACCAAAGTTTTAAAACTTGCTTTAAAATCGGACCGATGGACGCCTGACCATCGGACCAAACCGATGGTTAGCACGCAAAAGCATCGGACCAAAAACCTGCGCATGCTCAGAATCTAGTCGACGCATGCTTGGAAGCATTTAACTTCGTTTTTTCAGCACGTTGTTGTGTTCTATGTCACCGCGTTCTGACCCGATCGGATTTTGGACTGATGGTGTGTACGCACATCAGACCATCAGGCCACTTCAGCAGTGAACCGATGAAAACGGTCCGTCAGACCATTCTCATCGGGTTGGACCGATCGTGTGTACACGGCCTAATATTCACATACAGTATTAGAAAATTGGCCATTCTGCTGGGAGAACTGTTATGTTTAGTTTGGTCTGTGTTTTACACATTTAGAAACTTCATTTGCAGGTATATTCATTTACTGTAAATAGTCAAATATATTTGGAGGAAAGGCTTAAAATGTATTATAGTTTCCCAAAAATGTGGATCCATCCATAGGCAAAAGTAAGGGAGGATGCTAAACTGGGATAGCAAGATGACATCTGTGCAGAACCGGGGTCCAGGGGATCTATCTCTAACAGGTGATTGCACCAAGTGCAATTACATGCGAGCACCTGTGGACAGCACAGCCAATGTCAGTCTGTCATTGCCTTACACAGGCTGGGCCGCTGCGAATGCATGTGAGTTTAAAATGTTTGGACTCCTGTAACAACCAATCAAGATTAAACCCTGCAGTGGAAAAATAACAGTTGAAGTATAAATCTGTTTGGATTTTGAGGAATTATGCAGACTTGCAGACACAGGCCTTTCCTCAGACACGGTGCATACAAGGAGGCGTGGGGCGCACCACCATCTAAGTGCAATTAGTCTAAAAACAATTGAAGCCAGAGATAAATAAAAGGTGACATTCAAAATTGGCGACATTGTAAAAACACGATGGAAACTATGCAGAGATCGGCAGGGTTGTGGCTGGGTTTCTAAGATCAGACTATAGGAGCCACTAGGAGAGGACATCTGTTTGGCTGGGAAGGTGCTGTGGATGGTGGCAGGTCAGCCGCAAGATGAAGACAGCAGGGGTATTTGGAGATCAGCTGGGGGGATTTACCAAGGGGATAAAGGTCTGATCAGCAGGCTGTTGTGACTCTGCTGATAGAGACTCTGAGAATGGCGACTGATCAGCCACGTGACAGTGGCAGCAAGAGTCAATGAGCTAGCTAGGATAGTAGTTCTCTCAGCAGGCTGGGATGGTAGAGCTGATGTCCAGGAGTATACCAGGGCTAGAGCCGGGGCAGCGAAGTGGCAGTGTTCCAAGACTCACAAGTTCCAAGGGGAGGACGTGGTTGGTGTGGAGGTGTGGCTGTGTGTTTCAGGGCAACAAGGACCGCCCCTTTGTCAAACCATCTTTCCTCAGAAACCACCCAATTCACCAGTTAACCACATTATACAGTTTGACTGAACAATTTCCTTTAGATCCACCAACAAGTATGTAGCACAAGGGTCTGCCTGACTGGGTGCAAATGTAGGTGTTAGGTAGATCATCATATAAAATCTAAAAGTGATTGCAATGTGTATGGTGAGGTTAAGGCTAATTTTATTTTGCAGAAAAACATCATTGCTGTCAATCATCCACTAAATCCTTTAAAGACTATGGGAGGGAATATCATTTGTTATAAATTAAGTCATTTTCATATATTAAATAATTTCCCCTATTCCATCTTGGAGTTTATATGGAGGAATAGAGGGGCAGGTAACCACTGTGTGCCAAGAATGGGCCTGAACATGTTTAAATCTAATCAATCTGTGATGGGAAAAACAAATACTAAAAAATATTAAAAGCTGTTTGCTAAAGCAGCCTTTCATTACAGTATACACACAGTAGTTAAACAGCATTAAACTAATTACAAAATGCATTAGATAATAGTAATTTAGAAAGTAAATGCTTAATTAGGTCCATACGTCCCCTTGGCACCCTGACACTGGCAATTTTAGGGGTTTGGCACTATGGATTCTCAGGAGACCATGATAAATTGTGGCCAAGCACACAGCTGCTTAACCTCAGTCACGTTAACCTTTTCGGTGCTGTACATGAAAATAGTAGTTTTACATTACAGATAATTAAAAGTAGATCCAGTAAAGTAAATCCACTAAACCTCACTAAAACCTCCTATACAGTAAAATGTTACCACGTTAATGTTATTTCAAAATATTTTTTCTATATAAATGATATCTGATGATGCTCACATTAAGGCCCTTAAGAACTTCCTGATTTAGAATGACAACACTGTCCCAGTCTCACAGTTGTGCTTCTGCTTTGTCCTCCTGTCATACAGATTTCCAATGGAGACAGTAAGCAGCTGTTTTAAAACACTTTACAAAAAAAGTGTACCAGACCATGATCCTTGTTGAAGCCTGGTATGGATGTGAAGAGGGACCCCATGCAAACAAAAAAAGAAAAACCCCAGTATAGGCCCCAGTTCCCAAAAATGGATACTACATCAAACATGCAGCCTGGCAGACCAGAAAAAGGGGGGGGGGGTGCAAGGGTGTAAGCGTGCGTCCTCCTTCTGAACTGTACCAGGCCACATGAGCTCAACATGGGAGGTGTCCTTGCCAGAGAAAACCTCCTGACAAAGCATCTTGCCCACATGTTGATGAGGGCAAGGGCCTTCTTCCACAACCCTAGGCCTATACTTTTTCACACAAAATAAAAGTAAACAGTAACGAAATACACTTGCAGGACACCTGCTGATAAAAAAAAATTACCAACTGACAGACAAATCCGATCTGGCTGCGGACTCATGGTGAATGACATCTCCCAGGGCCCTGCAGCAAAAAATAAACAAAGGAACAAGGTCTCCCTGGTTGTGTCATTGACCAGAAATGCCCATGTGTCCATATTTGGTCAATGATGACATACAATACTTTTTATAGAGGATGGTTATTCCCAGTCAGTAAATAAATAGAGCTGGGTGAGGTCACTGGTTGCTATGAACATGGCAGGTGTCAACACCTGCTGCTTCCTTAGCAACCGTTGACAAGAAGCTGTCTTATTCAGTATGGTAGCAATAGAAACAAATATACGGTAAATAGCGTTACTATATATGGTGTTCGACTCCCTTCACACAGGCTAAAAGTGTGATGTTTAGATGCAGACCGGAACTTTAAGCCAGTAATAGATTCTGATTTTATATATTTGCACAAATAAATGCTTGACATAAACATTAAGGCCGCGTACACACGATCAAATTTATCTGCTGAAACCGGTCCGACGGACCATTTCAGCAGACAAATCCGATCGTGTGTACGAGCGAGCAGACAGGTTTTTCCAGCAGACAAGTTTTAAAGCAAGCATGCTGGAAACCCGTCCGTCCGACATGTCCGCTGGTTAGTATGCCTAACCAGCGGACAAAAATCTCCCACATGCGCCGAATGGATTCGACGCATGCGTGGAAGTATTTTACTTCCTGGAGTGGTGACGTGGCGGCGTCAACGTCACCGCCACGTCACTGCGCTGTCTGTCCGCGGGGATTTTGGTTTGATCGTGTGTACACTGATCAAACCAAAATAGCCCGGCAGACATATCCGATGAAAACGGTCTGTCCGACCGTTTTCATCGGATTTGTTTAGTCGTGTGTACGCGGCCTAAGAAACCAGTGCTCCTGCAACTACCCATTCACTACATTTGCATTTCAGTCACATGCTTAAAAATAGTGCAACAATGTAAAATATATTTGGTGGAAGCTTACCAAACAGTGTGTGCTCTCTTGATGTCACAGTGTGATGCCACCCTACAGTGTGATATTGCCCTGTCACACAAAGTAGTCACCTATTAATATTTAGAGCCATTTCTAAAGTGTTATGTGAAAGAGGTCATACACAGTTCAGCAAAAGTTGCACTTCAATAATATCCGTTTTGACTGTGTACATATATAATGTAATTTAAATGTTATCTTTTATTGTTAAAACATGTTTTGGAATATAATAGATCATTAACCAAGTTAATGAAATGGGATTTAACACAGAATGTGTAAATATGTTTTAATTTAATTAATGCAGCATCCCCGGAGAAAGCCAGTAAGAGGATTTCCATCTTCTTTATGTTTTCTATAATCATTATCTTATGTCCATATTACTTTTTACTTTGTATTACATGCAGTGTATAAGATTTTAGAAGTAATTATAATCAAAGCATTTCCATAAACCTCAGAATGTATTATTCCAGAGCAGGGACTAAAGTAAAGCTCTTCCTGCACCACAAAGGTTGTAGTCTACTTCAGAAATAACAAGATCTTTACAGTTAGTTTATGTTTTCTTTAGTGAAAAAATAACACTGGTGTCTTTAGTGTCTGCCAGTGAATGCTAACATTGCTCCATAAACTCTGTCATGACTTTCAGCTTTCAGCGCTGTCACCCTTTAAACGACAATTTTTTTCACACAAATGGTGGTATTTAATCACCTCTTGTTTTTTTTTATTGTTTGCTAAATATACAAATAATGACCGAAAAAAAAAAAAAAAAAAAAACGTATTCATAGTTTGCGGGGGATCCCGTGCGAGTGCCCGGCGGCAACGATCGCCGCCGGGCACACACGATTGCTCAGTAACTGAGCGGGGACGTGGAGCTCTGTATGTAAACACAGAGCTGCACGTCCCTGTCAGGGAGAGAGGAGATCGATTGTGTCCCTTGTACATAGGGACACAATCGGTCACCTCCCCCAGTCACCCCCCCTCCCCCCACAGTTAGAACACTCATAGGACACACATTTAACCCCTTCCCCGCCCCCTAGTGGTTAACCCCTTCACTGCCAGTCACATTTATACAGTAATCAATGCATATTTATAGCATTGTTCACTGTATAAATGTAAATGGTCCCAAAAATTTCAGAAAAGTGTCCGAAATGTCCGCCATAACGTCGCAGTCCCAATAAAAAAATCGCAGATCGCCGCCATTAATAGTAAAAAAAAAAAAAAAAAAATGCCATAAACTATCCCCTATTTTGTAAACGCTATAAATTTTGCGTTGCATTTTTTTTTTACCAAAAATATGTAGAAGAATACGTATCGGCCTAAACTGAGGGAAAAAATATTTTTTTTATATATTTTTTGGGTTATTTATTATAGCAAAAAGGAAAAAATATTGCATTTTTTTAAAAATTGACGCTCTATTTTTGTTTATAGCGCAAAAAATAAAAACCGCAAAGGTGATCAAATACCACCAAAAAAAAGCTCTATTTGTGGGAAAAAAAGGACGCCAATTTTGTTTGGGAGCCACGTCGCACGACCGCGCAATTGTCAGTTAAAGCGACGCAGTGCCGGAAGCTTATATTTTGTCTGGGCAGGAAGGGGGTGTAGGTGCACAGTAGGCAAGTGGTTAAAGAAGCCTGTTATCGACTCACTTCTCCTCTCCTCTTGTCATCAGCATTAAAGCCCATAACCGTCTTCTGTTTACATTCGTGATCAGCTGTAATTGGACACAGTTAATCACTTGATAAAGAGCCGCTGAAAGGCTCTTTACCTCAATCTTTGATCACAGTATCCTCCGGACACTGTGGTCACAGATTGCGCTGTTCGCACCCCGCAGCAGGCACACGGCGGGTACGATCATTGGAGGCCTCTCGGAAATAGCCGGCCACGCTGTAGCCGTCATTTGGCTATAGCGTGGTCGGCATTTTGGTTAAAGGCATAGTTCACCATTAAACTACCTATGCACATAAGGGATGTCTGTAGATAAAAACAAGCTGTGCAGCTTTAAACAAAGTTGAACAATGCTCTTGCTATAGGTGTAGGCCATTTATGTACCTCATAAAGCCTGACTAGAAAACTTCTAGGTTGTTGCTGAGAACATTGTTAAGAGATGCCTAGCTGTTACGGTTGCCCTTCACCATTAAAGGAGTCAGCTCTTTTTCTGATTGAAACCCCCTCACATGAGCTTCCTCTTCCCTGATGCAGTAGTTCTAAAGCTCAGCCTTTCAGAGCTCACTTCTATTGGTGAAGGAGCACAGTAATAGCTAGACATCGCTTAACAATGTCCTTAGCAACATCCTAGAAGTTTTCCAGTCTGGCTTCATTGGGTATGTAAATGTACTACACTTATATAGCCAAGGTATAATTCAACTTTGGTCGAAGCTGCAAAGCTTGTTTTTATCTACAGATTTATCTACAGATGCTCCTTATCTGCAAAGGTACCCTTTAAAAGGAATGTATAGTCTTTCCAATGTATAGATATGCATATACGTCTTGATGTAAATAATTGTATCAGTGTATGTTAATGTTTTAAAAACCTATATAGTATGTAATTCTGTATTTACATTTGGTATCCATATGTAGTAGACTTTACATACAAATGTTCTGCTTTAGACTTTGTATTTGCTTTGTATTTGCTACCCAATGATTTTGCTTTATAAGTATGCTAACAATGCAAGTCTATGAGCTGTTCAACTTCAAGCAAAACAACCAACAAGAAAACAATGTGTGGCAGAGCATTTGTTAAAGCTGAATCCCAAGCAGATATTAAGAATGCATCAATTAAGGCAGTTGTGTATTTATTAGGAGACATTAAAATATATTTTAAATACAGCTAGTTGTAAGCATTATAATTTAACTTATAGACCCCATTCACACTTCAGCATTTTGTAGTTTTAAGCTCAAAGCTCCAAAACGCTGCAGGAGAAAAAAAAACGATGGAGATGGTTCAAATTTCCACTACAAGTCATCTGAAGCTCAAAAACGTTCTGGAGCTTTTTTTTGTAGCTTGAATTGGGCACATTGGTGTGTTTTTTAATTATTTTTTTTTTGGTTCCATAGAAATGCATGAAATGATTTGGGCATTTTTGAGCATTTTAGCACATTTTGTCGCACATTTTTGTGCATTTTTCTGCTCAAATACAATAATTAAATAAAAACAAATAATGATAAAAAAATAAAAAATAATTACATACATAAATAATAAATACAATTAATAATAATAAAAAAAAAATCTCAACCTTAACTACTTGCCGACCGCGCTATAGCAAAAATACTGCTACAGCGCGGTCGAGCTACTGTGACACGACGTCCCTGGGACGTCGTTCTTCACTTCCGCGATTGCGCGTCCCCTCGCGGAAGTGTCCGTGCTCGCCGGGTCTAGACGACCCGGCGCATCACAGAACACGGTAAATTGCCGCTGATGGCGGCCGTTTACCATGTGATCGCGCTGTCGAATGACGGCGCGATCACTTGTAAACAAACCGGCGTCATTTGATGACGCCGGTTCCTACCTCTACACCCTCTCCTCTCTGTACCGTTCGGTACAGTGTGCGAGGAGAGGGGGGGGCGGGGTGTCAGCAGCAGCGCTGTGGCTGGATCTGTATCCGACCATCCGAGACCTGCTCATGGTTGGTTGCTTTCGTGTCTCTATTTAACTGTGTCGCATCATCTGTGGTGCATACTGTTATTGTTGTAGTTTGTTTATCCTCTTTTTTTTTTTTTTAAAGTAGAGAAAAAGTGATTGTTACATACAGGCACTTAAAATCTGCATGGTCCCTATGTGGACCCTAACATCTACTCACTACACCTTTCCCAGCGCCCAAGGAAGTGCCCGTTGTATTTTTACCCCCCATAACCTCCCTCCTCTCCCTCCCCCCATGGTCCCTAGTTCGACAAGCGCTCTACAACGGTAATTTGTTATTTATTTGCAATGATACGGCAAACGCTCTATGTCTTTCGCACCGAGGAGCTCTGAGGCTCTGAGCTCTGAGGCTCGATGTTACTTTTATGCTCGCAGCTGCTCCACGTAGCTCCAAGTCTTTTTAAACGCCTTCCACTTACTCAATTTTTCATGAAAATCCCCGCTACTCTCCTCTATGCTCTCTTTCAGGTCCTCCATACTATAGGTATCCTCAACTACATCTATCCACTCCCATATCCGTGGGCTCTCGATGGCCTGCCAGTTTTTTGGGATAAGCCGTTTTGCAGCATTCAATAAATGTGGCACCAATGATTGCTTGTATTTTTTAACGCCCTCACAGCTACCATGGAAAAGTACGGTCCAAGGATCCCTTTTTAACTCTATGCCTGTAATCTCCTTGATACAGATCAGGACCGTCTCCCAGAATTTCTGGATTTTCGGGCAGGCCCACCACACGTGCGACATAGTGCCCCTGTCATCACAGCCTCGCCAACACTTGTTCGATAGGCCGGCTTTAAAATGACGGATTTTGTCAGGGGTGGTGTACCAGCCCGAAATACATTTGTAGTTGGTCTCAGCTGTACGCGTGTCAATGGCCGAGGAATGGGTTAGTTTCATTAATTTATTAAACTTGTTCCTACCTCTAAGTGATCCTAATTCTCTTTCCCACTTCTGTACAAATGGGGGTTCCCCCTGTGTGTCTCCCCTAACCAGTGTTTTATAGAGTTTTGAAACCGTGCCCTTAAAATCATTAAGGTGACAAATTTTCTCAAGAGGGGTCAGCTCCTCCATCGTCCGTAATGGCTTGGGGAGGTGTTGGACAAAATGGTGTAGCTGCATATACCTCCAGTTATTAAGTTCCCATGTGTCAGTTTTAAATTGCAGCTCCTCATATGTCCTGATTTTTCCGTCCTTTATTATATCTCCTAAGCATATTTTTCCTGCTTTTATCCAATTCCCCCCCATTTTTTTTTCCCCTGGTGCAAAATACGGGTTTTCCCTTAAATTTAATAGTGGAGAATTATATTTTTTATCTATTTGTGTTAGTGCCCTATCCCACATTCTCAAAGTTTCTCGTGTCAGTTGAAGAGTGTTTCTATCAAGTGCTCTGTATTGTGTAGGAATCCAAATAATGTTACCCAAAACTACATTGGCTTGTGTCGATTCCAATTGCACCCATCTTTTCTCTATTCTATTCCTGGCCCATTCCACCACCCGTGACAGCATGGCTGCTTGGTGGTATTTCCTAATGTCGGGCACTGCTAGGCCCCCAAATTGCTTATCTTGTTTCAGAGTTGATAAGGAAATACGATGCTTTTTATTTTTCCATGTATAATTCATGAGTATTGAGTTGAGTATTCGGAGGTATTGAGGAGGGAGAGCTATCGGGATCAATTGGAATTTGTATAGAATTTTGGGAACTATTATCATTTTTAACATGTTTATGCGGCCTATCCAAGAAACTGGTTTATTTATTATTTTTTTAACTTCTCTTTTTACCTCATTTAGTAGTGGAATATAGTTTATTCTATAAATCTGTCTGTCCGAGTTCGCCAATTTTATTCCCAAATATTTGAGTTATTTTCTCCAAGGGACAGAACAGATCTCTTTTACTTTCCCTATTTCCATTTTATTGAGATTAATATTTAATATTTCCGATTTAGTTATATTGATCATGAGGTTGGAAATAGCCCCGTATTCTTGTAAGATCATCATTAACCTAGGAATCGTACTGGATGGATTAAGGAGATTATATCGTCAGCAAAAGCTGATAATTTATGTTCCTCGTTTCTTGCCCTGACTCTGTTTATCTCTTTATCATTCCAGATAGTAGCTAACAGTGGTTCCAGGGATAGAACGAAAAGCAGCGGTGATAGTGGACACCCCTGTCGAGTTGCATTCGTCATTTCCAAGGCCTCTGATAATGTTCCATTAATTTTAATTTTTGCGGTAGGACGAATGTACAAGGATTTTATCCAAGCCATCATCTTTTTCCCCAAGCCCATCGCTTCCAGTGTCTGCAGCATGAGTCCCCAGTCCACCCGATCAAATGCTTTTTCCGTATCTACTGCCAGGAATAGACCTGGGAACCCATCCTGCCTTATCTTCTGGATTAACAAAAATGCCCTTATGCCGTTATCCCTACCCTCCCTCCTGGGGATAAACCCCGCCTGGTCTGGGTGCACTAAGAGATGCATAACGCCTTTCAATCGCTCCGCGAGGATTTTTGCGAAGAGTTTGATATCGGAGTTCAATAATGCTATTGGTCTATATCCTGAACAGAGTAGGCTATCTTTCCCTTATTTCGGTAATATCGCAATAGTTGCGGCCAGGGCATCCTTGCTTGTTTCAAACATGGATCCCAGGCCATTGAAATAGTTACAAAGCCTGGGAACCAAGATTTCACAACATTTTTTGTAATAGAACACTGTGAACCCATCAGGTCCCGGGCTTTTCCCTACTGCCGTGTTTTTTAGGGCCCTACTAACTTCTTCTTCTGTTATTGGTCTGTCCATGTGTGAGCTTTCGATATCATCGATCTTTGATAATCTTGCTTTATCCAGGAAATCTCGCGTTTTAATCTCTTTTTCTCCCCCCTGCCATCCCATCTGTTTTATATTGTACAGTTCCTCGTAATAATTCCTGAAGGTCGCAGCTATATCCTGGGTGGTGTGGGCCAATTCTCCATTTGGTTTTTTAATATTTTCTATATAGTTTCTGGTTTTCTTTTTTTGGGCCATTTTTGCTAGGTGTTTGCTGGGTTTATCTCCCCAAAGATACCTCTCTCTGGCTATACAGTTGTATTTGTTCTTGGTATCTTTCTCTAATATTTCCTTAAGTTTGTCTCTTTTTATAATTAGATTACAGTAAATCTCTTTGGAGGGTAGTTTTTTGTGTTCCTGTTCTAGCCGGGATATTTCCTTTATTAGTGATTCCCACTTCCTATTCCTTTCTTGTTTTTTCCTAGCCCCTTCGGATATAAGGATCCCCCTAATATACGCTTTGTGCATCTCCCATAGGGTAGCACTAGATATCTCCCCCGTGTCGTTAATAAGAAAAAATTGTTTAAGTTCCTCTTGCACCCTTTGTGCCCCACCAACCTCTCGTATCAAGTTTTCATTTAGATGCCACACTGATGATTGCCTCTGTTGTGGGGAGACCTGGATTTTCATAAAGATTGGGGCGTGGTCAGATATGGTCACCACTCCAATCTCGACTTCCTTTATCTTCTCCAACAGCTTATGGTCTGCTAATATATAATCTAGTCGTGAATACGTTCCGTGGGGGGGGGGGGGAAACGTATAATCCAGTACATTGGGGTGAAATACTCTCCAGACATCTACCAGCTGACACTCGTGTAATCTTTTTTTAAGCTTCAGCAGTTGCCCCTCTGTTGTCACCTTCCCCCGGGACGTGCTATCTATCCTCGGGTTCATGCATAGGTTAAAATCTCCCATTACTATCATATGGCCCTCTGCGACATTTTTTAACTTCCCAAGGGTTCTCTCTATATAATTGATTGAGTTGGCATTGGGGGCATATATGTTTGCGAGTGTGCAAGTCATGTTGGCGAGTTTTCCCCTAAGGAATAAATATCTACCCTCAGGGTCGGTCACCCTTGCCTCAAGTACGAACCTTGCACCACTGGTAAACCCTATCGCCACTCCGCAAGCCCTATTAGAAGTAGAGTCCCCATAACACCATGTGGGGAACATAGGTGAATATAGTTTAATATTTGAGACATTAGAAAGATGTGTCTCCTGTAGGAAAACTACACCCGCCTTGTGATATTTGATCTCATTCAAAACATTTGACCTTTTCCCAGCAGCATTAAGACCCTTTACATTGTAAGATAAAAACTTCATCGCAGCCATTCCTATCTATATGTTTTTTCCTCCTTGCCTATTCGCTTGTCTGGACCATGGGGGACCACCCACCCTATTATCAACCCCCCCATCCGTGGAACCCCCCCCCCCACCCGCCCTCCCATCCCTGGCCTTCCGTACCATGGGTTTCCTCCCTCCTCGTGACCACCGGCACTTTGTGAGTGAGGTAGTGCTTCCCCCCTGCCACCCTCCAACCTGAGGTCCCGCAGTGATCTACCACCGCATCTATCCAAGATGCAACCACAAACCCACTCCCGGGCACCCCCCCCACCCCCCCCATCTTCCCCCCACCCCCATTTTCTTTTTTCCCCGTTTAAGTAGCTAAGAGGCTGAGATACTTAATCTAACCATTCTGGAAGCTCAATCACCGGAATATTCAATTTAGAGCAGAAACCTGCTAGGTCCTCTGGGAAGGTTAACCTCGCCGATACCCCATCTTTCTGCCCAATAAGGCACGCAGGGAACCCCCACTGGTATTTGATGTTTTGTAGTTGCATCTGCTCCAGTAGGGGTTTCAGGCATCTCCTTCTGGCTAGGGTTTCCCATGCCAAATCTGGGTATATCTCTATCTCGGCATCCCCATACCGCAACGTTTTTTTTTTCCTGATTCGCCCCCAGATTTCTGCTTTATCCTCGTACAATCTGAATCTAACGATTATGTCTCTTGCCCTTCCCCCCTCGCCGTTGAGTGTCCTTCCAATTCGGTGGATTCGCTCAATTTTAAGGTTCTTCGGTTGTCTGCTCTAGCAAGGGTATGAATAGGTTGTTAATGATTTTTCACAGATCTTCACCCCTCTCTTCTTTAATATATCTAATCCTTAAGTTTTTTCTTCGGTTGCGATTCTCCTGGTCTTCTAAACGGTATTTTAGTCTCCTTTGATTCTGCTGAATGGAGAGAATTTGATCTTTAAGATGGGTTAGTTCGTGTTCCAGTTTTTCCTGCCTATTCTCTGTTGCTTCTACTCGTGACAGCAGGTGGCTCAGATCTGTTCTAAGGATACTTATTTCATTCTTAATATACAGTTCCAATCTACTTTCCAGTCGCTGCAGCATAATTTCCAATTCCCCCTTAGACGGTAGATGCGTGTCTGTGCATCCCTCCATGCTTTGTGTTTGGTCCAGTTCCCCTTCTAGTGAAGCATCAGGAGTTTGAGAATGGGTTCCACCCATCCATTTCCTTGCTATGCCCGTTTTGTCTGTTTTTTTTGTGTGCCCAGGGCTTTTAGTGGCCACCTCCTGGGTCATATATTGTTTGATGGTACTGATTGTGGGGGTATCCTTAGGGGTTTTCGGGGCGGAACCCTGCGTTATCTTGCTCATATTCTGATGCTTATGATTTCTCCTTGCCCGGATTCGCTTCCCCAGTTTTAGCAATGTTCCCACGTGGGGTTTCTACCGACCCGGCAAACTCCACAGCTGCTTGGATCCTAAAAGTGTTCTTCATATATGGGGTCAAGCTTGGGGGCTTCTTCTCTAGTTAAGCCTTTTAGATAGTAGGCCCGGGCTGCCCCCCCTACTATTAGAAAGGGTGGGATAGCACTGGGTGGCTCAGTGTAGTAAAAGATATAACACTAGGGCCTCCCTTGTGATGGCATATAGGGGGGCAGCAAGTGATAGCCACAGTATTGAAAATAAATAATGCCTTTATAGCCTTGATAGCCCTCTAAGAAGTGACTCCTTGCTTCTCAGCGGGGTATTACAATATGGTGAAACCCCCTTTAAATCTGCGGGGTTCACCTTTTGCACACCCAGCAATCAAAGTCTGTTTGAGGCTTAGTGTTACCCGTCAATACATACATGCATATATACATGCATACATGGAGTCCACTGGAGATTATAGCTCAAGCAAGGGGGGGTACACAAAATCTTGTGTTTTCAATGTTTACCTTATGCATTAGGGTCTTGTTTGCCCAGCCACTGGCTCCCGTGATTAAGCATATTATTAGATGGATTTTACCTGCTATCGTTGCATCGCAGCTCAGCACAAAACAGCATGAACCGGGGGGTCTGCGGGGACCATGGAGAAGGAGATCCCGCTGTTCTATCCGCTCTCTGGTACCTTAACAGTGCCTCCTGAGCAGCGTTCTCGGCGTGTTCTCAAGCGGGAGCAGGACGCCGAGCGGATCCGTCACGGCATCTCCCTGCATGCCGGCTCCGTACGATGGAGCCTTCAGCGTCCTCCCTCCTCGAGGCTCCGGATGGTTCGTGGCGCGGGTTCAGCCCCTCCCTCCACTCACGCGCCTCACGTACAGCGCGTCATGCCTGTCCTATGGGGATTTTTAAGTAGCGAAGTTTGGCGCCATTCCACAAGTGTGCGCAATTTTAAAGTGTGACATGTTGGGTATCTATTTACTCGGCGTAACTTCATCTTTCACATTATGAAAAAAAATTGGGCTAACTTTACTGTTTTGATTTGTTTTAAGCACAAAACAGTTTTTTTTAAAAAAAACACGCGTTCAATAAATGTCTGCGAAAATACCATGCAAGATAAAAAGTTGTAACGGCCGCCATTGTATTCTCTAGGGTCTTTGCTAAAAAAGCATATATAATGTTTTGGGGTTCTATGTAATTTTCTAGCAAATAAATGATGATTTTTCCATGTAGGAGAGAAATGTCAGAATTGGTCTGGGTGCTGCAGAACGCCTGATGGCGTTCCCTGCATTTTGGGCCTCTGTTTGTGGCCACACTGTGTAAAAGTCTCACACATGGGGTATACTCAGAAAGAATAGCAGAATGTGTTTTGGGGTGTAATTTGTGGTATGTATATGCTGTGTGTGAGAAATAACCTGCTAATATGACAGAAACAAGTTTTTTTTTTTTTTTTTTTTACAGAATTTTCAGTCGTTTTTCTTTTATAGCGCAAAAAAAACAAAAAAAAAACAGAAGTGATCAAATACCACCAAATGAAAGCTCATTTTGTGTGAAAAAAATGTCAAAAATTTCAAATGGGTACAATGTTGTATGACTGAGTAATTGTCATTCAAATTATGAGAGCACCGAAAGCTGAAAATTGGTCTGGTTAGGAAGGGGGTTTAAGTGCCCAGTGGTCAAGTGGTTGGTGGTTAAAGGATCACTAAAGGACATTTTTTTATTAGCTAAATAGCTTCCTTTACCTTACTGCAGTACTGGTTTCATGTCCTTATTGTTCATTTTTGCTTTGAAGTTGCTGTAATCCTGCTCTGTTCTCCACACTTCCTGCTTGTCTGTTTCCTTATAACCACAGTGCTGGGAGCTTTCTCACGGTGGTCTAAGCTGTCATTACTGTGTGTCAGATTCATTTTAAAAACAAAACGCTTCCCTGGATTTGTTTGTTTTTGTGCTATGTGTCTATTTCTACTTCACAGAAACATGAAGCCAGTTCAAAAGTGAAACTAACCTGCAGGCACATTATATGATTGATTTTTATCTATTTTTAATCATTTTGAAAAGGAATCAGTTAACTTTTATGTCTCTATACCCTGTAAACAGTCATTTTAGCAAAAGATGTTTTTTCCTTTAGTGACCTCTTAATGTCAACCTAATCATAACCCCTTATCCTAACAGAAAACCCAAATATTAACCCTTAATCCTAAAATTAACCCCTAACCCTAATCTTAACCACTGACCCCAATATTGATCACTAATCCTAACCCCTAACCATAATATTAACCCAGTAAACCTAACTCCTAACCCTAATATTGACTCCTAACCCTAAACCTAATCTGTCAAAGTAAATAAATAATAATAAAGGGGTTGTAAAGGTTAGTTTTTTATTTTCTAAATAGGTTCCTTTAAGCTAGTGCATTGTTGGTTTACTTACACTTTTCTTTGATTTCCCATCTAAATGTTTTTTTCTTTATTTTCTTTGTCTGAATTTCTCACTTCCTGTCCCTCCTCAGTAAGCTGTTCTGGCTGACTAACCACCGCTCAGATGATGGTGGCAGGCTTACTGAGGAGAAACAGGAAGTGAGAAATTCAGAGAAAGAAAAAAAAACATTTAGAAAGGAAAAGGTAAGTGAACCAACAATGCACTAGCTTAAAGGAACCTATTTAGAAAATAAAAAACAAACCTTTACAACCCCTTTAAGTTAAAAAAAATATATAAAATAAAAAATGAACCCCAACCCTAACATATAACCCTAATATAACCCATAACCCTAATCCTAACAACTAACCCCTAACCATAGAATTAAAACCTAAACTCCTAACCCTAATATTGACTCCTAACCCTAAAACTAACCTGTCAAAATAAATACATAATATTAAGTAAAAAAAATGAATATTAAATAAAATAAAAAATGAACCCCAACCCTAACCTTTAAAAAAGAAAAGTAAGATAAATAAATAAATAAATAAATAAAAGTGGATTAAAAAGTGGAAAAACATAGCAACATATGATAAAACATATAGGGGCAGATTCACACAGAAATGGATTATCGTAGCGTATCAGAAATACACTACGCCGCCGTTTTTTACCTGGCTCTACGTGGAATTCAGGTAGATTTTGTCCATTAAACGACGGCGGCGTAGTGTATTTCTCCCGTCGCAATCCATATAGACGAGTAGGGGGCGTGAATCATTTAAATTAGGCGCGTTCCCGCGGCGATCGATCTGCGCATGCTCCGTTCGCAAATTTCCCGCCGTGCATTGCGCGAAATCACGTCGTGACGTCATTCGTTGTTTAGGTAGCGTCGTTTACGGGCGATCCTAGTCCCGAACGAGTTACGTAAACAAAAAAAAAAATTAAATAAATTCGAAGCGGGAACGACGGCCATACTTAACATGGGCTACGTAACGTTGGAGCAGCAAAAAGCTGCTCTAACATTACGTACAAAAAAATAGACGAAAGTGATTGCGACGACCACTCGTATCTTCGGGAATCGCCGTAAAAAAACATTTGCATATCCCGACGCATCAAAACGACGCAAATAGATGGCAGCGTAGATCCGAAGGCTTACGAAGACGTAAGCCTCTCGGATCGAAGCCCGAAGCCGCCGTATCATGGTTTGAGGATTCAAACTAGTGATACGGCGCGCGAAATTTGAAATTACTCCTGTCTAACACCAGTTAGACAGGCGTAATTGCTCTATGAATCTGGCCCATGATGTTTTTCTCTATTGGCTAATATAAACCGGCAAAGCTCAAATAAAAAAAAAGGCTATACAAAAACAATTAAAAGCACCCATACAAACGCCCAAAAAATTATCAAAAATGCAATGCTCAGATGTAACCGTAGCGCTCACAGTGTGCATGAAAGAGCTAACATTAGAGGCCAATCCGTGCTGCATTCACATGTGCTGACAATAAACGTACTGCAAAGAGGAAAGAGCAAAGGGTCAAGCTCAACTGTCTACTTTTGCTCCCTCACTGTCCAATCACAGGCTGGGGACAGAGAGTTGACCAAGCTGTGTTGCATAACTGCAGCAGAGAAAAGTGAGGTCATCTACCTGTCTGTAAAGTGTGGAAGGGATATGTAAATATACATTTGGAAGGGCAAATACAATCCTATATGTAAAACACAAAATAATTTGGATATACAAATGTATTAAAGCGGATGGCCCATTTAAAAAGGAATAAAAGCCAGAAAGACTGCAGCTGCTGCTTTTAAATGGACACACCTGTCCTGGATCCAGCCTCCGCAGCAGAGGACGAGCGATTTCTCGTCTCCCTTCTGCTCCCCCCTCCATAGGTGAGGGAACCAGGAAAAGCGCTCCGGCTTCACTGCCCGGTTCCCCACGGCGCATGCGCGAGTCGCGCTGCGCCCGCCGATTGGCTCCCGCTGTGTGCTGGGAGCCGAGTGTTCCCAGCACACAACGCGAAAAACCCGACTTTTGCCCGAGATGCGGGCCGGAAGTTGATACCTGCTAGACAGGTATCTGCAACCCCCTCCCCCCTAAGGTGTCAAATGTGACACCGGAGGGGGGGAGGGTTCTGATCAGCGGATCTTCACTTTAGGGTGGAGATCCGCTTTAAGCAGAAGCAGAGATATTCGATTGAGCCACTGAGATCTCTTTTTGGTGACTAATCTGCATGTCTGTATTTCATTCAAACGTTTGCCACATAAGTCTCATAAAAATGATTTTTTTTAGGTGAGTTTAAAGAAAACTTATACTGAGGAAGTATGAAAAGCACCTATTGCTGACCTCCTAGTGTGAGAAATAAAAATCGATTGGCATGAATAATTTTTTTGCTCACCAACCTGGAACAAGTGTGCAGATTCTCCCTTGTATTGCATGCTTGTTCCAGGTCAGTGACTCAAGGTAATGAAGCTGGAGACTTTTTTTATAAAGAGGTCACCAATAGTAGTCTCCATAGTCTTTTTAGCATAGGTTTCTTTTAAGTTCAGGTTTGGAAAACCCCTTTTTTTTAAATAAAAAATCAGATCTTTGATTTTAATGTTTCTTTGATGCTTGTACGCATAGGTGATTCTTTGGGGTATAATTAGATTTGTGCTGTGTCTGGAATACTTCAAAATACATTTTAGGTTGATAAAAAAACAAATAATGCTGACCTAATTTATGTCTGTATCACAGCACAAGAATATTTATAGGAACAATAGAGCTCTGTGTGAAATCGGCTCAGGAGCGTTCCCAGTCTGAGAACATTAAGTGACCATATTGAGCTCTGGGTTTGCCTTCTGATTTAAGGACTGGCTCATACAGCTGGAATAAATGGCTCGTTTGTGACACCTTGTTTTATCATTTTCCAATAACGATCTCATTTGTTTCTCAGCAAGTTATTGCTACAATAACACAACTTGAGGTGTGTAATTATTAGGGAATAGAGCACTTTGCAGCACTGAGTGGTATGACTTGCAGTGCAATCAAGCTGTGTGATTATTGGTCAATAATCACTGACCTTAGAGGTTAAAGCTGATAGGCTGTTCCTATTGGTCAGCTTTCCCAGATAAATATTGTCTATGAAAGAGTTACTAACGATTACAGTCACAACATTTCTGTTGTCAGGAGATGCTGGTAATAATGTTCCATTTTCCAATGCTGAATGGCTGGAGAGCATTGCCGTGAGTCACATATAACCGTCCTTTATGTGTGCAAACCTTTCACTAAACAAAGAAGCAAAGTCATTGATGCTGAGCAAAAATGGTACAATATTCTTTATTTTGCATTCTTCTGTTAAACTCTGTATACTTTAATCAAGAAATTGTTTGCATGAAAGTACATATAGGGGACATATGCTATCTAACCTTGGGTATTGGTTTTCACCTTAATGCCGCGTACACACGACCGTTATTCATGTCATGGAAAAAAAAAACATTTTTCTCTACGTGATTTGTCGTGATTCATCTCAAGCCTGCCTTGCATACACACGTTCGTGAAAAAAAAATGCTCGAGCAAAGCGCTGTGACGTACAACACGTACGACAACACGTACAACGGCACTATAAAGGGGAAGTTCCATTCGAATGGCGCCACCCTTTGGGCTGCTTTTGCTAATTTCCCCGTCTCATAACTTGCTTCTGAGCTAGCACGTTTCCCCTCCCCCCCTCGTTAAAGTGTACACATGACCGTTTTTTCACGACGTGAAAAACTATGAGAAAAAATAGAGCAGGTTCTACGTTTTTTTCCGCCCATTTTTCTCATCGAGAAAAATGGTCTGGAGCCTACACACAACCGTTTTTTTACGACCAATTTTCTCATTATGAAAAGCGGTTGTGTGTGTACGCGGTATGACAGTGTTGGACATCACCAAGGCTTTGCTGTTTTGTAGAGCCCTCTGGTTTCCTCCACCACGGTATACTGAGTACACCTAATCCTGAGCTTGTGATTCTTCAGACCAGGGATCCCTGTTTCTACCCAACAGAGTCTCAATTTTGTATTTAATTTTTATTTCAGGTATTACAACAATTTACGCAGAACTTTACATTTATTGTACATTCACATCAGTCTCTGCTTTCAAGGGACTTACAATCTAGGGTCTCTACTGCACATTCCTACATATACATACTAGAGACAATTTGAAGAGGAAAGAATTAACCTACCAGCATGTGGGAAGAAACTGGTGGATCTGGCAGAAGTCCACGCAAGCACTGGGAGAACATGCAAATACCATGTATGTCAAGGTTGGGATTTGATCTGATGACCTTGTGGATACAAACACTAGATAATTAAATTAGGGCACAAACCTGGTATGGTCTTATTAATAAACACCTCTGGCCATTGAGAAAGACGTTATACAAACCAGCACATATAAAAGAGAACCTGTAGAAATAAGAGAGCTGCCACTTGTGACGTGTATTAAAGGATCCATGCAATCCATGAAGCCTAAAGTTTACAAACTAAAACTAATGTTAGAGTTATTAGTAAAGTATTTAATGACTAAACTACACCAACTGGCTTAGACATTGTAAACAGAAGAGTGAGGTTATTGTGAATAAGTTAACTCTTCATCTAATAAAGAATGTGTTCTTGGGTTAACCTTTTGGGTAACAAATTGTGGAATTGTGGAAAAGAAAAGCAGCCAGCTTGGGAGGGGAAGCATGGGTGGTCAGGAGACAGAGGTTACGTAGGAGGGGTGGACTGCTAGGTATGACTTCCAAACAGCTGGGCCCTGCTGTGGAGAGAACCTGTCCTAAGGACCCAGCCTGCAACTATGGTGTTGATGTTTACAGTAATTTCCTTCCTAGCCCATGGTCTAAAGATGGTAAAGAGTTATGTGGTGCAACAGCTGGTGGGGAGAGATGGCATTCGATGCTGTCACTCTCAAAATAACTCTGTAGTCTGTCCCAGTACAGGAGACACTGGTAGGTGAAAATATGCTGTCCTTCCAATTTGGGGCCTTTAAGGCTCACTTACACTTCAGCAATAAGTTTAAATAGGTGCACCAAGCCAAATGGCTCAGAAAACATATTGTACTAGTGGTTCTGAAGAGGGGATATTAAAGTGTTACTAAACCCACAACAGTAAAATCAGTCTGTATATGCAGTA
Organism: Rana kukunoris; assembly: GCA_029574335.1. Lineage (NCBI taxonomy): Eukaryota > Metazoa > Chordata > Amphibia > Anura > Ranidae > Rana > Rana kukunoris. The sequence goes on along the minus strand of CM056058.1, from coordinate 90,598,063 downwards.
AAGCATGCTTTTTATACTCACTGTGGACCCTAAGAGATTAATCCTAGACATTGTGTAAAAAGCTGTTTGATCCTGTCTTCTCTTATCCTCCCCCTCTTCCACTTTCGCAATTCATTTACTGATAGTTCAGAGTCTTGGGGGCACATGCTAAGTTTGGTGTGTATTTCTAAAGAATTTTTATTTACTTTTTTGCTTGGTGAGGGTATGTGTGATTGGCACAGGGCCAATCAGCACTGTCCAGAGGGTCAGTGGTCCTACAGCCTCATAGGACAGCTTTAACCAGAAACGTATAGAAGTCATAAGACTGCTATATAGTGCTGATGAGGAAAGGTATTTGGCAGTTTATACTTACTAAAATAGTTGCATTTCCATGTTCTGTGTACTGTGGGGGATGAAGATAGTGAATGCAGGGTCCTGGGTTTAGTAACACTTTAAGGTGCAGTGACTCGCACACCACCACCGCAAGGGTGGAACAATTGTTCCCTGTTGTTTTCCATTGCTTCTCTGGGCAGAGGGGCATTTCAGCCAAGGATAGACACTGAACACAAAAAGCAAAAGAGTTGATTTATTAAACTGGAGAGTGCAAAATCTGGTGCAGCTGTACATGCTAGCCAATCATCTTCTGACTTCAACTTGTCCAATTAAGTTTTGACAAAAAAAATTGGAAGCTGTTTCTGTGCCGAACTGCACCAGATTTTGCAAGCTCCAGTTTTAGTAAATCAACCCCACTGTTGGATACATTTCTGCGTCCAGCACACTGTGAATAAAGCATTACAGCATGCTTTGTTACTTTGAACTGTGGACTTCCTCCCCTTCAAGACATTTAATGTCATGTACTGTATATCCATGCACATCATAAAGAAAGGGTAGTTCTATGGGTGCGAGAGGAAAGGCAAATGAACAGATAGTCTGCAAAATATTCACAAATAATTTGGAAAAATATCACCTGGCTGCCCTTTCAGTCACGCTACGCCTGACGATTGGCTTCCGCTGTGTACTGGGAGCTGAGTGTTCACAGCACACCACAGGGGGACGGGGACGGGGACGGGGGGAGGATTATGTCATGCCCGCAGTCTGCCCGAGACTAAGTGGCCGGAAGTGGGTGCAAATACCTGTATCTGCACCCCCCTCCCCCTGAAAGTTTTCAAATGTGACATCGGAGGGGGGGAGGGTTCTGATCAGCCGGAGTTCCACTTTAGGGTGGAGCTCCCTTTAAGTGAATCTCTAATAATTGCGTAGAAAAAGGTTTGGTTATTTTATGTCGCTTTTGTAGTTTTGTGGAGCTATTAGAGAACTGATTTAATAACTGCACACAGTAATAATCAAGTACTGTACATATGGACTTGATTTGCATGCAGAGTTATGGAAATGAGAATTTACATATCCATCAGAGTTGGGTCTGATTATTATTACACTCTTGAGTCTGAGGCTGCAATGTGATGTTAGATTCCAGCATCAGCACTGTATGCCATTGGGGAAGTTAGCTTTTTTTGCATTGTTTTTGGCAGAAAAAATTCAAATGTACATTCTGTAAGGCAGGAGTTTTTACCACATCCCTGTGCGAAATATTACTGTATTCCTGATTTCATGAGCAAATTGAAGAATTCTTTATATTTTGCTGTATATATCATAATGCAGCTCACATAACATGTGACTTTCTGCTTTGGTGTATGGTCATAGTTTTATGTATGTAGTAATCTGCTTTTCATTAGTTGATTAAGGATTAAAGTGGATATAAACCCACTCTCATCCTTTCTAATCTACTGCCATAGTGCTGATCTATAAGTATATAGATGCCTCCTGTATGTATCCTTACCTGTCAAATGTTTCCCCTCTGTCTGTTACAAGAACTGAAAAACTGCAGATTCTGTGGGTGGATCTGTTGTCTGGAGCTCGGTAGCTGGAGTCGTGTTGTCATTAGACTCCCCGCCCACCTCTACACTCCCCTTGTCAACATGCATTTTCTCCTGTGTATTCCTTACACTAAATTCTGCTATGATCACTAACATCCAGTCAAAATCCAGAAAAATAACCACATGACTGAAGAAAAGGAGTAGGGGTGGGAATTAAAAAATAATGCCTGTCTCAGGCTACTGCATGAGATATGTAAATAACCTGTCATTCACTTTGCTTTTCTCCCTACACAAGTCAATACAGATCAAAGGTCCAGATAAGGTCAGAAAGAACTCAAAGACATCCATAGGAGCAATATAAAGAAGTGTTGATGGGCACTGGGCAGTAATCAGAAACATGTCAAAGGCTCTGACACCTGTATGTGCAAGGCTCAAAGTAATTTATAATGAAGAGCGGGTTATTTACTAAAGGCAAATCCACTTTGCACTACAAGTGCAAACTACAAGTGCAAAGTGAACTTTAAATTGCACTGAAAGTGCACTTTGAAGTGCAGTCGCTGTAGATCCAAGGGGGACATGCAAGGAAAATTAAAAGCAGCATTTTAGCTTGCACATGATTTGATAAGAAAATCAGCAGAGCTTCCCCTCATTTCAGATCTACCCCTCAGATTTACAGCAATTGCACTTCCAAGTGCACCCCCAGTGTGTAGGTGCAATGAAATCTGCCTAAAGTAAGGTCACGGATCTCATAGATCTTATAGAACCCACATCAGACTTTTACTGTGGCCTGTGGCCAGGTGAAAAGAAACATATGTAAGGTTATTATTACTGTAGTGTGTGTATTTCTGTTCTAGTGACAAATGCTCACCTCATGTCTTGACTTTAAGAGAGGAAGGGAGATAGGTACATTTTAGTCCAACAGAGTCATTGACAGGGATGATAACTTGTAAGAACTAATTTACTTTTTTTGTTTTTTAAGTTTTGACTGTAGTGGAGCTTTACACATGTCCATATAAACCCAAATATGTTTGATGAATCTGTCCATTTTGAGGTTGTCACATATTTGCTTAGACAATGGGATGGTTGATAGACTGGGACTTCATCCAAAATGTCTGCATGAATAATATGTTCAATTTGATTTCCAATTTATTTTTATTTAGTCATGTCCTTGTTACATATGTTACATTTGTATGAGATTGTGTAAGCCATCATGAAAGCCCATTACATAAAACATATAGGGGCTATCATTGCTGACCTCCTTCATAACAATTCTGGCTGCCTAATCGTATGTAGTCACTGACCCACAACATGCATGATCACTGAAGTAAAGTCAAAACTTTTAATTTGCATGCTTCTGCCAGATCAGGGACTGAAAGTAAAACAACTAGAGGTAGTCAATCACCTAGCATTTTTTTTTTTTTTAGAGGGAAAGGTCATCAATAGCAGCCTACTCATTGAAAAAGATCTGTACTTTGGAAATTACGGAGGCAACCATTGCTGACTGTACCTTCCGGAAATGCTGATTGCCTACTCTGTCTGTTAATCTAATGGCCTTCATTTTTGAGTCCCTATCTCAGAACTAGTATGCAGATCAGTTGTTTGGAAAAAAAAATACTTTACTAGCTACATGCTTGTTCCAGATCAGGACTGAAAAAGTACAAAAAAGTCCTGACATAAAATTTGCATTTTTAGCAATGACAGCTTTCATATTTCTTTTAGTACAGGTTTTCTTTAAAGTTTTTCATTATTAATATATTTGAAATCTGATTGGGCATATATTTTGTATAATGCACACTAAATCAGTTGTCACTTGCCGTGAACCTTATGACTAACTATTATTTTGTTCACAGAGGGGGCAAAAATGAACCCGAGCCTGAACAACCCACTCCCCGAAAAGTGTCCATCAGAAGGATTCACTCAGTAAGTGAGTTTGACCCAGACGTCCTGGACAGCATGCATTCCCTGGGCTGCTTCAGGGATAAAACCAAACTCAAACAGGAACTTCAGAATGAAGAGTAAGTATTTTTTGGGGAAAGCACAATATTGTAGACAGGAATGATGAGCTAAAGCTTGAAAGTAAATTACTAAGTGTTAAAATATAGACATGTGCAATTCGTTAGGTTCAGAATTAGTTTTTAAACGAATTTCGACAAATTTGTTAATTCAGCAATATCCGAACTAACGAAAACCTGCTTAACAAATTTTTCAGAATATTCGTAAATTTGTACATTCGGAAATTCGTACGTTTGTAAATGCTTAAATTCGTACATTCATAAATTCGTACATTCGCCACATTCGTAAATTCGTAAATTTATAAATTTACGAATTGGAAATTAGTAAATTCGGAAACTCAGAAATCTAAAATGATAATTAACTAATAATAACTTAACTATCACTAACTATTAAATTATAGGTATTGAAATTTCCATTCGAATTTGGCTATTAGTGAACGTAAAAAATACAAATTTATCCGAAGTTACGAATTATGTTCCGAAATAACGAATGCCGCATCTAAACAAATGGAACGGAATGAATTAATAATAATAATAAATAATAATAATAATAATAAAAACTTTTTATTATTATTATTTATTATTAATTTGTTCTGTTCCATTTGTTTAGCTGCAGCATTTGTTATTTCAGGTAATTCAAAACTTCGGATAAATTCGTATTCGTTGCGTTCACTAACAGCCAAATTTGAAAGGAAATTACAATACCTATAATTTAATAGCAAGTTATTATTTCGGGTATTGGAATTTCCTTTCGAATTTGGCTGTTATTGAACATAAGGAATACAAATTCATCCAAAGTTATTAATTATTTTCCAAAATAACGAATGCTACATCTAAACAAATGGAACATAATGAATTAATAATAAATAACATTAATAATAATAAAAACTTTTTATTATTTATTATTAATTTGTTCCGTTTCATTGGTTTATGAATGAATGAATGAAAAAAACTTATATAGCGCAGCACATGCGAAGTAAATCGCCTCTGGGCGCTTGTTGTTCCTGTCTCCTTTGAGATCAAAAGAGAGTCTTAATCTTTCTCCTGAAGACTAAGTAGTTCTCCTCCAGCCGAATGCTGGCTGGTAAGGCGTTCCATAGTCTGGGACCTTGGACAGCGAATATCCTGTCTCCTTTGGACTTGTATCTGGCTTTCGGTATCTGAAGCCGATTTTGATTGGTGGATCGTAGAATACGATTGGGATTGTGAACTTTTAATTTTTCGCATAGATAATGGGGAGCATTCCCATGGATACATCTATGCGTTAGACAGAGAGCTTTAAAGGTGATTCTGTCTTTAACTGGTAGCCAGTGAAGGGATCTCAGTGAAGGTGGGATGGATTCCCAGGGTTTTTTCCCAGTCACAAGTCTGGCGGCCGTATTTTTAACGACTTGAAGACGAGCGATTTGGTACTTGGGGAGTCCGAGGTAAAGGGCATTTGCATAGTCCAGTCTGGAGTTTACAATCGCTCCCACCACGACCGCTATGTCTTTCTTGGGAATAAAAGGCGTGAGTCTGCGTAGTAGGCGCAGCAGATGGTGAGATCCGCTGACTACTGACCCTATTTGTGCGTCCATTGTCATGTCGGAGTCAAAAATGACCCCAAGACTTTTGACTTTGGCGCTAGGGGAGATGATTTTGCCCAGAATGGGCGGGGGGATCCAGGTTGTTGTCGATTGATTCCTACACTTGGCGTGAAACAGAAGAAGTTCTGTTTTCGCTCCGTTGAGTTTGAGATAACTCTTTGTCATCCAGTCCTCTATCAAAGAGAGGCATGTCTCTAGATTGAGGTGATGATCCTTTTTATTGCAAATGCGGAAGTACAGTTGCGTGTCGTCTGCATAAGAGTGATATAGCAGTTTTTGGCTGCTGATGATTTCGAAAAGAGGACGCACATAGATGTTGAATAACATCGGCGACAGGGGAGATCCTTGAGGGACCCCGCACGATAATGTGCGTTGTTCAGAAGTGAAGGGTCCTAGCTTCACTATTTGCGATCGGTTTTCCAAAAAAGAGGAGAACCAGGATAGATCGCTTTCTGCGACTTTGGCTATTTTAGCCAGCCGAGTCAATAACAGCTTGTGATCAACTGTATCAAAGGCTGCGCTTAGGTCCAGCAGAACCAGAAGAGAAGATTCTCCTTCGTCTGCGGCCTCGAGAACGTCGTCCCATATCTTAAGCAATGCTGTTTCCGTCCCGTGTCCGGGACGGAATCCTGATTGAAATGGGTCGAGTAAGTTGTGGGTATCTAGATGCTGTTGCAGCTGCTGTACCACTGCTTTCTCCATTACCTTGGAGAGAACATTTAGGCCTGTTATGGGGCGCCAGTTGAGTGGATCCTTAGGATCCAGGGTGGCTTTCTTCAAGATGGGTTGAATAAAGCCCTCCTTCAGCTGGGAGGGCATTATGCCCTCCCTGAAGGATTGGTTGATAAGCTGCGTGACAGGAGGTGCCAGGATGTCGGCGCATTCCTTCAGCAGTTTGGTGGGGATAATATCATTTGGCGCAGTGCTGTTGCGCAGAGTGTCGATGATATTTTTAGTGGTCTGAATGGAGATGGGTTCCAGCGTGAACTCACCTAACTGTGGTGAATTGCTGCCGGTGCTGTGTAAATGACTACGGGGGGGGCTGGGAGAGAAATTTTTTGCTGAATGCTTTGCCGGATTGCCTCAATTTTGTTAATGAAGCAATCCGATAACTCATCGCAAAATTCTTGTGTATCCAAGTTGGGGGCTTCAAGACATCCTGGATTCATGGTCTGAGTGACCAGCTTGAAGAGTTCGCGGGGGCGGTTTAGGGCACCGTTGATAGCCTCAGAAAAATTGTTTTTCTTGGCTTCGAAGATTTGCTTGTTGTATTTTCTGGTTATTGTCTTGTAGATCGAGAGGTTCTCATCTGAAGAGCTTCTTTTCCAGGCTGCTTCTGCCCTTCTGCACTCTTGCTTCAGTAACGCCAGCTGGTTGTTGAACCAGCCGGAGTTATTTTTCCTGATCTGGGTCTTTCGTTTCGGCGCTATCAAGTCAGCTGACTGCAATAGTGCTGTGTTTATGGCCTCCAGTGTTTCTTCCGCTGTTTGGTGCGGCTGAATTGTGTTTATTTTTTCCCCTAACGTGGCTTTGAAGAGTTCCGAGTGGAGCTTCTTCTGACATCTGGTCCAGTGTTTTGTCACTGGATTTGATGTTTTTGTTAAGGGGGGGAATTCGGGAATAATGAATTTAATTGCATGGTGATCTGTCCATGGCAATGGTTCATTTTCCAAGATTTTTATTTCCAGATCTTGTCTGAAAATAAGATTGAGCGTATGACCTGAAGCATGTGTGGGCCCACATACTAGTTGCTGAAGCCCTAATCCTTCCAGGTGGTCGATGCAGGCGTCGGCAATGGGGTCTTGCGGGGAGTTGTCCCAGAGGTTGAAGTCTCCGAGCAGCAAAAGGTGTTTGCTGTTCAGGGTATAAGTGGAGACAAAGTCCGTCAAAGATGGGAGCAGCTGCGACTTGGGGCCAGGTGGCCTATAGCAGAGTAGAATGTGGACGGTCTCCTGGCCGTTTACTTGCAGTAGAAGAGTAAGGGTTTCCATGAATGGAAGAGGGTTTTGGAGGCTTGGTTTTGTGATCGCAAGACGCGTCTTATGGATCACCGCCAGTCCTCCTTCTCTTTGCCCTATTCAGTTTTCCGTTATAATACGGTAGTTTTCTGGCACCAATTCTCCTAGAATGGTGTTACAGTCGGCTGTGAGCCAGCTCTCTGTAATAAAGAGGCAGTCTAAGTCATGTTGCAATAAGAAATCATGGATTTCTAATCAGTGTTTTACTGCCGATCTAGTGTTGATCAAAGCACATGATATGTGCTTAGGCTGGGGTAAATGGCTGCGACTTCTGGCAGTCGATCGTCGATCGATCCTCAAAAGTCGCAGATTTCTTAGGGCTTTTTTGGTGGCGGCCGGCAGAATTGCGGCAAATCGACCCAGATCCCAAATGTTCTCCGATTAAGTATGGCCGATTAACTATGGCCGCCGTGGAACCAAGGGGCGGGGGGGTGGATTCACAAGGATAACTGAATCCTCTGATCCTGGCTTGGTCCAGAGGAAGGCAAAAAAAACCTGACCACGCTGCGCCAATATGCTGTGGTAGGGAAAAAAATTCCTTCCTGACCCCTAAAGAGGCGATCGGGTTAAGCCCTGGATCAAGTTATAATGAATTTTAGAGGGATAGGGGAGGGTGGAGCAAGATGGCCGCCGACCTAGCAGCAGGATCCAGGCTGGGGGGTACCAGGCTGAGTGGTGCCTGGGGGGCTAAGAGAGATGATCGGAGGGCAAGGGGGCTCTACTGGGGTAGGGGGGGGGCTTTGTGGCCCAATTAATGAAGTAGTGCCGACTGTTGGGGGGTGGAGAGCGGTGCGCCGCTAGGCCGCGGATGAAGCCGCGGCCTTTCCTGAGTCGCGGCTGCCGCAAATCTCCACCGATCGGCGCGGAGGAAAAAAACACCGCGCCCGAGGGTATCGGCGGTTTGTGGGGATGGCTGGCGGAAAGGACGCCCGAGCGTGGGTAGGGGTATGGGGGTGAGGAGAGGGGAAAAGCCGTGGGGATTGGGGGAAGCTGCTGTGGCTTGTCCTGAGAAGGACGGCCGCCTGCAGCTCCCAAAGAGTGGCTTACCAGGTCAGGTGCACCGGGGGAAAGCCGTGGAAGTCCAGGAGGAGGGAGAGGAGCTTGTCCGAGTGGCCAGTGGCAGGTGGATAGCTGACAGGGAGGTGGAAATCCTGCCTGCCTGTCTGTGAGGCCTGGAACCGCACAGTGGGAGGACCCTGCACTATCCCTGAGAGAGAGACTCGTTTGAGAGCATCCTGCTCTCTCGGTGTCTGACTGCACAATGATCGGCATTTGTTATTTCAGGTAATTCAAAACTTCGGATAAATTCGTATTCGTTGTGTTCACTAACAGCCAAATTTGAAAGGAAATTATAATACCTATAATTTAATAGTTAGTTATCATTTCAGATTTTCGAATTTTCGGGTTTTCGGATTTTCAAATTTAGAATTTACGAAATGTACAAATTTGAGAATGTACGAATTTACAAATTTACGAATATACAAATCTACAAAAATATGAATCATAACGAATGACCGGAAAAACTAAAAAAGAAAAACGAATGAAACTAAAAAAAAAAAATGTTGGCAGTGCACATGTCTATTAAAATAGAAGATATTTATGTCCACAATTTATATTCCACCAAAAACTACTTAGCTCCAGGAATGATTATCATGTACAGGGGACAGACTAGGATCTCAGGTGTATAGAGAATCACTCCCTGGGAATTTTCATTACTTTTAATTAGCATTGAATCTTACAGAATGTATCCACATCTACTGTAGGTAGTCAGTTTATTTGGACACACTCTGCATTGTGTATGACATTCTTGACATGAGCCAGTGTTTGTATCTTGTCCCAGGCAGTCATGGTGACAAGGCATATGCAACTTATTTTATGGTCTACTAGCTCCCTCCTACTACAGACACTGTAAAACCAGAAACGATTATGGAGAATGAATGCTTTGCATCTTTTGTATAAAGCAATTTTCATATTTGGGCAGAGTTTAGAGCCAGTGGGAGGGGCTTAGTAAAGAACAGTTAGGATGCCTTAAGCCCCATACACACCATCAGATTATCTGAAGATTTTTGTCTTCAGATTTACCAAAACCATCTTATATGAGGTCAAACCTTAAGAGTTTCAATTTGTATGCAATCAGGCAGGCCCTTGTACTACATGGTTTTGGTAAATCTGAAGACAAAAATCTGCAGATAATCTGATGGTGTGTATGGGGCTTTACAGTTAAGTTGGAAAGACAGGAATTATTTCTTTAAAAAATGTGGTTATGTAGTATAAAAGCCATGAGACATGAGTTAAACCGGTATTTAGGTTATAGTATTGGAGACTTAAAGGATAAGTTCACGTTTACAAAAAATAATAAATGCACATTTTTTTGCAGGTAAAAAACAATGCATTTATTCTTTTTTCGTTAGGGGCCTGTAAAGCATTGCACCCATGATCAGCAGATCCAGAGTGTAATGCCACGGTCCTGCATACTGTCTGTGTATCTGTCTGCCCATACCTCCGTTATGGGCAGGCAGTTACACTCAGGAAGCTCAATGAACTACCAAGAGCGATCAACAGCGCTCTGGTAGTTCATTGAGAACTACAAGCCGACAGCCACAAAGGCTGTCAGGACTTCTAGTTTTTCTGTTTACAGAATACTGGTTTCAAAACAGGGACTTGTGGGGTGCATGGGTCAGTGCATTTGTAACATGTTACATGTTACCCCCTAAATATCGCTAAAGGCTTCAGGCTCCATCCAACCTGCTTGGGCTTAAAAGGCATAAATTCAGTTATTAACTGTAGTCACAAGGAGACTTCATATCATGTTAACAGGAAAGTACTAAATCTGGTCACTGGTAAGTTAAAGTTCTTTTAATTCAAACCAACAGGCTGAAAGAAAAAACACTGTTGCCTTGTATACACTACCGGTTTTCCCGGCAGGAAAACTGCCATGAGAGCTTTTGGCTAGGAATCCCAGCCGCTGTATGCTCCATCACAGTTTTCTTCCATTCAGTAGGTGGCACTGTGCCTCTGTACAGATGGAATGGAGGCACAGAGGAAGATAAGTCTTTTGCGGACTATATAGGTGTCTCTGGGACAGTAGCTGTCTAAATGACTTTAGCAGCCATCTTATGTGGGGCAGTCCTTTTAAATAGGAGTGTCCTGCTGGGTTTGATGCTCTTTTTGTGAGTGGACAGCTCTGGGACAAGACCTGACTGGTCATAGTTCAAGGAGAGGTTTCTGGATGAGGAGGGACAGTGTAAGGACACTTTGAGTAACCAGTCAGCCACCTCTCCATCAGAAGCCAACCTTGATAAAATGGGCCTTGCCTGGAAAAGTGCATTGTTTCTGATATTGTGTGAGAAGACGCTGCATTTCAGTGTCATTGCTGGATAAACTGCTGTACTGAATAACTGAAAGCTGCAACAGTGCATTCAAAAGGAAAGTATGGCAAACGTTTTTCTGGGTCAGAGGAGTGCATTTATTTCTGTACTCCTGTGATCCAGATGCAGCCAACTGTGGATTAAAGGCTGCTGCTGGCTGTCATCACACACCCAGTTTAGGCTCTGCAGGTATCCTGAAAATAATGGCAGCATTTGCCCAGGTACCTGACTGGCAGATGACTCAGCCTTTCAGGCTGAGTGCCTGACCCAGCTGCTCCTGTCCCCTTCACAGCCTGGCACTCCAGTGAGTGCTGGAGGGGAAGAGCAGAGAGCTAGTGACTGACGGTCACTGCTCTCTGCTCAGAGCGGACCAAGAACTAAGTGTTATGTGATCACTCACTTCTCTGTCTAAGGCCCCATACACACGATCGGATATATCCGATGAAAACGGTCCGCGGACCATTTCCATCGGATATGTCCGATCGGGAGTTTGATCCGATGGCGTGTACACACCATCGGATCAAATTCCCCGCCGCCGGACGGCGCGGTGACGTGGCGATGACGCGGCGGTGACGTTGACGCCGCCGCGTCACCGCTACGTCACCGCACCAGGAAGTAAAACACTTCCGCGCATGCGCCGAATCTATTCGGCAGCGGCGCGGCGGCGGTGGGAGCCGACATGTCTGCTGGTAAGTGTACTAACCAGCAGACATGTCGGGCGGACAGATTCCCACCGGATAGATTTCAAAGCTTGCTTTGAAATCTGTCGGGTGGACAAATCTGTCCGCTAGCCCATACACACGAGCGGAGATGTCTGCTGAAACGGTCCATCGGACCGTTTTCAGCGGACATATCCCCTCGTGTGTACGCGGCCTCAGAGCCAGCAGGGGACAGCAGCATCGAACCAATGCTGTAGCCATATAGACCAGTATGTATGTGTTGTTATTTTTTTTCTCCCACACTTCTCCTTTAATAAATGGACCTTTGTACTACCTGAAAATCTGCTTTCTGGTAATGAATTTCCCGTGATTGCAAGTGTTGCAATTTACCTTGTTAATGCAAACTACACTGCATCTCAGCACCACATACCAAAAATAATATTTAATACATTTTTAATATTCAAAGAAAATTTGAAAAATGTCTTCCCTGAAGCCCCAGTGTGAAAGCCTGAGTGGGCCGTTAGAAAAAGTCCTGCAAGCAGCATCGTTGGAGCGGTTTACAAGCAGTGTATATGCTGCTCATCCACTGTCCCTGCCCATTGAAATGAATGGGCACTGCTGCCGAAGCACCTTCAGCAGTGGTGCCTTGCAGGCACATTTAATCCTTTCTTCGGCCGCCAGTAAGGGTTAAAAGCGCACACAGCTAAAACATCAGTAAAGCACTGCTAAAATTAGCTAACACGGCCATGCTGTGAGTGTGATAGGGGTCTAAATAATAAGAAAAAAGTATTGTAAAAAAATATATAAAATTTTAAGTTACAAAGAATATAACAGAATATGTAAAAAGGTAATCAAGGCCGCACAAATTGAAAATGAGTGAAAGGTTGCAAAAGAGCTTAGGACAAACTATAATAACAGTAAAAAGTTCAGGTCTGAACAAGTAGATAATAAATTAAAAATAATGGAATCCAACCTGGGGTATATTATTTTATTTTTATATATTCCAAACCTCTGATACGTCTATACACGACGGGATACCTCCCAATAGACACTGAGTAAAAGGTAAAAAAGAGAAGGATGAGACAGAGGTCTCAAATAATGTCTTTGGAGACATCCAGCAATCTATTGAGCACTTCCTGGACACTTTCCTTAAATTGATCGGCTGCACATATCCAACATGTGTGTTTGAATCTGCATCCGCTTCCCCCCTTTTTTCTGATCTATATTAGTGGGTTTAGCCACACATATATTCACATATATATTTTTTGCCAGCGATCAGTTTTTATATCGGAGGTTTGTGTTTACTTCCTCAGTCAGTAGCGGCTGGTCGGTCTTTTAGCAAACTTTTATTATACAACGTTGTCATTTTGCATTTTTTTACAGATAACTGTACAACGGGTCCCACTAGGGTCCCACTAGGGAGGTCTTTGTACCACCCCAGTTGGACCTTTATATATTAAACTGTGTATGTATTCATCAATAAAGTTTTTGTTACCATTCCATTTGACCCTGTTGCTGATTTTACCTCTGTCTCATCCTTCTCTTTTTTATCTGAACAAGTAGACCCTTTAGATAAAGTAATAGGCCCAGATTCACGTACATCTGCGCATTATTGGACCGGCGTAGCGCACCGCCTTTACGTTAGACTTGCGCAATGTAGCCGCGTAATCACCCTATTCTCGTAGCTTTTGCGCAGGAAATTGCGCAAGCGTAACGTTTTTTCCGAGGCGTAAGGAGGAGTAATACAAATTGGGAAGGACGTGGGCGTGTTACATTGAAATGAGCCGTGACCCCATGCAAATGAAGGGCCGGCCGGCTCGCGCATGCGCGCTTGAAGGAGACCATGGTCAGCTCCGCTGTGCGCATGCTCACAACTCGGGAACGGCGCAATCATTGAAATTGGAAATGGACTAGGGCAACTTTGTGAACTACGCAGACAGCATAAATAGACAGACACAAATGCACTTCCTTTGCAAAAGTACATCCCTTTGTATCCCTCCCTCTACAGCAAGGTGCTTTTGTTTGTTTGTGACGTGTCTTTGAGATATTTGGGGACTGTTTTGCAGAGTGATTTTTGTCTTTTATGGGTTTTCTTTGTTGTTATTTTGTTTAAATTATATTTTTGCTGGGCATTTTTTTTTTTTTTGCTCGTCATTTATTTAATTTTTTTGGTTCTGTTTGTGTATGATTTTGGAATGTGGGGGTGATATTCCTGCGGGAAAAGGGGTGTCACCCTCATTTGTGGTGGAGAAGTGATCCCCAGGTCTGTGTGAATGGTGTATGAATGTACAGTGACATAATTGGAGCCGTGGCATGGCGTTGCAGCTCACAAGTCCTGCATGGTGGACTGGTGCCAATCCAATGTGATGACGATGTGGTGTGTGTGTGCTAGGGACCACAGTGGTGTGCATGCATGCATTCTCATTGTGCCATGATTAATGTGTGTGTTTAACGTGCAAAGATGCATAATGTGAGCTGGCATGAGATGGGGTCATGAGATGGGGTACCAGTGCATATGCAGAGTCACCTTGAAGGGAAAAGACAGGAGGATGTTAGTCATGCATGTGCCACTTGTGAGGTGTGCATCACGGGAGGGGATAGTCATGCCTGCCACCCATGTCACTCACCAACCAGCCAGCTGTCCCCATACATGTTCTGTTCGAAATCTGTGGGGATGGGGCTCTGATTGTATATGTAGCTGTCATGGGTGTCATGGGTGGTGCCATGTGTTGGGCTGCTGATGTCCTCCTGCAAGGTTGTGGTAATTCCATGATGGCATGAGGGGTGAATCTGAAGATGCGAGACACCTCAGAATCACTCATGCCAAAGATGTCTATGCGTGTGTGATATATCAAGTGAAGAGTGAGGGGCTTGTATCAGATAAGAATATTGTATTAGATTAGATTAAATTGTAAATTTTATATAAGCAAATAAAAAAATAAAAAAAACATCTCCTGTGCCCTCCTTAGTGCCATCCTCCGTGCCCTCCTCCTTCTTTGTTCATCTAAAGTCAGTAGTATAGCTATGCGCGACGATGCCCCTGGCATGTTGGCATACAGATTGTTGAGCAACATGTGTGACTGCTGAACTCCTCACTAACAGTGTTGCTTTATCTGACAAGTAGACTTTTTTTCTTTTTTTAGACCAGCTTTTATCAGATCTAATTTTAGACAGGACATTTTGCTGTTGCGCACACTGCGTCGCCTGCGCTGCCCCAACGTTGTTTTGTGGATCCCCGTAAGTCCCTCATTAGCATATTTGACTAGCAAATCAATGGTGTGTCTATCGCACTTTTGCGCGGACGGATGCGCCAGTCTAACGAAATTACGCGGGACAAAAAAAAGACAATTTTTTGCGTATCTCGTTCTGGGGATGCCGCGCAACGAAACGCACGCGCACATTTAGACTTACGCACGCGCATCTCCTGTTGCACAGGCGTAATCGCTCTGTGAATCTGGGCCATAGAGTTTGTTACTGGGGTTATCGAGTAGGTAAATGTATTAAATACCTTCTTCAGCTCTGTGTATTCAGGCAAATAGGGAAACTCAAATACTTAATGGGGATAGTATTGACATAGCTCCAAATGGTCTACAATGGCTCAAAACTGGCATGGTCCAGAAACCTTCAGACAAAATAAAGGTAAATAAAGCACCTCAACCAGATGACTTACACCAAGGGTCCATAAAGAGCTAAGCTTTGTTATATCTAGACCATTGTTTCTAATTTTTAGAGACTCTTTAATGACTGAATGGCGTAAGGCCAATATGGTGTCTATATTTAAAAATGAATCCGAGTAACTACAGACCAGTTAGTTTAACTTTTATAGTTGGGGGAGATACTTGAAAGTTAAAAAAAGACCACATGGAAGAGTTTTGGCTAGCAAATATTATTTTAAGCAGCAGTCAGCATGGAATCACAAAAGACTGCAGTTATCAAACAACTCTGATTTATTTTTATGAGAAGTTAAGCAAAAACTCAGACAAAGGAGTGACTATGGGCATAGTATACGTGGATATTGCCAAAGTGTTTAACACAGTTCCCCACACGTGGCTAATGTGTGGCTTAAAGACTACGGGCCAGATTCTGGTAGATCCTGCGGCGGCGGCGCGTAAGCTATTTACACTATGCCACCGCAACTTATAGGAGCAAGTGCCAAGCACTTGCTCCGTAATTTGCGGCGGCATAGTGTAAATGGCCCGGCGCAAGGCCGCTTGTATTTAAATTAAGCGCGCCCCCGTGCCGAACGAACTGCGCATTCGCCGGCCTTAAACGTAGGCCACTGAGATTGCTCCATAGTACGCCACAAATACATTGATTACGACGGCAACGTAATTAACATACAGGCCTATCCACGAACGAGTTACGTAAACGACGTAAACGACGGAAAAACGCGACGCTGTCCCGAGTCCATACTTAACATGGCATACGGCGGACTGGCGTAAGGTTACCCCTCATATAGCAGGGGTAACCTTACGCTTACGGAAACAACATAAACTACGGTGCAAACACATTAGGGAATCGGCGTATCATGCTCATTTGCATATTCGATGCTGAAATCGACGGGAACGCCACCTAACGGCCAGCGTAGAATTACATCTAAGATCTGACGGTGTAAGTGACTTACGCCAGTCGGATCTACGCCGTATCTATGCGTAAATGAATCTAGGAATCAGACGCATAGATACCCGGGGAGAAAAACAGAGATACGACGGTGTATCTCAGCTGAGAATCTGGCCCTACAAGTTTAAAAAAAAAACTGTTTGTATATGGATAGAAAGTTGGCTAAAAAACTGTATTCAGACAGAAGTGATTAATCATTTATATTGGTCTAGGTCATGGGTCTTCAAACTATGGCCCTCCAGTTGTTCAGGAACTACAATTCCCATCATGCCTGTGAATGTCAGAGTTTTACAATGACTCATGGGATGTGTAGTTCCGCAACATCTGGAGGGCCATAGTTTGAGGATCCCTGGTCTAGGTTATTAGTGGTGTATCCAGTGTTGGGACCCTTACATTTTAATATATTTTAAAAATGATATAGGGTCTGGGAATAAAAGTACCATTTCAGTGTTTACAGATGACACCAATCTATGCAGTGGAATAACGACTTCACAGGATATCTCCAATTTATAAGCTGATCTCAATGCTCTGTCTAATTAGGCAACAGTGTGGCAAATGCGGATTAATGTTCATAGATATAAAGTTATGCACTTGGGGGGTAAAAACATGCATGCATTATACATTCTAGGAGGAGTACAACAGGGGAGTCAATAGCAGAGAAGCATCTGGGTTTTCTGATAGATCAGAGACTTAAAGGATAACTAAGGGATTTTTTTTACCTTATTACAGTCCTGGTTTCATGTCCTCATTGTTCGTTTTTTGCTTTGAAGTTGCTGTAATTCTGCTCTGATCTCCACACTTCCTGCTTGTCTGGCTCCTTATAAAAAATCTCATGGCAGCTTTTCACTGTGGTCCAAGCTGTCATTACTGTGTCATTACTGTGCGTCTAAAACTTCCCAGAATCAGATTAATTTTAAAAACAAAACACAACCCTGTATTTGTTTGTTTTTGTTCTGTGTGTCTCTTTACATCACATAAACATGAAAACAGTTTAAAAATGAAACTAACCTGCAGGCACATTATATGATTGATTTTTATCAATTCTTAAAGGGGTGTTCCACCCAAAAAAATGACCTTTTCTCATCCCACTCCTCACCCCCATACATGCCACATTTGGCATGTAATTTTTTTGGGGGGGGAGTGGGGGCTTCAGTAGGAGTGGGACTTCCTGTCCCACTTCCTGCTTCCGCCGAGGGGCTGGTTAGGCGATTAAGCTTAATCGCCTACACCAGCCCCCTCCCTGTAGGCGATCACATGGGACACTGACAGGTCCCATGCGATCGCCTCTCCAATCAGCGGCGAGCCGCGCCGCGCACGCATGCGCAGTACGGCTCGCGCATGCGCAGTGGGTGCCCGGCCGTGAAGCCGAAGGCTGTCACGGCTGGGTGCCCACAGTCAGGATGGAGACGCCGGCCGGGGAGGGGGGCAGAGGAGCGGAGCCCCGGTCGGCGCGTCGCTGGAACGTAGGAGCAGGTAAGTGAGTGTTTATTAAAAGCCAGCAGCTACACTTTTTGTAGCTGCTGACTTTTAATAAACACAACTTAGGGCTGGAACACCCCTTTAATCATTTTTAAAAGGAATAAGTTAACTATTATGTCTCTATACCCTGTAAAAAGTCATTTCATCAAATACATTGTTTTCCTTTAGTGACCCTTTAATATTAGCATGCAATACCAAGCTGTGGTTTCTAAAGATCGAAAAATATTTTTGTATTAAATGCATGAGTTATGCTGCGTGTCCTGACTGTTCCCTGCTGTCTTCTGGGACCTGTGTGTCTCCCAGAAGAAAGCGGGGGGATGGAGGAGGAGCCGGACAATGGCGTAGATCGCCACAAAATCAGCAGCGATCTGTCGCTGGAAGTGGTAGCAAATACCTGTATTAGACAGGTACCTGCTCCCCCCTGAAAGGTGCCAAATGTGACATCGGAGTGGAGGAGGAACCGGATAGGTGGAAGTTCCATTTTTGGGTGAAAAAAGGAAAGATTATCTAAACTAAATGTATTCTGTCTTGAGAAGAGGCAATTGAGGGGGTGGGGGATATATTTAACATGTGTAAATACATAAGTGCTGCACCTACTACGTAGACGTATTCCTTTTATTCCTAATGAAGACATAGCAGTCATGGTGGAAACAATCGTTAATTCCAGACTGGACTATGCAAACGCCCTCTATCTCGGACTCCCCAAGTACCAAATCTCTCGTCTGCAAGTCGTTCAAAATACGGCCGCCAGACATGTGACGGGGAAAAAACCCTGAGAATCAATCTCACCTTCGCTGAGAACCCTTCATTGGTTGCCAATAAAAGACATAATTGCATTTAAAGCACTCTGTCTTACCCATAAGTGCATCCATGGGAAGGCCCCGCAATATCTATGTGAAAAAATAAAAGCTCAAAATTCCAATCGCGTTCTGTGATCCACCAACCAAAATCTGCTCCAGATACCCAAAGCCAAATACAAGTCCAAAGGAGAAAGAAGATTTGCACTCCAAGGTCCCAGACTATGGAACGCTTTACCAACCAGCATTCGGTTGGAGGAGAACCACCTAGCCTTCAGAAGAAAGATCAAAACCCATCTCTTTTGATATCAACGGAGAAAGGAACAACGAGCGCCCAGAGGCGATTAAGTTTGCATTTGCTGCGCTATATACGTTTTTCACTCACTCACTCACTCATATAGTAAACTTGGTGCAGTTATTCACTTTATCTTAAGGCTCCATGCACACTGAAGCTGATAAACTGTAGTTTATTGGCGTTTTGGCTTTTTTTTTTTAAAAAGACCATAAACTGCACTCTATGATAGCTTATGTGTCCATGCACACATGGGCGTTTTTTAGTGTTAATGAGCAGTGGAGTTTATGGGCTTTATTCTAAACGCCAGAAATTTGCGTTCAAAGTGCATCTTTTCGGTGGGAAAAACGCAAATGCTGAAAAATGCTAATAAACTCTCAAAACGCAGCTCACCAGGTTTTTTTAGCGTTTTTTAATCCATTGGAAAACAAAAAGCTACAGCTTGCTTTTACAGTATCTTTAGACATCCCTTATCTGCATAGGTAGTTTTTTGGTAGTCACTTTTTGAAAACAGCAGAGCCCCACACTGCCGTGTCATTCATTCACTGTTTCCTGTGAATGAATGAATGAATGAAGTACAGTTATGCCGTGTATACACGATCGGAATATCCATCAAGAAAAGTGTGAGCTTTTGGTTGGAAATTCCGATCGTGTGTAGGCCCCATCGGACATTTTCTGCCAGAATTTTCGACAGCAACAGTCCGATGGAGTGTACTCACGGTCGGAATTTCGGTTCAAAAGCTCACATCAGACTTCTGCTGTCGGCATTAGGCTTATTAGTCGTGTTCTATGTTGGACTAGATGGAATATAGGAAGTACAGTATGAGCTAGAAAAGTTTTATTTATTATAAGCAATAGGAGGAATATGTGTATCACTTTTATTTGAACCATAAATCACCTAATTGGTATATGCAAAGAAAAATACAAATATGTTCTCTGAGTCCCTTTATATTGGGTCTTATCTCTCTGTAGCTAATCTTTTTTTTAACAGTTAATACATTTTTAGAGTCAATCATTTAGCTTTGACTATTAGTTTGCCTTAAAGAACAAAAAGTCAAAAGAGAAGATAAATGTATATTGATACAATTTAAAAAAAATCTGAAATTAAGGAAGATAATACCTTTATGTAATCTAAAATAAACCCAGAGGAGACTCATACACCACATAAAGGAGGATAATGGATATGAATGCAAGGTCAAAACTGTTTGATTTTGTACAGTATGGAATGGAAGCCCACAGCTGCTAAACAAAAGGGAGAAGCAGACATACCAAGTCCGATGATTTTTATCAGCACAGGGATATCTAAATGGGATATCTAAATCTCTCATAGGTATATCCAAGGACCAGAACTAAAGCACAACAGCATGAGACTCAGACTTCAAATCAGAGTAAAAAGAGGCATAGAGCTAGTTGATAATAACATATTAGTCTCATCTTACCTCCTTTATTCATCTGAGCGTAGTTCTCCTTGAAAAGTACATTAAACACAAGGCCCATTAAATTTAAATATGCAGAACTCTAAGTAGAGGTGATTGTGTTGGGACAGCACCTTCAGTTTGCTGCTAGCAGAGTAGACAATGTCAACGAAGTTAATGTTTATTGGGCAAGGACGAAGCAGTGCAATTATTTCATACAATAGAATAGCAAACCTGGTGATTTCTGAGATATGATTGCATTTTACGCCAATTAATCTTATAGCCTGTAATAGATTTAAGAGCCAATTAGAACTAAATTGATTGCTTTTCTACACTTCTTTTTTAATAACTGGGTGGATAATGACTTGCCTTGTCTTTAGGCTGAACTATCAAACAGTTAAAGTGTATTTAAGGCAAAGCTACTTTTTAGCTTTGGATAGAGTAGGAAAGGGTTATTACCCCGGTCATGTTTTTATTGTGGTCTATATACCCAGTAGGGAGATTCTTTCTCTCTTTGTATGCTATTGACATTTGTCATTATTACTGAAAGTAAGGGACATACTTTCACTAAAAGAGGAATAAAGCGGCAGTCTTCCAACAAGAAAACATGATGTGCTGACAGCTGTGTAAGGGGAATTCCCCTTACTTTGGAGAGATTTGCTTTAATTTACTGTTGTGTCTAAAGGATCTGAAAGTACCGGTATATCTCCTCAACAGGACATAGACTTGAAAAATAAAAAAATGAATAGATTCTACAGGTTTTTTGTACTGCCTTACTGAAAATGTTTTTGTAACTAAAGAGTCTCAATATAATTACCCTTGGCTAAGATTCTCATGCACGTGGGTACTGTCAGAACCTATGTTTAATTGGTTGTTCACTTCTCGCAGAACATGGTTTAGCTGTATCTTAATGGATCTTGCAGGAAAATCTTGCCGTCTACATAAACACTGTATTGATTGTAGGACAGTAAGACACATCACGTCATTGGTCCACTTAGCATTTGCAGCAATTACATATACCTTGATACTATACTCAATATATTTTGATATTTTCCCCCTGGGTTAAAAAAATATCCAGTTCTTGTTGGGTTCTATTTGATGAACAAAGCTCCAAAGCCTCCATATACTCAAATGTGCCTGCTTTGGCCCAGGGATACTAACCAGGTTTTTGTATTAGTTGCCATTATAATAGTCTAAAATAATACAAGGGGTCTTCAAAAAGTTTTCTTAAAAGTTTCTTCAATTTTTTTAAACTCTATTAAGAATTTAAAAAACAAATTGTATCACTTTTCTACATAGTCACATTCCTTTGCGATGCATTTTTCTTGTTTTTGGTTGAGCACAGCTTTCGCAGGCATCTTCACCACATACGCAAGGGGGTTTTGGTAGCGCTTGCCTGATAAATTACGTGAAAAAATAATAATATTATATGAATAAATAAGATATATAATAAATCCTAAGTGCTTCAAAGTCCATAAAAGTGTATTAACAATAATAGGTACAATAATGAATATATTGAATAAAAGTGCTTAGTGCTAAAAGTCCAATAGAATATGTGCACAATAATCAAAAGTCCAAAGTGCAATGTGCTTCAAGTAAATTCAGAAGGATGTGCTGAAGAAATCCAAAGGTGCAACACAGTGCCTGCAATCCACCACACGACCAAAAAGTGCAGCTGTGCAGAGCCTCAGTGAACAGGTAAATGCAAGCCCCTCACCTTATGGAGGCTACAGTAAGCCTTTCAATCAAAACCACTGGCTGGTAACTCTGGCACAATCCTCTGCGAATCCGGATCCCACAAACAGCCCCTCACTTTCATGTAGACCTCATACAGTAGGAAGCTCTCAGATATATCCCAGGATCCAGCGGTATTGTGTGAAAAAGACAAATGGCACCCCATAGTGTAAATCAGCAGCAACAATTTTAATATAAATAATATCCACTTACAGTTAAAAACAAAGGGCCAGATTCAGATACACTTAATATTGCGCTGCGTAATCGAAATACTCTACGCTGACGTATTTTACCAGGCTCTAAATGGAATTCTGGTAGATTTTTGCCCGTACGCTACGGCGGCGTAGTCTATTTCTCGCCGCGTATTCGAAAGCTGCACTTTTTGGTTGTGTGGTGGATTGCAGGCACTGTGTTGCACCTTTAGATTTCTTCAGCACATCCTTCTGAATTTACTTGAAGCACATTGCACTTTGGACTTTTGATTATTGTGCACATATTCTATTGGACTTTTAGCACTAAGCACTTTTATTCAATATATTCATTACTGTACCTATTATTGTTTATACACTTTTATGGACTTTGAAGCACTTAGGATTTATTATATATCTTATTTATTCATATAATATTATTATTTTTTCACGTAATTTATCAGGCAAGCGCTACCAAAACCCCCTTGCGTAATTGTTATTGTGTGTGAGCACTGATATTTGGTGGCTGCTGCCTTACCTTTTTATTATCGTTATATTATCAGATATTGCGCATAAGTTACCCCCACATACATATCTTCACCACATAGTGACAACTCTTATACTAAACTACAAAGTCTGCCATCTTGCCAGACAGACTAGCCACATGACACTCTCAGATACGACCAATTACTATTTCTCCCGCCCTCACCGTTTCCAACGAAAATATAGAAGTGCAGAAACTTTTTGAAGACCCCTCGTATCTATAGAGAGAGAAATGCATACTCTATAATGACATTAGTTTGGGAGCTCCACAAGAAACTCATAGATCTTTGGCTAAGGCCCATAAAAAGGGTGAGCCTACCAGTGTGTTAAAAGAAAGACAAGGAAATATCCATTAGTGTTCTTTTTGTATGCTTTCCACATCAATTCAAGCCAATATGCTCATGCTGTGATTTATACATTGAAATGTTTTTTTTTTTTTTTTTTTTTTATATATATTTATTGATTTGAAACATATTTTGCAGGGAAAACCAGGAGAAGATGATTTATTATCTTCTACTTGACCGCAAAGAAAGATATCCAAGCTGTGAGGATGAAGATCTCCCTCCTCGAAATGACATAGGTATGGACTTAGCTCTAATAGTGCATAACAAGAGTGAACCTTGTACAATAAATGCAGATCATACACTGGGCACCTTTTATTCAATTTTAGCCAGGCTCCGTTCACACGAACCACAGCACAGAAGGCAAGCTCATACCATCATTATTTCATGGGCTGCTGGTTGTAGGTGACCTTGATCAATGTGCCCATTTTAGTAATGGAAACCTGCAGAAAGATAAAGATTGGACATTTCTTAGTATGTAACCATCATTGAAGGTGTGTCTCACATTTTAGGTTTTTACCTGCCCAGGAAAACATATTCCAAACACAGATCTAGTGTTTTATGCATGACGCCAGCTAGGATTCAATGTATCAATGAGATGTAATGAGTTCTGGGAAGACTTGCCATTTAGTGTGGAAGAAAAGCTAAATAGTAAACTATCATCTGCAAGGGATAGCTGTCAGCATAGACTGCCAGTATATTTTAAATTTAGTTTTCATCATTCCCCTTTAGCCTCCTATCCCATGTCTCTGCTTCCTCACAGCAAATCTTCCCATGCTTATGCCCACAAGTCAACACCCAATGTCTGAGCAAGCATGTTCCTTGGTCATTGGCTCTGGATTTCTCCTCTTGTCTCATGTGCCATAACAATGAACCAAATAGTAAGATGTATGACATGTGAAGGACTGAATCATGGAACAAGCTTGGAAGCTGGCTGTCAGTGGAGAGTGCAATGAAAAGTGAAAAATCTGTTGTTGCTTAGCATGGTAGCCAATCACCATCTAACTTCAGCTTGTTCAATTAAGCTTTGACAAATAAACCTGGAAGCTGACTGGTTTCTCTGCAGGGCTGCACCATGTTTTGCACTTTCCAATTTTAGTAAATCAATCCTAGTGTTTGTATTGCAGAGCATCTACGTGTTCTTTGGTCTCAGGGCACTTTACAGGTGGATCAGATGAGGCATAATGGGCCAGATTCAGGAAAGAGATACGACGGCTTATCTCTAGATAAGCCGTCATATCTCTGCGTCTGAGCCCTCTTATCTATGCGACTGATTCATAGAATCAGTTACGCATAGATTTCCATTAGATCCGACTTGCGTAAGTCTCTTACGCCGTCGTATCTGTTTTCATATTTAGGCTGGACGCTAGGTGGCGTTCCCATCTAAAATATGCAGATGAGCCTCTACGCCGATTCCCGAACGTACATTTTTTTAATGTCGTTTGCGTTAGCGTAGGTCCGGCGTAATGTTACCCCTGCTGTATGAGGCGCAGCCAATGTTAAGTATGGACGGCGTGCCTGTGTATTTTTTCCCGTTGTTTACGTCTTTAACGTAAAACGTTCGCGAATAGGGCTTTGCGTAAGTGACGTTCATGTCATTTTCATTGCGTATTGGCATTGTGATTTGGAGCATGCGCACCGGGATAAATTCATGGCCGCCGCATGCGCAGTACATTCGGCGCGGGATCGTGCGTTATTTAAATAATACACGCCCCCCTACCCGCCAAATTTGAATTCTGCCGGGTCATTTACGCTACACCGCCTCAACTTTTCAGGCAAGTGCTTTGTAAATAAAGCACTTGCCTGAAAAAGTCATGGCGGCGTAACGTAAATGACATACGTTACGCCCGCACAAAGATAAGACGGGCTACCTGAATCTAGCCCAATATCTCCAAATGTACACTTTAAGAAATTAAGGTGTGATTTGTTCATTGCCTTGCAGCACAGAGCTGTATTACCAGTGTAAATATAAAATCATGACACTTTTAAACCTCACTACATATTTTTTTAAGCTCTACTCATATCCTTTTTATTTGAACAAAACCATATTTCCAAATCCGACTGGACATTTTGCAGGTATTGTGATGTAACTAGAATGCATCCCAACAGTTTCAGATGTAGCATCTTCCTAGCATAGGGTGCTAGGTAAATTAAAATTTTGGCTTCTTCTGTAATTGAGGGAGCAGTATTTGTTTGATCTGGTCTGTTCAAGGTTTCGTGGGCTGGGAGTTTGATTGCTTCCCCCTGCCTCTAGAAGAAGTTTCTAGAGCTTAGGGAGGCAGAATTCACATAACCATCGTGAATATTAATAAGGGCCAAGCCAATCCCTGAGTATGTGTGCCAGGTGGTGGCTAGAGAAGCTGATATAGTCCTGGAGAGAGGGTCTTTATCTAGACTGTTGCCCCTGAGGCAGGGATCTGGAACTGACTGTAGTACTTCACCAAAGAAATATGGTCTAGAGAAAGACTCTCTCACTCACTGGGTTGTGTCTGGAGGAGCCTTGAAGGTGGTAGGTGTCCATGGACTTGTGAGTATGTAATGATCTTGAATTTATTCCTGTAACTTTGTGCTTTTGGGATATAAGTGCCAGATGTTGCTTGAAATAAGACTGCTCTCATAGTTTCTCAGATACTGGCCATCCCTCTTCCTCAGCATTGTCATGGACTGTGAGCTTAGAGAAGAGTGCCCCCCTGTATTGTGCACTGGTCCTGAGATTACACTGAGTGCCAATAGCTGTGCAGTGGTGAAGGGTAACCAGATGCCAATGAAACTTTCCCTATGGTCTCCAGCTGTGAGACTCTAGACCAGGCATCCTCAAACTACGGCCCTCCAGATGTTGCGGAACTACAAATCCCATGAGGCATTGTGAAACTCTGACATTCACAGACATGACTAGGCATGATGGGAAATGTAGTTCCTGAACAACTGGAGGGCCATAGTTTGAGGACCCCTGCTCTAGACTGTCTAATATTCCTAGTTTCTTAAGGAGAATATTGTCCTCTTACAGCCAATTGTTAATGGTTTTGAGTATCCCATGCCCTAATCCTCCCTTCCATAGGTGTGCGCATAGGGTGTGCCAGGTGTGCCTGGGCACACCCTAATCACTCTGGGCAAATTCCCCTGCTGGTTGACTGCAGAGCAAGGGACTGGGGAATCCCTTTCTCTTGTAAGAAATAATAAAACTGTAAAAAAGTAATAATAAAGTAAATAAACTACTGACACCAATCTCTGCCCTTCTGATACCGTGACCTGCTCTACCGACAATGTCAATTGCTCTACTGCTAATATATATATATATATATATATATATATATATATATACACACACACACATACTCATTTGCTTTGGGGTGCAGACCCTAATGCAAAAGGCTGCTTACACCTATGCTCTTTCCAATCCAAATTCTACAAGCAATAAATCAGAACGACAACCACTAGACTGTTTATTGGATCACTAGACTGTTTCTTGGGTGGATGATGGCCTCTGTACTGTTTGGGGGAGAACCAGTCAAAGTCAGTGGCAGGGGTAGCACTACACAAAGTGTATTTATTAGCACCAATTCAGGGGTTTAGAAGAGGTGTAGCTGTTGAAATAGGTTTTGCTTTGCGTGGACAAACTGTGCTGAAATATAAGCAGATGGAGCTAAACCGTTTTAAGAGAAACTGAATTCTGTAAAGCCCCGTACACAGGATCGGGCTTTTGCCCGGCCAAACTTACATTGAAATTCAGACGGAATTCCAACGGAGTAAAAGAGAACATGTTCTCTATCTAACTTCCGATGAAATTCCTCGGAAAAAAAAGTCAAATGGGGCATACACACGGTCGGAATTTCCGATGGAAAAAGTCGGAAATTAATCGGAAATTACGATCGTGTGGGCTTAATCTGTGCTAAAAATAATAGGCAAAGAGCAAAGGATCAGTCACCATTATTGCCTGTGGACTTATTCTCATAACTGAATTTGATGTTTTCTTTTCTGGATATATAGGAACTACTTTAGGTGCTTAACCACTTGATACCCGCCCGCCGTGAAATGACGGCGGGCGGGATACCCTATGTTCCTGACAGGACGTCATATGTAGTCCTGTCACTTAAAGCTGCTAGGGGCGCGCGCACCTGTCGCGTCACTTAGAACACCGTGCACACGCGATTGCCTACGCGTCCCTGTCAGGGAGAGAGGAGACCGATGCTGTGTCCCTTGTACATAGGGACACAATCGGTCACCTCCCCCAGTCAGTCCCCTCCCCCCACAGTTAGAACACAATGTAGGAGAAACATTTAACCCCTTCCCCGCCCCCTAGTGGTTAACCCCTTCCCTGCCAGTTACATTTATACAGTAATCAATGCATATTTATAGCATTGTTCACTGTATAAATGTAAATGGTCCCAAAAATGTGTCAAAAGTGTCCGATGTGTCCGCTATAATGTCCCAGTCCCGAAAAAAAAACGCAGATCGCCGCCATTTCTAGTAAAAAAAAAAAAAAAAAAAAATCATAATTATGTCCCCTATTTCTTTATCGTACATCACGGGACACAGAGCGCATAGCCATTACACTTGGGTTATATGGGTACCTTCAGGTGTGGACACTGGTGTAATCAATTTCACAGGAAGTTTCCTCCCTATATAACCCCCTCCCACTGGGAGTGCTTCAGTTTTTTCGCCAGTGTCTTAGGTGTTGGTCACGTCTAGCTGTCCCTCGGAGGTCTCGGGACCCAGGATAGCTAGCCGGATCCGTCCGAAGTGCTTCAAAGCCAAGGTGTACGGTACCCGGGCCCTGCTGGAGTGGGGTTTTGCCTATAATGCCTCTCCTTGGAGGGCTGGATTCTGGGCTCCAGTGCCTTAGTCTCTTCCAAGAACTAAACGCTACTGATGCCAGGATGCTATATAGGTCCAGGGGTGTGGGTTCCTTAACACAGGACCCCGGTCCCTGAAGGTCCAAGACAATACCCACGGAGATGGGGGAAGGCTGGGCCTCTTGCATTTTGCAATACCCTGCGGCGTGGAGCAGGTAAGAGGGAACCTGCGGGACTTGGTTCGACAGTAGGTATCCCCCTGGGGGTTCTGGGTTGGCTAATGGTATGCTTGTGCATCAGCCACTATCTCCATTATGTCTTTTGAGGCAGGATGGGATGTACTAATGTTTACCCAGATAACATGTAGATATATATATGCTTTTAAAGATATGTATTTTGCTACTCCCCCCAGATTTGCCTGTTAGCATGATACTGCAGCCCCACGTGTATAGAGAGGAAGTGCTGACAAAACTCCTGTTTCCTAGGAAGCCTAGGGGGACAGCTTCCTCTATGTGTGCACTACAAAGATTAGTGGCTTACCGGGTGTCTGTGTTACTAGCGCTGGTCCAGGCTTCTCCTCTGCTCTCTGCTTCCTCCATGTTGGTTTCAGCGTGGGGGGGGGGGGGGGGGCGGGCCAGCAGCGTCAGGTCTCAGATAAAGCAAAAAAAAAAAAAAAAAGCATTTCCTGGCTGGTCATTCCCTCCTGAGAGCAGTGGAGAGTGAGGACACAGAGCGCGCAGCTGAGCCATTTCTGGCTAACAGTGACACCCAGTGGTGGTTTGTGGATCTTCAGGTCTGGACTTAGTCCACACTGACCAGAAAAAAAAAAGATTTTTTTCTTAAAGGGACTCAGCCTTAGATCTGGCAGTATCTGAGTCGGTGCAACCTTGGACTCCAGCTAACGGGCATTGGTGTGGCAATACTCACAGGACTCTCCTCGGTATTGCCGCCTTCTCAGGCATATGAAAATTAAAAAAAAAAAAAAAATGTTTTTACCATAGCCTGTCCTTATTAATGTTTCACTTCTAGCTACAACAATTGGGTGTTGGCTGTAGGGGTGTCTCAAGGTTGTGCAATGGCTCCCAAGGGATCAGGACCAGCTAAGGCTGCAAAAGGTGCCAAAAAAGTAAAGGGGTCTCCAACGGGGTCAGAGGATTTGGGCCAGGCTCCAGTGGTCCCACCCTCACCAGATAGACCACCGAACAGCATCATGCAGGAGCCATTGAGGGTGCTAGGGACAGAGGCGGCCCCCAATCAACCCATTCCCGTTTATGTTACGGAAGAAATGCTAGAATCCACCCTGGGTGAGCTAGAGAAAAGGTTAACTGCTTTAATTGCCCGCTCTTTGCCGGGTGGCAAACGGGCTAGATCCCCGTCACCTAGAACGGTGTGTTCGGATGCAGAGGTCCTCTCTTCGGAGGAATTGGACCCACAGGGGGATCAAGCGGACCTGAGTCCTGACGGGTCAGACATTGAAGATTCCACTATAGATTAATTTTTTTTCGGCTTCTCAAGCAGAGAGTCTGTGGATCCAGTCTCTGACGGATATGGTTCGCACTGCTTTTAAACTTCCAGTGTCAGAACAATTAGCCCCCGCGGTATCCTCTTTAGGTTCCTTGAAGGCACCATTGAGTGGTGCGTCTTTCCCCGTTCACCCCCTTCTGGAGAGCGTGATTTTTCAGGATTGGGCTCAACCTGATAGGATTTTTATCCCTCCTAAAAGGGTCACCATTCTCTATCCTATGGAAGAAGAATTTGCAAAGAAATGGGCACTCCCTACCGTGGACGCAGCCATTTCCTGCGTAAATAAATTCCTGACCTGTCCGGTGGAAAATGTCCAGGTGTTTAAAGATCCAGTCGACAAAAAATTGGAGACCCTACTGAAGGCTTCTATTACCACAGTAGGTGCCGTGGTTCAGCCAGCAGTGGCAGCCATTGGCGTTTGTCAGGCTTTAAAGGATCAGACTAAACCGATATTAAGGGACATACCGGCTCAGCAAGCGCGTGAATTGGCTGACCTCCCAAGAGCTCTCTGCTTTGCAGTAGATGCTATTAAGGACTCCGTTCAACAGGCGTCCCGTTTATCTCTGCTGTTGGTTCATATGCGTCGCCTTTTGTGGCTAAAAAACTGGTCAGCAGAGGCACCCTGCAAAAAGCTTTTAGCAGGATTTCCCTTTCATGGTGGGAGACTATTCGGTGAAAACCTAGATAAATATATCCAGACCATATCAAGTGGTAAAAGTTCTTTCTTGCCTATCAAGAAAAGATCGCGTGGGCCCGCATTTAAGCGACAGGCCTTCACAGGCTCGGCCCCTTCAACTTCCCGTCAGTATCGACGGCCTCCCGGGCGTTCAGCATTTAATAGCCGCCCACAAGGACAAGCCACGACAGGCAAGAGGCCATGGCCTCGCAAGCCGGTTAAACCAGTCCTCAAGTCAGATTCATGAAGGGGCGCCCCCACTCTCTTGGGTGGGGGGAAGGCTTCGGTTTTTCTCCGAAGTGTGGAAGGCCAGAATTCCCGACTCTTGGGTAAGATCCGTGGTAACCACGGACTACAAGCTAGAGTTTCGGGAAGTCCCCCCTCCTCATCTTCAGGGGTCAAGTCAAGTCAAAGAGGGCCTCTCTTGTAAAAGCATTGGATCGTCTCTGGCTCCAAGGAGTAATTGTAGAAGTACCAACCCAGGAATGGAGTCTGGGATTCTACTCCAACCTTTTCATAATACCAAAGCCCAATGGCGACGTCAGGCCTATCTTGGACCTCAAACGCCTAAATCGCTTTCTAAACATTCAGACCTTTCGTATGGAGTCCATACGTTCGGTGGCAGCCAGCCTACATCAAGACGACTTTCTAGCATCTATAGACATAAAAGATGCGTATCTGCACGTGCCGATCTACCCGGCACATCACAGGTTTCTTCGTTGTATGATAGATCACCGCCAATACCAGTTCGTAGTCCTCCCTTTCGGGTTGGCAACAGCTCCGCGGGTATTCACAAAGGTGTTAGCCCCGGTGCTAGCCGTCCTAAGGACAGTAGGCATTTTAGTCTTGGCATACTTGGACGATCTTCTGGTTATCGACAGCTCAGCTTCCAACCTCAATCAGGCAGTAGGTCGCACAGTTCAGCATCTAGAGGAATTCGGGTGGATTGTAAACCTAGAAAAATCGGTATTGAAACCCACAAAGCAGTTGGAATATCTAGGCCTTCGGCTAGATACAGACTGCCAGAGGATAAGTTTACCTCAAGCAAAGATCAGATCAATAGCTCAAGCAGTTCAAGTGATCTTAGGCAAGAAGAGGCCGACTATTCGCCTATGTATGCGACTACTGGGGAAGATGGTGGCCGCCTTCGAGGCTGTGCCCTACGCCCAGATCCATACCAGATATCTTCAGGCAGCCATTTTCTCTGCTTGGAACAAATCCATTCAGGCGTTAGATCGTCCGTTAGTGCTCTCCCCGAAGGTCCGGCGCAGCCTGTCTTGGTGGCTGGTCTCTCAAAATGTGTCAAAAGGGAAATCCTTTTGCCCCATCACGTGGAAGATAGCATCCACGGATGCCAGCCTGTTAGGTTGGGGGGCAGTTCTAGAAGAACAGACCCAGCAAGGGCTGTGGTCGGGGGCAGAAAAACTGCTTCCCATCAATATCTTGGAGATCAGAGCTGCTCGACTGGCCCTGATCGCCTGGACTCTCCCCCTTCAGGGTCTGCCAGTAAGGATACAGTCCGACAACGCCACTGCGGTGGCATACATAAACCACCAGGGGGGCACGAAGAGCCCAGCAGCCCAAAGAGAAGTAAACCTGATTTTCTCATGGGCCGAAGCCCATGTACCCTGCATCTCGGCGGTGTTCATCCCAGGGATAGACAATTCTCAAGCAGATTTTTTGAGTCGTCAACAGTTGCTCCCGGGGGAATGGTCTCTTCACCCCCAGGTATTCCAAGAGATTTGCCAAAGATTCGGAGTCCCAGATGTGGACATTATGGCAACGAGATCCAACAAAAAATTGGACAAATTCATATCCCGAGCCAGGGATCCCTCGGCCTACGGGACCGATGCGTTGGTTTGCCCTTGGCACCAGTTTTCTCTTCTGTATGCGTTCCCTCCACTGCAGATGATTCCCCGCCTTCTACGGAGGATCCGGGTGGAGCGCAGGCCTGTGATCCTGATGGCCCCAGCCTGGCCCAGGAGGGCTTGGTACGCACTCATCGTGAAGATGTCAGTCGGGGCGCCGGGGCCGCTCCCCCTGCACCCAGATCTGCTGTCTCAGGGCCCAATCTGCCATCCTGCTTCACAGCAGCTAAATTTGACGGCTTGGCAGCTGAATCCCTAATTCTTAAGGGCAGAGGCCTCTCAGATCAGGTCATATCTACGTTGATTCAGGCTAGGAAACCGGTCTCCAGAAATATTTATTACAGAGTCTGGAGAACCTATGTGGAGTGGTGCGAGTCTCAAAAATGGCATCCTCAAAAGTTTTTTATTGTCAGGATCTTGCGATTCCTCCAGGTTGGCGTTGACAAAGGGTTGGCTCTTAGTACTCTAAAGGGGCAGGTGTCGGCTTTATCAATATGGTTTCAAAGACCCTTGGCCACCCATTCGCTTATGAAAACCTTCTTGCAGGGGGTCTTGCATGTGAATCCCCCTATTAGAGCTCCCCTCTGCCCCTGGAATTTAAATCTGGTCTTGTCAGCTTTACAAAGGCAGCCATTTGAACCTCTGACAGAAATCCCTCTTGTGCTACTAACCCGAAAGTTGGTTTTCTTGGTGGCTATGGCTTCGGCCAGAAGGGTTTCCGAGCTGGCAGCCTTGTCATGCAGGGAGCCATACCTTATTCTGCATAAGGACAGAGTGGTTCTGCGGCCTCAACCTTCTTTCCTTCCTAAGGTCATATCCAGTTTTCACTTGAATCAGGATCTAGTCCTACCATCCTTCTTTCCTACTCCCCAGTCCAGAGAGGAAAGACTGCTTCATACTTTGGACGTGGTTCGAGCCATGAGGGTCTATCTCAAGGCTACAGAGAAGATTCGGAAAACAGATGTGCTTTTTGTTCTTCCGGATGGCCCCAAGAAGAGTCAGCCGGCTGCCAAGTCTTCCTTGGCTAGGTGGATTAAGCAGATTTTTCAGGCCTATGGTCTGAAGCGCGTTCCACCTCCCTTATCAGTTAAAGCCCATTCTACGAGGGCCATGAGTGCCTCCTGGGCGGCACACCATCAGATCTCTATGGCACAGGTTTGCAAGGCGGCAACCTGGTCTTCCGTACATACGTTTACTAAATTTTATAAGTTGGACGTTGCAAAGGGTACGGACGCAGCTTTTGGGCAGGCGGTCCTACGGGCAGCAGTATAGTATCCTCTGGCCCGGTTCACGCCCCCTTGTTTTTCTGTTGGTGGAGCCATGTTTTCTCCTGACAATGTTTTTATTTGGCTATTCTTGGCCTTACGGTCTCCCTCCCTTCATAGAGCATTGCTTTAGGACATCCCAAGTGTAATGGCTATGCGCTCTGTGTCCCGTGATGTTCGATAAAGAAAAAAGGATTTTTAATAAACAGCTTACCTGTAAAATCCTTTTCTTGAAGTACATCACGGGACACAGAGCTCCCACCCCTCTTTTGGGGAACATTGTGTAACCTCGGGAGAATTGCTTGCTACAAAACTGAAGCACTCCCAGTGGGAGGGGGTTATATAGGGAGGAAACTTCCTGTGAAATTGATTACACCAGTGTCCACACCTGAAGGTACCCATATAACCCAAGTGTAATGGCTATGCGCTCTGTGTCCCGTGATGTACTTCAAGAAAAGGATTTTACAGGTAAGCTGTTTATTAAAAATCCTTTTTTTGTAGGCAATATAACTTTTGCACAAACCAGTCACTATACGGTTATTGCGATTTATTTTTATTTTTTTACCAAAAATATGTAGAAGAATACATATCGGCCTAAACTGAGATAAGAAATGTTTTTTTTTTTTTTAAATGTGATATTTATTATAGCAAAAAACAAAAAATATTGTGTCTTTTTTCAAAATTGTCGCTATTTTTTTTTTGTTTATAGCGCAAACAATAAAAACCGCACAGGCGATCAAATACCACCAAAAGAAAGCTCTATTTGTGGGGAAAAAAAGGACGTCAATTTTGTTTGGGAGCCACATCGCACGACCGCGCAATTGTCAGTTAAAGCGACGCAGTGCCGGAAGCTAAAAAAAATTCTGGGCAGAAAGGGGATGTAGATGCACAGTAGGCAAGTGGTTAATAAATGCATATAATGTCGGAATTTCCGATGGAAAAAGTCGGACTTTATCCATCGGAAATTACGATCATGTGTGTACGGGACTTAATCTGTGCTAAAAATAATAGGCAAAGAGCAAAGGATCAGTCACCATTATTGCCTGTGGAATTATTCTCATAACTGAATTTGATGTTTTCTTTTCTGGATATATAGGAACTACTTTAGGTGCTTAATAAATGCATATAATGTATGTATAATACTAGCAGAAATGTGGCAGAGATACTGGATATAAAAAGGCAATTTACCACAATCCACCTGATAGTTATTTTGGCACACTAGAAACAGTGTTAGAAAAAAAATTGTTTGCATTCTTTGGAAAGATACAAAGTACCTATTCTTCAAAGGGACAGTTTTTTGTATATTTTTCCTTTGTTTATTATGTTTATAATTAAAAGTGACATGTTTAAAAATGTATTTCCTTTATGACATTTAGAGTTGGTTCACACACAGGCGGCACAACTCCGGGGGCGGCTCTGCAAGTCGTCCTGTGGACCACTCCAGAGGCGATTTGCAAGACAACTTCTGTATAGAAGTCAATGCAAGTCCCCCCGAGCCGCCCCCAAAGTCGTACAGGGAGTACATTTCTAAGTCGGACCGATTAGAACGCTTCCATTGCACTGCATGGGAAGCGA
Organism: Rana kukunoris; assembly: GCA_029574335.1. Classification (NCBI taxonomy): domain Eukaryota; kingdom Metazoa; phylum Chordata; class Amphibia; order Anura; family Ranidae; genus Rana; species Rana kukunoris. The sequence goes on along the minus strand of CM056058.1, from coordinate 90,563,457 downwards.
CTCGTCAGGCGGCTAAGCCGCCTGACGTGTCGCCCCAGTGTGAACCGACTCTTAGCATATGATTGTTTTATGTTTACCTATTTGCAGGCAGCAGGCAAAATTATAGGTTCTTTATACATGTCTACTTGACTTTACATAGTTGCTTGTTGTTTATAGAGTTCAGTAGTTGAAGTTCAAATAAATGCTCACAGCTGGAAAACTAAAAACTAGAGGAGTCTGTTCATATGAGGTTTATGAGTGGAAGTCTGAAAGCATACAGCTTTGGCTATGTTCTCTCGCTAAAAAGCCCTTACAGCATATGTAAAGGTTAGAATATTTGAAGTTTTTTTTACTACTGTCTGTGTCCCAACTTGGGAGATTCACCCTTCTATTTGTACTGTGACTGTGGTCACTGAGGAAATATATCAGGGCAAATCCAAAGATTTTAAGGGGGATCAAAAAAGTGAGGCTGGAATTCTCCAATAGGGATACCTTCTTGGCCGACATCTCCCTAAGACGGGAATTCCTTTCACTTTGGATTGATTTCCTCCTTCCTGTTGTGTATCCAGGAAAGGAAACAAAGAGAAATATTTCCAATGGGACAAATGCAACAAATAAGCTGATAGGGGTTTAACTCTTCCCTAATCTATCTAAAACTAAAAAATATTTGACACTCTATACAATTTAAAGATCCATGACATAACATCTCATAGTGTCATGGGTGGACCATGTAATAAAGGTTTATTAAAAATGTTAAAGAAAACTGACCCAACATCATTATAGTTTTTCTACAAACAATACTGTAGCTGTACTTACAATGAAAAAAGCACCTTACCAACAGACAGGCAGCATAATTTAAAAGCTGTGTTAATTCTTCAAACTGCCTAGCCTCTATGAAACCAAGACACACCCTTCAGTGCTGATGTCATAGTCACAAGGGCTGGGCATGTACTCTGAAAGCAGGGTATTGGGTCTGGCTCAGGCTGGCCATTATTCCCTACAAGATAGTATTCCACAGGCTGTGTGGTGTACATCTTCTGTTATAATTGTAGTGTTTACCTTACATTTGATAAAGATTTAAGAAATGGTCTCTAAGCAGCAAAAGGTAATGTAAGTTGGATAACAAAGATGAATTGAAAAGATGTGTGGTTCTTTTAAAGTGGTTTTAGTTGGTCTTTTTATAATGGAGAAAGTTTGAGAGATATGCACCAGTTCCTAGTGGAATCTACGTATATACAGACCAGCCCACTACAGGAGATTGCAGGCTATAAGTAAATTTGCCTGCCAGCATGAACAGATAGTCAGTGAAATTCAAGATATGATTTCAGATTGAAAGACCACTTATCTGCATTTGTCACACTGAGCATGATCCTGAAGTGGTTAAGTTAATATAAAGTAATAGTGAACTAAATCAATCCTATCAATGCCATTTTTACTTACAGGGGCCAACTACTTTGCTCCAGGGCCAACCAAAGGCGATGCTTAGTTTATTGCCTGTAAGATTGAGCTATCATATTGCAGTACAATGAGTCATTTTGTCAGATAATATTCACCCAAAGTATGCAATACAAAACCTGCCAACAGACGGCACCCAGACCCTGAAGAGATTGCAAAATGATTAAGGTTATTTCTATTATATCAAGATATTTCTTCTGCTGATGATCAGCCTTAAAAAATGTATAGTCACAGATTGTTATTTTCTCTATATCTAAGGCTTTCATCTAAAGTATACCATTTTTAAAGGGATGCTTAACCTTTTTGTTATAAACCTGCTGAAACATTAGCTGCTTTAATAAACTGTATCTGAGGACACCAAGAAGCTTTCTAATTATAACATCTTACTCCATACTCTGACAGCTATCAGCACTGGCCCAGGAATGTGTAAAGTGTGCATTGTTTAAATGTGCCTGTCTGTTATATAATTACCCCTTAACCCAACAGTGGTCAACTTTCTTGATATGGGGGACCTCAAGCATGGCCCCAATCATAACCAAAGGGCATCTAGATACCCACAAGCTACTTGATCCATTTCAATCGGGATTCCGGCCCGGACACGGGACAGAAACTGCATTGCTCAAGATATGGGACGACGCTCTCGAGGCCGCAGACGAAGGAGAATCTTGTCTTCTGGTTCTGTTGGACCTAAGCGCAGCCTTCGATACAGTAGACCACAAGCTTTTATTGACTCGGCTAGCTGAAGTAGCCAGAGTCGCAGAAGGCGATTTATCTTGGTTCTCCTCTTTTTTGGAGAACCGATCGCAAATTGTGAAGTTGGGACCTTTCACTTCTGAGAAACGCACATTATCGTGCGGTGTCCCTCAAGGATCCCCCTGTCACCGGTGTTATTCAACATCTATCTTCGTCCGCTTTTTGAAATCATCAGCAGCCAAAAACTGCTTTACCACTCATATGCAGACGACACGCAACTGTATTTCCGCATTTGCAACAAAAAGGATCACCACCTCAATCTAGAGACATGCCTCTCTTTGATAGAGGACTGGATGACAAAGAGTTATCTTAAACTCAACGGAGCGAAAACTGAACTTCTCCTGTTTAACGCCAAGCGCATGAATCAACCTTCAACATTTTGCTCACCCCCTGCCCATTCTGGGCAAAATCATCACCCCTAGCGCCAAAGTCAAAAGTCTTGGGGTCATTTTTGACTCCTATATGACAATGGACGCACAAATAGGGTCAGTAGTCAGCGGATCTCACCATCTGCTGCGCCTACTACGCAGACTTACTCCTTTCATCCCCAAAGAAAACTTAGAGGTCGTGGTGGGAGCAATTGTAAACTCCAGACTGGACTATGCAAATGCCCTTTACCTCGGACTCCCCAAGTACCAAATCGCTCATCTGCAGGTCGTTCAAAACACGGCTGCTCGACTTGTGACTGGGAAAAAACCCTGGGAATCAATCTCACCTTCACTGAGATCCCTTCACTGGTTACCAGTAAAAGACAGAATCACTTTTAAAGCACTCTGTCTATGCGAAAAAATAAAAGTTCACCATCCCAATCGCGTTCTGCGATCCACCAATCAAAACCTACTCCAGACGCCGAAAACAAACTACAAGTCCAAAGGAGACAGAAGATTCGCGGTCCAAGGTCCCAGACTATGGAACGCTTTACCAACCAGCATTCGGTTGGAGGAGAATCACTTAGCATTCAGGAGAAAGATTAAAACTCATCTCTTTTGATACCAAAAGAGACAGGAACAACGAGCGCCCAGAGGCGATTTGGTTCGCATGTGCCGCGCTATATAAGTTTTCATTCATTCATTCATTCATGGCCCCAATCATAACCAAAGGGCCGCACCAAAAATCAGTGAATACAGTATTCAATGTTGGATACAGCAGACACACAACAGGTTATAGTCAAAGACTGTGGGGATGATACAAAATATTGTCGGAGACTGTGGGCATTTTAATAGAAATGGTCAGAGACGGGGGAAATAATAGAGGAGATGGTCAGAGACTGTGGACATGGTAGAGGAGATGATCAAAGACTGCAGACTTTGTACAGAAGATGGTCAGAGACCGCGGACATGCTTCAGGAGTTGGTCAGAGACTGCAGACATGCTACAGGAGATGGTTAGAGACTGCAGACATGTTGCAAGAGACTTCAGGGAACATGTATAGACAGAAGACATATTCCACAAGACTGCTACAAATCATTGCAATAACAGGTTAACAGGGACTGGGGAAATAATAGAGCAGATGGTCAGAGACTGTGGACATGGTAGAGAAGATAGTCAGAGACTGCAGACTTTGTACATGAGATGGTAAGAGACTGCAGACATGCTACAGGAGATGGTCAGAGACTGCAGACATGGTACAGGAGAGGGTAAGAGGCTGCAGACATGTTGCAGGAGACCTCAGGGGATATGTATAGACAGAAGACATATTCCACAAGACTGCTACATATCATTGCAATAACAGGTTAACAGGGACATATAGATAAGTGTATACAGGGGCCCCAAGGGCCACAAAAAAAGTGCCAAAGTGCTGCAGGTTGGGCACCAGTGCCTGAAACTGTAAATTCACCACATCTTCTGCATAACAACTAAAATTTCCGGTCAGGGCTGAAGTGTGAGTGCCCGCAATGGGTGCTAAAATGAGAGAAGGTGCCAAGTGCCTGCTTTAGACTTTGCATATCTTCTACTTTGGTTAATAAAAGTTATCAAAATAAAGCCACAAAAGTCTCATGTTTTAGGCAGTTGTTGGGAATGATTGGAATTTTGAGCTTATTCTTCAGCACACGTGGTCACATCTTCAGATTAAGGCAGCAATAAAGCACATATCCTTCAATTGCACTGTGTTGGTTTATTTTAAATTGATAATGTATGTGTGGTCTCTTGCCTAATGCTTTTCATATTACAGCCACCATATCTATAGATTGGTATGCTGCAATGTTGAAATGTTTAGATACATTTTACTGAGCATTATAAGATATTACTTTTCCTTTCCAGGATTTTCTTTCACACAGTAACATCATTCCAATGTTTTATGGTTATATTATTTAAAAGAAGAGAGCTGATTTAATGTCAGTTTGTGCCATGCATGTCCTATTATCATTACATTCTATAACACAACTATTTTTCTGGCTTACAACAGACCCTCCACGTAAAAGAGTTGATTCTCCAATGCTAAATCGCCATGGAAAGCGCCGTCCAGAAAGAAAGTCAATGGAAGTTTTAAGTGTGACAGATGGGGGTTCTCCTGTTCCTGCACGACGAGCTATTGAGATGGCACAGCACAGTCAAAGGTAGGATTCTGCTGAACTGAACTCGGGTGGTTTGTCCAAAAGGTTATTTTTTGGAATATCGAATTAAAACACAGGTAAGAAGAGACCGAAGGTGTGTTCCCAGAACAGAGGAATACCGATCGGTCTCCTCCCCTTGTGAGTCCCCTCCCCCCACAGCTCCCCCCACAGCTCACGCCCTAGGACACACATTTTACCTGTTGATAGCCCCCTAGTGTTAACCCCTTTCCTGCCAGTCAAATTTATACAGTAATCAGTGCATTTTTATGGCGCTGCTTACTGTATAAATGTGAATGGTCCCAAAGTAGTGTCAAAAGTGTCCTATATGTCCACCAAAATGTCACAGTCATGAAAAAAATAACAGATCGCCATCATTACTATTAAAAAAAAACATAAAAAATTACGTAAATTTTTCCCCTATTTTGTAGGTGCGATAACCTTTGCGCAAACCAATCAATATACGCCTTTTGCGATATTTTTCTTTACGAAAAATATGAAGAAGAATACATATTGGCCTAAACTGAGGAAGAAATTCTTTTTTTTTTATGGGATATTTATTATGGCAAAAATTAAAAAATATTGTGTTTTTTTCAAAATTGTTGCTATTTTTTTGCAGAGGTGATTAAATACCAGCAAAATAAGGCTCTATTTGTGGGGAATAAAATTATCAAAACTTCATATGGTTACAGTGTTGCATGACCGTGCAATTGTTATTTAAGATTTTACAGCTCTGAAAGCTGAAAATTGGCCTGGACAGGAAGGGGGTGAAAATGCCCGGTATTGAAGTGGTTAAAGTGACAGCCCCTGACTCATAGGGTATTGACATATTGCATTTAGACCAACAACTTTGCAGACAACAGTTATCAAGTAAATATTTTATAGCAAAAAAAAAAAACTTAAAACATTACAATGAGTAAAAGGAAAAAATATTGATTCATGCAGTGTATTTCTATAATTCTGTTCAAAAGATAAGTTATTTATAGTACAGAGGCTGGTTCACACAGTAATAGAATAATAGTTTAAATTTACCGATACCGATGACAGAGAGCAAATGAGCCAACCCAATGTCAGCTACCGTCATATGATGAAAAAGTATGTACTTGTGCTATTACGGCATAAGTAAAAGACAATGGGCCAGATTCAGGATGGAGAGCGGATCTTTGTGGCGGCGTAACGTATGTGATTTACGTTTCGCTGCCGCAACTTTACATGCAAGTGCTTTATTCACAAAGCACTTGCCTGTAAAGTTGCGGCGGCGTAGCGTAAATGGCCCGTCATAATTCAAATTCGGCGGGTAGGGGGCATCTGCTATTTAAATTAAGCGCGATCCTGCGCCAAACGTATTGCGCATGCGCCATCTATTGAAGTATCCCAGTGCGCATGCTCCAAATTATGACAGTGTTTTCGACGTGAACGTAATTGACGTAAATCCCCATTCACGAACGAGTTATGCAAACGACGTAAAAAATGTCAAATTCGACGCGGTCACGACGTCCATACTTAACATAGGATGTGCCTGCTTTTTGGTGCTTTACCTTTACACAGGGAAACCCCTTACGGAAACAGCGTAAAGTCGCTGCGTCGGGCGGGCGTACGTTCGTGAATTAGCTTATCTCGCTGATTTACATATTTTTGGCGTAAATCAGCAGGAACGCCCCTAGCAGCCATTTTAAAATTGCAGTTAAGATACGACGGCGTGATACAATTACGCCGCTAATATCTTAACTCAATCCCGGCGTATCTTGTTTTCTGAATACAGAAAACAGATACGCCGGCGTAGGTTAGAAGTTACGCGGCTTAACTAGAGATAAGCCATGTAACTTCTTACTGAATTTGGCCCAATAGAGGATTCTCTTATAGATAAAGACAGCGTATTGTTTTATAAGAAGAAAAATCACCTGAAACAGCTGGATGGAGCAGGAATGAGTAGCTCCAAATCACAATACTTGACCTATATATATATATATCCCTCTGAAAACAAATCCTTTAAAGCACACAATTTAAAACATGACAGCAAGGTGTCCGTTTCTTTGTTCCATGAGCAGTGGGTGATAGATTTTTATTTTGCAGGTCCAGGTCTGTCAGTGGTGCATCAACTGGCCTGTCATCTAGCCCTCTCAGCAGTCCAAGGGTAAGTATTAAAAAGGAAATTCTTAATATTACAGATAATATGACAGCAACAGCGGTCCAGATTGCACTTTATCACATCCTGTTTGTGGCATATCATGCCATCACAACAACCTGCATTATCACACCATGACACCCTACATTGCAAACATCATCAGCAGTTCTCTTACAATTTTAACAGATAGGTTCTCTCTTTTTTTTCCTTTATGTTGTAATTCAAAATTTTGTTTGGCTTATCGTTGTTACTGTAGATATGGTTTGAGTGTCTACAGCAACCAGTTTAATATACATTTATAAGATTCTTGAATTTAAGTTTTAAGTGAATAAAGATACCAAAGAAACAAAACTCTGGGCTATTGACGTAGACACCCTTCACATTGTGTGGATGTGGAGTACTGGTATGATAAAATAAACCTTTATTTGCATGTTTGATATAAAAAGGAATATAATATGAAGTTTTTATGTAAATTCGTTTTTAATTGATATATTACTCTGCATAATGTAATTTAAAATGATTACATCACATGTCCTCCTAGCCACTTGCTAGGCACATATAGGGCCAGATTCAGGTAGATCAGAGCATCTTTGCTCTGGAGTAACGCTTCTCATTTACGTTACTCTGCCGAAATTTTAGGAGCAAGTGCTGTTATTCATGAAGCACTTGTTCCTAAAGTTGCGGCAGCGCATCGCAAATGAGCCGGCGGAATTCAAATTGGGCGGGTACGGGGCGTGTAGTATTCAAACTAAGCGCGATCCCGCGGCGAACGTACTGCGCATGCGTCGAGTGTCAATGCATCCCAGTGCGCATGCTCCAAATTCTGTCAGTGAACGTCAATGACGTCACATCCCCATTCATGAATGTTTTACGCAAGCGACGCGATTTGTTTTTTTTTCCGACATGATGACGACGCCTATACTTAACATAGGATACTCCACTAGGGGGCTGCTTTATCTATACGCAGCGTATCGCTTCCGGAAAAGTCACTGCGTAGCGCCCGAAAAAGATCGTGAATTGCCGATTCCCGCTCATTAACATATTTTTTGAGCGTAAATCGGCGGCAACGCCCCCGGAGCCATTTTGAAGTTGAAGTAACGATGCGATGGCGAAATTCAATTGCGCCGATCGCATCGGAACTCCAACCCGGCGTTTCTTGTTTTCTGGTTACAGAAAACAAAAACCCCGGCTTAAAGTGACAGTTAGGCTGGTGGATCCATTGATCCGCCAGCCTAACTCTACCTGAATCTGGCCCATAATGTACTTTCCAGCAAGACTTGGAAGCTAGAAGCAGCTAGGTGGGAGTTGTTATGTTTCAGGGCAGTCATTGTTATCCTTGCTTCACCATTAGTAAGTCACTGACCAGACAACTGATATGTGCTAGGCCAGAGACTCATGAAGTATACAGAAAATAATAAGAGCTTGTATCACAGTAGTTTCATATCACTAGAATATTACCTGCATGCTTCCTTCAATAACTTTGTTCAATTTACTTTTAAAAGGGCAACTCCGCCAAACTGATCTCTGGTGATTGACTGTCCTGGTGGGGGGGGGGGGGGGGGCCCCCATTATTTAACTTGTGCGACTTGTGACTTGTGACCTGCACCTCTGCTCATCTAAACCACACAATCCTGGGCGTTAGGATTTTCCCAGAAAATTCATTGTAAAAGGGGATTGTGCAGCAGGCCACAGTTTTCATAATGTTATAATAGGATCGGTGCTAGATTATTTTGCATCCTAGACAAGACCACCTACATGCCCCCCCCCCTAATTTTCTTTTACAGTTATTTTATGCTGAAGGGCTGTGGCCCTGCAACCATATATGTGCGTAGGGCGGTCCGGAAGTGGATATAAATAAAAGCAGCAGTTTTTAGCATATTAAAAACATATATACAGTATCTCACAAATGTGAGTACATCCCCTCACATTTTTGTAAATATTTTATTACAGTGGGGCAAAAACGTATTTAGTCAGCCACCAATTGTGCAAGTTCTCCCACTTAAAAAGATGAGAGATATATTACTCTGCATAATGTAAGTTAAAATGATAACAGGTGCCCTCATAGCCACTCGCTATGGGACAGATATTTCATGGAGCCCCAGATTAAGGGAGATTATCAGTGGTCCTGTATGTCTTCCATTTTCTAATTATTGCTCCCACAGTTGATTTCTTCACACTATGCTGCTTGCCTATTGCAGATTCACAGCTTGGTGCAGGCCTACAATTTTGTTTCTGGTGTCCTTCGACAGCTCTTTGGTCTTCACCATAGTGGAGTTTGGAGTAAGACTGTGTCTTTTAGACAGGTGTCTTTTATACTGAAAACAAGTTCAAACAGGTGCCATTAATATAAGTACCTTATTTATCGGCGGATAACACGCACAGGTGTATAATACACACCCTGGCCCAGATTCAGAGAGAATTGGATTCTCGTAGCGTATCAGAAATACACTACGCCGCCGTTTCTTACCTGGCTCTACGTGGAATCCAGGTAGATTTTGTCCAGTAAACGACGGCGGCGTAGTGTATTTCTCCCGTCGCAATCCATATAGACGAGTAGGGGGCGTGAAGGATTTAAAATAGGCGCGTTCCCGCGGCTATCGAACTGCGCATGCTCCGTTCGCAAATTTCCCGCCGTGCATTGCGCGAAATCACGTCGTTACGTCATTCGTTGTTTGAGTAGCGTCGTTTACGGACATTTCTATTCCCGAACGAGTTACGCAAAAAAAAAAAAAAAAAAAAAATCTAAATTCGACGTGGGAACGACGGCCATACTTAACATGGGCTACGCACCGTTAGACCAGCAAAAAGCTGGTCTAACAGTACGTAAAAAAAAAAACAGACGTAAGCGATTGCGAAGACCGCTCGTATCTTCGTGGATCGCCGTAAAAACACATTTGCATATCCCGACGCATGAAAACGACGCAAACTCCTCCCAGCGGCCGCAAAAATATCGCAGCGTAGATCCGAAGGCTTACGAAGACGTAAGCCTCTCGGATCGAAGCCCGAAGCCGCCGTATCATGGTTTGAGGATTCAAACTAGTGATACGGCGCGCAAAATTTGAAATTACTCCTGTCTAACACCAGTTAGACAGGCGTAATTGCTTTATGAATCTGGGCCCCTAACTTTAAGAGGGAAGTTTCAAGGAAAAAACTTACCACAGCCCCCTGCGTATAACACGTAGGCACAGTTTACCCTCTATTTTCAGGGTAAAAAAGTGAGTGTTATATGCCAATAAATACAGTAATGAGTGGAGGACAGAGGAGCCTCTTAAAGAAGAAGATACAGGTCTGTGAGAGCCAGAAATCTTGCTTGTTTGTAGGAGACCAAAACTTGCACAATTGGTGGCTGACTAAATACTTTTTTGCCCCACAATATATATTTTCATGTGATAAAGTAGTGAGTGTACAGCTTGTATAACAGTGTAAATTTTCTGTCCCCTCAAATAAACTCAACACACAGTCATTAATGTCTAAACCGCTGGTAGCAAAAGTGAGTACACCCCTAAGTGAAAGTTGAATTTCCAGTGACCAGTATGAGAAAGTGAGTGCAATAAATTCTGCATCCTCTGAATCCAACCAAAAGACAAAAAAAAAATGTTTAAATCCTGCATGCGCAGAACCCTAAACCAACATCGCTAATTAAGCACAATTAGCAATCGCAGCACTTGTGTACACACGAACATAAGTCATCATTCAGCAACAGAACTCTGCTGTGTAACCCAGTTAGTAACACTGTTTTAACTGAGCATATAATATGTGGTGGAGTCTTACCTAGATGAAAATTACACTACAGTTAACAGTTGTTGTACCTTACTCTTAGTGACTTACTCAATTTAATTGAAAAGACTTCATTATCCACCTTTTTATATCATTCAACGTAACATATAATTTGTCTCAGGCCCAATATTATTTTCAAGCTGGCACAAATCTTCATACCCTCCTGGGTTCAGTAACACTGAAAAAAATGGGTGTGTGTGTATGTAAATATATATATATATATATATATATATATATATATATACACACACATACGTAGCATACAATGGGCACATACTATAGCATGTGTTCAATGCAAGACTACATTTACTGTGCTAGCTGTTTCGTTCCACATGTATGATAAAATGATAAAACAGAACATAGCCTTGAATTCTTTGCTGTATACTGGCCTTTTTTAATATTGGCATTGACAAAGGTTCGTATCTGTTATATATGTTGAGCACACAGCAATAGAACACCATGTCCTACCACATTGCTCCATCTCATTGTCAAACATCAATGCCTATTGGGCATTTTTCTGTCCCCCCTTGCCAGAGTCCCGTTTTCACTTTCTCCCCCACACCGCTGGAAGCCGCTGATGGGGAGGATCCCCGTGCCATCTGGCAATCCAAAGCTGCTCACCGTCAGCCTGACCCGAAGACCCAGACACTGCCTGCTAAGACCAGCCTGGGAGAGAAGCCCCTCCACACCATTAAATCCAATCCCTTACCCATTACCATGACTGCCTCCTCCCCACCGCATGACTCCTCAACTTCACCCCATCGCTCCCCTTTATCCCCACCTTTCTTCCCTTCCTCACTGCCTGCTCGTTTTTTCCCTGGTACTAAATCCACCACCAAATCTATCCCTTTGCCGCAGGTGACCCCTCACCCTTCTCCCCGAGGCAGCCCCCTCCCTACCCCGCTGGGCACCCCAGTACATACGCCCAAGGACAGTCCGACTGGGACACCCAGTGGCACCCCTCCCTCCAGTCCTGGTGTTGGTGGAGTGGCTTGGAAGACTCGGCTCAACTCTATCAAGAATAGTTTTCTGGGATCCCCACGCTTCCATCGTCGGAAATTGCAAGGTAGGTTAAATTGTTCTGCATCAGCTTGCCATCTAGTGGCACATTGTTGAATGATCTGCAGTATTACAGATTAAATAAAATGGCTGTAGCCTTGTGCCAACTAACAAAAATGTTCAAACAGATCAGGATATAAATAAATAAAAAAAAGAATATTATTAATTGAAATTGAGATGTTAAAATGTAAAAATAACGTTTAGTTTTAAAATTATATATTTTCTCTGTATTTTAAAGCAAACCTATCAGTCTTTTTATATGTTAAAAAGTAAACATTGAAAAAGTAAATGTTCTAGAATCAGATGCAAAATTGATACAGTAGAAGGCCCTAAGTGCTTGTTTACACCAGACGCAGTTCTGTGCGCTTTTTTCTGCACCGGAAACTGACCGGAAACTGACTGCATGGTGTGAACTAGAGTCATTGGAATACATGGAAAACATTGTGCATGCATTTTTAGTGCATAAAAAAAGCACACGGAACTGAACTGCGTCTGGTGTGAACCGGCTCTAAGGCCGCGTACACACGACCAAATAAATCCGATCAAATCGGTCTGACAGACCGTTTTGATCGGATTTGTCTGCTGGGCTATTTTGGTTTGATCGTGTACATACGATCAAACCAAAATCCCCGCCGGCAGACAGCGCGGCACCAGGAAGTAAAATACTTCCACGCATGCGTCAAAACTATTCGATGCATGTGCGGACAGATATGTCCGCTGGTTAGTGTACTAACCAGCAGACATGTCGGACGGACGGGTTCCCAGCAGACAGATTTTAAAGCATGCTTTAAAATTTGTCTGCTGGAAAAACCCGTCTGCTCGCCCGAACACACGATCGAATTTGTCTGCTGAAACGGTCCGTGGGACCGTTTTCAGCAGATAAATTCGATTGTGTGTACGCGGCCTAAGAGTTTCAGATTCCAAAGAGTTTCAGATTCAAAATTAAATTAATATTTTGAAGCGTTAATTTACCACTGTGGAATTATTAATTTTGTAATGTGGTCAGTCCCTTTAGCATCAGTCCTTTTTTGTAAACTTAACTGAACCCTCTATGGGTTAAATACATACTTAATATAAGTAGGGGTGCTACCAGTGAGGGCATAGCCAACAGTAAGCTGTATATTCAATTTAAAGTAGAAATATAGGCAGAACTTTTTTTATTTTGGATAAAGTATGGAGGGTTGTATTTTTTTTTTTTTACATCTGTGCCCCATATCGGAGATTTCCCTTAATTTCCTGTCCCATAGCCAAACAGGACATTAAAGGCAATCCCTGCAAATTAAAGGAATTCACTGGGGACCCCCAGGTCACTCTGACTAGTGTCCCCATTGGCAAATGTTATTACTTTCCTGAGGCAGCCCAAAATTTGTAATTTTCTTTTACTTAAATTTTTAATGATAATGGTAAACAGGACAAATAGAGAGGGGCACAGACAGCAATAAAAACTGGCAAGTGTTCTAATCCCTCTCACTCATCTAAAACAAACAAAAAATAAATGTTTTGCCTTTATTTATACTTTACTATGTTCCTTTGCAAAGTGTCATGTTGTTTTGCACCCTCTGTTCTACAAACAGATGTTTAACCATGGCAAGGTAATTCCGATAAACACAGTATGCAAAGCAGGAAGCTCCTATTACCTTTATTGCTTGGAAAACTTTTCCTGTGTGCCCCTCTTATATACGTTTATTTTTTTTAATTGGGGGCCTTATCTGTTTTAAATAAAGATATCTCTGACATACTTTCTAGACCCAGTCTGTAGGGACGGTATGGACGCTTGCTGACTTGGAAAAAATCCACAGGCGACATACTCTTCAATAAGACACAGAGGTTGAAACTAATATGGGGTTAGTTGAAGGATAACATAATAACTTCCCTAAGCCTATGTGATAGAAAGCAATGTTGAAATGCACAGTGGGGTGGGCCAGGGAGTGTCCAGCTACTTATGGAAGTCATGATTGTAATTGTGAGCCTTTCGATGCTTCATAGGACATGTAGTTCTGCAACACCTGGAGGGCACCAGTTTAAGCACACCTGGGCTAGGGACTACACTAATTGGAGACAAAGTAGGAGGGAGAAACAGAGAAACATACCAAGGACACAATAATAAACAGCCTGTTGTGTTAGCACACTGCCAATAGCCCATCAATTTCTTTGGTGAGTTCCCTTAGGCCGCGTACACACGAGCAGACAGATTTGTTCAAATCGGTCGGGCCGACCGATTTGAACAAATCTGTCTGCTGGGGACGTATTGGTTTGATCGTGTACACACGATCAAACCAAAATCCCTGCCACCAGATGGCGCGGTGATGTGGCGGTGACGTTGACGCCGCCACGTCAGCCCCACCAGGAAGTAAAACACTTCCGCGCATGTGTCGAAACCATTCGGCGCGTGTGCGAGAAGACATGTCTGCTGTTTAGCGTACTAACCAGCAGACATGTCAGGCGGGCGGGTTCCCAGCCGACAAATTTCAAAGCATGCTTTGAAATCTGTCGGGTGGCCAAATCCGTCGGCTCGCCCGTACACACGGTCGAATCTGTCTGCTGGGATGGTCGGGCCGACCGTTTCCAGCAGAAAGGTTTGATCGTGTGTACGCGGCCTTACTGTTCACTAAGTGGCACTCACTGGCCAAAGGGAAGGCAGTTTATGGTGAATTGCCTTGAAGTCAGGTCTTTAATAACACAGTAATACTAATTTAATAGCTCATATACCTCCTTGGTGATTTTTGCCTAATGATTTTAAAAGGGGATCAGCAAGTTAGTGTCACCCTGACTTTGAAGTTATCCCCAGACATGGTAGCACAATTGTGTTAATTTGATGCAAGTTTCATATTCATGTTTATGTCAATGAAGAGGGTAGGTAGAATGTAAGAACAGCACTGGCAGATGCTGCTCATCACAGGACAGAACAATGGCAACCAGGGAAGGAATTCTGATCTTCCCAACTTATTAGTTCCATTAGGTGTGATTGTGAGTGGTCATACAGTCACATTTTAAGTAGATATACACCTTAATAATCGCAATAAATACAAAAAGGATTGAAAACTAGTAGGGCCTTTGTGGCTCTAAACCAGGACAAGAAGTTCGTTGCCTGCTATGTAACAGGAAGTTTTATTTTACTTACCTGCCCATTTGCCAAAACTTTGCTCTGTAGGAAAGCAACTAGCACTGATCATATTCCCACTCCCCTGGGTTGGTAAAAGAGTGTCTTCCATGATGGCTGCAGTGGTTTCTCCTTTAGAGCCCCTAGTCACTGCAGGACACAGTAGCGATGTAGGGGCTGAAGGGAGGATCTACAGCGACCAGCAGGAGACACGCTGTTCCATATACCTGGAGATGCAGAATCGGATTGGCACTAGTAGCTCTGCTACAAAGTCAAGTTTCTGTAAAGAGGCCATCAAATGTAAGTGCTGCAATTTTAATTTTGTTAACACCTGACAGGGTCATTCTAACCTTTACAATCAGCTAATATAGTAAGAGAGTAAGCATAAACACTTAAGAGTCCACTTTTTTAATGCAAGGTTTGTAAAACTTTCACCCAGGTTTCACACATTTTTTCAACCACTTCCTACTGGAAATGTGATTGATTTCTAAATGAGAGTTGTGTGAATCTTGTTTGAAAACCTACCGCCCCTTTGTATGTTAGGTTATTGGGTCCGAGAATGCATATTACTGTATCTGACAAGGCAAAAAAGCATATGTTAATTTATCTGCATAGTTTACCTTCAATATTTTTTACATCTTGTTTCATACCATATTATACCATATTTTAATACTAAATATAAGAAGGGAAGTAGATGCAAATGATACTTATTATGTATAAGCATTGGGCAGCTAATTTTAAAACAATACCCTGGTTTCCATTAGAGTATATTTCTATGCAGCTTTATTGGTAATGCGTTTTATCTGCTCTTTTTAATTATGGTTGTATTTTGCATAGTGCCGACTCCCGAAGAAATGTCAAGTCTTACTCCAGAATCCTCACCAGAGTGAGTACACTTCATTAACTGTAATAGATGAGGACAGAAAATAATGAGCCTCATATATCATAATGTCTGAAGGATGGCTTATATAGTCACAGCAGCTAATAAAAGTTTTCTTTCACTCTGAAACAAAGGTAGAACTAGCTAACTGTGAGCTAATGTTCTACTAGAGGTTTTTCCCCTAAGACCATTTCATGTTGTGCTCAATTTTAATCTTCCAGAGACCTGTTGGGTTTTCAAAATTGTGGATACAGATGGGGGTGGGGGGGCTTACACTTTTTTTTTTTCACTTTGTCTTGTGCGGGGTGCTTCTTAAAATTCACACCAGACCTCAAGAGGGAAACACATGCTGCATTTTCCAAACTACCCCCACTATTTTACTTACATGGCCAGGGATTCACAGACATGTAAGTGAATGGGGCTGGTTACATTTCTGGTTGTTAAAGACTCGTGGTGCCTACACCCGCTGGTATCCTTAAATATCATTGGCAGTGGGAAGCTGTCATGTATAACAGCTGTAAAAATCTATTAGACACAACGTTTACCTCCCATAACTTTTGTTCAGACCGAACTTTAAACTCATCCATACTGACAAGCCACACGAGGAGTGCATCAATTTTAATGAGCTGACTGATGTTCACTGAAGGGGCAGTAAAGAATAACCATTGTATTATTAACCAGCACTACAAAACAGGAAACAGGGCTTGTATTAGTAATAATAAATTATGACTACCCCCATAATCATACATAAGAGAAACCTATACATGGAAACAGGGGGGCAGATTCACAGAGAAATGGATTATCGTAGCGTATCAGAATTACACTACGCCGCCGTTTTTTACCTTGCTCTACGTGGAATTCAGGTAGATTTTCTACGGTAAACGACGGCGGCGTAGTGTATTTCTCCCGTCGCAATCCATCTGCGCGAGTAGGGGGCGTGAAGGATTTAAAATAGGCGCGTTCCCGCGGCGATCGATCTGCGCATGCTCCGTTCGCAAATTTCCCGCCGTGCATTGCGCGAAATCACGTCGTGACGTCATTCGTTGTTTATGTAGCGTACTTTACGGCCGATCCACGTCCCGACGAGTTACGTAAACAAAAAAAATTTTTAAATAAATTCGAAGCGGGAACGACGGCCATACTTAACATGGGCTACGTAAAGTTAGAGCAGCAAAAAGCTGCTCTAACATTACGTATAAAAAAATAGACGAAAACGATTGCGACACCCGCTCGTATGTTCGTGAATCCCCGTAAAAACAAATTTGCATATCCCGACGCACCAAAACGACGCGAACTCCTCCCAGCGGCCGCAAATAGATGGCAGCGTAGATCCGAAGGCTTACGAAGACGTAAGCCTCTCGGATCGAAGCCCGAAGCCGGCGTATCATGGTTTGAGGATTCAAACTAGTGATACGCCGCGCGAAATTTGAAATTACTCCTGTCTAACCCCAGTTAGACAGGCGTAATTGTTTTGTGAATCTGCCCCAGGGGGTTTTTAAAGCATTACACATCAAGTAATATATATAATCTTTTTTTTTTTTTGGGGGGGGGGGGGGTCGCTTGTAGTGTAGTGCTTTAAAAACCCTGTTTCCGTGTATAGGTTTCTCTTTTGTATAATCATGGCATAATTTATCATTACAAATGCAAGCTCAGTTTCATTTGTAGTGCTGGTTAATAATACAATGATTATTCTTTACTGCCACTGTATGTACACTGAGCAAAATTATAGATGCAACACTTTTGTGTTTGCCTCTATATATCTGAGCTGAACTCAAAGATCTATGACTTTTTCTATGTACAAAAAAGGCATATTTCTCTCAAATATTGTTCACAAATCTGTTTAAATATGGGTTAGTGAGCACTTCTCCTTTGCCGAGATAATCCATCCAGATCACAGGTATGGCATATCAAGATGCTGATTAGACAGCATGATTATTGCACAGGTCTGCCTTAGGCTGGCCACAATAAAAAGCCACTCTACAGTAAATGTGCAGTTTTATCGCACAGCACAGATGTCACAAGTTTTGAGGGAGCATGCAATTGGCATGCTGACTGCAGGAAGGTCCACCAAAACTGTTGCCCTTGAATTGAATGTTCATTTCTCTATGATAAGCTGTCTCCAAAGGCGTTTCAGAGAATTTGGCAGTACATCCAAACGGCCTCACAACCACAGACCACGTGTAACCACACCAGCTCAGGACCTCCACAACCAGCATCTTCACCTGCAAGATCTTCTGAGACCAGCCACCCAGACAGCTGCTGTAACAATCGGTTTGCATAACCAAAGAATTTCTGCACAAACTGTCAGAAACCGATCCAGGGAAGCTCATCTGCATGCTCGTCGTCTTCATCGTAGAGCCTCGACCTGACTGCAGTTCGTCGTCGTAACCGACTTGAGTGGGCAAATGCTCACATTCAATGGCGTCTGTAACTCTGGAGATGTGTACCCTTCTCGGATGAATCCTGGTTTTCACAGCACAGGGTAGATGGTAGACAGTGTGTATTAAATTGTGTGGGTGAGCAGTTTGCTGATATTAACGTTGTGGATCAAAAGGCCCATGGTGGCGGTGGGGTTATGGTATGGGCAGGTGTATGCTATGGACAACTAACACAGGTGCATTTTATTGATGGCATTTTGAATGCACAGAGATACCGTGATGAGATCCTGAGGCCTATTGTTGTGCCATTCATCCACGACCATCACCTCATGTTGCAGCATGATAATGCATGGTCCCATGTTGCAAGGATCTGTACACAATTCCTGGAAGCTGAAAACATCCCAGTTCTTGCATGGCCAGCATACTTACTGGTCAAGTCACCCACTTAGCATGTTTGGGATACTCTAGATCGGCATATACGACAGCGTGGTTCCAGTTTCTGCCATTATCCAGCAACTTCACACAACCATTAAAGAGGAATGGACCAACATTCCACAGGCCATAATCAACAACCTGATCAACTCTATGCGAAGGAGATGTGTTGCACTGCGTGAGGCAAATGGTGGTCACACCAGATACTGACTGGTTTTTGGACCCCCGACCCCCCACTACAGTAATACTGAACATTTTATAGTGGCCTTTTATTGTGGCCAGCCTATGGCACACCTGTGCAATAATCATCATGCTGTCTAATCAGTATCTTGATATGCCACACCTGTGAGGTGGATGGATTATCTCGGCAAAGGGGAAGTGCTCACTAACACAGATTTAGACAGATTGTGAATATTTGAGAAAAGTAGGTCTTTTGTGTACATAGAAAAAGTTGTAGATCTTCGAGTTCAGCTCATGATAAATAGGGGCAAACACAGTTTTGCGTTTATAATTTTGCTCAGTGTATATATATATATATATATATATATATATATATATATATATATATATATATATATATATATATCCTTTTCTATTTTCTCTTCTTCTAAAATATTTTTATCAGGGCAGTAATAGCAGATGCACTTGGCTCCGACTCACTGAGATCTTCATGTTAAATACATTTATTTAAACTATCTTTGTAACCATAACAGAATTAGATAATAATAGATAATAATAAATTAGAATTCCATTTAACCATTTACTTTGTCTCATTTTAGGCTTGCAAAGAAGTCCTGGTTTGGTAATTTCATTAATTTAGATAAAGAAGAACAGATATTTGTAGTAATCAAAGACAAACCTCTCAGCTCTATAAAGGCTGATATCGTCCATGCTTTCCTCTCAGTAAGTATGATCTTCATTTACTGCATCTGTATTTATTTGTGTATAAATAAAAGAAATACGGGCCACGATTTTTGACAAAATAAACGCCAACTGTTGCAAATTAGTATTTACTGAAAATATATGTGGTGAGGCATAATTTTTAAAATATAGTTCTAATTTCTTTATCATATATCACAGGACACATAGTTGTTAATACTCATTCTTATGTGAGATGTAGCAAAGCAATACATATGAGGGGTGGGTACACAAGCAACAAGACCAACAAGGCCAAATCCCCAAACAGAAAAGGGGAACAAAGCTGGCTGCAAGACCTGAAACTGGTGTCCACAGAGACAAAACCATCAACCTGGTTGAACTTCGTAAACTTGTGAAGAGAAGACCAGGAAGAAGGCTTGAAAACTTCAAAAACAGAAGCCTGATTCTGAATGACCCAGGAGGCAATGACATTCCTAGAGAAATGGGCCCTAACCAGGAAAGTACTATCCTCACCCTTGATCTCATTTAGAAATGAGCTGACAAATCCACCTGGAAATAATGGATTTAAAAGCTGCCTGACCCTTACAAAGTCCTTTAGGTAGAACAAACAAAATCAAACTGTCAAAACAAAGCTGTAGACATGAGAGAAAATGCAAACAGTCCAAACAACAACCAAAGTGTGAAGCGCCTTCTCTTTTGTACACTTAGGAGTAGGACAAATGGATTGCAACACATTGTCCTGATTCAAGTGAAACAAAGAAACCACCTTAGGCAAGAAAGAGGACTGAGACCTCAACATCCCTGTATCCTTGTGAAAAAGCAGGAAGGTTCCTTACAGGAAAGTGCGGCTAACTCTGAGACCCTGTGAGCTGAGAAAATAGCCACCAAAAAGACAACCTTGTGCATAAGAAGCGGCAATGGTATCTCTCTTAATGAGGTTCAAAGGGCAAAGCCAACAAATCCAAGTTAAGATTCAATGGAGATAGAGGGGGACACAAGAGGAACAATCTGAGTGACTACCTAAAAAAAAAGCTTTGACCAAAGAATGAGACACAACAGGTCTTGAAAAAAGCACCGTCAAGGCCAGTATTTGTCCCTTTATGATACTCAAAGCCTATAGCTAAAATTTGCCACATGCCATACAGTCAACAATAGAACGTATGAATTTAAGAAAAAGTTAAATAAGCTGTTTAAGTATGATAGTACTTCCTAGGGGTAAATTTTCTATCCCTGAAAATGTGATCTTTAGAGAGACACAGGAAAGCATCCATCACCTTCAGACACTAGCACCAAACTGAGGCTTAGCTGAGCTGGGAGGGGGTGGGAATTCTTGCATTTTGTTGGCCAGTGTCCATTCACCTGAAGGGGGTAGTATAACCCATGTAGTTATGATGAACTCCTCTCCTCTGTCCTGTGATATACAATAAAGATGCTTTTTTTTTGCACTCCCCTACATTAAACTGTTTTTATATTGCCCAGTCCTATGACTAATATGCCTACTAATTGGAAAGACAACTTGTACTTCTATTATAATGTGAATGATACCCTCATGTCACCACTTGTCTCTTGCTAGTTGAGCACCCTGGGAGTTTTAGTGCAGCAACATGTTTGAAAATGTTTGCTGTTTATTATCTTTTATATCTTGCCAACATTTCCCATTGTACAGCAAAAATTCACGGTTAAACAAAACATTGCTGGAAATGTAGTACGGCCCTGCTTGTTAAAGCTTACAATTGAACAGTTAAACGTGTTGCTTAATTCCTTCCTTTTATCTTACTTTAGATCCCAAGCTTAAGTCACAGCGTGATATCTCAGACCAGCTTCAGAGCGGAGTACAAGTCATCAGGGGGTCCATCTGTGTTCCAAAAACCTGTCAAATTTCAGGTGGACATCAGTTACTCTGAGGGAGCTGAAGCACAAAAAGAGAATGGCATCTACTCTGTGACCTTCACTCTAATATCAGGTAAACTTGTCGTGCATGCTAATGGCAAGAACAAATAGGGAGGACAGTTTCTTTTTTTTTTTTTTTTATGATAAGGTGAATTAATCGAATAGATAACAGGCTGTTAGACAGTTTAACACATACACAGTATTTAGAAAAACTGGGAGCAAGTGTAAGGTTCCTCTGTGGGGATGACATGCCTCAGCTGCTGCAGAAGCTTCTAAGAGGCCAAATTGTCAATCATTCTTTCATTCTCTAAATTTGTCAAGCACTCTGTAACACAGTTACATAAAGCAAAACTGTGATTGACAGCTGAGCTTGACAGCATCTCCCGTGATGGACAAACGTCCTCCCATTACGCCACCATTCATTAGACTGTCACAAGCCTGGAGCTGAGTTGCTTTGTTCCCACCAAGGACAATCTGCCCTGATCGCCAAAATTCATCTCAACCTGCGATTCATCAATTGACAGGCTGTTATGTTTAACTTTAGAGGTTGGCCAGTTCTTACCTTGCAGCTGAACATATAAAGATGGATATGGAAATTATGTTAGTTTATTCCTATGTTTGTAGAAATAGAAATAACTGTTGTAAGCAATGCCTGTAATAAGCTATTTGTTGAGCTCAGTTACAAGTACACTCCAGTCAAATTTGGAATTCAAACTTTGGAACACCAACAGGTAGCACAGCCTAACTGCTTAGTACTTTTTAGTTCTTTATCCAAACTTTGCTTTTTTTTTTACTTGGAAAAAAACAACTTTATCGATGTGAAGCACAGTTTACAAGCCATTCAGTTACATTTAGTCTCATACAGTCTTTTGTATGATTGGACAACAAAAATACATACAGAATATATTATATTAACAAGGTATGCCCCAGATACATAGGAATTGCACCAGGCACAGAACACTTACACACATGTTTCCCCGTCCTCCAACCATCTGTCCCAGATCTTGGAATATTTTTGGGTAGACCCTCTGTGTGTGTAGATCAGCTTCTTGAAGGGCAAGGTGTCATAAACTGCTTTTTTCCTGTGCCATAGTGTGGGTGGCACATTCTGCATCCATCCCTGAGCTATCACCTTACATCCCAAGAATAACGTTTCAAAGATAAATATTGTGTGATATTCCAAACATTGCTTTAATGTACGAGTCCATCACTTTACCTCCTGTTGGAAATCTGGTGATTTGGAAACCCCCTACTTGTTATAACAGAAATCTGTTTGATTATATACACGGATTGTGGGCTTCTCTGTCTCTGCCATACTAAACACTTAATGTAAACCAAATGTCATTGCCAGAGGTTTCTCCAGTTTCTGCATTCCCACACAAGGTGTTCAATAGAAAGGAATAGCCATACCTGCTTTGGGTACTGCAGATTTTCAATTTTAGACCAAATTCATTACACTGTGTTACAACTCCCCTATGGCAAAGATTTGTGTTAATAATGAAACTTCTCTATACATAGTTTACTATCTAGGATACCCTTTTTCCCCTATCCTATTAGCCCTAGAGATTGAGCCCCTTAGCTGGTCTAATTAAAGCTGCCTCCCATATAAAAGTTTTAACAGTCCTCTCCCTTGACTTCCAAATGCCGATAAGTGTACCACCTGCAGACACCCCCACTACCCCAGGGCCAGAATTGTGGGAAGAGGCCCTTGTCCTCATTAATAGAGGTAAAAATCTCCCTGGCAAGATACTCTTCCACGTTTAAGACATGTGACCTGGTATGGTTTGGGGGACGACATGCTCATCCTCGCTTCAGCCTGGTATGAATTATGGGGACCCCCTTGCTAATTGGGGTCCTACATCTATATGTATATCAGACCCTCATCTAGCTTAAGGGTCTGGTATAGATAAAGGGAATCCATGGTCCTGTAAACAAAGAAAAAAAAAGTTAGGGTTCCCCCATAATTAAGCTCTTCAGATTTGTATGAATTTTAATGGGGACTTGACTGCGATCTAATTTACAACACTGATATATTTCCTTTGTTTTGTATGTATTAAAATGTATTTAAAAAACTGTTTATAAAAAAAATCAAAACAATACATTTTAATCAGTTGTAAAAGGAAGTTGCTGTTGCAGATTTTATTTCATGGGTTACTATTTAGGACTGCTTTCTTATCAATTGTCCTTACCTCCCTATCTCCCTGATCAGCCTAACTGATATTTCATGGCTGGATAGTAAACATTTTTAAACCCTGGAAAGGCAAGGCTTAAGAAAGTATATGTAGTCAATACAAGAATGGCATGGGCAATGTGATCAGTTGACATTTGATTCTATTAGGGTTACCATCATACTCTTTGGGTCTATAAAATGTGTGAGATATGATTGCCAATTAGGCAGAAGAGAAAAAAAAAAGAGTGATAGAAAAATATTTTTTTATAAATGTTTCACACCTAAAAAATTATTGGGGATATTCCAAACAACAAGGTCACATTTTTCAATTTGTATCAGATATTGCAGTTTTTCTTAAAGGGGTTGTAAAGGTTTGTTTTTTATTTTCTAAATAGGTTCCTTTAAGCTAGTGCATGGTTGGTTCACTAGCCTTTTCTCTTCTAAATGTTTTTTTCTTTGTCTGAATTTCTCACTTCCTGCTCCTCCTCAGTAAGCTTGCCCCCACCATCTGAGCCGTTCTGGTTGGTGGTTAGTCAGCGTGCTCACCCCCTCCCTTGGGACTACATTGGGACTGCATGCTGTGTTGGGATGTAGTCCCAAGGGAGGGGGCGAGCATGCTGACTAACCCCCAGCCAGAACAGCTCGGATGATGGGGGCAAGCTTACTGAGGAGGAACAGGAAGTGAGAAATTCAGACAAAGAAAAAAAACATTTAGAAGGAAAATCGAAGGAAAAGGTAAGTGAACCAACAATGCACTAGCTTTAAGAAACCTATTTAGAAAATAGGAAAAAACGAACCTTTACAACCCCTTTAAGTTTGATGGAAATATTAAAAGTTGTTGCCAAATTTAATGGTCAGATGACTGGATTTTAATTATGACGGACACCTTGCATGTTTAAATGTTCTCTTTATTGCTGCCTTCAGTTTTGGACATTTGTATGCCTCAGAATACCTAGAGACATAAAATAAAAGTCATGGCAATGTAACTTCTTATATATTAATGCATTTTTAGTATTTAAAGTGGATGTAAACCCAAAAAAGTATTTATTTATTGTTCATGTCACAATGTAAAGAATACGATTTCCTATCATCTGTGCCCAGTCTTGCCACACGGAGTTAATCCAGCTCGGAGCAATCCTCTTTTATTGTTCAGTGAAAATTAACAGACTTCCAGATAAAGACCTGTCTAAATAAAAAGTCCTTTCCTCCCTCCTTGCTTTGAGTGACAGGTTATTTACATAGCTTGTGCTTGGACATGTTTATCATATGTTATGTTATGTTTATCACAATATGAGGTGATCCACAAAGTTAATTCAGCCTTACTGGGTGTAAGTATAAAAAGTGAGAAATCCACCCCTCCCCCACATAACACATCCTGGTAATATACAATGAACTATTGATCACCTCATATTATGATAAACATAACATATTTTGGGGTTTACATCCACTTTAAAAACTATTACAGATGTACCTACATCTATGTGCTTTCACTGCCTGTTTATCTGTTCTGTTCATGTCTCTCCAGGACCCAGTCGCAGATTTAAGAGAGTTGTAGAAACTATTCAGGCACAGCTGCTGAGCACACATGACCAGCCTTCAGTTCAGGCCCTAGCAGGTATGTACATGGTTATCATTATATTCTAAAGATGTGCTTAAACCAAAAAGCAAGGCATAATGTCCTTAAATGACTTCCATGTATTTAAACAATGTTTCATTAAAGTACCACTGATACACATCCTCAGTGCAGGTAGTATACCGCATGACTTACGATTTATGTTCAGGACAGACTTTTGGGAAAATAATTGTATCCCAGAATTAGTTACCAATAGCAGACACTAGAGGGAGCAGGGTGATTTCTTCCGCAGTCTACATGTGCCTGCTTTGACTTAAAGCTAAACTTAAAGTGGAAGTAAATCCTCCTATCGTTTTCAGCCAGGGAAGCTGCCATCCTGGCTTCTGTTTAATCTACAATTGCCATGATGCTGGACATGTGATAAAGTATGACACCAGCCACTGGATTGTTTGACAGTTTAGTTGAGAAGACAACCAATGGGAGTGTTACATTTCTGGCAAGTGTCGGAAAGGTAACTGTTTTATGGATGGGTTTGCTTCCACTTTAAAGTGTTACTATACCCAGTAATATGAAAATAGTTTGTCCACCATAAACACACACACACAGTGCCCACAGCCTATAAATGATCTGTATACCACGGTTACATGATAAACTGCACAGTTTCTCCAGTGCAGAGTTCTGGAAAGTGGAGATTTCCACTGCAGCCTGTACACACGCCTACTTGTGATGTCAATATCATGTGATCTGGCTAGCTCTGATCAACAAGTAAATGTTCTCTCCAGCATAAAAGACACAACTGAACATGTGCAGGTCGACTACTCTGCCTGTGTTAGCTGGCCTTCCCCAGATAGACAGTGCAGGGGGAGGAGGATCTGTGCATACAGAATAAAACAGCCTTTTACACAATGCAGAGGATAAACCCCTTAAGTTCCACAGTGAGTATAACAAGCATGGTTTACTGTATTTACAGACTGATTTTACTGTTGTGGGTTTAGTAACACTGGCTACTTTAACACTGAGGCATTTTTCAGGCATTTTAGCGCTAAAAATAGCCCTTGTAAAGCGCCTCAAAACTGCCTCTCATGCCTCCCCAGTGTGAAAGCATTCGGGTGGTGCGCTTGCGGGACGGAAGTCCTGCAAGCAGCATATTTGGGGCGGTGTAGGAGCGCTGTATACATCGCTCCTACACCGCCCCTGCCCATTGGAATGGATGAGCAGTGCTGACGAAGCGCCTGAATAGTGATTCCAAAGTGCTACAACACGGGCGCTTTTAACCCCTTCTTACCCCCTTCTTGGGGGTTAAAAGCGCCCGCTAGCAGCCAGAAAGCGCAGCTTAAAGGGTATATAAACCCTAGTGGCTTTTCACCTAATGCCTCATATACGCGATTGGAATTTCCAATGGAAAAAATCAGATGGACAAACTGAAAGCACTATTTAATTAATTTTCAAAACTGAAAGCAAACTTGCCCATCCATGTATCCATGCTTTATTTTGTTAGGAAATCATTTTGAAAAAGAAAAAAACATCTGCCCTTAGCTCAGGCATGCAGGCAGAAGGGTGTGTTTAGCTGAGAAAACCCCTCCTTTCCTCCTCCAGATGAAATAAATTGCCCTGAGATTTACGCGATAGAGACAGGACACATGGGGAGTAGAGATGAAAGGGCTGCTCGCCCCAAAGTTACATGGAAGAGAGGAGTTCCCCAGGTAGGGCTTTTAGGCAGCGGGGTCAAAAAGTAGGTTAAGTAGTTCCAGTAAAAAATGACATTTATTTGCCGATGAAATACAAATATAGTACAGAAGTAAATATCACAATCCTGGTTGCAGTAGACATGAATGCATATACATCTCAAAGTACTATGGGTTATTGTACAATGTAGATCCCCAATGTAGGTGACCGTTTCGACCGTTTGTTCGGTCTCTTCAGGGGGACAAGGGTTCTAAAACGTTAATTCGAAAATTAAAAATTAAAAAGAGAGAACATGTCAACATACATCACATAGAGTATACCATGGTGATATATTTACCGCTAAAACAAGGAATCCAGGATATTGGGAGCCGCTGGACTGTCCGGGAGGGGTTATGGCTGCCCCCATCCCCCCCCAAAAACAAAAGGAGCAAAAGACCCGTCCAGAAGGGCTTGCTCCTTTTGTTTTTGGAGGGGTGGGGGTGGGGGCAGCCATGACCCCTCCCGGACAGTCCAGCGGCTCCCAATATCCTGGATTCCTTGTTTTAGCGGTAAATATATCATCATGGTATACTCTATGTGATGTATGTTGACATGTTCTCTCTTTTTAATTTTCTAATTAACGTTTTAGAACCCTTGTCCCGCAAACGGTCGAAGCGGTCGTCGGGGACCTACATTGAGGATCTACATTGTACAATAACCCATAGTACTTTGAGATGTATATGCATTCATGTCTACTGCAACCAGGATTGTGATATTTACTTCTGTACTATATTTGTATATTTTCCACCATTATTCACTGTGATATCCGATTTCATCGGCAAGTAAATGTCATTTTTTACTGAAACTACTTAACCTACTTTTTGACCCCTTTGCCTAAAAGCCCTACCTGGGGAACTCCTCTCTTCCATGCGACTTCTGAGATTTATGACATCATTTTGGCCTTCATATGTATTTACTATTGCTAGCAGCAAAAGGATTTAAAATAGTTAATGTTGATTAAGAGAGCTGAAATCTGCTTAAAAGAAGTAATAGACCGAAATACGAAAATGTGATATATTGCAGTTTACAAATTCTTAGTTGTAGTGAGTGCATTAGTTGCCCTTTAGACTTTCACAAATGTATTCAGAATGTGGAAATAAGCAAATATGCAAAAAACAGTATAATGTTTGCTGTATGCATGTTGAAACCTGTTTCATGTTGGCTATGAATCCAAATAAACGTCATATAGAAAATCTGTAACAAAATAGTGCAGCGCTCCTCTAAGTGCCTAAATCAAACCAATATGATGTACTCATAAAATCAAAATACCTGCGATAAACAATATAAAGTTCAATCACAATCGCATATAAATAGCAAGTTCCAAAAATGTCCCAATATACTATATAACACTGAATCAGAACTGTTATAATGCCAACGCTTTTTTTTTTTTAACCCAACGAAAAATCTGTGAATCAGTGGTGTTATAATTCCATCCACTTCAAACGTGATACACGACCTTACCCAGGTGCACTCTCAGATGGGCCCTCACCTATTTCAGTGGACCGCAGTGTTAAACAGGAGGTCAGATAAAGCATTAAAATCAAGGTTCCCCAGATCGCATTCTTGCATTGGGTCTGCCTTCTAATGCCGCCTATGAACTTCTACAATTATAAATATAAGAAGACTTCATAGTGCTCACTGTTTGTTTAGTTAAATGCATCTAAAAAATTCTACTCGCATTTGGATAACTATGCACATGTGTTTTCACAAAATAATCTTGAGTCCTCACTGGCTGAGCAATCCTCACTATTATCGCGGGCCCACCGAGCATAATGATTTCAATAGATCATGCCTAGCTGGCGTGTTGCTTCCCTCTAGACTTTCTCAAAGATCTTTGAGAAATTTCAGAGGGCCGCAATACGTCATGTAGGCATAGTACATTGATGTCATATTTTGCAGACTTGAGATTCTCTTGTGAAAACGCATAGCTGCAGGCAATGTCAAGTCATGTATCCCCAAATTCATAACAAAACAAGTCTGGTCTGGTTGTAGTAGGATTCTTAGCAGCGCTATCTCACTCTGTTCTCTCTCCCAGGAGTGAATTGACATCTTTCTAAGATGCTCTGTGTTTACAATAGAAGCAGGTGCTTTGTGTGCATATTAAGCCAACCATACATCAATTGGAATTTGGCCAGTTCAGCAGGGACTGGGCGAATTTTCGATCTATCGATCGACTTCTGTACAAGCCACCCTGTTGTGTTTTTTCTAAACAATCAGTGAAAGGCTCCCAGCCCTGAGAACACAATACTGTAGCACAAAGGGAGTTATTCCCCTATCAACCTAAAATGAGTGATTGAGGAATGGGCAATGTTTTCTTTCAACTTGCTGGTTGAATGACAGAAATGTGTACTGTATGGCCTGCCATAGAATGCTGGAAGGCTGCTAAGTCACTGCTGGGAGAGAGACTCTGACTACAATCCAATAAGAGTGTCTATTTTTGAACTTTGAGGATTTATTTTTCTACCGTGCCTGCAGCTACAGGTATGAGTAAGGGCTTGGCTACAGATTCACAGTTTTTGTGAAACTGAACTCATTTTGGTTGCTATGGTGACTTTGTCCACTGTAGGTGGGAGGATCTAAATATACTGTTGCAGAAATCTCCACAAAGTTAGGAGAAGCTGATGGGCATTTCAGCTTTCTGACATCCGGCCCAAACATGAAATATCAGTTTTTACTGGACAGACTCATAAGTCTGACCTATGGTATAAACATGTCTGTCCTACTGTACTCTTGCAGCATTAGAACAGTAATAGTAAACCCAATTTTGGACAACTTACCAATACTGAAGGAAATTATTTTCCAGGCTTTCTTCAATACCAGTTGCTTGACCAGCATTAAGCCCCATACACACCATCAGATTGTCTGCAGATTTTTGTCTTCAGATTTACCAAAACCATATAATATAAGGTCAAACCTTGAGAGTTTCAATTTCTATGCAATCAGGCAGACTCTTGTACTACATGGTTTTGGTAAATCTGAAGACAAAAATCTGCAGATAATCTGATGGGGCTTTAGTCACATGATCATGCAGAAAGGGAGGCCAATGCTAGGGCAGAGTTGTTAAATAGTTAGTTATGTACATCCATCCACAATGTCCTTTTAGCAGAGGCCAACTTTCCAATGCTGAAGCATAGTGTCCTTCACAAACTGTATTTCAGAACTTTAGTTACTATCTGTTGAGGGCACAGTAAGTTAGACATGAGTTTAGACTATACTTCTGCTATAAAACAGAATAATTTGCCATTATTTTTGTTGTCAACCTGCATTCGGATCTATCTGTATGACTGTTAGGCTGTAAGTTCCTTCTACAAGCGATACGTGCAACTAATGATTTCATTTAGGAGCAAATATAACAGCAAGAACCCAGATGGAGTGTTCCCTGGATCACCTTCTCTTCTCGCCACCAGATGAGAAGAATGGACATCAAAGCCGACCGCCAGGCACTCCAACCAGAAGCTGCCAGAACTCACGGCGCTCTGAGCCTGACATGGCAGAGCACCATCGGCGGGGATCCTCCAAAGACAAGAAACTTTTGGCTTCCAACGGAACGCAAACACAGCCATGACCTTTGGGGAACCCTTTGTGTCAGGACATACTGACACAGATCTGATCGAACACTACAAATATGAACAAGATGATGCAAGAGAAGGCAGCGCCCTGATGTCTGAGAGAAAACTTCTATGGATATGCTTACATATAGGTACACAGACATATATCCTATCCCAGGTGTACACACATACACACACACTTTCACGTGTGCCAGAATATAGACTGTTACGCATACCCAAGTTTCGACAAATTGGTCATTGATACACAAACATGTACAATTGCACGAACATACAGAGCAATGAGCACATACACCGCAAAAGAGCAAGAGAGCAAGACACAGGAGCTATTCGTTGGCATTACTGTGAAGATGTAAATATTTCCAAAAAATCAAAAATAAGAAAAAAAATCGGGAAACAGCAAATGGAAATCAAGAAAATAAAACAGAAGGATACAAAATCTATGAAGAAACTGAAATTCTTCATTAATATGTTTATTTATTTATTTTTAATATATTTATTTATTTATTTATTTATTTGGAATCCATTTGGGAGTGGGGCTATTTCATTTCACAATTAGTCTTTTTTTATGGTTTTGTTTTTTGGTTTTCTTGGGCAGCTGAAGACAAAAGATCTGACTGATTTGAACATGCTCACACTGCATACGTTTGAGCATAGTGTGCTCACATCTCTTGGCTCAGATAGTTCCATCCTTTTATGATGCTGCAACATAGACTTGCAACATGTATGCAATGGCAATATTTCACATTCAGGTTTTTAGATCAAGTCGAAAACAAAGTGATTAAGTGATTTGTAGCTAATGCGCATATATATATATATATATATATATATATACACACACAAAATGTGTGTTAGGAGAGTGTTTTTCTATCACATTCAAGTTCCTTGAATCCTCATATCGAAGGGCTCCTAGTGTAAATCACACTATATGTGCAAGCTGCATGTGTAACAGTAGAAAGCAGTCCATGAGTTTGACTCCTTGTCACACCAGCAGTCCATGGTAAACACAAAAGGGCCTCTTTTGTCTGAAGTAAGAATATTCTTCCCTGTAAAAGAAGAGACAAAGTGAATTAAAAAAATAAAACACTTGTGTTGCTATATTGGGCAACATAGTACTTATTTAGGACAATAAAATTAAGCCTAAAGATATATTGCAATACAGAACTGGCTTCTGGTTATCTTCTAGCATTGTCCATTGATAGGTACATTTTTGTCAAATCCAATAATATTGTTGGCAGTCCAATACACAGCACCACTGTGTAGAGGCAGAAAACACTTGAAGCCCAAGTAAAGTATTTTCCAAAGTGTCACCCATTGTTCCACTTAAACACCTGTGCCACACCACCAGCTTCCAGCTATGAGCCACAGCTCTCTCTGGTAGAGAAGCAATATTGCTGCAGAGGTTAACATGCAGATCGATTAGCTTCATTCAGCAAAAGGGTGAGATGGACTGCTGCAGCAAGATGCTGCTCCCATGGAGAGTAATCCTATGCTGCTAACAATGGGAAGCAAGCTTTATTAAGCTTGGTACGCACTACAAGTGTTTTTTGTTGAACCCAGTGGGCTGAGCAAGATAAAACTGACAGATCGCCGTACCGGCATAAGGATTGTTGGTGTGCCAATCTCCCCTGCTGTGCTATTGTATTCTGATTAAAACCGAACACATATTAATTACACAGGTTCTGGGGCTAATTTAATGCAATGAGTTTAATTACCACCTTAATCAGTAATTAATATGTGTTTTAAAGGGATGAGGTAGCAAGCCTAATGGTGACAGGGGAAATTACACCTCCCTCCCCACCACCAACAAGATTCACTGATCAGCTATTGGCATTATGGTTGTCCAGCATGTCCTTTTGGCAAAGGTGGCGTCGTTAGACCACCTTCTGTTGGACAGTCAGCTGTACACACTTAACAAAAGTCGGGCGGTTTTTGCTGTACAGGCCAGTTTTCGACCAGTGTGTACCCAGCTTTGGTGGCAGTGTGGTATTCTTATACTCATATCACAGGTAAGACATTGAAACATTGTTAATTTGCGCACCATGAAATTACAGGTGCAAATTTATAAAAACTTCCGTAACACCTTTTGAATCCTATTGCATAGATCAAAAAATGGTTTGGCAGATATTGTTTTTGTAGACTGAAATAATAAAAGTTAAAGGGAATTCATTGCTGGTGCTTAACATTCTTAACAGGCAAGCTGTAGGGCCAATACATAACGTCTTCTGATCTTTCTTACAGCAACAATCAGACTCAGAGGTGTCTGGCTGCTCTCCCTTCTCCCTGTTCCATATATATATAAACACAAATGTTCAGGCATTTTGAAACATGCATGTTTATTGCCAAGGTTAGGGAAAGATCTCATTGGATTGTTCCTACACATCCAAACATCTACGTTGGTCTGTAGCTATCTGCAATTATGAAAATTCCAGCTTTGTATCGACAAAATAACCACCTCACCCCCAATATTTTATTATAAAGAGGACCTTTACTTACATTTTATTTAGTAATTAGCAGTTTTAAGAATAGATAGTCATAGAAAGGCAGATATAAATAAATTTTATGGTGAAAATGCTGCTGCATGCTCCTTGGAGTGCTAGTCAGGTTACCAAAGCCTAAACTTTTGGTCATGTGATTTCTGTCAGGCCGCGTACACACGATGAGACATGTCCGCTCAAACATGTCTGACGGACCGTTTCCAGAGGACATGTCTCATCGGATTTTGGTCCGATGGCGTGTACACACCATCGGACGAAAATCCCCTCGGGCTGAGGACGTGGTGACGTGGCGGTGACGTTGACGCCGCCACGTCACCACTCCAGGAAGTAAAATACTTCCACGCATGCGTCTAATCCATTCGACTAACCAGCGGACATATCCGACGGACATGTCTCCGGTGGACAAATTTCAGAGCATGCTTTCAAATTTGTCCGCTGGGAAAACATGTCCGCTAGCCCGTACACACGATCGGATATGTCCACTGAAACGGTCCGTCGGACCAGTTTCAGCAGATATATTCGATCGTGTGTACGCGGTCTCAAAGGTAAGGATCAGAGTTAAGATGATCTGATCCTCTCCTTTAGCGTAGATCTACGCTTTTGATGTGTCCAGTACTTAAGGAAGCCTAAAACCTCGTACACACGATAGGTTAACCAGAGGACAACGGTCTGAAAGACCGTTGTCTTAGGTTAACCGATGAAGCTGACTGATGGTCTGATGTGCCTACACACCATCAGTTAAAAAAAGCGATCTTATCAGAACGCGGTGACGTAAAACACAACGACGTGCTGAAAAAAATGAAGTTCAATGCTTCCAAGCATGCATCGACTTGATTCTGAGCATTCGCGGGTTATTAACCGATGGTCGTGCCTACTAACGATCGAGATATCGGTTACGAGTCCATAGGTTAATTTTAAAGCAAGTTGGCTTTTTTTTTAACCTAAGGTTAAATAACCTATGGGGCCTACACACGATCGGTCTTGACTGATGAAAACGGTCCATCAGACTGTTGTCCTCTGGCTAACCTATTGTGTGTACGAGGCCTAAAACAGCATTTTCCTTTGGGAAGATAATTATTTCAGCCCTTCTATAGTTTATTCATCCCAGCAAGATGGTTACATTTAAGTTAAGTGCAGATCCAATTTAACTTGGTAAACACCATCTCTTTCCATCTATTATATTTGCATAGTTTGTAGTACAGTACATTTCTGGAGTACAAACGATTCTCTAAACTCAACAAAACTATTAACAGCCCTCTTGAAGCTTCAGTTTTTACAACAATGTCAGAAATGCCAGGCCTCTGTTACTGAGCCCTCTTGTTGGCTATTTCTCCAATCAGCTGCTACAACATTATTATTATGGCAATAAGGCACCTCCAACATAGGAATTCTAAAAATCCTATAGTGCCATAAGTTTATAGTGTCACTGCAACAAGTCTGATGTGATGCCATCTCAATTATTCAGTATGTGACATTTGTTTTGTGTAAATGTCATTCATTTTGCACCATTGATAAATATATATATATTTATAAAATATTTATGTATATTTCTATTATATCCAGTAGAATTGATTAAGAGGTAATCAATGGTCAATTGTCATTATTTTGCTTCCAAGGAGGTAAATGCCATCTCATTTCAGGACATTATGACAAATACTCAAACGTGATCAAGCCTTGTTTGAACACACCTTTATTATATTCAGCATTGAAAGAAAAACTCTGCTAAGCCATGTTCACATTTAAAATGGCCATATAATGTAAAATAATAATAAACATGTTTGTTGTACAGTGCAAGAAGCATAGATTAAATGCAAACGCAGTGCCCATTGCAACCAATTAGATCTCCTCTGCCATGACTTTCATTAAATTATTCTGATCGGTTGCAGTAGAATACTGCTCTTTGTTTCTCACACTGTTTGTTGAAAATGGGACTTATTCTGTATGATTTGTTTTATGTCGTAGCTAAACAGAAGTGGAAACAGCAAACAAAAAGCCCCACTCCCATTTTACAGTAGGAGTGTTCCGTATATTGGGCTAAATGGGGGGCTGGCATAGTCCTACAAAATTCTAAAGATGCTAGGGCCTGTGCTCTACCCACCTTGCAAAAAAGTAAAAGTGTTAAATGGTTCTAATAAAGCCAATTGTAAGAAAAATAGATTAATACACATATAAATATGTGAACAGTCTTGACTGCTAGAGGCTTTCTAATTCTGTCTAGCCACTTTTATGATTCATACACCTCTGTCAGACAGCAAATCTAGGGCAGTTCTACCATGTTCTTTGTTAGAGTTCATACAATGTTGTCACTTCACTTTCAAACTGGCCAATGAAGGATCAGCAAACCATTGATAAGCCATTAACTCTGCTCACTCTGTTCTCTTCTCCTGTGAGCACATGTGCCTAGCAGTGCTGCTGCTGTGCTTTCAGTACCTCCATACCTCAAAATTATTATTTAGCCTGAAGTTCTCTTACATATTTAGACTTCATTCAAACACAGGCACATATTATATACTTAGAACTCCTTATTGATGTTTTACAGATGTCCATTTTGCACTGCAGGAAATGGTCAAATCATTACAGAATTTTAATAACACTTAACATGCAGTTATTTGGAATTATATACGCAGTATGTTTATGACGGCACACAGCGTGTAGATGAAATGCTGAAGGATTGTCCAGCAGCCAGTATGAGCAGATGGGGAAGGGTGTGGTTGGCACGCCTAGCAGATATTATTAACCCAATGCAAATACACTTGGGGCTGCTTGAGATCTAGCTTACAAAGCTCTCTACTCTACACTTCATTAGTAGATATATCGGCATTACGTCATCAGTGAATGTATAGCATACATTTTCAGAAAAAAATTAGCACAGGAAACAATATAGCCATACAAAGGGCACATAACAATACATTTCTGTCCGCGTGCTAGTTCGCCTTTATATGTTTTCTCTAAAGGTGAACTAACCCTAAGTTGCAGTGTTTTGCTGATTGGTTTCATTTGTTGCCTGCAAGTTCTCCCTAAGCCAAAGAGCAGAACTGCAGCTCAGCAAGTGATACTAGACAAGAATAGATAGTCGGTCATATATTCCCATCAGTGTTAAGTACACATTCAAGCTCATGGGAAAAGGATTTGAAATTAAAATTTGAAGACCGTTGACAGTCAGAGTGTACAAGTCAAAGATTTACTGAGTGCGCTTTAACTTAAATAGAAAGATAATTTGGGCAGAAGGCAAATGGCATTAATAAAACCTAATCTACACAGTTTTAAATTGACTTCCCAAACCATAAATTTTACAGATTCATTTGAACACTTACGAGCAGCTAGACCCATCTGTTCTGAAAATGAACAGCTTACTACCAGTGGAATAAAATCGTCCTTGCAGATTTCTGCTAGCTCTAATGATGTTCGATGGAGGCTTCTTGATATCAGACATCACACATATTTATCGAAAATGAACATTTATTTGTTTAGTCATCACTAATTTGCCATTTCTCTTGTACCCAGAATAGGACATATACATGCTAAATACACTTGTACTTTTATCACATCTGAGATCTGGGTGATAGCATGAACAGTGGACTGCTATCCAAGAACAGTCCAAGTTTAGAGATCGGCAAAGGTTCCCAAATTTATCTGAACACTAAAGATTATACATGTCCCCAGGTATAGTAGATGTCTTAATAGCTTAATTTTTTGTAATTTTACTACCCCAGAGCTATTATACTGGACATAAGTCAGTCAGGTTTTAGAGTGGTTTAGGTAGCACTGAGCTTTTAGGTTTAGAAAAGAGTAGTCAATGAACCTCAACGAAAAACAATTACAAGCTCAGATTGTTTTTTATAGCAGCTACAATCCATATTGGAAACACTGATAGAAACAATGCGATGCCATAAAAATAAATAACAGATTTGTTTACTTAGATAATAGCCATTATTACTTTTTCTGTCCTTGGCTGGTCTACTCGTTGAGCATCATGGCAAACATAGAGAACATGTATGCAATAGAAGAAAAATATCTAGTCACTGACCGAGTGTTGTTGGTCTCAGTGGGGAACTGAAATTTCTAACTCTTCTAACTTCCAAATTTCTTGAGTAAACCACATAGTTGAGGCAATGCACATTTAAAAAAAAAAGGTTAAAGTAAATCAGTACTCAGGGCAACCAATGCATGCTAACTAATGGTACAATCGGCATTATATGATGCCAAATCAGTTTTTGATGCCTTGATTACGACATTGGGAGATGTTACTATATCAATACCAATTTTCAGAAAGCCAGTATTTTATAGCAGCACCATTCCAAGATCCTCTGGCAGCTAACAAAGGGCACAGTGTTCAAATATGACTGATACTATAGTATCTGTCATTCAGCAGTAACATACAGGCATTGTACAAGTCTACTTTAAAGTGTAACTGGCTTTCTGACAATGTTTTACCAGGAGAGGAAGTGAGAGAAAATACCCCAAGAAGACCTTAGTGCAAATATTTCCCCAAATGTATCCAAGATTAAAAACAATTTAATTTATGTAGGTAAATAATGGCATGGAATTCTCCAAAAATAAAAAAAATAGCAGCATTTTTAAACCATACACAATATGACTGCTGCATTTAATGTCACAGTGAAGATTACAGTATGCTATGGTGATCACTGTTACTATCCTAATAATATCACATTTGAAATGCTAAAATTAAATTGAAATGTTGTCAGTGCCACAAAGAAAATATCCCATAGTGCCATAGTGTGTGTAGCCCTCGATGCCATAGTCCTCATATCCTACATTGCCATATGTCTCTATATTTAAAGTGACCATAGCCACCGAATTTACATTAAAATCATTATGTTCTTAACACCATTTCCAAGATAACAGTAAGCAGGTTGGACCACCTCGTCTATATCACCATGTTCTTTATATCTGATGTTCTATATCATAAGAACAAATGCAGACATGTCATGCAATTATTGAAATGAATACATTGAAAGCAGAGCAGCTTATATACAAACTCCTCAATATTACATCTTTATATGCTACAGCCTTCTAAAAATAATACATTTCAAGAACCCCCATGACTTTTGATCCGTTGCCTCTGGCAATATTTAGAACTGGCATAACAGAGAGACTTATACCAAAGTTAAAATTTTTAGTAGGATCTAGAATAGTTTTCTTTTATGTTTGGTTCATTTGGGTGCTGAATCTTTCGGCTTGTTCCTGTGACTCAATAATCTGGATATAGCTAAAAGGAATGTTGAATTTGTGATTATACAATTAATGTATATTTATGCTTAACATTCCATGAACAAATGTGTTTATTTTGGTATTGCACATGGTTGGGGTGGATGTGCAAGCAATGGTCAGCCCTCAGTTATCTTAAACGGTTACTGTAATGCATTATCCACCAAAGATTGGGGGTATTTTTTATTAGCTTTAGAAGGAAACTTCCCTTTGGAGTATAATGCAGACTTTGCAAAGAGTTAACTCTTAATGTGAGCTACAACGCATGCTGGCGTGCACATTCTCCATATTACATGTATGTAAATCCCCCCATCACAGAACCAATCTGTCTTCCATTCCTAGACCATCCTCCCCGGCCTATCAAGCTCTGCTGATAATTGAGAATGTGATTTTTAAGGGAAGTCTAGCAGCTTTTCCCTATGGACATGCCCTTCATATTTATCACTTTTTCTTTTTAATGTTTTACTGTTATTTTTTCTGTTTTGTGTTCAGTTACTGGCTCCACCCCTTAAATTTTACCAACTAATTTCTGTTTTATTTTTATCCTGTATTTTTTTTCAGCTCTGTTTTAAACTATGCTCTAAAACCAATTACAAATGGTAAAATGAAGAACAAAACTGGTTTCCTGGTACTTTGTTGCTAATAAATACAAGAGATTGTATGACATAGAAGTAATACCAATATCTGTTAGACATGTTACACTGTTATACAGAGCTGGGGGGTTGTGCTACAATGACTCTGATCAAAAGGTATAATGTACACTTTTAGTGAAAGAAATATGTACACGGCCACTGCCATTTTCAGTAAATTCTGAGTCGCTGATTTACAGAAAACAATTGAGGTTGGAATTCCTAATCTGAATCAATGACTTAAAAAATACTGGGGATGCATATGACAGCCAGACAACGAACATGTTCTGCAGAAGTCCAGAATGGCAGCATACATATACAACCATAGATGCTATACATTTTGGTGATGTAATGAATGTTTTTACTTTGGTTAGAAGGCCTTAATCCTGTCATACCGATGGTACTACCTCATCAGGTGATCAATATCAACCTGTTCACAGCATTAATGAGTCATGTACATTTATATGCTTGCTTATCTATGTTCTACTGTGTGTATGCATGCCTAGAAGAGGACAAAACACAGAACTAATCCACAAAGCAGTGTAGCCCATCTCACTGTGGATTTAAAGGAGAACTATAAACATTTATTGGTGAAGAGATTTGGGTCCTGAAAATCTACATCTAGAAAATTCACATATCTGCAGGCCTTCACCTGACATTGGGCCTGATTTACTAATGTGTGACTGGGGCAACTTGAAATAAACCTGGGCCTAACATGTAAGGTAAAGTGAATCTGGTATCTTCCTATTAGCGATTTAAAAATTGCTCAGGGCTCTATTTGATGAAGTTCACTTCATATAGCTTCACATCCAGAGACAAATTTACAATTAACACAGCAGGCTGGTGCAGAGGCAGGTTTTCCCAGCACAGTCATTTACTAGACATTTAAAAAAAAAAAGTAATCTTAGAATGGTTGTGGGTTTCTACAGGCCTCGTGGTAAATTTGGCCCTGCTCACAACATCATCTGGCTCCAACTTCACACTGTAGTAAATCAGATCTTGGTGTCAATTCTGCAGCTGTACATCTCATGATCTAAATCAGGGATATGCAATTAGCGGACCTCCAGCTGTTGCAAAACTACAAGTCCCATAATGCCTCTGCCTCTGAGTTCATGCGTGTGGCTGTCAGAGTCTTGCTTTGCCTCATGGGAATTGTAGTTCTGCAACAGCTGGAGGTCCGCTAATTGCATATCCCTGATGTAAATGCATATACAATGCAACACCACAGAGTTGTTCAGGCAAGGGTTTTCAAATGGTAGATATCTGCTCTTGGTTATTTTTAATGGTGTCCCAGTTATCAATGTTGTTATATGAGTCCACAAGCATGGAAATATGCAGATTATATTATAATTAAAAAATGAATGTACTGCAAATGATTTTCCTGCTCCGATCCTGGAAGGTCTTCTCAAGACCAGACTTTAAAAAGAAGAAGATTTGACATCTAGAAATGTTAATATTATCCAAACATTACCGTGGAAGTCTTAACTTTTGTCTTGATGCCTTGGAAAAACAGAAGGGCACATTCTGTGCCTAGGTACTTCCATGCCTTGAGTCTAAAAGCTGTGTATCTGCTGTGAGAGATCCAAAACACGGCTACCTCTAATACATAGTTTTACAAGATTTACAGTGAAATTTGGAGATGTCACTACTGTGCTATTCACTGTTTTCCTTGCTGGAAATGAAGCTGCACCTGAGATTCTGCAGTTCAAGGATCTTCTTACTTCCTGCTGCTTTTTGAATATTCACAAACCAGTTTTCAGATCACCAGTGACATGATAAATAAAAGCCCTGCTGCTCTACCTAGAACGCTGCCGCTACAAAGAGATACATTGTGGAACAAAACATGGTAAGTCAGTATTGAGGGAAGATCAGCTGTAGGGATACCACAGGCAGTGCTGGTGACTAGTCATTTTCCATTTGCTTAACTTATTTGAGCACATCTTTCACAATTCAGGTTTTCTTTAAATTGTATGCATGTTGGTGACCAGATTTAAAAAGGAGCTATTTATAGTATTTTATGATAAGCTGTTTATGATATTTTAAACTGTTTTATATCTTACTTTATAGCTGTTATAAAATATTTACTTTACAAATAAACATTAATTACAAAGGATAAAAGAAGCCTGGAATATCGCATGCCGGCTGGAATTGTAAATATAAATGATGCAATTATTTGTATTTGTTTAACAAAGGGAAAAAAATATATATCACAACATGTGTATGTATAGCCAAAACCTATTGTTATGAGTTTTGGATATAGCAGGGAAGGGTAAAACCCCCTATCAGGTTTTTTTTGCTAGTGTCCAACTGGGAAGGTTTTCTTTCCTTTTCTGTCCTGGAGACACAACAGTGGACCGTCCAGGACCAACAGAGATGTCCAGTCTCCCCAGCAGGGGCAGAGACAGCAATAAAAATATGATAAATTGTCTATCCAAAAAACAGATTGTGCCATTACCCTAAGCAAAACAAGCTAAAATACACATGATTCACCTGAAATCCAAAGTGAGGACCTGCCTAAGATACAGATATATCAACTTTTGGTTTTATGGTGATAACGAGAATTATGTATTGCTTTAATGATTGTGACCTAATATTGGTAGTAAAAGGTTTCCTGTTATATTTTTATATTTGGACCTCTTTTTACATTATGTGTGCATGCAAGTGCAAACTATGAGACTTACATATAAGAAAGACCCAACTGAACGTCATTATGTCGATATT
Organism: Rana kukunoris; assembly: GCA_029574335.1. Classification (NCBI taxonomy): domain Eukaryota; kingdom Metazoa; phylum Chordata; class Amphibia; order Anura; family Ranidae; genus Rana; species Rana kukunoris. The sequence goes on along the minus strand of CM056058.1, from coordinate 90,522,088 downwards.
TAAAAATTACACTGCACATCGGCATCACATACTGGATTGCTAGGGCAAAACTTAGATTTCCTCTTTATTGGGCCAAATCATAAGAAATCTTTCAAAAATGCAGTCTTATTTCTTAGATTTCATGAAATATTCGGTAGATAAAACTCAGATTAAAGTGTATTTACCACCAAAACTTGATTTTTTTACTTACATTTTCTTAAAGTAGATTACAGGACATGAGATCGTAATCTTAGATGGTTGGGTTATGCAGCTACCTTCGGGTGACTGGACAATGGGAAACAAAAGCTGTAAGGACAGCCCTAGAATAAACCCCTCCCATTATCAGCAAGTCTTAAGCCTCGTACACACGGTCGGACATCAAACAAAAAATATGTATAATATGCGCTAGATATTAACTAATGTGATGCAAAACGATAAACACCAATGATAAATGATAATAGTCAGTAGGAAGTTCCAACAAATGAAAAAAACAAGAAAAACTTCTTAGTGCAATCCTCCACCACTCCTCCATGCATGGGGAAAAAACACAGTACTGATGTAATTATCTTGAATGATGACAGGTGGACTCAGCCTCACAGGTTACCAGTAGCTGTTTCACTGACACAGTGTATAACCCACAGTAATTTTAAACATGAAAGACAAAGATGGAAAAAAAAACTCATTGCGCAATCATAAAGAAAAAATGGGATTCACACAATAAGCCTCAATCTGAAGGCACACTCACAAATCCTCTGGGCATGTTAGACCATCAAAAAACAGACATCCTGTTCGCCGCTCAGACTTGATGTGTTTCCTCCTCATGCGGATCCAGCGTCCGTCGTTGGTGTGCGTAGCTCCTCCCCCACGCGTTACGCGTTACGTCACTAGGCACTAGACTTAGTTTTACAATTTTTGGTTTGGTTCACCACACATATGCTGCAGTATTATTTGGTTATTTTTGAGATGTCATATTAGTTACTTATTTATTAGCGCTGTAGTACATACATTTTTCGGACATCAAACAAACTTTCCCTTGGATTTTTGTCTGAAGGGAGTTGTCCGGTCACACCCATAGCATACACACGCTCGGACTTTTTCGGCAACAAACACGAACGTAGTGACCTTTTTTTTAACATACTGACGACAGTTTAAAATATGAAGTTAAATTCTCTGGCGTCACCCTTTGGGCTCCTTCTGCTAATCGAGAGTTAGTAGAGGTTTTGTTTGTGTGCATTCGCGATTTTCAGTTTTGTGCAATTTTGTTTGTTTCTGAACGTACGTTCGTCAAGCAGACATGTTGCACAATGGGTTGTGCTAACTTGACCCACAAAAAAATATAAAAATATGTTTGATTCATATAAGCAAAATACACTAATCTAAAGTAAAGACATTTGTTTTGACTCCGTCAGTATCACCAGCAAAGCAGCTTTTAGTATAATGACATTATAAAGAAGGAGAGAATGTGCGCTTCTTTTCTTGATTTCAGAACTTGCCGCGTCACGAATGTGCACTTTCAAATAGCGAACAATAGTTTTACCAGACAGAACGCTTCCGGCTGGTCTTTGCTTCTGAGCATGCGCGTTTGTACTTTGTACAAAAGTTTGATTGCTTGCTGTATACACGGTCGGACTAGGCACTCTTGTTGATGTAAAGTTTGTCCGTTTGCAGACCAAACTTTTTGTCCGATGAAACCTGAAAAAGTTTGTCTGATGGAGCGTACACAGGATCAGAATAATTTGAAAACTTGCTGTTTTTGAAGTTTTTTGGCAAAAAGTCAGACCGTGTGTACAGGCCTTTAGTTTAGTAGAAAACGATAAGGAGTGAATCATAAGTGCAGAGCAGAGGGGCCTGTATTGTACTCTAATAAAAATTATATATTATTAATTATACATTACAGGACACAGAAACTGATCCTGGGATGTCAAAAAGCAATGCATTTGAGTGGTGGGTAACACAGCAACCAATGCTAACAGGCCCTAAACTCAGAGAGCAGCCAGAAGCACCTTACTGTATGTCCAAAACTGGCATTAGAAAAGGTCAAAATTTCCACCTGGCAAAACTTAAACAAGTGAACAGAATACCAGATGGCAGCCTTACAAACCTGGAAACAGATACCTAATGCTGAAAAAGCCCATGAAGCACCGACAAACAGGGCCGCCATCAGGGGGGTACAGGCATTACACCTGTAAGGGGCCCGGGGGTCCCCAGGGGCCCGGATGGGAACCACCCTAAAAAAAAAAAAAAAAAGATGGCAAGCCCTTTTTTTATAAAAAAATATATTTTTGTATAAAAAAATATATTTTTGTATAAAAAAATATATTTTTGTATAAAAAAATATATTTTTGTATAAAAAAATATATTTTTGTATAAAAAAATATATTTTTGTATAAAAAAATATATTTTTTTAATATATTTTTCTTTTATTTTTTATTAAAGGGCCATTTTTTTTTCTTTTATTTTTTTAGAGGTCCGGAGGTCCACAGGGACCTGGAGATCCCCAGGGCCCCAGATGACAACCCCCCTTTTTTTATAAAAAAAATATATTTTTTATATATTTTTTTATTTTATTTATATATATATATATATATATATATATATATATATATATATATATATAATATTATTATTAAAGGGCCCCTCCTTTTTTATATATTTTTTTTACTTTTTTATATTATTTTATTTCTTTTTTTTAATATATAGATGTATTTTTATTAAAGGGCTCAGAGGTCCCCAGGGCCCCATGTGTCAAACCCCCTTTTTTTATAATTGTATTTTTTATTTTTGTTTATATATATTTTTTATAATTTTATTTTTTATTAAAGGGCCCAGAGGTCCCCAGGGACCTGGAAGGCAACCCCCTTGTTTTTTTTTTATATAAATGTTTATTTCTTTTTTATATATATTTTTTTTATTTCTTTCTTTTTACTAAAAGGGCCCAGAGGTTTCTTTTTCTTAAAGGGCCCAGAGGTCCCGAATGGAAAGCCCCCTTTTTTTGTAATTTCCTTTTATTTATAATAAAAATAAGGTCCCCAGGGCCCCAGTTGGCAACCACCCTTTTTTATATATATTTTTCTTTATTTCTTCTTTTTGTAAAGGGCCCCCCCGCTTCTCAATTCGCGGCAGCAGCCCCCCCCCCCGCTTCTCAATTTCATCATGCGGCAGCACCCCCCCCCCCGGTTCCCTGCCTGAAGCTGTGTAAGGGGCCCCAAAATTCCTGATGGTGGCCCTGCTGACAAACCTTGTAGAGTGTGCCTTGGAAGTAAAGAGAAGAACCTTATCCTTATCCTTCAGGCTGTAGGCTTGGATGATGACTTGTCTGATCCACCTAGCAATGGTGAAACAAGAGACAAGATTGGGACCTTCAGGAATGACAAAGAATGAATCCAGTTGTCTAAAAGAAGCAGTTGCTGAGGGGTAAACTTTCATAAGCACTTACCACATACAGACAGTGAGGAGAAATATTTTTAAAGCAGAACATAAAGTGGGAAGCACAAAGTCCTGGTAAAGTTGGAAGGGGGAAACCATCTTATGAAGGAAAGAGGCTTTAGGGCACACTAGGAAGGGTTCCTTAGAGCAGTGTTTTTCAACAAAATAATGGAAAGCCTGAAAACATGACCTGTTGGTGTGCCTTGAGGACTGGAGTTGAAAAACACTGCCTTAGAGCAGTGTTTTTCAACTCCAGTCCTCAAGGCACACCAACAGGTCAAGTTTTCAGGATTTCCCTCAGATGAAATGGCTGTGGTGATTACTAAGGCAGTGAAACTGATCAAATCACCTGTGCAAAATAATGGAAAGCCTGAAAACATGACCTGTTGGTGTGCCTTGAGGACTGGAGTTGAAAAAAAAACTGCCTTAGCGAATGAGCTGACTATCGCTGAGACATGTCTCCCACAAGAAGGGCAAAAAAGCCAGCGACTGAGAAGTCTGACTATGGACTGGCTGCTGTCACAGTTTTGGCCGATCTGGTATGGGCCGCAAGGAGTCTGCCAGGAGTTTGATGAGGGCATAGTTAAATATTAGGTAAGGCTTAAAAAAGACAATAGTCCATCCAGTTTAACCTGTGTTGGTGTACGTGTGTCAGTGTCTATAATTATTCCCCATATCCCCGTAGCATAGGTACTCTGTATTTGTATTATGATGCGATAAAAGGGCATTGGCTTCTTTTCCGGGTCAGGCAGGTTTTCACCAATGACATTACTTGGGGCGGAGTAAAGGTAACGTACATTATTGGGGCACCTTCTGCTTCTTTAATGCCCCTCAATACTACGGGGGCTGGTGGGTGTTGAGTTTGGGGTCGACCATTACAGAGGTCTTAGTGTCGGGCTCATCTGGGTATCCTGGCCACTGGGATTCATGTGTGTTTTGGTAATTGTGGGCACTGGGAGCTTGGTTACTGCTATGGCGAGTATTCTGAGTAATTTGTCGAGCCAGGTATTGGGCTAAGGATATGGGCTGCGACCCAGGCCCTAGCACATAGAGGAATAGCTGTTGGGGTATAAGGACAGGCGGGGAAGGTGTCTGGAGGGGGCCTGGCTGGTTGGGGATGTTTGCAGCAGGTGGTGTGCTGTGGGAAAGACCCGAATTGTGCTGTCTGTGAGCTGAGCAATAGAAGACAGCTCAGTGGCTTGGTTGCTGCCAGCTGCAGATCCCCCTGTCACAGACCCATCCAAACTTGGCATTAAAGTTAAGGGGGTGTTTGGGCTAAAAAACGAATTTGTTAGCATTCAACACAGGGTACAGTGGTGTGTTTTTAGGCTTAGCCCTCTTCCCCTCGTATGGGGGTGGGTCAGGTAGGGCCTCAGGGACACTTTTTCCTTCATGGTACACATATACAACATTACCCCCCCCTGCTGGGTTTCCTGTTCCACCCAGTTCTCCTTTTGGATTGCTCATGCCACATTGAACCAAGCCTCTGTAGTTTTTAGTAGACCATTGTCAAATAACACCCCCCGTTTTTCCTTTAGTATTTTCCACCATTCCTCCGGGCTGCAATTCCACCCCCTGGAGGAATGGTGATGCTACAGATCTTTACCAATTTTTTTGCTTTCTTGACATAATTTCCTCCCTCCCTCTCTGTAACTAAATCACATGTGAGTTTTCCTTCCTTTGGCTTAAGCAATGTCTGACCCATTATTTTCTCTCTTGATGACTGGGATATTTATGTGTCTGCGCAGGATTTTAAAAGGGTCACGAGGTTGCCTTTTAGATTCTGAAAGGGTCTGGCAATTTCCTCTATTCATCACCTGGTACCGGTTCAGATTATGCCCCAATCTCAAGTTAACGAGGATGAAACAGATAGTAAGACAAGGAGAGGATATGTCTACTGTTCTCGACTGCCACCAAATTTGCCCCTGGTGCTTCTTCCCAAAACGTAGAATTAGTCATGGGATCTGCCCGTCCGAGACGGCCACAGAATACGGGTCGGGCAGTGGGTGACCACTCACTTTCATCAACAAGAAGAGGATTTATCTACAGTGCTCGACTGCCACCAAGGTTGCCCCTGGTGCGTTTTCCCAAAACGTAGACTCAGTCACGGGGTCTGCCCATCCAAGACGGCCACAGAATACGGGTCAGGTAGTGTGTGACCACTTACTTCTCTCAACAAGACATTTAACAGACAGATAGGAAGTACAGCAGGTAATATTCAACAATGAGATCATCACCTTTTCACCGTTTCCTTTTTAAATCTTCCACTTTGACCAATCCCCAATCAATTCATAAACACAATTATAAGATCACATTTGCACGAATTGTAATAGATGTGTATGTTTGAATTATAGTGACCACACAGAATATATTCCTTCTACGCTATCTGCGTCCCTATCGCCCCCTTCTGGGTGATGTATTACACTGCACTATCACATTTTCAAAAGAGGTTGTCCACGTCCCTGACGCCCCCCTTCTGGGTGATGTGCTACACTGTACTATCACCTTTTCAAATGAGTTTGTCCACATCAGCTGGGTCCCTATGTGTCAATCTCTTTCAACATCACACATCATGTTTCACAGATCCATACAAGACAAATACAACGCAATGTTTTTACATGTTGCAAATAATCAGAATACAGGTACATGTAATGGACCCCGGGCAAGTATTACCTGCTTTGGTGACCTTTGGCAGCCGACACAGACACAAAGATGGACCCACACGGAGAACGGGATATACTAAGAAAGATATGAAAGTGATATCTTACCATATTTTTTAGAGGTGATCAGTCTCTGTCCCGCCCGTGATGGTTTCTCTCTCGGGGGCCTCTTGGTTGGCTGTCCTCCGGTTCACAACCCGGGGCCCCACGTTTAGGCTGCCAGATTGTTTTGGATTCAGATAAGTGTCTGTTTTGTCTATCTGCACCTGGCCAAATTTCAAATGTAAATATACGTTCACGCAGAAGAAACATACTGACACTTGTTCAGCTAAATGAAACTTCTCTTTTATTGCTTTGGACATATAGCCCTTTTTCTAGTAAAGCATGAGTCATTGTTTGCAATGCAGTATCATAGCCGTTGCTTGTGTAGCTTGTGCTGTCATTCATGGATTGGGTGATCTTTCAGTCATTTTGGTTGCCTCAGCATTCCTGTTTCTTTGATGGGAGGGGGTGTCTGGAGGGGTCTTTTTGAGTAAGGAGGTTAACATGTATATGTGTAGAATAGAAATAGTCATTTAATTAGAGTATTAAACAATCCATAACAAGAACCCCTGAAACATCTCCTCCAAAACTTAGGCAATGACCCCTACAAGAGGAGCTTCTAGAGAGCAGCATGAAGATCTGCCCACTTTTGTGGAGCGGATGGCAAAATTGATAGCATAAAGCAAGGTAAAGTAAGTCAACATGTGTCCCACCACTCTGACACGTGGGGGCACCCCTTCATTGCAAGCCTTGTTCCTGGACTTGATGGGCTTAGATATTCAAGTTTTGCTGCAGGACTGTGGGTTGGGCTTGGGCTTGGACCTGGATGTTCGAGGGAATAAAATAACCTTTTTTTTACTCTGCTTACAGTGGTTCTCCAGTCACTTTTTAAAACATTTAGTCAGCAGCTACAAATACTGTAGTTACTGAGTTTTATAATAAGACACATATCTGTCCAGGGATCCAGCTTTGTACTCACCTGGCCGATTTTTTTTACTGGTTTTTGGGTTCCCAGTGCCACCATGCAGCTTCAAACTTCAATGTGAATAGTACAGCAGCCTCATGAGGCCTGTGATGGTTCCCAGAAGGCAGGCAGGGATGAGGGTGAACATTTCTGTGGAATCACCTAGGCAATTCCAGCAAAAGTGGGGAGCGGGTAGCTGTCAAAACTAGGTACCTGCTGACCCCAAGAACACACATTATGTTCTAAAAGTAGAAGGGTGAAAGGAGAGGGAAGAGTGGAACTTCAATTTTTCAGTGCAGTTCTGCTTAACTGTAGAGTTTTTTTTTGTCACTCTTTACCCCCATTACTACTTTGATGTTAAATGTCCAAGAAGTCACCAAATAGGTGTTGTGCCTCAAAAAGCAGAGGGATGCAAAGGGAAGCTCCACAGTCCAACATTGGAGCCAAAGAACCTTTGCATGTACAACAAAAGAAGGCTCAACCTGGAAATCTGAAGAAAAGTGCCTAATAGCCTGTCCACTCAGTAACAATATAGAAAAGGCAATGGGAATTAGGCTTCCCTGCAAAACTGCTAGATTGATAGTAAATATGCTAATGAATACGGGGTACGCAAGGGCTGCAACTGATGTCCCTAAAAGCTGGTCTAAATTTTGAAAAAAAGTCTAATTGTCAGAGACAGTTAAGGTCTAGCAGACAAATATGGTGGACATGACAGGTTGAATAGTGAACCAGCCAAATAAAACATGGCCTTAAGAGGGACTTCTAACCACCTATTCACAGGGTGTACAACAGGAAAAACAAAGATTTAGAGCTGCGCCTTGTCACCCGGACTCAGTGTAGTCAAAAGAGTCCATATATCAGTCATGTGGAGATAAACAATCCTTCAGACAAAGGAATGTAGCAATGAACATTGACTCCAGAAAGTCTCCTGCTTGGTCATATAGGTCAAGATGGCCATGTATTAATCACCACTGTGGTCCCTCAAACTTAGCTCTTCAGCAAGCAGTGATGGCCAGAAAACAAACCAGAAATGGCTGTAATCAAACAAGCAGTCGACTTTCACAGAGGAATGGCTGTAGATCAGCAGAACACTAATCTGACTGACCCAGCTAACGCAGAGCAAAAGCACTTGATGGGAACCAGGACACAATCCTAGGGATGCCTACACCAGGTGTCCGCTCGATCAACTCCACCAATTAGATCATATGTGAATGATAAATAGAGGCAGACATAGCGTAATCCCGCTGGGACTTTTATTTAAAATCATAAAAAACAGAATACTCACATTAAAGATGAGTTTGACAGGCATATAAAACACAATGTTGCCGGCCGGCAAACAGACAGGAAAGGACCCTCCTCCAAAGCATGATGACGTCACCGCACGTCTTCCCAGACGCGTTTCGTCATAGGACGTTGTCAATGGGATCCCATTGACAACGTCCTATGACGAAACGCGTCTGGGAAGACGTGCGGTGACGTCATCACGCTTTGGAGGAGGGTCCTTTCCTGTCTGTTTGCCGGCCGGCAACATTGTGTTTTATATGCCTGTCAAACTCATCTTTAATGTGAGTATTCTGTTTTTTTATGATTTTAAATAAAAGTCCCAGCGGGATTACGCTATGTCTGCCTCTATTTATCATTCACATATGATCTAATTGGTGGAGTTGATCGAGCAGAACCCTGGTGTAGGCACTGCCCTAGGATTTGGGATTCGTCCTGGTTCCCTCAAAGGCCGCGGCTGGGTCACAGTCGACTGCTGATTACAGCCATTCCTCTGGTAAGCTGCTTGTACTTCTGGTGGTGGGCCACACTGAAGAGCTAAGTTTGAGCACAGTGGTGATTAATACATGGCCATCTTGACCTAAGACCAGCGGAGACTTTCTGGAGTCAATGTTCATTGCTACATTCCTTTGTCTGAAGGATTGTTTATCTCCACATGACTGATATATGGACTCTTTTGACTACACTGAGTCCGGGTGACAAGGCGCAGCTCTAAATCTTTGTTTTTCCTGTTGTATTCCCTTTGTGTCTCGGCACAAGAGCTGCTGCCTCCCTATTTCTTTTATATTTATTTTTAGTGACTGTTACACCGGGACTAATTGATTATTTATTTGTGACAAGCGCAATTTTTTTCTGTATTATATTCACAGGGTGTACCAGGTTATCCTCAACAAGTTCTGTAAAGGTTTTGTTATGGCAAGTATCGGCTAGGTCTACAACAGGGAGCATTCAGTTTGTGAGGAACTGTTTCTTAATAGGAAATTGCTGAAAAAAGGTTTTGGGAGAGAAGGGGATGAAAGGTTTAAAAAAAAAAAAAATCCCTAAAGCTTTTTTTTGTGAAAAATCAACATCAAGTGGGACACAATTATGAAGTGGAGCAAACTTTATTGGATATTTCAAACTTTTTTTATCAAATAAAAAACTGAAAAATTGGGCGTGCAAAATTTTTCAGCCCCCTTAAGTTAATACTTTGTAGCGCCACCTTTTTCTGCGATTACAGCTGTAAGTCGCTTGGAGTATGTCTGTCTCTGTCTCTATCAGTTTTGCACATCAAGAGACTGAAATGTTTGCCCATTCCTCCTTGCAAAACAGCTCGAGCTCAGTGAGGTTGGATGGAGAGCGTTTGTGAACAGCAGTTTTCAGTTCTTTCCACAGATTCTCGATTGGATTCAGGTCTGGACTTTGACTTGGCCATTCTAACACCTGGATATGTTTATTTTTTAACCATTCCATTGTAGATTTTGCTTTATGTTTTGGATCATTGTCTTGTTGGAAGACAAATCTCTGTCCCAGTCTCAGGTCTTTTGCAGACTCCATCAGGTTTTCTTCCAGAATGGTCCTGTATTTGGCTCAATCCATCTTCCCATCAATTTTAACAACCATCTTCCCTGTCCCTGCTGAAGAAAAGCAGGCCCAAACCATGATGCTGCCACCACCATGTTTCACAGTGGGGATGGTGTCTTCAGGGTGATGAGCTGTGTTTCTTTTACGCCAAACATAACGTTTTGCATTGTTGCCAAAAAGTTGGATTTTGGTTTCATCTGACCAGAGCACCTTCTTCCACAGGTTTGGTGTGTCTCCCAGGTGGCTTGTGGCAAACTTTAAACGACACTTTTCATGGATATCTTTAAGAAATGGCTTTCTTCTTGCCACTCTTCCATAAAGGCCAGATTTGTGCAGTATACGACTGATTGTTGTCCTATGGACAGAGTCTCCCACCTCAGCTGTAGATCTCTGCAGTTCACCCAGAGTGATCATGGGCCTCTTGGCTGCATCTCTGATCAGTCTTCTCCTTGTATGAGCTGAAAGTTTAGAGCAGGGATCCTCAAACTATGGCCCTCCAGCTGTTGTAGAACTACACATCCCATGAGGCATTGTAACACACTGACATTCACAGACATGACTGGGCATGATGGGAATTGTTGTTCCTGAACAACTGGAGGGCCGTAGTTTGAAGACCCATGGTTTAGAGGGTCGGCCAGGTCTTTGTAGATTTGCAGTGGTCTGATACTACTTCCATTTCAATATTATTGCTTGCACAGTGCTCCGTGGGATGTTTAACCACTTCCATACCAGGCACTTACGCACCTTCCCGCCCAAGCCAATTTTCAGCTTTCAGAGCCATGGCACTTTGAATGCACTTACACTGCACCCAAACAAATTTGGCGTCCTTTTTTCCCCACAAATAGAGCTTTCTTTTGGTGGTATTTGATCACCTCCGTGGTTTTTATTTTTTGCGCAACAACTAATAAAAGACTGTTTTGTTTTTTTTAAATACGTTTTTATTTTTTTCTGTAATTTTTTTTGTAAATAAGTACATTTTATAGCGATATATAATATGATATAGCGGCACTGATGGGCACCGATGAGGTGGCACTGATGGACACTGATGAGGTAGTACTGATGGGCACCGATGAGGTAGTACTGATGGGCACCGATGAGGTGGCACTGATGGGCACTGATAGGCGGCACTGGTATGTGGCACTGATGGGCACTCATAGGCGGCACTGATGGGCACTCAGAGGCGGCACTGATGGGCACTCATAGGCAGCACTGGGAACTCATAGGCAGCACAGATGGGCACTTATGGGTGGCACTGATGAGTACTTATGGGTGGCACAGATGGGCACTGATAGGTGGGCACTGGGAATGGATTGGCACTGAGGGTGGCACTGATGGACACTGTGGTGTGGCACTGATGGATACTGAGTGGTGGCACTGATGGATCTATGTTGCCAGTCAGTGCCCATGTGTGGGCACTGACTGGCATCTTTTTTTTTGTTACTGTATTTTTATTTTTACTGCCTTTTTTTTGCCCCTTTTTTTTTTTATTGTTCCCTGGTGGTCCAGTGTGGGCACTCCCTGGTGGTGCAGTGTGGCGATCCGAGGGGGGGCTGCACTGAAAAACAATCAGCGCGACCCCCCATGTCAGGAGAGCCACCGATCGGCACGGTTTACATTGTGATCAGCCGTGATTGGACACGGCTAATCACGTGGTAACGAGGCTCCGCCGGAGACTCGTTACCGAGATCGGAGATGCAGGGTGTCAGACTGCACGCCCCCACGAGCTCGCACGGCATGAAATCCTGCAGGACGTCAATAGACATCCAGTCAGGATTTCACTACCACTTCCCGGACGTCAATCTGCTATTGACCGGGCGGGAAGTGGTTAAAGCTTGGGAAATCTTTTTGTATCCAAATACGGCTTTAAACTTCTCCACAACAGTATCTCGTACCTGCCTGGTGTGTTCCTGGATCTTCATGATGCTCTCTGCGCTTTAAATGGACCTCTGAGACTATCACAGTGCAGGTGCATGTATACCGAGACTTGATTAAACACAGGTGGATTCTATTTATCATCATTAGTCATTTAGGTCAACATTGGATCATTCAGAGATCCTCACTGAACTTCTGGAGAGAGTTTGCTGCACTGAAAGTAAAGGGGCTGAATAATTTTGCACGCCCAATTTTTCAGTTTTTTATTTGTTAAAGTTTGAAATATCCAATACATTTCGTTCCACTTCATGATTGTGTCCCACTTGTTGTTGATTCTTCACAAAAAATTAGTTTTATATCTTTATGTTTGAAGCCTGAAATGTGGCAAAAGTTTGCAAAGTTCAAGGGGGCCGAATACTTTCGCAAGGCACTGTATTTATTACTCCCCCCTTCCTCCAATGTAAAAGGAAGAGTGGGGTCACAGATGTAAATACTACACTGTTTACATCTGTGATTGCTGTGATTGGTTTCACTTTGAGCAGTCACAGTGATCCCAAGGTATGCAGATACTTAGATCAGCTCTGTACACTGAGGGCCAGATTCAGGTAGTCCAGAGCATCTTTGCTCTGGAGTAACGCTTCTCATTTGCGTTGCGCTGCCGAAATTTTAGGAGCAAGTGCTGTCATTCACGAAGCACTTGCTCCTAAAGTTGCGGCAGCGCATCACAAATGAGCCGGCGGAATTCAAATTTAGCGGGTACGGGGCGTGTAGTATGCTAATTACGCGCGATCCCGCCGCCAACGTACTGCGCATGCGTCGAGTGTCAAAACATCCCCGTGCGCATGCTCCAAAATCTGTGAATGAACGTCAATGACGTCACATTCCCATTCATGACCGTTTTACGCAAGCGACGTTTTTTTTTTTTTCCCGACGCGATGACGACGCCTATACCTAACATAGGATACTCCAACCCCATGTAGGTATATCTATGCGCCGCGTATCCCGTCCGGAAACGTCGTATCGTCATTGCGTCGCGCCGGATTTCGATCGTGAATTGCCGATTTCCGCTCATTAACATATTTTTTGAGCGTAAATCGGCGGGAACGCCCCCGGCGCCATTTTTAAGTTGAAGTAACGATGCGATGGCGAAACTCAGTTACGCTGCTCGCATCGGAACTTCAACCCGGCGTTTCTTGTTTTCTGGTTACAGAAAACAGAAACGCCGGCTCAAAGTCACAGTTAGGCTGGCGGATCACTCGATCCGCCAGCGTAACTGTTCCTGAATCTGGCCCTGTGTCTGTGAGCCACCAAATTAACCAGGCTGCTCCAGGGCAAGACAGAAGCATACTTTATGGCCGTGTACACACGGCAGAGAACCTCGACGGGCAGAACACATCGTTCCGCCCATCGAGGTTCTCTGCCGCCCGTTGAAATCGGCGACCCGCCCGACGGGAATGGCAACCAGCCATTCTTCCAGGCGGGCCGTCGAGCAAATAGAGAGCGTGGTCTCTATTTCTGCTCGACGGGCTTCCCGACGGAAAGCTCGCCGAGAGCGTACACACGGCCGAGGTCCTCGCTGAAATGCAGCTTCCAGCGAGGTTCTCGCTGGTTTCCAGCGAGAACCTCGGTCGTGTGTACGCCGCCTATCAGTATGTTCGGGTTGAACATGAGTTCTACTCATTGGCTGTTCGTCCGTTCACCAAATAGCGAACAATTTGGGGTGTTCGTGGCAAATTTGAAAAGCCAAGGAACACCCTTTAAAAGTCTATGGGAGAAATCAAAAGTGCTAATTTTAAAGGTTAATATGCAAATTATTGTCAGAAAAAGTGTTTGGGGACCTGGGTTCTGCCCCAGGGGACATGTATCAATGCAAAAAAAGTTTTAAAAACAGCAGTTTTTTCAGACCTAAAGGGTCTAATATGGAATTTTGGGGGGGACCCCCACGCATTTTTTTTTTGTTAATTTTGGTTTGGGGTTCCCCTTATTATTCATACCAGACCCAAAGGGTCTGGTATGACCCTTTGGGGCATTATTAAAATCACTGCTCCCGAAAGAACTGCAGTTTTTAAAACTTTTTTTGCATTGATACATGTTCCCTGGGGCAGGACCCAGGTCCCCAAACATGCTTTATGACAATAACTTGCATATTAACGTTTAAAATTAGCCCTTCTGATTTTTCATGTTTGTGTCCCATAAACTTTAACGGTGTTCGCGTGTTCGAAGCCTATGGGGAGGGTAGTGATTTAGCCTAGGGGAAGTGGTTAGGCCTATTAGTGTTAGGACAATTGGAGGAGATCCTGTAGACCCTTTTAATGCCATTAGCTGAATGTGAGGCGGTGAGGCCCACTGACCCAATCCACCATTGAAATTAAGAAAAAACACCCCACAGAAGTATTGATGACTGCTGTGCTGGTAGAGGGATAGGAGCCAATCCATCTTCCAGCCTCATATAAAATGTATGTGGCCAAGATGCGCAAGCATAAACATTGCAAGAAGAACAATAAAATATAGGCCTCTATAATACAGTTGAAAAAAGAACCAGAGGTAATCCCCACTGTGTCTCCAGGAAAAAGGGCTAAACTGACTATTTCGGTATCCATACAGTACATTAGCAAACCAAAATTATAAAAAAATATATTTTATTAATACAAAATATTTTAAAAAGAACACATATCCAAGTACAGAGATAAAAACAATGACATATCTAAACCATATGTTACTGAACAAAGGACATAAAAACAGTTTCCTCTGGTGATGGAATACCATCAGGCATAAACCAAGGGCTGATATGTTGAATCCTCAGTGTACAGTAAATCCTTTACATTTTTCTTGGACAATTCTGCCTCTTCAGGAAGAATAGGATAAAGTTCCATCTGTAACAAGAGCATAGTAACATAATAGGAATACAATAAATTGACACATACAATAACTACAATGTTAAAGGGGAAAGTGGTCACTCACTTGCTTACCACTTGCTTACCATAGAGGAGAACTTGAAGGAAACCAAGAAGGGGGCACTGGACAATTTCCCCCATGGCAAACATGGGGGGCCTAAGGCACCACACACACCAATATGTGTTTTTTTCCTTGAGACACAGTGGGGATTGCCTCCAGTTCCACATTATCACATTGGGTGAAGAAGCTGGCAAGGGAAAGTAAAGATTGATTTTGTGGTGAGATTTAGGTAAGTACAGAGATTTTAAGGTGAGAGAGAGTTGCATTTACTTATGAGAGTAAAGGGTAAATCCATTTTGTTTAAAAGTTTCACTACCCTTTAATAGAGAGAATATTTTTTTCTGCAGTTGAGCATTAAATGAGTATCCAGTAGATGTACATTGTACTTAATCTGGATGTTCCCCATTGCGACAGTAATTGGGAATTCATCTAATTGATGGCAGACAGCACCTGGGAGGTACATTATTGGCTTATCCTATAGTTCAAAGGCACATAAAAATACAGCATGACAAAAGGAAATGCTACACTAGTAATAATCTCAGTGTCTAAAAAGGCCTAATTGCACCGCTCAGGGCTCAGGAAATAATCAAGTTCCAAAACATATATGAAAAACACACATATACATATACACTTATACAGTACTTATATATAATGTATATGGCCACGTACACACAATCAGACCAAACCGATGAGACTGGTCCGACGGACCGTTTTCATCGGACCACCGCTAAAGTGGTCTGATGGTCTGATGTACGTACACACCATCAGTCCAAAATCCCATCGTGTCAGAACGCAGTGACGTAAAACACGACGTGCTGAAAACGAAGTTCAATGCTTCCAAGCATGGGCCGACTTGATTCTGAGCATGCGCGGGTTTTTGGTTCGATGCTTTTGTGTACTAACCATCGTTTTGGTCCGATGGACAGGTGTCCATCGGACAGAATTTAAAGCAAGTTTTAAAACTTTGGTCCGATGGACAACGATCCGATGGGCCGTACACACCATCAATTTGGTCCGATGAAACTGGTCTTCAGGCCAGTTTCATCGGACCGGTCTGATCGTGTGTACGCTGCCTATGACGTAAGTCTATGTACATATAAATTAGCCGCTAAATAAGACATAAATGTACACGTAAGTAAAAAGTCCAAGTCCATATAGACAAAGTTCAATACTCAAAGCAGCGCTCCAATCAAATAAATGAAATGTGACTGGCATTCATATATAAAGTATATGACAAAACAATGATATGATGATGGGTGATGATGAGACAGTTCAATTGATAGGTGAAAAATTCTAGTTAGTAGTTGATATATGTGCACCATCCACCAGAGTCTACACTGCGTGAAACAGACTCACCTAGTGAAGTCAAATGCCTTGAACACACCAGATGTCACCCTATTAATCCAGTTATCTCAAACAGCTCATTGCCCAGGGTGGTTAGTCCATTAAAAAAGGCTCCACATAGCGTGATTCCATTTTAAAACATTTATTCAAGATGACCACCCCCTTAAAATCACACTTGCACAGCATAGATTGTAACAAGCATTTTTTGTTGAAAAACAAACTGTGCGTTTTCACCGATCAGTTTGGAAAACTGTTCAACATCTACCACATCCACTGCATCAATAGTATCTGGCTGTTCCTTCCTGGTCATGACACGCACACGTCACTTCCGGCCGCCATAAGGTCATACATGCACTGACGCATTTCGTCATCACGACTTCAACAGAGGGCATGACTAAACGGCGCAGTATCCCGGTATTTATTGGCTAACCCAGCATTATATTAACCCCCAATGTGATCAGCGCCTTACTTTACAGCAGTGCACATTAGCGTTATCACAATCACAAGGGGACTCGTACAATGCACAAAGCTAACATAATTATCCTACATTTCATTTAGAACAAACTTGCATACTAACAAATGCAGAAACTACCCGGTAATACTCAATCGTGAACCCCACCTGGCAATGTTAGAATTTGCGCTATAGTCATTGTATAATCTGAACCAACACTACACTAATGTATACAGCGCATTATCAAAAGCAATAAATATTTTATGGTAAGTTGTTTATACTTTTAGCTATAAACCGACATTACAAGCAGCTAAAACAGCAGTGACACACAGCTAATAAGTATTACAATGATTACACAGTAGTCTGCAAGAGATTGGAGCTGAGTCACAAAGGATTCATACAGTCATTATATTTTAGTCATATAATACCATCATTTTTTTTCAAATGTTTTACAGAACTAGAATGTAATGCAGTATGTCTCTCAGTTTACTATACTAACACACATACAGTATACTGGAAAAAATAGTAAATGAGGAATCAGCAGTATTAAATTGTTATAAACCCAAATATCTTACAATCAAAAATAGGAATAATACACAAATAAATCTCTGTCCTCTCATTTAACATTATTTTGGGAAAATTAAAACAGTTTCATGAGGGTCTAAAATATGAACTAATATTTTATGGACATTTTAAAAGCATTCAGTACATATTATTCACATGTGCCTGTCACCTCACACCTACATTGAGCCGTTCAGATTGGTTAAAAGGTTCATTGAACCCTATGGCATCTTCTGCAAGCCTGCTGCGTGCCTAAGTGCTGAGTTGAACCCCACTGTGTACATAAGTGCTACAGGTTAACACAACACTGTAAAAGTCAATAAGCAATATCCTATGAACTTATACGAACCTGTTGTTTTAGAGTATAAGGCTCATTGACTGTCCACATGGCATTCATTGAATCGTCTAAGCAGAGGTAATTCATAGATTGATTGCAAGCTGGCTCTGTGTAACCGACCTTGCTACATCAAAGGAAAGAAAATGACAGCAGAAACCACGGGGCAGATTCACAAAGACGTAATATTCCGCTGCGTAATCGAAATACGGTACGCTGCCGTATTTCACCAGACTCTACACCGAATTCAGGTAGTTTTTTTGCGCGTACGCTATTGTGTCGTATTTTTTTTCCGCCGCGCAATCGAAATACGTGATTAGGGGGCGTGAAGCATTTAAATTAAGCGCGTCCCCGCGACGATCGAACTGCGCATGCTCTGTTCAGGAATTTCCCGCCGTGCATTGCGCGAAATCACGTCGTGACGTCATTCGTTGTTTGAGTAGCGGCGTTTACGAACATTCCTATTCTCCCGGACGACTTACGTTAAAAATAATAAAAGACATCGGAAAACGTTGAAATTCGACGCGGGAACGACGGCCATACTTAACATGGGCTGTCTAATATTAGACCAGCAAAAAGCAGGTATAGTGAAACGGAAAAAAAAGATGACTAAAGGTGCCGTAAGAGATTGCGTTGAAAGTGCGAAATTTTGGGCCAGATTCACGTATTCCAGAGCATCTTTGCTCTGGAGTAACGCTTCTGATTTGCGTTGCGCTGCCGAATTTTTAGGAGCAAGTGCTGTCATTCACGAAGCACTTGCTCCTAAAGTTGCGGCAGCGCATCGCAAATGAGCCGGCGGAATTCAAATGTCGCGGGTACGGGGCGTGTAGTATGCTAACTACGCGCGATCCCGCCGCCGACGTACTGCGCATGCGTCGAGTGTCAAAACATCCCCGTGCGCATGCTCCAAAATCTGTGAATGAACGTCAATGACGTCACATTCCCATTCATGACCGTTTTACGCAAGCGACGTTTTTTTTTTTTTTTTCCCGACGCGATGACGACGCCTATACCTAACATAGGATACTCCAACCCCATGTAGGTATATCTATGCGCCGCGTATCCCGTCCGGAAACGTCGTAACGTCACTGCGTCGCGCCGGATTTCGATCGTGA
Organism: Rana kukunoris; assembly: GCA_029574335.1. NCBI lineage: Eukaryota > Metazoa > Chordata > Amphibia > Anura > Ranidae > Rana > Rana kukunoris. The sequence continues at coordinate 90,503,541 of CM056058.1, read as the reverse complement.
ATTGCCGATTTCCGCTCTTTAACATATTTTTTGAGCGTAAATCGGCGGGAACGCCCCCGGCGCCATTTTTAAGTTGAAGTAACGATGCGATGGCGAAACTCAGTTACGCTCATCGCATCGGAACTTCAACCCGGCGTTTCTTGTTTTCTGGTTACAGAAAACAGAAACGCCGGCTCAAAGCCACTGTTACGCTGGCGGATCACTCGATCCGCCAGCGTAACCTTTCATGAATCTGGCCCTTTGTGGATTGCAGGCAAAAGCTCATTAGCATACCCTGACGGCGAAAAACAACAGGAAGTCCGCCCAGTGGCCGCAATTTTCTGGCAGCGTAGATCTGAAGGCTTACTAACACGTAATACAGTCGAAATGAAGCCCGCAGGTGTCTTTTCATGGTTTGAGGATTTCGACTAGCGTAAAAACGCCCGTAAGTCGAAATTACTCCAGTCTAACAACATTTACACAGGCGTAATCGCTTTGTGAATCTAGGCCCACATCTTTTTGTTACATCTAGTAGTAGTTTGTTCAATTCAGCTGGATGTGTAACACTGAAGACATTTTGTATCTTACCAACTTCTGGCTTAGTAAATGCCGAAACATCTTCAACATTACAAAACAAGCCAAGTTGATTGTGACTAACTACTACTAGCTATAACATGACCTGCTTTAATGAGATCTTTTGCAGATATATTTTGTTAGTGCTTACAAGGGAAATATAAATATTAAAGCTAGACTATTTTTCATTGCCAGAGTCAGGGATTCACTTTGAAGCTGAGTTCACACTACATGTGGAGCGGCTTGCAGCAGGGGTCTGGTGCGTCCTTGTTCTCGGTTTCAGGGGCGAATCAGGTCCAAGTCTTTGCCTGAATTTGGACCTGAAACAAAGCCAAAGATGCCCAGGACTCTTCTGCAGTGTGATCTGTGGCAACTCCGGAGATGTGTGAACCAGCTCCATTGAAAGTCGGTCACACTCTCCTGTCATGCAAATTGACATCAGTGTGATACTTCATATTCCCATCGCACACTTTCCTTGATAAGCTCTTAAAGTTTGGGTGGTACAGCAACAACCAGCTGGTTCAAGTTACCAAATATATATTTGCCACAAAATACATATTTATCAGGCAGGACCTCTACGTCAGGCATGTGATGATGAAGTGGTCCTACGTGACTCCGAAATTTTGCACTCTTCTCATGTTGTGATCATGCAATAAACTACCTGTTTGAACACTACTTTTTGACGATCCATGGTGTGCTGGCAAATATCTATTTCTTGGCATCAGTGTGAACTCACCCTAAGTGTAGAATAACAAACCCAAAGGTGCAGCATAAGGTCCCCAGGCCATAGGCCTTGTCATTGAACAACATGGAGAAGTGCTTCCTCGGTTGTGGGATCGGTTATGGCATGGGAAACACAGGGTTCTTATAGTTTCAAAGTTCCTTGGTGCTTGTAATGCAGCTAAAGGGGAAAAAAACAGCTAACCTGCCACCAGTAAGCATAAGCACTTGGGATGGGAACGGGAAAAAAGGGGATTCCAAGGCTACCTTTTAGAGTATTTTGAGCATTGTAGTGAGGCTTTCCAAACATTTTCAGGTATAATTCTTATTGTGATGATGCCTGTCCTGAGAATACTGTGTCAAAACACTTTATATAAAACTGTAAAACAATATTCTTTGTAAAGTAGTTATAAAGTCTAAATATGTTTGCATTAAGAAAAAAAAACATTTAGGTATTAGTATCCCCCCCCCCCCCTCACCTCGATCCATCGCTGTGCACATCTGTAGTTCTTCTCTCCATTTACTTCCTGGTCCAGCAGGAGCCGCCAACTCCTGGTGCTGTTAATCAAAGCCAATGATGAGGAAGATCGGGCTGAGCCCCGCCGTGTGTGTCTATAGATGCAGACAGCGAGGCTTGGGAGCGAGCCTGCACGAGTGTCCCCCATAATGAGCAGCTTCCTATGGGGGCACTCACCAAAGAGAAGGACTCAGAAGTGTCAGTAGGGGATTTGTGGCCGATCTGTGCCATTCCGTTGCACACAGCACATGGATTTAAAATTATCATGAAGAGCATGCTAAACAATCCAAGCCCTTTTACCCAGAATGAAAACAATGTACTAACACTTGGATAACAAATATAGATTTTGAAGATATATAAATAATCACAGATAAAACACCTTTGTTGCCCAAACAAATCAGAATGCGGTTGTTGGAAAAATACTGACCCTGAAATTCAAGCTTACCACCACCGGGAAAAATTCGGAAAGGACAGAACTTTTTATTTTTTTTGCTTTTTTTTAAGAACTATGAATGCAGCTCAGAATCATAACACCATGACCACCCAATACAACCCTAAAAACTTCAGCCACATCTGTGTACAATTTTAAATCTTTGTCCTAAACATTTTCGTGTTGCCACATAGACATTCTATTATAAGAATATAAAAATCGTAACCATAACAAAAGATCTTTATGTAAATTATTGGTGATATTAACCACTTCAGGTCCGCGCTATTAACAAAATACGTGAACAGCGCGGACCTGAGGCGCCGGGGTCACGTCTTTGGACGTGATTTGCTTGTAATTCCCCGCGCGCCACAGGGTGGCGCGCGGCGGGGAAAAACAGTCCCGACGCATCACCGAGGATCCGATGTGTGTACCCGGCGGCCGCGATGTCCGTCAGGTACACGCGATCGTCGGTGAGAGAGCAGGGACGTGGAGCTCTGAGTATAAACACAGAGCTTCACGTCCTGTCAGTGAGGTGACAGATGCTGTTTCTCTTGTACATAGGGAGACAGCATCGGTCACCTCCCCCAGTCACCCCCCTCCCCCCATACAGTTAGAACACACCCAGGCAATACATTTAACCCCTTCCTCACCCCCTAGTGTTAACCCCTTCAATGCCAGTCACATTTATACAGTAATTAGTGCATTTTTATAGCACTGGTCGCTGTATAAATGTGAATGGCGCCAAAAATGTGTCAAAAGTGTCCGATGTGTCCGTCGCAATATCGCAGTCCCAATAAAAATCGCAGATCGCCGCCATTACTAGTAAAAAAAAAATATTAAAAAAAATCATAATTATGTCCCCTATTTTGTAGGTGCTATAACTTTTGCGCAAAGCAGTCACTTATTGTGATTTTTTTTTACAAAAATACGTAGAAGAATACGTATCGGCCTTAACTGAGAAAAGAAATATAAAAAAAAAAAAAAAAATGGGATATTTATTATAGCAACAAGTAAAAAATATATATATATTTTTAAATTGTCGCTCTTTTTTTCATTATAACGCAAAAAATAAAAAACGCACGGGCGATCAAATACCACCAAAAGAAAGCTCTATTTGTGGGGAAAAAAGGGACGCCAATTTTGTTTGGGTGCCACGTCGCACGACCGCGCAATTGTCAGTTAAAGCGACGCAGTGCCGGAAGCTGAAATTTCGCCTGGGCACGAAGGGGGTTTATGTGCCCAGTAAGCAAGTGGTTAATATGAGTATATGAAGATTTTTAAGCCAGACAAAGAGAGAGGAAGATGACATATGAAAAGCCTACCTACTAGCATAATTTTAGCAGATAATTACAGTAAACTCAATAGAGATTGCATTTCTTTAAACAAAACTTTTTTCTTTACAATAAAAATAAATCAATAGACTTTAACTTATCATTTTTTTCAATTGGCTACTGAAATTCCATTATCACAGAAAACAGGAAACTGTAAGCAAGTCAAAGGCAATACTCTTGTTTTAAGTGCCAATTGAACACCAAAATATGTATAAACTGAAGAATAAATCGTTAACAGCAAATTACTGAACATTGAGGAGAACTGTAATGGCCAATGAATAAGAAATTATCAAGATGATGGATGATTCAATAAAACGGCAATTAAAAAAAATTCAAAATAGAAACAAGCTAATGAGCATCCCATGGACATTTACTTAGAAAAAAAATTCAAAATAAAAACCTAGCGAATTAAAAGAATACCCAAGCTAAATAGGCAAAAATCTCAATGTTAACTTTTACATCTGCCTTAGTGAGCAAAGCATGTTGGCCACAAACTCTAAATTTAGCCAATGCTTCCTTAAACGTGATTTAAGAAACAGAGGACAGAGAAATATGAATCTCATTATTACGTAAACCACCTTTAGGAAAGAATGAATGTTGTATCAGACGAGAAGTACCTCCTTTCTTGGGAACTATTCCAATGGGAGAACAAGCAAAAGCGTCAGCAATTTCATGTACAAGTTTAAAACAAACAATTACTTTAGAACTGACAAATGATTTTAGGTCATTAACAAAAGAACAATCAGAACCTTTAAAAAACAGTATTGAAAAAACATACCAAAAAAGTGCTTGATTTTTGGAGAAATATCCTGTGTCTTTAGGAGCCATCTGTCAGCAGTACTATGTGGTGAAGCCGGTTTCTGAAGTGGTTAAAGTTGGTAAGCCATATCCTTCATGCCCTGTTTTAAATTTGGACAAACAGCCAGCTTTTGGTGAAAGGCCTTTTCATTGGAAAATAATCCCTTGCCACTAAAATGTTTGTAGGCTTTCAAAATGATATCTAAATTTGGTACATACTGCTACATGTTTTGGGATATTTCTCACACTTGAAGTTGAAAAAAAATGCACTGGTCTACACCTGTCATTATCTAAAACAGGGGTAGGCAACCTTGGCCCTCCAGTTGTGGTAAAACTACAGATCCCATGAGACATTGCTAGACCCTGACAATTATAGGCATGACTCCTAGAGACAGAGGCTTGATGGGATTTGTAGTTTTACCACAGCTGGAATGCCAAGGTTGCCTACCCTTGATCTAAACAGCCCTCAATAATTTTATCAGACTTGGAAAGAAATATTTTGATGGAAGGAACAGTGACAACAAAAAAGATGGAAGGTGAGAATCAAGTTAAGAAAGCTTTTAATGCAAGACCTACACAGAAGTTTCAGGTATAACTTGACACTGTATTGAAGACAAATTAGAAAAAACAGCAGGCTCAGATGTAACAATGGATGAAATATAACCACAATTAGTGAATAAAGACTGATGTGATACAAAGAAAGAACAGATTAGTATGCACTGGTAACAGGAGGGGACAATACAGAAGAGGGAGAATGTAAAGAAAGAACAGGTCAAGGGGCAGAAATGCCATTAGAAATTCTTGATAATGTATCAAGAGCAATGCATGGTTGAATATACTCACCAGTCGAAGCAGTAGAGGAGCCAGGAACAGGAACCAATCCTGCAGTTGTCAGAGTGAAAATAGGCCAGGGGAGCTTCCATCCAAAAGCACAGGCAGCAAATCAGTGACTGGGCATCAACAAGTGCTAAATCTGTCTGAGAGGACAGTGCTCTTGATTGCCTAGGAAACACATGTTTTATGAAAACTGATCTCCCTGGTGATGGGGAGAAGTCCCACCTCTTCCTCCTAAAATGATTGGACTGTCAGGTTCAAAAGAAGAGTGTGATTAGGCTCCATGCACTGCCGCTGGGGAGCAGTCTGGCTGCTAAACTGAAAAGATGCCAGGTAACGTTGATGATTAGGTAGAGAAGGTGGCTGAGTGATAGGAGGCCAGGAGAGACTATGCCAAGTGCACCCATGAGCAGCAGAGCTGCTACCATCAGGAACAGGGCCAACCTGAAGAGAAGAGTCAAAGGGACAATGAGGCCTAATTGCCAAATAGCCGGAAGGGAAGCCGTAACAGGGATCCACAAATGAAGCCAAATTGCCAATAAAATCACAAGACTCAGGCTCAGTAACAGCAAGGCATTGATCGATTTTATTGACCTTGCATTAGAATAGACGTGGAAGGATATTGTGTTTAAGCTGCATCCAGAGGAAGACTTTGCAGAGTAAGACCAAGTAAGGGCACTCCTATGGGACCTTTACAGAGCCAAGGGCCTATGGATTTGGTGTGCATTGACTTTCTGTGTCTGGAGCCTGTGTCTGGAGCCTGATTCAAGTGGGTTCCCAAGGGCAATGTATTGTTAGTAACTGACCGTGATATGATTTTAAACCAACCTCCCTATTGGTTGAACTAAAGGTAGGTGGTATATGCCCACCCTCTGACACACCTAATGAGGTTGTACCAAGACTAATAGCTTACAGGTGGAATTACCTAACATTAGCTCCACAAGGGAATCCTCTGTTGGCAACAAAATTATACTAAAACTACTGGTATTTTTCTGCTTAATTTATTTATATTTGTTGCTGTTATATTAACATATAGACTCAATGTGATAGGTGATCACCATATAAGTGCTCCCTGTCTTTGGTGGACCAAAGAGGTTTAGAGGGGGTAGAATAAAGGTAAGCTTTGTCACATTTAAAGGAGCACTGGGGACATGCTGCTCTTAGACTATTTTACATCTAAGGAGCCCTGGGTATGTGCTGTTTTTAGGCTCGGACACATCTAAAGAAGCCCTGGGTATGTGCTGTTTTTAGGCTCGGACCCATCTAAAGGAGCCCTGGGTATGTGCTGTTTTTAGGCTCTGACACATCTAAAGGAGCCCTGTGTATGTGCTGTTTATACACTGTATTGATACACTGTATTGAGTTTAGCTAGACTAGAGGTGCAGGGTGCTGTGTTATATAAAGTGGTCCAGTGGTGCAGGGTGCTATATAAAGGGGCCCAGAGCTGTGGGGTGCTGTGAAATGTAAGGTGCCCAGGCTCATAGCGTAAATTGTGCCCACCTGTCCAGTGCCACATCTCATCTATATTTTGTTGGCACAGTTGATAACATATAAAAACAAAATTCACTGCAATACATAATAGTAGTCATTTGTCTTCCAGGGTGTCTTTGGCTCACAGGGTAAACTGTGCCCATCTGTCCAGTGCCACATCTCATCTATATTTTGTTGGCAATGAACCCCTTGACTACTGGGTGTGCAGGCTTGACCTGTGGCCTGAGCTATCCCAATTTGCGATAGAACTTCTGGCCTCCCCGCTTCAAGTGTCCTTTCAAAAAGGACCTTCACTGCAGCAGGAGGTATTGTCACTGAGAAGAGAAGTTGCTTAGGACTGACAGTGTGCGATACATTTGACTAAAAAAGGCCTGATGAGATGAGCTGCCTTGGGCTAAAAATGGTCCACACGCTGCTGTATTTTATCTCTGCATGCCGGACTTGCATGACTTATCCGCCACCAACCAGGGTTCCAGCCGCAATGTTTTAGCGCACTTTCTGCCTGGAAAACATTAATTTTTCTGGCCGCTGCTACAGCATGGGTATGTGCTGTTTTTAGGCTCTGACCCATCTAAAGGAGCACTGGGTATGTGCTGTTTTTGGCTCTGACACTTTTAAAGGAGCCCTGGGTATGTGCTGTTTTTGGCTCTGACACTTTTAAAGAAGCCCTGGGTATGTGCTGTTTTTGGCTCTGACACTTTTAAAGGAGCCCTGGGTATGTGCTGTTTCTTGGCTTGGACACATCTAAAGGAGCCCTGCGTATGTGCTGTTTCTAGGCTCTGACACATCTAACAGAGTACCAGGGATGTGCTGTTTCTAAGCTCTTTATATAGGTAGGAGTGAGTTGAACTTTCGGTCAGACCAGAGAAGAGGAAGGGCACAATACCTACTTTTTCAGGCATGTGTACATGCCTAATTTTTCTGACCTCTGGTGCTGCACTGTGGCTGCAAAAACAAAAACAAAAAAAAGGCACATACATGTGTCAATTCCCCTTCGTGATCGTTACCTTGTTGTGGTGAAGGGGCTTGCGTATCACAGTGAAGCGACCACCTCTATGAGATTGTTGGCAATGGCAATGTTGGCACACCCCAGATGATAAGGTCGTTGCTTCATTGTGAACAGACCAAAAGCAATTGGCTGGATAATTTTGCATAGAAAAAACATTATTTTCTTTGTGATCATCTAAGGTGATCATTAAAGCCTACTAGGCCAACAATGGGCCCACACTGCAGAATCATTGTTTTCTGGGTCACTTAACTGTCACTGAACTACCTCAGCACGACCATAGGCTTTGAAAAAACCCCATCGCCTACAATCTCACAAACGTGCGCACAAGCACAGTCATCACTACACCAAGATTGACGCATAGAGGAATAAAATTTATGTCATGAGTGTGTCAACTATTGACAACTCTTTTCGTTTGTCTAAATTCTATTCCATACACGTCCCCTGATAGGGGACATAACAGGGATTAAACTGATAAGAATAGTACTACTTAACATACCAATCATATTGGGATTGCACAGTACATTACACGGCACACAAGGCCGTGGATGAGCATGAAGAGGAAGAGTTGTGGTCACCATCACCACCAGAAGCAGCCTTGTCGTCGTCGATTGCTGGACCTGCGGCAACGCAGAGAGAGGAGTCTGAAGAAGAGGAGTCAGAGGAGGAAGGTGGCTTAGAGTGGGTGGAAGACCAAACACAGCAGGCATCCCAGGGGGCTTGTTGTCACCTTTCAGGGACCCTTGGTGTTGTACGTGGCTGGGTGGAAGAAGAGACATTCAATGTCGTCAGTGAGGATAAGGAACGGGACATGGCTAGCTTGGTATCCAACCTTGTGTAAATGGGGAGTTTGGGGTCGTGCAAATGGACTGTTTGCGGTTATTTGCACTGCGTTAAATGGGGAGTTGGTCTGTCAGAGTTTGGTCTGTCACTGTGAACCCTAACCCTAACCTTGTCTGTAACCATAACCCTATTTGTAACCCTAACCCTCTCTGTAACCCTAACCCTATCTGTAACCCTAACCCTGTCTGTAACCCTAACCCTGTCTGTAACCCTAACCCTAACCCTATCTGTAACCCTAACCCTGTCGGTAACCCTAACCCTATCTGTAACCCTAAGGCCACGTACACACGATCAGACCAAACCGATGAGACTGGTCCGACGGACCGTTTTCATCGGACCACCGCTGAAGTGGTCTGATGGTCTGATGTGCGTACACACCATCAGTCCAAAATCCCATCCGGCGGTGACGTAGAACACGGTGACGTAGAACACAACGGCGTGCTGAAAAAACGAAGTTCAATGCTTCCAAGCATGCGTCGACTTGATTCTGAGCATGCACAGGTTTTTGGTCCGATGCTTTTGTGTACTAACCATCGTTTTGGTCCGACGGACAGGTGACCATCGGACAGATTTTAAAGAAAGTTTTAAAACTTTGGTCCGATGGGCCGTACACACGATCAATTTGGTCCGATGAAACTGGTCTTCAGGCCAGTTTCATCGGACCGGTCTGATCGTGTGTACGCGGCCTAACCCTTTCTGTAAGTTACAGACAGGGTTAGGGTTACAGTTAGGGTTACAAATAGGGTTAGGGTTACAAACAGGGTTAGGGTTAGGGTTACAGCCAGGGTTAGGGTTACAGATAGGGTTAGGGTTACAGATAGGTTTAGGGTTACAGTCTGTAACCCTAACCCTATCTGTAACCCTAACCCTTACACTACCTGATCGATACAACATCATACCTGATGTTTTAAAGCACGTTATTCCAAACAATTTAGGAATGTTAGGTGATTTATGCCCTTTAACCACTTCAGACCCCTGCTATTGACAAAATACATCAACAGCGCCGACCTGAGGTGCCAAGTTGACGTCTTTGGACGTCATTTATAGTGCATTACCCGCGCGCGCCACTGGGTGGTGCGTCGCAGGTAAACACTGTCCCGCCGCATCGCTGAAGAGCCGATGCATGTACCTGGTGGCCGCGATGTCCGTCGGGTCCATGCGATCGGCGGGAACACAAGCAGATGACAGCAGGGACGTGGAGCTCTGTGTGTAACCCTAACCCTAACCCTATCTGTAACCCTAACCCTGTCGGTAACCCTAACCCTATCTGTAACCCTAAGGCCACGTACACACGATCAGACCAAACCGATGAGACTGGTCCGAACATTTGCGGAAGTTCGCCGTTCGCGAACGCAAAATTTTAGGTTTGCGACATCATTATCAGCAACGATCCCAGAGTGAGTTTTTAGCTTTGCCAGTTGCCACTATTACAAAAAGGTGTGGTTGGTGGTCGTTTTTTGAAAGGAGTTTGATGTTATATTTCTGTTTACACCCCTCAGTAATTTAAGGCGAGGCCTCCAGCCAATTATTGTGCCTTTGAGTCAAAGCACTTTATTAATAAAAGACTTGTCAAAAACTGGTGTTGTGTTTTTATTAGATTCTGTTTACATTTAGCTGTCATGACCAAAAGAAAAGAACATTTCAGTTGGAATGGGGATGTCTTTTATTGAGTTAAGAAGAACTGGTTCTATGGGTTCCAGAGGAGGAGTTAACCCATTGTGTGCTAAAGTGAGATGAGTCAGGAAAAAGGTTTTGCATGAATAAATAAAAGCTGATCATTTTAATCACCTCTGACAGTGTTAAGTGGTTTGTCTCATCCATGTAAACTAATACATTCTCCTGGAGAGCTCGAGTTTGTGAAAAACAGCAAACTTACTGACAGATCACCAGATGAAAATAGAAGGAAGAAAGCTTAAAAAAGGAAACTAAAGCAGCCATCATATCTAAAAATTGGTCAGCTGCAATATAATAAATGTTTTCTTTTGGGTTTAATACTGCTTTATCAGCCAGGACACGATTCCAGTCAATACACAACCTCTAAGTAATAAAAGATAAATAGTATTCTACATTTGATAAACAGGTTTTATTGATAAAGCACAGATTTACAACTCAAATTATAACAATAACGAATAATAGTTCAAAAACCTCCAGTCTAGAACATGGGCGTCCGCTCCATAGGGCAAGGGGGGTCATTTGCCCCCACCCCCCCTGGAATCGACAGGGAGAGCCAGGAGCAGGGCTAAACTGGCCCTGGGGCCGCTTTATACAGCGACTGCAGCTCTCCCCTCCCTCTTTCACGGAGCTGGGTCTGTGTGCAAGGTCTTGCCCCCCTAGTTTGGCTCGTCTGATAGTCTTTTAGTGTTCTGCCTATCACACGAGCCGAACTAGGGGGACGGGACCTTGCACACAGACCCAGCTCCGTGACATACGATACGAGCGCCAGAGGACAGAGGGAGGGGAGCACCGTTTTATATAGTTTACCAGGCCTGTGCTTTGTTTGTTCCAACATCTGTTGCCACAGGTAACACTAGACTATTTTCTGATGTGTTTTTAGCAAGTCTGGAAACGCAGAGCAAACACAACACTGAGTTTTAGCCTACGGCATAGTTTCTAGTTGTCCCATATTTAGAGTGCCTGTCCCTCTTCTGGAATCTAATCCATTTGTCCATCATTCCAAAAGGTTCCTCTTTTAGACCTGAAATAAATATACTGTCAATATAGTGTAGTGTTTCAGTCAAGGAAAAGGGGTGCTGTGTAATGTAAAGGGGTCTAGTGATGCAGGGTTCTGTGTAATGTAAAGGGGTCTAGTGATGCAGGGTGCTGTGTAATGTAAAGGGGCCCAGTGATGCAGGGTGCTGTGTAATGTAAAGGGGCCCAGTGATGCAGGGTGCTGTGTAATGTAAAGGGGTCCAGTGATGCAGGGTGTTGTGTAATGTAAAGGGGCCCAGTGATGCAGGGTGCTGTGTAATGTAAAGGGGCCCAGTGATGCAGGGTGCTGTGTAATGTAAAGGGGTCCAGTGATGCAGGGTGTTGTGTAATGTAAAGGGGCCCAGTGATGCAGGGTGCTGTGTAATGTAAAGGGGCCCAGTGATGCAGGGTGCTGTGTAATGTAAAGGGGTCCAGTGATGCAGGGTGTTGTGTAATGTAAAGGGGTCTAGTGATGCAGGGTGCTATGAGATGTAAAGGGGTCCAGTGATGCATGGTGCTGTGTAATGTAAAGGGGCCCAGTGATGCAGGGTGCTGTGTAATGTAAAGGGGTCCAGTGATGCAGGGTGCTGTGTAATGTAAAGGGGTCCAGAGATGCAGGGTGCTGGGTAATGTAAAGGGGTCCAGAGCTGTGGGGTGCTGTGTAATGTAAAGGGGTCCAGAGGTGCGGTTGTGGAGAGGGGGTACATAGTAGTGACAAATAGATATTAAAAGATGCAGGGGGCACAGTGGGGTGTTTTTGCATTTTAACGTGGGGGGGGGCGCTTTTAACCCCCGTTTGCAGGTGAAGAAAGGGTAAAATGCGACTGTGTATCGCTGCTGCCGAAGTGCCCCCCCCCCTGAAAAAATTTCAGTGGACACCCATGGTCTAGAATCTGGTATTACAGGCTCCACCCAGTGCAATTCATCCAGCTTGATACCTTGATGGATGAAACATATTGGGTAGGATCCAAATTGTATGGACCTTGTTTATGTATATTTCATTATCTTACTGTGCCAATTATAGTTGTAATTTATTTTAGTATGTATTGTATTTTGTGACAAGTAGGCCTACTTCATGATTTAATTTGCATTTTTGTGTTCTTTTAATACATCCACTTAATTGCAGCAAACCTAATGGAAGGGGCAAAGATGTTGGTGGTTTTTGTAGGTCTTCTGAACAGTTTGAATCACTTTGTGCTTCCAAACTCAATTTATTGATATATGAAACATCTCTTTTAACCAGCAAATACATTTCCAAAAAAATAGAAGATAAGATAAAATAATAAATACTCGGCTAGATTCAGGTAGGCTTACGACGGGCGTATCAGTAGATACGCCGTCGTAAGTCCTACTCTGAGCCATCGCACATTTAAGCGTATGCTCATATTGAGATACGCTTAAATGTTGCTAAGATACGAGCAGCGTAAGGCACTTACGCCGTCATATCTTAGATGCATATTTACGCTGGCCGCTAGGTGGCTTTCCCATGTAAAATATGCAAATGAGCGTAATACGCCGATTCCCGAACGTACGCCCGGCCTGCGCATTTGTTTTACGTAGTTTGCGTTAGCGTAATGCCGGCGTAATGTTACCCCTGCTGTATGAGGCGCAGCCAATGTTATGTATGGACGGCCTGCCGGCATAATTTTTCCCATCGTTTACGTTCGTTTACGTAAAACGTTCGCGAATAGGGCTTTGCGTAAGTGACATTCACGTCATTTTCATTTACTATTTCCGACGTAATTTGGAGCATGCACACTGGGCTACGTTCTGGCCAGTTCTGCGCAGTTCGTTCGGCGCAGGGATGCGCTTCATTTAAATGATACACGCCCCCTACCCGCCGAATTTGAATTAGGCCAGGCCATTTACGCTACGCCGCGGCAACTTTACAGGCAAGTGCTTTGTGAATACAGCACTTGCCCGTAAAAGTTGCGGAGGCGTAGCCTAAATGGGATACGCTACGCCCGCACATTTTTACGCGGCCGTACCTGAATCTAGCCCACTGTGTTTTAATAAAGTCGGAGAACAGCTAAAATACACTAAAAATAGTCGGAGAACAGCTAAAATACACTGAAATATAGCATACGTGACTTTTTCAGTGAGACAATGCAAAGAACAGAGCAGAAGTATAAAGTGCAGTAACCCATAGACGAACCTTAACCATGCACATGACTATCCATAAACACGTTGAAAAGCACCACCGAGCGTGGAGTACACGTGACCGTAGGGTTGTCGAACATGGTCAGTGTGAGAGGTAGAATCACAATGCAATGGAGCAACGAGTGAATATCAAGCTCCTGCTACAAATTTGGGAAAATGGTGGAGGAGACGCATGAAATGTTGGTGTCATGAATCAGATGTGATCAGAACTGTGTGGACTGCAACAGAGGGAACCCAGACATGTTTTAAGTGAAAATATGGTTTATTAAGGATAGTGAAATAATATATTAAAATAACAACCTCCAAAAACACTCCAACCAACACCAACAGAAACCACAAATAACAGTAATATACCAATATGTACAAGTAATAGGGACAAACCGGAATCACAACAGGGCCAGGCCAGGATCGTCAACGGGAGGTCAGCAGCTGGGGAAAGGGAGCACAAACAGGACAAGGAGGGGATGGATGGATCACAGGGGGAACAGGTATGGGTACAGAGTAAAGAGTACAGGATCACAGGATTCCAGGTACAGGTACAGGTACAGGTTTCAGGTTCAGGGCGCAAGAAAGATATCAAGGCAAGCCAGATTGTCAGAGCCAGGTATTTATACACATCCCTGAAATCAGGCTCAGGTGACACCTGATCGCAGGAGATGTCGGCCCCACACTGCCAGGAACCCCCCGCTGGTGGATGCCAGTACTGCGGCCCAAAGATCATATAATACCACCAGGGGAGAGCTCCCCTGGCAGGTCCAGACTGCCAGGAGACACCTGGTGGTGGACCACAGTACTGCACAGCATAAATCTGTCAGAACCACCAGTGGGAGGAACCTTTCCTGACAGTACCCCCCCCCCCCTCAAAGGGGCGGCCTCCGGATGCTCCAACTAGGTGCTTCTGAGACGAGTCCAAGGTATTAAACCAGCCAACAGGCAACTCAAGCTTGACAGCAGATGTTTCAGGCAGAGCATCAGGCACATCAGGACAGACAACAGGCACCTCCGGGTCGTTGAGCTGGGCAGCGGGCTCCGGGTCTTCGAGCTGGGCAGCGGGCTCCGGGTCATCGAGCTGGGCAGCAGGCTCTGGGTCATCAAGCTGGGCAGCAGGCTCCGGGCCGTCGAGCTGGGCAGCAGGCTCTGGGTCGTTGAGCTGGGCAGCGGACAGGAACACAACAGGCTGGGCAGCTGGCACAGGAACAACAGGCTGGGCAGCTGGCACATGAATAGGCTGGTCGGCTGGCACTGGAACAGGCTGGTCGGCTGGCACTGGAAGAGGCTGGTCGGCTGGCACTGGAACAGGCTGGTCGGCTGGCACAAGCTGGGCATCAGGCTGGAAGGCAGGCACCGGGACGTCAGGCTGGAAGGCAGGCACCGGGACGTCAGGCTGGAAGGCAGGCCCCGGACGTCAGGCTGGAAGGCAGGTACTGGGACTTCAGACTGGAAGGCAGGTTCTGAATCTTCAGACTGGAAGGCAGGTTCTGAATTTTCAGACTGGAAGGCAGGTTCTGAATCTTCAGACTGGAAGGCAGGTACTGGGACTTCAGACTGGAAGGCAGGTACTGGGACTTCAGACTGGAAGGCAGGTTCTGAATCTTCAGACTGGAAGGCAGGTTCTGAATCTTCAGACTGAAAGGCAGGTTCTGAGACTTCAGACTGGAAGGCAGGCTCTGAGACTTCAGACTGGAAGGCAGGCTCTGAGACTTCAGGCTGGAGGGCAGGCTCTGAGACTTCAGGCTGGAGGGCAGGCTCTGAGACTTCAGGCTGGAAGGCAGGCTCTGGGACAGGTACTGTCAGGAAAGGTTCCTCCCGCTGGTGGTTCTGCCTGATTCGTGCCGTGCAGTACTGTGGTCCACCACCAGGTGTCTCCTGATCGCAGGAGATGTCGGCCCCACACTGCCAGGAACCCCCCACTGGTGGATGGCAGTACTGCGGCCCAAAGATCATATAATACCACCAGGGGAGAGTTCCAGACTGCCAGGAGACACCTGGTGGTGGACCACAGTACTGCACGGCACAAATCAGGCAGAAACACCAGCGGGAGGAACCTTTCCTGACAGCTGGTATAAGTTTACAGGATGGAAGCCATGAGCAGAAAATGTATTTATGACGGGTTCAAATGCTTTCGCAATGGGAAGGAAACAATTGAGGATGAGCCACAATCTGGTCAGCCGTCGACAACCAGGACTCCAGATACGATCGAACAAGTGCAACAAATGCTGGCATAAGATCGGCGACTGACTCTGTGATTCATGGCGGAGGAATTGGGCTTTAGCAAAGGCACAGTGCGCCCCATTGTCCGCAAAGATTTGGGTAAGTGGAAGATCTGTTCCCCGTCTGTGCAGCACAAACTGACAGAGGAACATAAAGCAAAATGGATGGAAACCTCTGGAGATTTTATTACTATGTGTGACCAGGATCCATCCTGCGCCTGCACACTGTGCGATCCGTGTGTGCCAGTTCATGGCTTAGTGCTGCATACCTGTTCTGGATCATCCACCATACTCCCCTAATTTGGTACCTGTGAACTTCTTTCCCACCTGAAGGCTGAAGAGCGATATGAAAAGGTCACGTTTTGCAGATGTGGCAGCAATCCAAGGAATGTGTGACAGTGGTTCTTCGATGGATTCCTAAAGAGGCCTTTGCTCAGAGTTTCATCTCATGTCCCCTCTTTACACCTTTTTTACATATTTTCAGTTGTCCCATTCTTTCAGAAGTCATTTCCCCCCTGGTGTGATCTAACTAGAACAGCCTGATCTGGAGACGGTACTGCGCGATGAATGTCTGGAAAAACCTACCTAAATTCTTTATGCACATCTCCTCCATGTGTATTACCCAGAGCTATCAGTGCTTTCCAAAAGTTGGTCTTGTAATGGTCCCGAGCTGGACCCTGAAGGATTGGGAAGTGGAAATTCCTGTTTAAAATTCTAGTCTCCCTACGAGACTGCCTCATAGAGTTATGCCTCGTACACACGTGCAGGAAAAGTTCCCGTCGGAAATCCTGGGGGGGAAAGCCAGAGAACCTGCTCAGTTCAGTCTTTTCCCGATGGGAAAACTGTGATGGAGCTTTGGTTGGGAATCCTGGCTGTGTATATTCTCCATCGCAGTTTTTTTCCATAGGATAACTGCCAAAAAACGCTGGGCAAAAGTTCGCCGGGAAATCCCGTCGTTGGAAAAAAAAAATGGTTTTCTTTTTTTGTCCGGCGGTTTTGGGACAGTTTTCTCATCGGAAAAACTGCAAGGAGCTTACACACGGCCAGGATTCCTGGCCAAAAGCTCTTCTCGTAGTTTTCCCATGGGGAAGACTGATCGTGTATACGAGGCTTTAAAGATTGTCCATAGGACATATCGCACTCCTTATCTGCTGAATAGGCCTTCCCTTCCCTTGGAATGTTGGCGCTGCCCTTTAATCAGCATGTACTGGGCACAGGTGCTCTCTGTGGTGAACACTAGACATGTGCAGACTGGAATATTTTGTTTCGTTTTTTCATTTTCGTCCAGAAAATAAATTTATTTAGTTACTCCCGAAAATCGAAATCGAAAATTCGACAAAGCATCCAAAATCGTTGTTCTGAATACAGGGAATATACCTATTCCCTGTATTCAGAACGACGGTTTTCGATGACTTTGTGAAATTGAAAGACGTAAATTCGACAAAGCATCGAAAATCGTCGGATCTGAACGAAAACGAAAATAAAGCATTTTTTTTGTTCGGATCTTTCGGTTTTCGTTTCTTGCGCTTTCGTTTTCGTTCGGAACGAAAATGCATTCTAACGAAAACGAATGCACACCTGGAAGTGTTATGCCGCGTACACACGACCGTTTTTCATGACGTGAAAAATGCCATTTTATTTAAATGCCATTAAAAACGATCGTGTGTGGGCTCCAGAGCATTTTCTCAACGTGAAAAATGGGCATTAAAAATGTTTGCGTCATTTTTCATGTTGTCGTTTTTCACGTCGTGAAAAATGGTCATGTGTAGGCTTTAATGACCGGAAAAAAACGCATGCTAAGAAGCAAGTTATGAGACAGGAGCACTCGTTCTGGTAAAACTAGCGTTTGCAATGGAGTTAGCACATTCATCACGCTGTAACATACTAAAAAGCACAAAGACTGAAAAGCGTGAATCGTCTCTCACCAAACTTGTTACTAATACAAAATCAGTAAAAGCAGCCCAAAGGGTGGCGCCATCTGGAAACTTCCGCTTTATAGTGCCGTCGTACGTGTACGTCCCTGCGCTTTGCTCCAGCATTTTTTTTTTTACGATTGTGTGTATGCAAGGCAGGCTTGACAAGAATCACGTTGAGAAAAACATTGTTTTTTTTGTTAATTTTCATCCTAGTGACAAGGTCAATTTAACACCTAATCAGTAGTGTATTTAGGTTTTGTGCTGCCCTAGGCCTAACTAAACTCGTGCACCCCATAATTTAAAAATGACTCAACCCTTCCTGTCAAGGCTACACCCCTTGCTGTTTAAGATCCGCCCTCAAATTTTCAAAAAGGACACTATTCCTGAGGGCCTGGGGGGGGGAGTCAATGAATTCCCTTAATTTGCATAGATTTACTCTCACTTTCTGTTTGGCTATAGGGCAGGAAGTGAAGGGAAATATGTGCAATGGGACAGGGATGGTAAAAATTCAACTGATAGGGGCTATAACCCTCCCTTGCTCAAAAAATGAAAGAAAAAAGTTTTGCCTATAGTTCTACTAATTTCTGATAATTTTTTGCAGAGGACTAAGAAGATATAACCATGTAAATGGTGCAGCAGAAAACATATAGCACAGTGAGGAAGGTTTGTGGTCCAGTTGATGATAGGTTACTCAAAATTAGAAGCAGCGCCCCCCTCCCACAGTTGCGGAATGCCAGCCGTCCGCATAACGGAAGCAGTGCGGCCGCTTTATGGGGGCGCTAGACTAATTTGCTTCTCAACCCTGTCCGCCCCATAAGACTGGTGCTACACTGTTAGGCCTCGTACACACAAGTAAATCTGTCTGCTGGAAACGGTCTGCTAGACCGTTTCAGCAGACAGATTCGATCGTGTGTACGGGCAAACAGACGGATTTGGCCACCCGACAGATTTCAAAGCATGCTTTGAAATCTGTCGGCTGGGAACCCGTCCGCCCGACATGTCTGCTGGTTAGTATGCTAACCAGCAGACATGTCTTCTCACACACGCGCCGAATGATTTTGACGCATGCGCGGAAGTGTTTTACTTCCTGGTGCGGTGACGTGGCGGCGTCAACGTCACCGCCACGTCACCGACACGTCAGCGCGTTGTCTGCTGGCGGGGATTTTGGTTTGCTCGTGTGTACACGCGAGCAAACCAAAATCCAAGCAGACAGATCTGTTCAAATCGGTCGGTCCGACCGATTTGAACAGATAGATTGCCTCGTGTGTACGAGGCCTTAATATTTATAGAAAATATATTTTTTTTACAAACATTTAACACATATTGTACTTAAATTACTGATGTCGTAAATTGGCTTCCTAAACAGAGAGCACAGTAAAAGCAGTTTACTTTCATTTTGTCCCGTTCATTCAGTTGTGCCTGTTGCTGGGTTATTAAAGTGGAGGTTCACCCTCCAAAAAAATTTCAGGCATGCCATGGAGCCCACCCTTCCAACCGGCCAGTATGCCGGTGTTTTTTTTTTCTCTACATACCTTTTTACGGTTTCTCTTCCCCTCCGGCGATCCCGCGGAACTGGGCTTTTACAATCACAGGCTGTGATTGATGTCCCTCAGCCCGGCACATGCAGCGCGTCACGAGATGCCAAAGGAACAGACGTTCGGGTTCTTTCGGCATCTCGGGAACCTCCCCTATAAGCTCTGTAAACCAACTAATTTATTTATGTTGATTTAAATAAATGCAAATAAACTGTGTACTTTGCAAGTGCAGTTGCACTCTGCAAACACAGTTGCTCCAGAGCTTAGTAAATGAGACGAAGCTTCACTTTGCAAAGAATGCCTACTCAAATGCGAAAGAAAAAGAAACAAATTTTTGCTTTGTGAGCAGATCTGTCTACTATATTTATTTATATTTCCTCTCCTTCCTCCCCATTACCTTTTCCTTTTCACTCACATCTACCTTCAATCTGATCCACTGGACATATCGGACATATCGGAGGGCCCACAGAATAGAGCGAGCCAAGTCCATGTTCGCTCTGCATATGCAGGGTGGACATGGACCTGTCATCTGCCTGCTACACTCATTGTGGCCCGCGACTAAGTTGCATAAGTGGCCCTCGCTCTTTAAAAGGTTTGGGCACCCCTGATTTAAAGAATAGGTGACCCCTACTAGCTTATCTCCCACAGTACCTAATTTTCAGAAACAACAAAAATATACTGTCTCAGGGTTGTCCGCCTCCCTACTAATCCTACTACTGCTCCTGCATTCTACAAAAAACAGAAAGGCTGGGTAGTTGAATAAACTGTTCTGCTTAACTGCAGGAGGATGGTAGAGTGAGGGTCCAGATCATGTTGTATTGTCTGGCAGATGTGGGTAGATCACTGGACTGAACTGAATTATACAGTTTTAGGCAGACGAAACCATTCACATATATGTATTTCAACCGTGTAGTTATCTATTTGCCTGCAGTTTACCTTTAATAAATCAGAGACACATTACAGTTGCTAACAAAGAAATCAAAATAATAAAAAATATTTGGTTATTCCAAGTTGATACAATCTGATTGTCAGAAGCACTATAAAATCCTCAGATATTTTTTTTGTAGATTCACAAAGTATATAGACAAAGCTTGTCTTAACTTGGGATGGAGATACAAATGAAACAGTCAAAAATCCATATGCACTAACACATTTTTGTAAGAAAAAAAATTGTATTGGATTGAAATGTATGGGACACAGAAAAATCACAATAAAATACTGAAATTTGTAGAGCCTCAGGATGTAACTGGGGCATGCTTTGGCTGATATCCAAATGGAATGACAATCCTGGTAAATCCCAGTAGATGAATGTCCCTGGATTTCTCTAAATACCAGCCGGAGAGGCACTTTAGTTCTACAGCAGGTACATCCAAATCCTTACGTAGTCAGAGTGACAGTAGAAATTTGTATTTCATGAGGAATGGCTGTCCTTTTCTTAACGTGAATGAAGAGTCCATCAATGAACCAAAAATCAACAGCAAACAGTCCAAACAATACAAATAAAGACATGGCCACAACCCATTCACAAATAGCAGCTATCGATGGCATTTTGAATGCAGCGCACACAATCACTGTTAGTCCTTTGTTAAGGAATCATACCCCTGATAATGGAAATGCACACATTTTGAGATTTTATGCGTGTGGACATGTGTATTCATTTTGTAAACTGTGCTAAAACCATTTGATTGTACAGACTGCATGTGGTGTACTGGTCATCGAACCCGGGGAGGGCTGGGGGGAGGAACACAATCAACAAGCCCTTTCATGTTAAAGACAGATTTATATGAATTAAAGTTTACCATGTAGGGCATTGTAAAAGGGGGGTGGTCCTAAAAATCATGAAATATTTTGGCACAGCATTTTCACATTTTCCAGTATCAGCTTCATTTGGTCACATGACATTTCAGAGCAGAAAATAAAATATATGTTGCCCAACGCTGTGATTGGGGATCAGGAAGCTATATCATTGCTTTGGATAAATCCCAAATTCTGTGGTTGATTAGTGACAGGTAGGTAAAGGAAAAAGAAAGAGCAGCTGTGATGATCAAGGAAAGTATGAAGTGGGTGGGAGGCATCTTGAATGTGGGGGCTGTTCTGGCATCATGGTCTTACGGATATTTGTTACATTCCTATACAGCTTTATTAACTTAAAGAAAGTAGATAACATAATGATCTATACCAGGGGTCTCAAACGGGCTGCCCTCCAGCTGTTGCGTAACTACAAGTCCCATAAGGCATTGCAAGGCTAAAGCCCTGTACACACGCCTGGGATTCTCGTGAGGAAAAAAAACCTTTGATTCCTGGCAAGATTTTCTTGCTGGCTGAGTGTACACATGTACGATTCAAAAGAACCGCCGTTCTTTTGAATGGCGCGAACGCGGTGACGTTGACTACAATGAGAATGCGCTTGTCACATTCGATGCCATCGCCGCCATCTTGCTTCACCCTATCTATGCCTTGGAAGCTCGAAATGACTTTGACGCATTGTACGGGTGTCCATGGAGACAGGTAAGTATACACACACTCAGGTTTCTTGGCAGGAAAACACTGCCAATAATCACAACGAGAAAATAGAGAGCAGGTTCTCTATTTTTCTAATCAAGATTCTGGGCAGTTTTGTCGACGAGAAACCTCAAAGCCTCGTACACACGCACGGTTTATTCGGCAAGAAAGCTTTGCCAGCAGTTTTCTTGGTGTTTCTGGCCGAGAAAACCGTGCATGTGTGCGAGGCTTTACAGTTACAAGCATGACTCCAATAGGCAGAGGCATGAGTTTCGTAAAACAGATGGAGGGCCGCCAGTTTGAGACCCATAATCTATACAGTTGTAAATTACAGTCAATACAACACATCAGTGTATAATGGATACCTGTGAAAAGGTGACATACATGCTAAGAAACATAAAAAGATAAACTATTTTGATTGAGTTTCTGTATTTACACTCATTAACCTGATGCTTTAAAGGATACTTGCTATAAGGACTATACTGGTGACAGTACAGAGGATTATTCGAACTGGACCAATCCAGCATCCGCCATGTCTTGGCTTTACCTTGTAAGTTAATACTATTTGCAGCCAGAAATAAATGGTACCAATGAAAAATGCCAAGAAAGCACCGACCAGATGTGTTTCAAGTTGGTTGGATTGCTGTGGAGAAAATACATACTGTATGCAATCCATATCAAAGCTTTATCATTGCTGTATACTAGCCAACAATCCCAAATCATTTACCAGAACAAGTATAGGCATACATTCCAACTTTATGAGATGCAGTGGCGGCCCGCCCATAGGGGCGCCCGGGCGCCGCCCCCCTCCCCTCCTGTAGGAAAAAAAAAAAAAAAATCTTTTTTTTTTTTGGCCCCTTTAAGAAATACACTAAAAAAAAAAAAAAATATTTATTTAATGCACTCTGATTGAGCGCCGGCCACCACTGCCCTATGAAGCGCCGTGTCACTGCAATCTAGACATGGCGCTTCATTTGCGGGCTTCTAGATTTCCTATGGGCGCATTGGAAAGCGCTGATATGCTTCCCGTTCCTCTCTATGGGTGCCAGGAGCATTACTACTTTGACTTCCGGCGGCATTTCGCAAACCGGAAGTGACGTCAGGCTGCAGGCTTTCTGAAGTTTACACTGCCCGAGCGGAGCTGGCGCTGGTAAGGTAAGCCAGCCAAGTGAAGCCACATGATTATTTTTTGTATTTTCTTTGATTGATCGCCCCATTAGGTCATCAGCCTGATCCCCACCCATCCACCTCAGAGCCTGTCATTGTATTTAGACTGCTGGGACTTGTAGTTCTCCATCTTCTCCTGGGGCTCATGGAGAAGATGGAGATTGGAGAACTACAAGTCCCAGCAGGTTATACATACAATAAGGCTCTGAGGTGGATGGGTGTGGATTGCATGCACCTATCAATCCGGAGGGGGGGGGGGGCAGGATCAGATAACACTATCTGATCCTGCCCCCCCCGGATTGATAGGTGCATGCAATCCACACCCATCCACCTCGGAGCCTGTTATTGTAGTTAGACTGCTGGGACTTGTAGTTCTCCAATCTCCATCTTCTCCATGAGCCCCAGGAGAAGATGGAGAACTACAAGTCCCAGCATGTTATACATACAATAAGGCTCTGAGGTGGATGGGTGTGGATTGCATGCACCTATCAAACCAGAGGGGGGGGCGGATCAGATAACTCTATCTGATCCTGCCCCCCCCCCCGGATTGGTAGGTGCATGCAATCTACACCCATCCACCTCAGAGCCTGTTATTGTATGTATAACCTGCTGGGACTTGTAGTTCTCCAATCTCAATCTTCTCCATGAGCCCCAGGAGAAGATGGAGAACTACAAGTCCCAGCAGGTTATACATACAATAAGGCTCTGAGGTGGATGGGTGTGGATTGCATGCACCTATCAATCCCCAGGGGTGGGGGGGCAGGATCAGATAACACCACACATGGGCAGTGGATCGCCCACTTAAAGAATTATCAATCTGAAGGGAAAAGGGTATTTATGTGGTGTTATCTGATCCTCCCCCCACCCGCTCATAGGAGTTTGTGCTTGGGCTCTGTATGTGTTAAATTTTAAATTACATAATGACAACATTGATTTTTGTGGTGTTTGGAGGTTTTAAATGGACTGGTTTTGCCTTTTTTCAATCTGTTTTACGTACAATTAATCCTATGTATTTTGATAGCATACTGTCTGGGGTCACTGTATACCAATCTTTTGGGAATCTGCCCACTTGTTTGGGAAATTGTCTTTCTGGTATGTTGATCCACACATGGCCTTGTAAAATGACAGATTCAATATAAGTCCTCCGGAGATTCCCCTTCATTAGGGTGAGTCACCTAATCTGATCATGTAATAGATATATGCTTATTTGCCTTGAACTGCATACATGTGTGCTTGGTTGCATTGGACACCCATCCACCTAGGAGCCTTATATTATAACATGTTGGGACTTGTAGTTCTCCATCTTCTCCTGGGGCTCAGGTGCATGCAATCCACCATCTATGGGACTACAATTACCAGCAGTGAGAAAAACTGGACAAAGATGGTGGATAGCATGCACCTGAGCCCCAGGAGAAGATGGAGATCTACAAGGAGGATGAGTGGTCATGCCTTGTTTTTTTAATGCTGGGACTTGTAGTAGTGTTGTACTGGAGCCTGGAGGAGTGTGTCTGTCTGCCCTGCCACCCTGTGTTAGTCTGGGGGGGGGGGGGTTGATTGCTGTGTCCATCACCCCCCTGACATGTGTATAGTGTAGCACTGTAGCTGACCTGATTTGGGGGGGGGGTGCAGAATGCTGATATGTGCTATGTACAGGTTGTAGATATGTGCTATGTACAGGGTGCAGATATGTGCTATGTACAGGGTGCAGATATGTGCTATGTACAGGGTGCAGATGTGTGCTATGTACAGGGTGTAGATATGTGCTATGTACAGGGTGTAGATATGTGCTATGTACAGGGTGTAGATATGTGCTATGTACGGGGTGTAGATATGTGCTATGTACAGGTTGTAGATATGTGCTATGTACAGGGTGTAGATATGTGCTATGTACAGGGTGCAGATATGTGCTATGTACAGGGTGCAGATATGTGCTATGTACAGGGTGTAGATATGTGCTATGTACAGGGTGCAGATATGTGCTATGTACAGGGTGCAGATATGTGCTATGTACAGGGTGTAGATATGTGCTATGTACAGGGTGTAGATATGTGCTATGTACAGGGTGTAGATATGTGCTATGTACGGGGTGTAGATATGTGCTATGTACAGGGTGTAGATATGTGCTATGTACAGGGTGTAGATATGTGCTATTTACAGGGTGCAGATATGTGCTATGTACAGGGTGCAGATATGTGCTATTTACAGGTTGTAGATATGTGCTATGTACGGGGTGTAGATATGTGCTATGTACAGGGTGCAGATATGTGCTATGTACAGGGTGCAGATATGTGCTATGTACAGGGTGCAGATATGTGCTATGTACAGGGTGCAGATATGTGCTATTTACAGGTTGCAGAATACAGATACAGCGGACAAAGTAGGTGGATTATATAAGGGGTGTGGTTTACAAGAAGTGGGAGGAGTCAATCGTGGAGGGGCGGGGTCTTGCGCCCCCCCATCCTAAAACTTCACCAGCCGCCACTGATGAGATGGAAAAGAGGGACAGATTACAACACAAAATATGTAGTTACAGGGTAAGCTTCAACAATGTCTCCACTAACAATAACCATGAGGATTAATGGAAAAAAAATGTATTGGCTTAACCCAAAATGTGTTATGTCTATCAATAATTTTCCCTTATTATGACTTTTAAAAATAATAAATAGAATCATTTAAAGGTTAGATATAAAGCTTTGTTCAGTAAAATAACCTTTTAATACACTGGGTCAAATAGGGACAACTGTGGTAGAAAGAGGGGCAAAGGGATTTGATTCCAAAAAGGGTCAAGCCCTGTACACACGGGCAAGAATCTCGTCAGGAAAAAAACATTTTCCCTGGCAAGATTCTTGGCAAGAATCTCTTGCCGCCCGAGTATACAGACTTTTAAAAGAACCGCGATTCTCTGGAAAGGAAAGAACACGGTGACATCATCGCGTACGACGAGCATGCGTTTGTCACAATCAATGCCGTCACCGCCATCTTGCTGCACCCTACCTATGCCTAGGAAGCTACCCCACATGCATCAAAGTAATTTCGAGCATGCGCGGGTTTCCACAGCGACAGGTAAGTATACACACTCTCGGGTTTCTCAGCAAGAAAACTGCAGAGAATCTCACAATAAGAAAAATAGAGAACATGTTCTCTATTTTTCTCATGTAGATTCTGGGCAGTTTTCTTGTCGAGAAACCTAAAGCCTTGTACACACGCTCGGTTTACTCGTGTGTACGAGGCTTTAGTTTTGCAAAATGAGGGACCGTGGGAAGTTATGCAATGTGGATAGGTATATCCCTAGCCACACCTACCCTTCTTGTATCAGCTATCTGATTGACTGCTACAGTATGTGTACTACAAATACTTTTCTTAGTGCTAACTTTTATTTAAAAAATATAAATTCACTTGCATGAATGCGCTGATAATCTGATTTGATAATTACAGTATGTTCTGTTTTAGAACAGAAAAGTAGCACTTTTAAAAGCTTAATGTAAACCAACCTGGAAGTTGCCGACCAGAGATGTTCCTAAAGCACATAACAATCCCATTGCAAGACTGGCCGAATTTAAAGAAGAGTTGCAGTGATAGTCCCTGATTTGCTGAAATCGCATCACAGCAATCCAAGCCACTAAGATAACAATAAGAACATGTTTAAGTCATTGCTTCTTTGTATGTCACACTTTTTTCCAACTATCTCTGAAAAGGTACCTGTATTGCACTAGCGGGGTGTGCACAGGGCTTGTTTAATGCATAGGAATCAGATATGAAAATATTAAGAAAACAAAATTTTCCTAACTGTTGTCTTGATTTCCTCCTGAAACACAGCAGAGCACCTGCTGCTATGTGAATGGTAAATGTGCCTAGGCACCCCTGTTCTTTTGTCTAATAGCTGCATCTATGCAGTTGTAGCACCCTGGTGTTTAGGCAGGGTTGCTAGTAAATTTAGTTTGCCAGGCGGTAGTTGCCCTGGTTAATTGTTAGTAGATCCACTGATTCCTCTCTAGTTCTGGACTCTAGTTCCAGACTTGCTGCACCTTCTCTCTTCTGTCTCTAGGTGGCGTTATGTGTCTCAGCCAATTGGTGGGGGTTTCTTTAGCCCCTTGGCCTGCTGGGAGAGCCTATTTATTCGGGTGGTGTCCGGAGATCAGGGTTCTGTGCCACCTGGACGGCTGTCTGGATGGACGTGTGTTATACTGCTCCGGGCTGCTAGGCTGGAAGCCTGAGGCCTATCCTAGGGACATCTGGCTGCTAGACTGTCTGAGGGCCTATCCAGAAGCAGGACCCAACGCTCTGGTTATCGCTCGATGGGCCCATCTGCGTTCTTGATGATGTAACCACCAGGGAAAAAGACTCTGGAGTCAGGTAAGCATGATATGGGTGAAAGTAGTACCTGTGACCAGTGGGGGAGATGATGCTGTTGCACCAGTTGCTGCTAGTTCCAAACGCAACTTACTCTCGGCCGAAGAGTGTTCCACTATCTCTCAATTCGAATATCTTCAGACAATTTGTCATGGACTGGAAAGTGGAGTGATAGTGAAGAGGAGAAATTATGTGACCTGGAGGAGGATGAAATTCCTTCTGGGCCAACTGCAAGTGTTAAGATTGAACTGTCTGCCATTACAGCTCTAACACTTCAGCTTGTATTACACCCACCCACATGCCCTGTAACCCAATCTATAGAGAAGGATGTCAGCTCTCCCTGACTCTGGAGGTCTCCATTAGGCCTCTAGAGGTTAGGGCCCTTGCTACAGTGTATAATCATCTGAGACTCTGTGCCTCTCACTGCTAATCTAATGAGATTTGGCAATATCACTCCCGTTCAGCTTGCTGGAGAGAAAGCTGTACCTGGGAAACTGCCATGTACTCCCTGCTTCCACTTCATTTATGCTGTGGATCTGTGCTTCCTCAACCTCCTCTGCTAGTTATTAAATCGAAAGTCATCATGCAGGGTACACTTCTGATATAAGGAAGAAAAACATTGCCTCCACAAAGGTGGAACCCACCACACAGAAGGAGGCATGGAACAATGTGTGGTAAGTTCTAGCCTGCTCAGTAAATTGTTTAAAAAAAGAGCTAGATGCACTCCTAAATGTACAAAATATAACTGGATAATAATATGTAAAGATAATGAAACTAGAGATTGTTAATTCAGGGAAGATAAGATTGCCTACTGGGGGAATCTGGGGGAAAAAAATTCCCCCCACTGGAACAAATTGGACCATGCGTTTTTTTTCCCCCCTTCCTCTGTATCAACTGTGGGTATAGGATAAAATATACATGTAGGATTTCTATTTATTTAATAATTTCTATCGGGTGAACAAGATGAAATTGTGTCTTTTTTCAAAATATCAGCTGCAGAGGGTCTACAGCAGGCATGTCCAAAGTCCGGCCCTTGGGCCAATTGCGGCCCACGTTCCGGTTTATTGTGGCCCCTCTGGTAGTTGGATATACATATCTTTTGTGGCCCCCAGGGGCCATATACTGTATTTATCAGTGCTGCCTCGGAGGGGACAGTGAGGGGGCGGGACAAGTGCCATCAGATTACATTCAGCAGAATCTCCTGTTTACTCTGTGGCATCTGTAATTGGAAGTCCTGTCTACTGGGCTGCTATTGGATGACTGTTCTGTCTATCATAGGAGGCGGGACTTTGTATTAAAGAGGCCGCATGTAAACAGGAGATTTTCCTATATATAATCTGTCGGCTGTCGTCACCCGCCACACTGCCTGTCCCCCTCTAATTCTGCAGATGGGCATCAATCAGGCTGCACTGATGTCAATGGAGAGGCTGCACTGATGTCAATGGTGAGGCTACATTCCTGGCAATGATGAGGCTGCATTGATGGTCACTGACCCCTATTTTGCTTCACAGATTATTTAAAACATACTTTTTTTTCCCCTGAAACATCCCTCTTAAAGTGAAGCCACAAAGGCAGGAGAATTCTTGTTGGGCAGTATATTAGTGTTTGGACGAACATACTTAGACTGCATTTTAATGGTTCAAAGAATGTCAGGCAAAATGGTCAGCCCCCACGTATGTTCACTTCATCAAATCTGGCCCTCTTTGAAAAAAGTTTGGACACCCCTGGTCTATAGGCAATGCTGGGGACTAGGTATTTTCTCTCTGCCTGCTCCTTGGGGGAAACACCTTCCACAGGCCAGGTTTTTTTTTTTTTCGTGAAATAGGATTACATACCCTAGTCATGAGGAAGTGAACTACAGCTACCACGATAAATTATACAGATTAATTTGGAATGTATTAAATAAAATAGCTTTTCGCTGTCTAATCGTACATCATAGTTAAAAAAAAACTTGCAAGGCAGAAACATGTGAGCTGCCATTACTGACCTTTTATTGAAGGTGTGTGCTACAAAGATCATCACAACAATTCCAGGTAAGTAAGTGACTCATTAAGCAGTAAAAAATCAGGATGACAGCTCAATAGCCCGCACCTTTAAAAAAAGGTCCAAAATGACAGCTCCCATATCTCGATTCTGAAGCAGTCCTTTTGAGTATATACTACATTTCAAAAATTATTTAAATATTTTTTATCTCTATACCGTAGTATATTATTAAATATAATATTCCTATATTGTTCTCATAGTCTGAATTATATGGATGGGGCCAAGGTTTACCACTGTGCATGGCAGGACAGCAGGTTCTACTATAGCCACTGCCGTACACACAGAAAATTCCTTCCTGGAGAATGTGGAAGAACAGGAGGGGTCATATGAATACAGCAAAGTATATAAAAGTATATAAAAAAATCAGGAAAGCAATCTAAAAATAGAACAGGAATTGGGAATATCAGCTACTTGTTTTGCTTTTAAACCATTCCACAACCTCATTAAACATCTATCTGCTTAAAAAATGTATTGCTGATAGAAAATAAGAAAAACATAGGGTGAGGTTACTTACCCAGCATGGCTCCTATGTTAAGAACTTGTCCAAATATACAACTCTGGGGAGGGTATGAGCCACATGTACTGGTCAAAAAAATATGACTGTCAATATTTACAAATTGTTTCATCTAGATATTAAACACCGGCATGTCAAGACTAACCTGCACAAGTCTATTTCCTAAGAAATAGAACAATGAATGTGTAAAATGCAGCACTTCAGAGAAAACAATCTTCTTTCACCACTCTTTCAGTACCCAGTGAAATTCATATTCTAAGTGGTTACTGCTATTAGTCCTAACATATCATTATTGCCCTTTTACTCAGTTAGTCTCTCCTGAACCACATCTGTGGCTGGTCCTTGTATTAGAAACATAGAAGAGTGACGACAATAAAAAAGACCAAATGGTCTAACAAGTCTGCATCATTTTTTTATTTATCTACTTTTTATATTTTGTATATAATATTTTAAACTGGGTTTAATGTTAGAGACAAGTGCAAAAAGAGAGGAGAACCATTTTAGGTCTTGTCCAGATGTTTTTGGAAGAGTGATCATCATTTGATCTGGCTTTCAAGGCATCACACATGTTTTTTTACCTATTGTTCATTGTCTGTCGTAGCACATTGAACACTGGGGCCATGAATATTTAAATTTAGGAGCAAAATCTTAAGTGTAAGAAAACTACCCCCTCCATCGTTTTCAGCCAAGGAAGCTGCCATCTTTGCCTCTGTTTAATCTACAACTGCCATGATGCAGCACATGTGATCAGTTATGACACCAGCCATTGGATGGTTTGATAGTTTGGTTGAGCGCACAACCAATGGGAGTGTTACATTGCCGACACGTGCCGGAAATGAAACTGTTTTATGGATGGGTTTACTTACGCTTTAAGAGCAAAAACTTCAAGGGGCAGAAGCTATATATTGTTTTTGGTGGTGAACTAAATTAAATAAAGTTCCTAATTCCTCTTTAATCCCATATCTTGTGGTTGCTGTAGGTTACGTTTTTTAATGTTCTATATTATTAAAGACAATCCGTCATTGAGCCAAAAAGTTGTATTTGTTGTATTTGTATAAATAAAGCTGCCACTACCCAACTTTCAGGCTGTACAATAAGTTACAGGACAATCATCTTACCCACAGAAATGTTGAACGTTAGCTTCACTGCTCTTGAATTAGTATACAGTTTGTGAGTGATAAAGACAGCCTCTCTTTAAATAAAAATCCATATAAAATATATACCACATTGTATCCCACCTGATATATGGAAAGACTTCTGTGATGTTGACTGAACCATTAGTCACTGACATTGCATACCTGAAAAATAATAAAATATAATGATAAGTATAACCTTTGGCTAGATGAGCAATTCCCTCAATTAGCCCCAGAAATCCACAGGGTTCTAAATTACACATTTAGATTTTTTTTAATGCCAAGCTCTTTTTGAAAATTACCCTCCTCTCCTACAATACACACTTCATTAGGAATGTTTAGTAAAATATTCCAAATGCTGTTTTCCAGGTTTCCTTTACTGTTAAGCTCTATCAAAGGTTAACAGATTAAACCCCATGTGAATAAATCTCAGCAGAGGTTCATAATAGTAACAAGACTGTGGGATTGTGCAGGATTTCTATGGTTCACTTCTCTTGCTCTCAGTGTTAATTACCTTATTCAGTCAACAAGGAGCCTCATAATTGCAATGTTTTAACTGTAACCACAGCAATTACATTTTTCTCTTCAGGTTTAAAAAAAAATAAAAAATATACCAATTGGTCAGATTGGTTGATGTTTACTGATATCTGCATATCAGCCATGTTCAGGGTAGATGTCCAACCTCGAAAATCAATTTGCTCTAGACATCTCCTGTTGACTCACAACATTTCTACTGGATTTTTGGGTAGGCAGGGTTTCGGAGCACCTGTAATGCTTCTGCAGGACCATGAGAAGGTCATCTGTTTCCTAACTGCCAAAACCAATGAAGACCAAATACCCAATTACAGTATATTAATAGTTTTAGGGGCTGAAGTCCTCAGACAAAGCTGTCAAAAGGCTTTCCTGGTTTCATAATTCTAGTTGTTTGGCTTTAATGTTGATCCTTTCATTTCAAAGACAGCTTAGTCACGGACCCAGAGCAAGTATGCTGAAGGATGACAGAATTCCTGGAACGCATACTTTTTTGGGATTAGTGACTTTGAAAGTAGTGAAACAAATGAATCAGCATTATAGACAAGGAGAGGAGTATTTTTATCACCACAAATTTAGTTGATACAGCTGATTGGCAAAGATATGGGTGTGGATACTTTCAATATTCAGTCAATCAAAGGCTCTCCTGCTTTCTTTCAAATACAAAAACCTTTTTAAAATAATTTTGCATTACATTTTTGCAAAACTTGTCAGATGACCAGATTTACTGGCCAGAAATGTTTATTTGTATCCTTCTCTCATTTAGTTTTGCTATTGGATGGTTCTGGCTTTCCTCTACTTCATGGCTAAGTCCTGACAATCACCATTCCAATGTAGAATGAGACTGTGTTTAGCCATGAAACCATAACAAGTAAAGTCCCAGAAACAAGGTGAAACTAAATCAGAGAGTGGCACAGAAGATGCGTTTCTGGCTAAAGGTATATAGCAGGTATACCTTTAGCCAGATAGCAGGTATTGTAAGTCGTATGCTTTTAGGTAGGGGTTTTACATTGAAAAAGTACACTTCAAGCAAATTTCTAAATGTAACATTTATTGTGCAGGATGATCATTAACTTACACTATCCATATTCCAGCTGTTGCCCATACCATCACGGATATCGGCAAAAGAGCCCATGCCCACATAATTTACAATCTAGAAATAAAGTGATTAAAGTTAATGATATAAACTCAATAAAAAAATGCAACAATAAATACACCATATTAGCTATAAACGCAGGTATGGTGACATGGCATACTCATAAAAGGGTGTTTACTTGTTGAATAAATATTAGATAAAGTTGACTTTAACCCAATATTTGCTGATTCCAAATATTGACAAAAATACCTGGCTTTATTCATACGAACCCTGAGCTAATGCGCTGGCAAAATGTATAAAAAGGAAAATGACACTCATCTGCCAAGACCAGCTGTTAAAAAAAAAAACATTGACTTTAGGACTGATTTACATCAGCTGCTGCACTGCAGCACAGCGGCTGTGTAGGGTGCGATGAATAAACAATAAAGTACTAATGCGCTACCGACGTGTTCAACAATAGTTATTAATAACAAAGTGCTAAGGGTGCTTAAGTGAAAAGTGTAAACAGCAGCCAACTTCTCTAGTGTTGCCAACACCCGTAAAATATTGAAGCGCCAATTACTCTATAAATATGTGCTAAAAAGAATATACAAAAAATCTACTGAATATATATTATCAATTTGATAAAGTCATGTGACAGTGACGCAACACATTGGGAGGAGGAGCTTAGTGACGTTACTTCCGGTCACAGCCGTGACCGGAAGTCCCCACATTTTTTAAGCTGTTTTACCCGTTTGCCATTTTTTTGCCATTTTATTGGCATCTAATAGCTTTTAAATAAATGGAATCATATATTTTTTTAAACTACTACATCATGGAGATCTTCCTTCTTTCTCATTTCTAAAATATGTGGAGCTGGAGGTTGTACTTTCTAGAAAATTGTTGGGAAGACTGGAGAGATAACAGCAGTGGTCCTTTGTCCAGGATTCACAAAGGAAATAAGGAATCATCGTCTGCTGGATACTCATGGCTTGATGCACGATTAGACTCATTGGGTTCCATCTATGAGGTGAGAAGCTGGTACTTTCGGGGGAGGACACAACGATTATTTCTATGTTACCTACTTACATCTGCAGATTGGGACTCCCTTACCCATGCCTCTTCCCTCTCCTCTTGTTTATATTTTAAACTGTTCCTTTGTGTTAAAGACTCTTTGGATCATCAGAGTCTTCCGTGGATACTATTTTACATGCACTTTACATATGGACTTTTATGCTATTTATTATACATTTTATTCACATGGTCGATGATCATTTGTTGAAATACATGTTGTGCTACACTATTTAATATATATTCAGTAGATTTGTTGCATTCTTAGTATATTCTTTTTACCACATATTTATAGAGTAAGCGCTACTTCAATATTTTACACCCAAGTGTAGGGTGCGATATTCTCTTGAAACAAACTTTATTGTGATGCAGGCAGTACTATTTTTTAGCGCAACATAGCAGACAAGGCATTTTGCCTTGTCCATGCGAAAGGACTGCGCTGGAATAGCTGCTCAACACAGTCCCACCGCATTTGGAGTGAACCAGCCATTATCCAGATACACTATATTGTCAACCCCCCTGAAAAACAAAACTACACTATAATCCCCCCCCCCCCAACCAAATGATTTGAACCAGTGCACACAGCAAGGTCCATAAGGTCCAGTTTGTGCTGGAGGAACTTGACTGGCCTGCACAGAGTTCTGACATCAATCTTATAGAACACCTTTGAGATGAATTAGAGACTGTGAGCCAGGCCTTCTCATCTACATCAGGGCCTGACCTAACAAATGCGCTTCAGGAAGAATGGTCAAACATTCCCATAGACACACTCCTATACCTAGCAGACAGTCTTCCCAGAAAAGTTGAAGCTGGTATAGTTGCAAAGGGTGTGCCAACTCAATATTGAACCCTACAAACTAAGACTGGGATGGCAATAAATTTCATGTGTGTGTGTAAAGGCAGGCACCCCAGTACTTTTGACAATATAGTGAAAAGGCAAAAACTCCTATAAAACACACTTCAATTTTCTAAAGCAAAGACAGAATTCTGTCCTGACTTCAAAAACAGTCAAATTATTCCATGTATCAACAATCTACCATGTTATTTCTTATTAATATTAGTAGCCATTTTTATTTCTTGCATTTAGAAACAAATGCAGTACTCTATTTAGTTGGCTAAAACCATCTACTGTGAAATATTATTCCATATTGTTTTATAGATCTTCTCCTCTTAGAACCTTGATCATTTAGAGTATGAATCATTAATCACAACTCTCTGAATATGGCCTACATGATACATTTCTATCCATGTACTGATTTACGTTATCCAAGCCTATAAATATTACCTTGCACATTATCATGTGGAATGATGTCAAACATTTAGTGCAAATTGATTACAGATATCTCCTTGGAGCTTATGCTTATGCTTTATTAAAAAGAAAATAGGTTTGTTTAGAAACTTCTTTTCTTACATAAATCCATGCTTGCTACTGGGAGAAGAACGGTGTCTTATTGGTCAGCACGTATGGCAAACACCTTTGGAAAGCAGCATTGCCAATCCGAGGAGAGGATAGTGTTGGAGCCACTAGCAGATTTAGATGGAGTTGACTAGCAAATTAAAGCTGAGCTCCAGCTAACACTTTAGGCAGTTTCAGCAACGTCTTTCCCTTTTCCCTAAAGCTGAACTAAAGGCACACATTCTTACTTTAGTTCCAATAGTCTAATGGCCACAAGGTCCCCTGCTAGTGTCTGCATCTTCTCTATGGGTTATTCTGAGCACCGTTCTTTGGCTGTTTTTATTGGTAGGTGCGGGATTACATCATCAATGCCCTGACCCCAACCCCCCACCATGCATGCACCAGCAGTGTGCTAGAATGTAAGCTGAGCTGTGCATGCCCACATCCCACAGCATCCTTAATAACCAGTGACAGAGAAAGGGTAGCACTTTATCGCTCACTGTATGCCAATTTGTAGTAGGTCTTAATTACCTCCAGCTTTGTTAACTACAAACGTATTATTTTAAATTTGGTGCAATAATAGCACCACTTTGTAAAAGTGACGCTATTAAGAACCACCCAAATCTGCCACATGTGTTGGCAAACAGACAGCAGGAATTTTTAAATCTGGGGCAGCCCATTTTAAAAGATCATTCCACCCCCCGACAGATAGATGGGGGGACAGCTCTTCTGGGCAGGTAGACCACTTGACGAGGCTTGGAATTTAAAGATGGGCTTGAGGCTCTGAGAAGCGGTGGACCAATGTAGGATATTTAGTGGTGTTATGTTCCAACCCATATTTGAGTTTCTCTTTAGTGTTTATAAATGATATGGGGGGGGGGGGCTGCAAGCTAGGACCCTGGATATTTGAACCTCAAGTGCTGTATTGAGACTGTACAATGATAAGTTGTGACTTTTATATTTTTGTAAACTTTAATAAAAATTATTGAATGATTGAAACATAAAAGATCATACCACCAGAAAAGTGTCAGTAAGGATTTATTGAATTCCCCAAAGTGTCACTGCCTTGACTTATTCACTTGTGTGAGTGTAAATTTCCATTGAAGCTGCTGAGCTCTGTAAACATGAGTTAAGGAGAAACATGACCAGGCCCTTTGTTTGCTGTTTGGCACTGTGCTGTAATTGCACAGACATGCAAAGCTGTACCCAATTTAAATTCTATCATTCAAATAGAGTTTTGCTTTGCAGGGATGAGAAACTGACAGATCGCTCCCTCTGTACAGAACTCTGTATTGCTTACCAACGTAGAGCTCTGGGCTGTGATTGCATGCAGCCGATCACTATGTCGTGAATCATTGGCCAGGACTTGCTGAAAGGCTCCCACTGTCTGGCAGACAAGTGGTTGAAAAAAAAATGAAAACAAGGTTTTGTTATTACTGGTCATAATAAATAAATAAAATTGATACAAAAGCACTACACATGCTTTTTTATCATTATTTATAACACCCTACAAATCAGCCTTCACAAAGGCCTATTGTTCCACTGGCTTAAATTACATTTGTGTCTGTTTTATCAGGACTCTTTCTATGAAGACATGTCCCTTATCCAGTGGCGTCTCCAGATTTCATATTTAGGGGGGGCACATGGGGGGACAGGGACAAAAGTAGGGGGGCCAACTATAAAATGCAATTATATATATATATCTATATATATATAGATATATATATATATAGATATATATATATACAGTATATATAGATCTATATATATATATATATTTCCTACGATCCCACAACGGGCCCTTTTACATGTTCTGCAGTGAGCTTCCTTCCTACTATACTGGGCCCCCCAGGGTGGCAGAAAACAAGAGATATATGTCACCAGCACACCAAGAAAATATAAGGGTCCGAAGCAGTGGGAGAACTTTCAGGGTTGCAAAGGTTGTCTTGCCACCGAGCCCTGGTGTTCTGCCACTGTGGGGTTCCCCAGCTGTCCTGTCCCTGCTATTGACAACGCTGGTCTCCTTGGCAGCGGGGGAAGTCCATTAGGACCTAGTGCTGGTGACATTATAGGTGCATGCAGGGGCAGGCTGGCACTATTGGTTATAGAGAGCTGAGCCCCCAGCTGGTCACCTAGCAGCAGTAATGCTGTATAACCTTCTCTGTTGACATGCTGATCGGGTAATGCTCCCAGTCAGATCTAATAAATACAGTATTTATTAGCTTCAAGAGTACAACCACATATATATACTCAAACGTATGTTCCGCAGCCGTGTGGGCTCTATGCCTGTAAAGTGTGGGCTCTATGCCTGTAAAGTGTGGGCTCTGATCAATAAAATCTCTGATATTTACCACTAGGATTTGACTGGGAGCATCACCTGGATTGCATCACGATCAGCATGTCAGAGAAGGCTCCACTGCTGCTAAGCAACCTGCAGGGAGCTCAACTGTCTACAACCAATAGAGATGGGCTCGGGTGTGTTTGAATTCCCACATGCCCAATCCCGCCAGGAGGCCAACACTCCACAGTGCTAATCACAGGCAGTGAGACATTTCCTGATCTGTGCAGAGCTGCGGACCGGGAAATCTCTCACTGCCTGTGATTAGCGCTGTGCAGTGTCTGGGAAATCTCTCACTGCCTGTGATTAGTGCTGTGCAGTGTGGGCTTTCTGGCAGGCTCTGGCATGTGGATTTTTGAACATGCCCAGCCCATCTCTAACAACAAATTGTGCTGGCCCTCCTGTACATCAGCCCCATAAAGTAACCAGCACTGGATTCCAATGTGCTGCCGCCGCTGCCAAGGAGACAGAGACCAGCGCTGTGAATAGCCGGGACAGGACAGCAACTCTGGTTATTCCAGCACTGGTCCACACTGGGAGGATTCCCCCATCCACCTATAATGTGTTTTTTTTTTCATTCAACCTAATAGTTGAATGAAAAAAAGTGATCAATGTATGGGCTGCCTAAGAGCTAAGACCAGCCATAGACAGTTTAAATCTCAGCTGGTTCAGCAGGAACTGGCTGAGATTTGAACCATTAATGAGCAGATTATCTTATGATTATCACTAGTGGTTGCTGTATAGCCACTAGTGAGAATCACTGTTTGTCAGGGGAGAATACAAGTGCTGGGCAGGAGGGATATTCCTGTCAGCACTGTCTGTGTTGATGGGGGAATCATGCAAGTTTCTTTCCTGCAACCTGTGGATGTAGGAAAGAAATTTGCACTGTATATTACCTGCCTAACTGAAAGTGAAAGTGTAACAGAATGGCCCGTGACACCCAGAGACTTTTGAAGGATGGGGGTACTCCTGTGCCAGCATCACTAATGACTCTTGGGTCTAGGGTCATCCTGTGCCCCTTTTGGGCATAGGGTGACTGAGTAATGATAATGATAAATTACATGGGATGGGACATTACTGATAATTCATGTTTTGCAGGATATCTTTAAATATTACAAGTTGTTAAAGTCTGACTCCAACAGGTCAATAGAGTGTTTTCATTCAATGTGGGGACACATGCTTTTGAGGTGTTAATTGAGTCTGCTCCTAGACATTCCATTGTGTGATGCTAATACTGTTTTGTGTCCATTGTGCTAATTAGGTCTGCTCCTAAGACCTGTTCATTGTGTATGCTAATGACACTGTTAAGATGTGGAATGTGACTTCTCAAGCTGTAGTAATTAACCCCTCTAAATGTGGGGCCTGACCGTCTGGGTAATGAGTAGTAATTAACTCATCGGAATGTCATTATCTAAAAGAATGTGTATGAAGCCCCCCATTGTGTGATGTGTGGGTGGAGTGTGTCTTTGTCCCTGTGATTAACTGTAACATGCTTGTACTGTATATAAGAAAGCTAAGTTACCATTAAAGGATTCATTCATTCATTTTGGAACCAGTACCAGAGCTTGTGTTGTCGGTTATTCTGGGAAATGAAATGGGTCGTGTCTGATGTCTGTCGGACTGTCGGATAAGCTGTTGTGGGGCAATGGAATGGAATATCCTAAACGGTGGTGACCGTTACAGAAAGTAAATTGTGAATGTCTTAAAATAACAGGAGAGGGGAGGGAGACAGATGGGGGAGAGAAGGGATGGAGATAATGCAGTTCAGTGATTACAGTGTACTGCAGTCTGCAGTGCACACACTTACCCATGGTCCAGGCTGGAATCTCAGGCATCATTCACACACATGCTGCTGATTTTCATATTTCCTGAACACACATCCCCTCTCTTCAGATACAGCACACCGAGATATTGTG
The DNA here is from genome assembly GCA_029574335.1 of Rana kukunoris. Taxonomy (NCBI): domain Eukaryota; kingdom Metazoa; phylum Chordata; class Amphibia; order Anura; family Ranidae; genus Rana; species Rana kukunoris. The sequence goes on along the minus strand of CM056058.1, from coordinate 90,464,474 downwards.
GCCGGGACTGAAAGGAGGAGGAGGAGGAGCTGTATTTCTCCCTGCTCGTATGTGAGGAGAGTGGGGGGAGGTGGCTGGACTCGCTGGGCTGTAAAAGAGTGTCATAGACTGACACTCGGCTCAGCTTGCAGTCACCACTCTCGGACTTTACAGGCTGGTTCTCCTGTCCTAAGGACGGGAGAAATCAGTCTGTTTTTTCAGTAACTGAGATGAAGGATTGGGCCCCCCCTCCTCCACAGTGCTCATGGAGTCCTTTCTGCAACTCACTCGCATACTGTGCCTGCCTTCAATTGAGGCATAGGGTGACTGAGTAATTAATTTTCAGTTAAATTACATGGGATGGGACATTACTGGTAATTCAGATAGGGAGCAGGTGTTTGTTAAATATTACAATGGGTTGCAAAGTCTGACTCTCAACGGGTCAAGTAGACTGGTGTACAGAGTCATTGAATGTGGCACACACCATGCGGCAATGGGCTGCTGGAATAATTTAGTCGGCTCCTAGACATTACCATGTAAATTGTGATGCTAATACAGGAGCACAGGTTGTGATGGAGATAATGCCAGGTTCTGCTCCTAAGACCTGTATTTCTCTGCTGACACTGTTAAGATGTGGAATGTGACTTCTCAAGCTGTAGTAATTAACCCCTCTAAATGTGGGGCCTGACCGTCTGGGTAATGAGTAGTAATTAACTCATCGGAATGTCATTATCTAAAAGAATGTGTATGAAGCCCCCCATTGTGTGATGTGTGGGTGGAGTGTGTCTTTGTCCCTGTGATTAACTGTAACATGCTTGTACTGTATATAAGAAAGCTAAGTTACCATTAAAGGATTCATTCATTCATTTTGGAACCAGTACCAGAGCTTGTGTTGTCGGTTATTCTGGGAAATGAAATGGGTCGTGTCTGATGTCTGTCGGACTGTCGGATAAGCTGTTGTGGGGCAATGGAATGGAATATCCTAAACGGTGGTGACCGTTACAGAAAGTAAATTGTGAATGTCTTAAAATAACAGGAGAGGGGAGGGAGACAGATGGGGGAGAGAAGGGATGGAGATAATGCAGTTCAGTGATTACAGTGTACTGCAGTCTGCAGTGCACACACTTACCCATGGTCCAGGCTGGAATCTCAGGCATCATTCACACACATGCTGCTGATTTTCATATTTCCTGAACACACATCCCCTCTCTTCAGATACAGCACACCGAGATATTGTGGCCGGGACTGAAAGGAGGAGGAGGAGGAGCTGTATTTCTCCCTGCTCGTATGTGAGGAGAGTGGGGGGAGGTGGCTGGACTCGCTGGGCTGTAAAAGAGTGTCATAGACTGACACTCGGCTCAGCTTGCAGTCACCACTCTCGGACTTTACAGGCTGGTTCTCCTGTCCTAAGGACGGGAGAAATCAGTCTGTTTTTTCAGTAACTGAGATGAAGGATTGGGCCCCCCCTCCTCCACAGTGCTCATGGAGTCCTTTCTGCAACTCACTCTTCTCCGTGCCAATGAGGATGCAGGGGAAGGAGCAGATCGGGCGGCTGTGGTTGTGTGAACGCTTGCATTATTTTTTGGGGGGGGCACATGGTGGGGCACAGCATAATGTTGGGGGGGTCAGGCCCCCCTCTGGCCCCCCCCTAGAGTCGCCTCTGCCCTTATCTCACTAATCTATGCAAACTCTGTAGTTTACCACTTCCATGTACTAAGATCAGTACAGTCACATAAATATGCTGGGCCCAGTCATAAAATTAAAAGTTGTTACTTTGGTTAGCGCACCTTCCATTAATTGTTGCGTTAAATAAGTTCTTTGCACAGGCATGCATGTATACGCACACACATACACTTGCTCAACCATTAACTACATGGTGAAAATGTCCTTGTACATTAAAATAAAAATCAAATAATTGCTAACAGGTAAGTGAGTTGGATCAATACCTGAATTACAAAACTCTAATGACCTTTGAGCTGCCTGATAAACGCATTTCTGATATTTTGACCATACTCCTATGAACTCTTTGCCAGTTATTTTATCTCATCTCATACTCATCATTTTAATATCTCATACATTTGCTTCACCTTTAACTTTACCTGCCAGTAATAATCTCCCAAACACCCCCACAAGGTCTAACGTTAACATCGAGACCTTGAATCCTGCATAATACTTGGTGGGGATTACAGCCAAGTATGGGGTACTAAAATTTACAGATAAGACAATAAATTGCATTGTGAACCCAATTAATTATGAAACCACTCTAATCACTTGGGTTCCAGGTCACCAAGCTTTCTTTCTAAAGGCCCATACACGCGATCGGACTATCCAACGGGAATTGTGTGATGGCAGGCCGTTGTCGGAAAATCTAACCGTTTGTATGCTCCATCGGGCAATTTTTGTCGGATTTTCTGCAGACAAATGTTGGATAGCATGCTTTAAAATTGTCCGCCAACAAATGTGTGTTGCCGGATTACACAAGTACACAAGTTTTTATTTTTATTTTGGCGATGTGTTGCACACATTGGCCCAGATTCACAGAGCTGTCTAACTGGCGGCTTCGGGCTTCGATCCGATAGGCTTACGTCTTCGTAAGCCTTCGGATCTACGCTGCGATATTTTTGCGGCCGCTGGGAGGAGTTTGCGTCGTTTTCATGCGTCGGGATATGCAAATTAGTTTTTACGGCGATCCACGAAGGTACGAGTGTCCCTCGCAATCGCCTACGTCATTTTTTGGCTACATAATGTTAGAGGAGCTTTTTGCTGGTCTAACAGTGCGTAACCCATGTAAAGTATGGCCGTCGTTCCCGCGTCGATTTGAATTTTTTTTTTTTTTAACGTAACTCGTTCGGGAATAGGAATGTACATAAACGACGCTACTACGACGTAACGACGTGATTTCGCGCAATGCACGGCGGGAAATTTGCGAACGGAGCATGCGCAGTTCGATCGCCGCGGGAACGCGCCTATTTTAAATGCTTCACGCCCCCTACTCGCGCAGATGGATTGCGACGGGAGAAATACACTACGCCGCCGTCGTTTACTGGACAAAATCTACCTGGAATCCACGTAGAGCCAGGTAAAAAACGGCGGCGTAGTGTATTTCTGATACGCTACGAGAATCTAATTCTCTCTGAATCTGGGCCATTATCTTTTATAGTAGTAGTCCACCCTAACTTATTACACATTGTTTTTTCAGAACCGATAAGGCTTTACAGTGGAACCTCGGATTGCCATTAAAGTGGTTAACGAGGTTTTCACAATACGAGCACTGTAGTTTTAAAAATCGTAACTCGGTTTGCCAGTGTTGTCTTGCAACATGAGCACGATTCAGGCCAAAGCGCCGTTCGGGAATGTACAGAAAAACCCAAGGACAGCTTGGCTGACCTTGGCAAATCTCGGGTGTCCTCTGGCTTTTTCGGCCATTTCCAAGGCTCTCCGGTGCCCCCCGCCTCTGGCCGCATGCAGTATTGCATGCCATTGAAGTCAATGCGTAACAAATTGTTTTCGTTTTCATTGACTTTAATAGGAAAACATGCTTTGATATGCGAGTACTTTGAATTAGGAGCATTCCCCCGGAACGGATTAAGCTCAAATATGAGGGTTCACTGTATTATGATAGAAAATTTGGATACATATAGTTTATTTCCTTGGTTTTGGTTGGGAGTAAATGATAATAAAATGTGTAATTGTTCCAAATGCAACCTAAAATATAATCAACAAAGTATACTGATTAAAATCTCACATTAGTTCAACTTATCTGCAATGTAGAAGAATGGAAAAGCTAAAAGTAAACTTGAGAGTTTTTTTCCTTACAATGCCACATTGCAACACACGTAGGGAAAATAAACGGTTTGCGTAAATTGTTAGTATAAGATTACAGCAGAATGGCGATGGCGCACTGCAGGAAGGTGACTTTCTCAAAAGGTTTAAGCTTCTTAAAAAAAAATTACGGAAGCATTTGAAGTTTCTCTACCACTTTAGAGAATGTCTCAGGTGCAGCTGCTTTGAGCTCAGTTCCTATTGACATACATTCGCCCTCTGTTTCTGTGTGGGGGAGTCAAGACATTAGCACTGTTGTACTTGGTTAACAATTTATATATATTGTGACAGGAAGTCAGGTAAATCTGTGTGTGTTGTCACAGACGGGAGATATGATTCTGCCTTGTTTAGACAATACACCAATTACTATTAGGCATCGGCTGTAGAAATGGCCAGAGAGGTTTGGGGAGTTAGAAGCCTTCAGCTGTTCAAAATGAAGCAATTAAAGCCCCTATAAATAAAGCCTTATGGCCCATACACACGATCCGAATATCGGCCGATGGATCATACGACTTTTTTCGCTTAATAATCGCAAGTAAAATAAAATAGGTTATTAAACTCACGAAAATTCTCGTACGACAGAAAAAAAGATCGGAAGTGATGCCACGTGTTGTAATGTATTTGTATTGTATTGTCGGACGACAGCTGTACTGACTAAACGAAAATCGTACGATCTGACATCGTACGAGGGAAATTTTCGTGCATGTCCGATCGAAAAATATCAGATGAACGGTCGTGATCGGCTCTCGAAAGTAGTGTACACACGATCCGAAAATCGTAAGATCCATCATCGGATGATCATTTTCGTCCGATATTCAAATCAAGTGTATGGGCCATTAGGATAATGACTGATTGCTGCATTCCTGAGGCTGTGTGAGTGAAGGAGCAGTCACCAGCACTTCTGAAGAGGTGAGGTGCTGATGGATATTTCTGTGTGAGAAATATCAAAGAGACTTTTTTGTTGTTTTCTGCTGTAGGACCAGCAGTGCCTGCCCAGCAGTAGGCTGTGCCAGACTCAATGGGTAGGTTCCTGTGTTGGGAAGGTAGACGCCCCAAGTGGCAAGGGTTTATTTTATGTTTTGTTTTGTTTATTCTGTTTTGATGCTTGCACGTGTATCCCGCAAGATTGAAAAATAAACCATATCATTTGTTTCAGTCATCCTCAAGTGCCTTTTTGTACAGTTCAGCGTGTAGTGAACCCATAGAGGGGGTCACACACACCCGCTACCGAGTTAATCCCTCACAATATATATATATATATATATATACAATATATTGTATACATGCATGATGAGAAGGACAGAGAGAGCTGGTGCTAGCAGAAGTTCTGTAGTCCAGCAAGCAGTGCTGGCAAAGGTGTTTGCATTTTAGTGTGGCAGATTTACTGTGTTTTCACCCAAAGCAAAAAGTACATAAGACATTTGACAGATTAACACATATTTTCTGTACTTGCAGCATAGGATAAATAGTATAAAGCATAGGGAAATGTGTACATATTGATGAGATGTACAAAATATGTTTTTTTTTTCTATGCCCTGGCATGTATTTTAAGTAGGAGGTTAGCAGAGAAACCCTACATATCTCTCTCATTATAGGTATTCTTATTAAGGCAGAGAATTTAAATAATTGCAGGATAGATGAAGAAGGGTCTATTGGGTGAGATTTTTAACACTTTTATTTTTAGGCCAGTCTGCTCAGAAGATTAAGTATTCTTTTACTTTAGGTCATATACCTCCATCCTGGAGCACTATTGCATTTTAATGCAAGGTGCGAAACTAGATTTCACCTGCAGGATAAATTAAACATAAAAAACACCCACATTTTTTAAAATAGGGCAACCCGGAAGGAAGAACTCATAAGAAGAGGAAGATTTCCAATGTTAAGCAGCACAGTGGCTAAATGGTTAGCACTTCCGCCTAGCATCACTAGGGTTTCTGGTTCAAATCTCAGCCCTAGCAGGACATTACCTGCTTGGAGTTTTCATGTTCTCCCAGTGCCTATGTAGGCTTATTTTCACACTCAAAAGACTGGTAGGTTAATCCTGTCTAAATTGACCCTAGTAAGTGTAACGGTCACCACCGCTTACGACCTTCCATCCACCCACGACAAGCTTATCCGACACACTGCGACCATACTGCATACACGATCCATATCCATTCCCATAATAAGACGAGACAGAGCTCCGTTCTTGCTTCCAAAGATATGACAATTTATTGGTATTTTCTCAGCTTCTTATACAGTCTCAAGCATAATGCAGTTTATCACAGGACAATGTAGTCTCCACCCCCTTCACACCATGGGGGGCTTCAATCACACTCTAAAAGACATTCAGGTAAGCTAACCATGTAGACTTGTCGGCACCGTATCTTCAATAGTGTTCAATTAACCTTGAATAGTAACACAGACATCTGGTTGAATAAGTTCTCTAGACAGCTTTATCACACAATGGCAGAGTCTTGTGAGAGTGGGTGCAATCAACACCTTCAACGGAATGTCTTTACAGTGAATAGCCAACACCTTAAGATATTTCAATAGCATATTATACAAAGGTATGACTCACTCTGGTCTTGTAGACCTGAATTAACACCTTTCCAAATCATGTGTGCCCAGATTGAATAGCTAACAGCTTTTGATATTTGAAGACATCCTGCAAACATGAATTATTAATAATGTCCCTTATTAATGTCTTCTGTAATATATGAATTATGATTCTTTGTCACCCTATGGCCCTAGTGGACATAAGGTGACCCTAGACATAGGAATATCTCAGTCTGTCACGGGCCATTCCGTTACAGTAAGTATATGTATGTGAGTTAGGGACCTTAGTTTGTAAGCTCCTTGAGAGGCAGGGATTGATGTGAATGTATAATATATATATATCACCATCTTAATACATAAGGCATAATGAGGGTTTAGAGAGCAAAGTAAGCCCATAACACTATTAAAGCATGTTTGATGACCACCAGTGTACTGTCCAATACCTGGTCACCCAAATCCAATTAAAATGGGTTAAGCTCACTGTGCATAACCTTGATGATGACATACACTAGAATAGAGCAGTGTTGAGCGGAATACGCCATATTTGATTTCGCGATATTTCACGAATATATAGAAGAATATTCGCGAAATATTCGTTAATATCGAATATTTGTGATATTTTATCAAAAATTCGCGTGAACAACACGCGAAAACGGAGATCATTTCCTATAGGAAGCACAATGCTAAGCTCTAAAATCGCAATACACAGGTCTGATGCAAAAGAAGGGCAGAGAAAGTATTCGCGAATATTCGTAATACGAATATTCACATTGCGAATATTCGGCAACATAAAAGGATCGCCTCAGCTACTTGGCCCAGGGTCTCTAATCATACCAGCAATGCTTTTAGACGTCGATGGAGATCACTAGGATGTGATCTGTTTTAAAAAAAAAAATTGAAAAAATACGAATATTCGCAATAGCGAATATTCACCGCGATATTCGATTTATTTGCGAATACTCGAATATGCAATATTCGTAACGAATATTCGCAATGCGAATATTCGTGAGCAACACTAGAATAGAGATATCCAATATCATAAACAGCAGATTACAACTAAATATCTAGTAAAATGCATTAACAGTAAATAACTTATCAAAAGATATAAGAAAAAAAAAAAACATATAAATGTTCAGAAATGTATAGCAGCTCTAATCAGTTGCTCATTATCATCCAACCAATTAGAGGCCACCATAGGTGTCTCAAAAACCTGTAGAATTCTGTGCAACAACCCATAGTTATGCAGGGTATAATGTAGAGAAATGTACACTATACTATACTATAGTACACTATATACACTAGAGTATAAGCCGACCCGAATATAAGCCGAGGCACCTAATTTTACCACAAAAAAATGGAAAAACGTATTGACTCAATTATAAGCCTAGGGTGTCCATCTACATGCCTCACAGTGCCTCACTTTGCCTCACTATGCCCATGCCTCACCGTGCCCATACCTCACTGTGCCTCACTGTGTCCATGCCCACTGTGCCCATGGCCCACTGTGTCCATGACTAGACTTACGTTTAACATGGGAGTATATAGAAGGGGTGCCCGGCTTTGAAAAAGTCCAGGAGATCAGGCGCAAAAAAGCTGACTCGAGTATAAGCCGATGGGGGCATTTTCAGCACCAAAAAATTTGCTGAAAAACTTGGCTTATATTCGAGTATTTATGGTATGTCTCAAGCATGTTTAAATCCCTCTATTGTTGACTGACTCACTGCCTCTGCTGGAATTCTATTCCAAGCATCAACTATCTTTTGGTAAAATAATATTTTCTAAGAATAATTAGTTTGAGGTCATATCCCCATGTTCTTGATCTTGGATTAAAATTAAAATACTGCTCTTCGGAACCTTATTTCTTAATGTTTTAAACATATGGGTAGGTACATTGTGGTGTGATGCTAGAAAACATTCAGGCTGCATACACACGATCGAACATGTACGCTATCAGACCGTTTTCCAGCGGACAAAAGTTTCCAAACATGCTTAGAAACCTGTCCACTGGGAACCTGTCCGTCGGACATGTTGGATGGTTAGTACACGAAATCATCGGACCAAAATCCTGTGCATGCTCAGAATCAAGTCGAGGCATGCTTGGAAGCATTTAGCTTTGTTTTTTCATCACGTCGTTGTGTTCTACATCACCGTGTTCTGGTCCGAGGGGATTTTGGTCCGATGGTGTGTACGCACATCAGACCAACAGACCACTTCAGCCTTGTGCGATGAAAACGGTCCGTTGGACATGTTTCCTCGGACATGTCTGATCGTGTGTACAGGGCCTCAGAGTCCAGATGTAGAGAAACAGAAATATATTGAATTTATTATTAATTGAAGTTCTGTAATACACACCAAGCATGACGGTAAGACAAGGAGCACTTATAGATGTAACAGCAAGGAGGTTCAGTACCAGAAGGTAACACATGTGCCAACAGCATCTGTCCCAAGGAGCAGAATGCAGCCTGGTCGGTTTATACCCAAGTGGGGAGACTTTCGAGTAGGTTGGTGTGTCCCTGCCCTTTCTCTACTCCTCAGAACCTCTCCCTGACACTAAGCACTGTCCCTGACAGACGGATGAACTGTCCCTAAAAATGCATGCCAGCCCGGGAGCCAGGGTCTTAAATAAACTCTTTCTGACCCAAGATGGCCTCCAGAGTTACATGGGATGCCAGCATCCAATCGGATAGCTGTCCCTATGACCCGGGAAACCATAGAGAAACTAGGTTCCTCTTGGCTTCCTCTGCCTCTGCAATGCAGCTGTAGCTGAGCACCACCTGCAGTGGTGATAATAGACTGCACCTGCCTACAAACATGTCTTCCCTTTTCCTTCTTTCCTCCACTCTACATAATAAGTTCCTGTAAAAAAAAAAAAAAAAAAACGATATTTACAGCTCCACCAGCATTTCTCGAAGAAAATCTTTAAGAACCATATACTTCACAAAGATTTCCTCTTACTCCCCAGTAGCTCAATATTCTGACATGTACCAAAATACATGTATGTTGTTGTTGTTTTGACCTTTTTTTTTTTTTTTAAAGTTTACTAAGCCATTTCGAGACTGTACTTACACTATATTACCAAAACTATTGGGACATCTGCCTTAACATTTGCAGCTATAACAGTTATAGCTGCAAATGGTGGACCAACTCAATATTGAACCCTGTAAACTAAGGCTGGGATGCCATTATAGTTCATGTGCATGTTAAGGCAGATGTCCCAATAGTTTTGGTAATATAGTGTAAGTACAGTCTCATCTCTTCTGGGAAGGCTGTCCACAAGGTTTAGGAGTGTGTCTATGGGAATGTTTGACCATTCTTTCAGAAGTGCATTTGTAAAGTCAGGCACTGATGTTGGACGGAAAGGCCTGGCTCACAGTCTCGCCTTAGTCAAAAGGTGTGCCGACTCAATATTGAACCCTACAGACTAAGACTGGGATGGCAATAAAGTTCTTCTGCGTGTAAAGGCAGGCGTCCCAATACTTTTGGTAATATAGTGTATTTATTCCAGTACAGGAAGGGGGCAAAGTGTAGTTTCTTATCTGCACATTATCTACTTTTCTCTGTTGGTAGTTTATATTTTTAGCTCAGTAGTGAGAAACTGGAATATTGTGCTCTATTTATAGATATCTAAATTAGCGAAAGCCATAAATGTTTGAATTATGAAATACCATTTGTATCTATTAGTAGGTCAGCAGTTCCAGAAAAATGGCACACTAGTGCATACAAAAGTACAGACTCTATAATAAAACAAAATATGAAGTATTTTAGAAGTACTCTGCAGATCTGGGAATTGGAAACTTTGCAGGTGAATCACAAATTGCTGGTGAAGAACTGATCTTCATATTTAAAAGTAAAGACTCTCATCTGTTTTTTCTTCCTCTGCTAGATCAGCAAATAGTCCTGCTTTAATCTGCACATCAATGTGTTAAACTTTAATTTTGACTAAAGGCTGTCATAGAAATCCGGAGACAGTTGGGAAAAGGGGCATGACCTGACCATCCCTAAGCTTTTAGACCCCTTTCACACTTCAGGCGCTTTATAGGTCTTTTAGCATTAAAAATAGAACCTGCAAAGCGCCTGAAAAACTCCTCATCTGCAATCCCGGTGTGAAAGCCCGAGTGCTTTTACACTGGGGCGCTGCGCTCACAGGATGGCCAAAAAAGTCCTGAAAGCAGCTTCTTTGTGGCGCTTTAGGAGCGGTGTGTACACTGCTCCTAAAGGGCCCCTGTCCAATAAAGTCAATGGGCAGCGCCGCTGAAGCGCCTGCAAAGCACCTTGGCAGCGGCGTTTTGTGGGCACCTTTAATCCTTTATTCCGCCACTAGCGGGGATTCAAATCGCCCCGCTAGCGGCCATAAAATCGTCTCTAAGATGGTGGTTAAGAGCCACTAAAACTAGCGGAGCTTTACCGCCGATGCCCCCGCGCTTTCAGTGTGAAGGGGCTCTTAAACGAACTAGTGGATTCCTAATACAATAGGTTGCATTGTGTGGTAGTTTGTGTTTAGCTTTTGGAGTGGGGTGTGAAGGTGCAACGCTGACATCTTATTTTCTAATTTTACTTCACCAACTTAGACTATTGTGTTCTGATCCATCATATATAATTTCAGATTAAAAAAACATTGAACCAAAGGCTGTAATGTAACAAAATAGGTAAAAAGCGAAAAGGGGTGAATACTTTTTCAAGGCACTGTATATAGTCCCTTATCATCCCCTCCAAGAGCTTGCATACTATTGATGTTTGGGTCCTTTTTTAAATATTGGTGCTACATTGGCTTTTCTCCAATCAGCTGATACCATTCCAGTCAGTAGATGGTCAGTAAAAATTAAGAACAATGGTCTGGCAATTACTTGACTGGGTTCTCTAAGCACCCTTGGGTGCAAGTCACCTGGTCCTGGTGATGTATTAACCACTTCCATACAGGGCACTTACGCACCTTCCCGCCCAAGCTTTCAGCCATGTCGCACTTTGAATGACAATTGCGCGGTCATGCTACACTGTACCCAAACAAAATTGGCGTCGTTTTTTCCCCACAAATAGAGCTTTCCTTTGGTGATATTTGATCACCTCTGCAATTCTTTTTTTTTTTTTTGCGCAACAACTAAAAAAATACTGAAAATTGTGAAAAAAAATAAAGTTTTTATTTTTTTCCTGTTAATTTTTTTGTAAATAAGTAAGTTTTCTCTTTCAATTATGGGCACTGATATGGCGGCACTGATGGGCACCGATGAGGTGGCACTGATGGGCACCGATAAGGTAGTACTGATGGGCACCGACGAGGTGGCACTGATAGGAGGCGCTGGTATGCGGCACTGATGGGCACTTATAGGCGGCACTGATGGGCACTCATAGGCGGCATCGGGCACTCATAGGTGGCACATATGGGCACACATGGGCGGCACATATGGATGGCACTGATGGGTACTTATGGGTGGCACAGATGGGCACTGATAGGTGGGCACTGGGCATGGATTGGCACTGTGGGGTGGCACTGATGATGGACAGTGTGGGGTGGCACTGATGGACACTGAGGGGTGGCACTGATAGATCCATGTTGCCAATCAGTAATTTTTTTTTTACCAATTTATTTTTTATTTTTTGCCCGTTTTTTTTGTGACCCTGGTGGTCTAGTGTGGGCTTCCCTGGTGGTTCAGTGTGGCGATCCGAGGGGCGGCTGCGCTGATAAACAATCAGAGCGAACCCCCCCTGTCAGGAGGGCCACCTCTACTCGCGTCTGTCATCAACGGCTCTTCCTGTTTACATCGTGATCAGCCGTCATCACGTGGTAAAGTGTCTCCGTGAGAGACACTTTACCTAGATCGGTGTTGCGGGGTGTCAGACTCAGCGGCTCAATGTCCTGACGACGTCATATGACGTCCAGTCAGGAACTAACAACCACTTTGCCGCCGTCAATCTGTCACTGGCAGGCGGCAAGTGGTTAATATTATGTTTCCCAAGTCTATTTCTAATTCTGTCCTCTGTTAGCCATAAGGGTGCTTCCTGTGATGTGTCATGAGGACAAACAGTGCAGTTTTGATTACTGAAGCCCCCCGATTCCCTTGTGAAGACTGAGGAGAAGAATACATTTAATACCTTCACCTTCACATAAAGCCCAACTCTATGGAGCGTATGGCTTATTGTCGCTGTCTATAGCCATGATAGTGGCCTATTTATTATTATTTATTATTCATCTAGTAGGGGTATGTTAGCTAATTTTATTCCTAAGTACTTTAATTATTTCCACCAGGGGAAGTTGAATTATCATATTATAATACATATACCTTACAGCTTGAGTGTCTTTTGGCACTTCTAAAATAATACCCAATGGCACAATTGCTTTTTTGTTAAAAAATATATATATTTTTTTCATTTTGTATTTATTTATTTTTCATGTAGATTGTATGCAGTAAGCTTACACTATTGGTATCTTCTCATGGTAGAGTAATAATATATGATATAACCTTGCACTGTTACATTTTAAAGGGACAGCGCACCCACTTTAGTTAAAATAGCACTCACCACATGAAAGAAAATGTGTCCAGTAAGCTTTAATTGAACTGTCAAAAATAACTATTGCTTGTGTTGTTATTACAATGCTGATATTATTAAATGAATGTGTATGCTATGTCCATATATTTCCTTTGAAATGTATGTAAAAAAAAAATGTTGTACATTTTCAGGAATATATGCATGATTCCTATTGTTGTATTTTTTTAAAGACCCTGCAAGTTCAGAAAAGAACTATTGACCTACCAGAATTGCACTCCAGTTGGCTGAAAACATACAGCATTTTTGTGGACTGAGTGGTGCCAGCCCTGTTCAGTTTTCTTTTGCTAAACTACTCACTCTCCCAACTCCACAATCATTAGACTTGGAGGTCTAATTACTCAAAAATTACACTAAAGATCATGCTGGCAGGTTATAAAGAAAAGCTGCTGGCAAAAAAACACAGTCAGATACATTGTGCAAACAAATGGAATATAAATAGTATGCCACGCTACCAAGTGAAACAAAACCATCTGATAAAGTGATATACATGACATAAACAGAATTAAAAATATTGCAACAAATATATAAAATTCAAGGAAAAGTGCTGTGATAGTCACATATAACCACATTTTGTAAACATTCATTCAATGTCCATTCCACAGTGAAGTCCATAGAGTAAACAAAATAAAATAAATATTCGGTGGCAAAAAGTCGAAACGCCAATATAATTGTAGATGTAATAATTCTGATGTTTATATAAGTGCCGCTGTGATGCCAAAAACTGATGTGTTGTGCCAGGACCACCCTGGTGAACCAACACCAACACAAAAGTTGGACCCTTACCAGAGTTAAAAGACCCCACTACAGAGTCAAATCAGCTTGTAGTTGGCATCTCCTCATCAGAAACCTTTTACACTTGTACGACTTCAAAGTCGTGCACGATTTTTCCGTGATTTTACTACGATTTTGCCGCGATTTTGGATCAGTACTACTTTGCCACAACTTTGGCTTTAACCAATGAAAACATACATGGTGTGAGGTAATTCCTTTTCCTGCCACAGTTGTTTCCAGTTCCTGTTTGCTTCCTGGTTGTTGTGGTGTGGTGTGTTGTGACAGAAAATGTTTGCTACTCAATATATTACCACAACAGTTGTCATTGCTGCTGGAGCAGTAGCAGTGCATGAGGAAGAAGAGCAGGAGAAGCGGAGTACAAGGACAAGGACATCTCTTTTTTTGGGTTGTTTGGAGCACATTGTTCTTGAGGGAAAAAACAGGAAGTGAATGTGTGCTAGAAAAAATGTGCTGGGGGGGAGGGGCTACTATGTTGAAAGGATTGGGTGGGACAAGGGTCAAAAAGCTGCTTGTGCTTACAAAGTGGTACTGAAATCGCGTCTATATTATTCAGGTACGATTTGCATGCTACTTGAGGGTTTAGCATTGAGGTCTATGGACATCAACTTTGCATGGAAGTTGGACCAAAGTAGTGTAGGGACTACTTTGAAGTTGGCACGACTTAAAGTCATGCCAATATGAGTGGAAGTAATTGAAAATCATAGAGAATGACTTGTCATACGATTTTGCAGTCCAAAATCGTGGGACAAGTCGTATAAGTGTGAAAGGGGACTAATAGGCACCTCTCAGTAGAGTTTCACACCATCTCCAGCTTTTCACCATCTATTTAGTCAATATCCTCTATACATTTCACAAAAGTGATCATGAAATGAAGAATCTATATAGCGTAAAACCATATACAATTTATTAAGACTCAAAGAGATGCATGAAATGACTCACATTTTCAGAATAGATAAGCGCTTAATGTAAAAGACAATCCTGGGCAATGTTAGGAACAGTCCAAACCAAACATACCAGCGTGGCAACGTCACGTGTTTTTGCATTTTCCTACGTGTTTTGTCATAACTGACATCATCAGGGACACGATCGCTAACTGAGTCACCACGCTAAATATATATTCCATTTATTGGGGCTGTGTGAGACCCTAAATTGCAGCTCAAATCAGTCCTTCTCTCTGTGCTAAAATGGCAGACTAGACTTGTTAGCACTTTTCCTTGAATTTATATATTTGTCACAATATTTTTGATTCTGCTTATATTATTTATTTACTTTATCAGATGGTTTTGTTTTACTTGGTAGCGTGGCAAACTATTTATATGTCTATTACTCTCTTTGAGATGACACGGGAAGTGTGCATGGAACAACTGTGAACTTCTGACAAGATCAACAGGTGTTTTTAACCAGCTATAACAAAAGGCTTTTTGTATATTTAAAACCTCAAACATTATGACTCCAGTACCCTACCCCAAGGTCACACTAGTTAATCAGTGATAATAAAAGTGATAATTAAAGCAATTTTTTATGTATACTTCCCTTTTATGATAGACTTTGTACTTTCATCCCTTATTACAATCACATGTTAAGTATATTCTTTTTAAATAACAAACGTTACACTTACCTGCTCTGTGCAATAGAATTGCAAGAGTGGTCCCAATCCTCCTCTATTGGGGTCCCCCATTGGTGCTCCTGGCTCTTCCTTTTCTCGGTGTGTCTATTCCTGTTTTGGCACATCTGGGGGCTCGATCCTGAGCTGTGCTGGCTGCTTCCATAGACACAGACAGCGTAGCTCAACCGCGTCTCTCGCTCCCTTGTCACAGGATTTGACTGACAGCAGTGGAAACCAATAGCTTCTGCTGCCTCAGCAAAACCTGTGAGAGCGGAGAGAGCCGCTACAAACAAGCACAGTGCCGAATCGAGTGAGGGCTCAGATAAGTATAAAGAGGAGGTGATCCTTGCACTGGAACATTTTTTTTACCCTAATGCAGGGAATGCATTAAGGTAAAAAAAAAATGTTTAGGCTTTAGAACCACTTAAAATAAAGTATGGCCCGGATTTACAATGGATTTACGTTGGCGTATCAAAAGATACTTATGTGCGCCATCGCATCTCTGTGCCGATTCACAAAGCTAGATAAGTTGAAAAGCAAGGCTTCAGCCACCTGACTTAACTTGCCTACCCCGCTGTATCATGGGTGGATAGTTACGGTGGACGCATTCAGCGTTCCCATTTTAACCACTTAAGGACCGCCGCATGTACATTTAAATCGGCAGAATGGCACGGAAAGGCACATCAACGTACCTGTACGTGGCTGCCTTGACGTGGGTCGGGGGTCCGATTGGGACCCCCCCGGTACATGCGACGGTCCCGGTGACTGTGCGAGCGATCCGTGCTGAGGGGGCGGCGGTTCGTTTTTGTCTGTCCCCTCCGGATCGCTCCCAGCCAATGCGCGCGCTCCCTGCAGTGTCACTTCCTCCTCCTGTGTAAACAAAGGAAGAGGGAAGTGATGTGATCTCTGCTCTCGGCGTTTTTTTCAACCGCCGCTGAGGAGAGATCACATCACATAGTAAGTCTGCACAACACTACACTGACACCAGTACACGCAGGCACACTTAACCCCTTGCGATCAACCCCCCCCCCCACCCCCCTGTCACAGTGTCACTGAATGCAGTGATCATATATGTATTGATCACTGCATTTAGTGTCAGTGTGACAGGCAGTTAGTGTTAGGTCCAGGGTAGCCCCCGTACGACCCCTAATAAAGTTTTAACCCCTTGATCACCGCCCTAGTTAACCCTTTCACTCCCTATTGCCAATGTCACTAAGCGATCATTTTTCTGATCACTGTATTAGTGTCGCTGTTCCCGCTAGGTAGCTATTTTTTTTTATTGCGATTTTTTTTTTACTAAAGACATGTGGCTAAATACATTTTGGCCTAAATTTTGGCCTAAATGTTTGACTAAAATGTTGTTTATTTGATTTTTCTTATAACAAAAAGTAAAAAATATTGATTTGATTGATCTGTTAAAGCGACGTAGTGCCTAATTGTAAAAACCCCTTGGGTCATTTAGCAGCATATTGGTCTGGTCCTTAAGTGGTTAAATGTGCAAATGAGTAAGATACGCCGATTCACGGACGTAGATGCGTCCGGCCGCTTCATATACGAGATTTGCGTAAGGCTTACGTCCGGTGTAAAGTTACCCCTCATATAGCAGGCACAGGTAATGCAAAGGTATGGGCCAGGGAACGACGACGTCCAGTTTTACGTCATGTACGCCGTTTACGTGAATAGGGCTGTGCGTAGGTTACGTTCATGTCGTAGGCAGTGTTCCAAGTATCTTAGGCAGCTATTTTGACGTAACTGTGAGCATGCGCACTGGGATGCGTCCAAGAGACGACGCATGCGCAGTTCATTTTCTGAAGCTGACATCGGCGCAATTTGGAGCGCATATTCTTCGTGAATAGCAGGCTTGCTTCTCTACGTTGTTTTCCCGGCGTAGGGTAAAGACGATACGCTATGCCTGAATAAATATACGCCGCTCTACATGAATCCGGGCCTATGAATATAACTAAGTTGTTGTTAGTTACTTGAATAAAGAATTTACCTTGAAGTGCTACAGAGGAGCAGCAGAATTGTTCTGTGATCTCTTCTCACACCTGAAGATGACACACCTTGCTCAACCAGCACTTACTAACACATCTTTGAGGCCAAATATAGCCTAAAAGAAGATACGATTAGCCATTAAACTTAAACAAACAATCATTAAGACAATAATGTTACTCTGACAGATATGGTTTAACACCTGTAGTATCCCGACTATATGTAATTTACAGAACTGAACTGCATTAACCTTTTCCCACTGGCCAGTAGGGATGAGCCGAACACCCCCCAGTTCGGTTCGCAGCAGAACATGCGAACAGGCAAAACATTTATTCGAACACGCGAACACCGTTAAAGTCTATGGGACACGAACATGAAAAATCAAAAGTGCTCATTTTAAAGGTTAATTTGCAATTTATTGTCATAAAAAGTGTTTGGGGACCTGGGTCCTGCACGAGGGGAAATGTATCAATGCAAATTTTTTTTTTAAAAATGGTTGTTTTTTCAGGAGCAGTGATTTTAATAATGCTTAAAGTGAAACAATAAAAGTGAAATATTCCTTTAAATTTCACACCTGGGGAGTGTCTATAATATGCCTGTAAAGTAGCGCATGTTTCCTGTGTTTATAACAGTATCTGCACCAAATTACATTTCTAAAGGAAAAAAAGTAATTTAAAACTACTCGCGGCTATAATGAATTGACGGGTCCCGGCAATACAGATCAAAGTCATTGGAAGTCATTTGTTTGCCATTTTATTTACTAGGGTCTCTGCTAAAAAAATATATTTTTAAGGTTTGGGGGTTCTGAGTAAAAAAATTATGATTTTTACATGTGTGTATGAGAGAAATGCCAAAATTGGCTTAGGTGGCGAATGGTTAAAACTGTCAGCTAATCGGCCTTTAGTGGATCTGATTTTAGACCCAGTGTTGAGAATAGAGAGCAACTGAGTATGTGCAGAGCAGGATGAGACAGGGCATTACTAGATTTTAGACAGTATAGGCACTTATTTTTAATGTTTTACATAGATTTATCTGCAAAAGGGACCAGCCTCAAGTGATCTAAAAGGACTTAGTTTTCTGACTAAAGTTCCACTTTAAGTATTATCTTGTGTCAATTTTTTTTCCTATATTTTTGACTAAACTTCGCCTTTAAATTGGATGTAAACCCACAAAAAAAAAAAAACCTGCAAGACAAAGGCATAATGAGCTAGTATGCTATACTCACCTTAGATAGAAGCCCCCACAGCGTCCCAGTATACAGCTCTGGCTGGAGACATCGGAGTTACTTCTGGGCATCCGGTGCTGTGATTGCCCAGAGCCGCGGTGACGTCACTCCTGTGCATGTGCGCGGGAGCCGCTGGTAATTGCTTCAGTGCACATATGCCAATGACATTGGCACATGCTGATACAGGGGAGATCTCCTAAACCATGCAGGTTTAGGAGATATCAGGAGTAGCTACAGGTATTCCCTATTATAGGCTTACCTGTAGTAAAAAGTGGATTGTAAGGCTTTACAACCACTATAAGCTTGACTTGTCCGAGTATGTGACAGGATTGTGTTTAAAATGTTTTTTAAGGTTCAAGGTTTTTTAGCATTATGCATGAAGCTAAAAAAAAAAACAGTTTCAGCGGACAGATTCGATCCGTGTGTACGGGCTAGCAGACAGGTTTCCAGCAGACAAAAGTTTTAAAGCATGCTTTAAAACTTGTCTGCTGCAAACCCGTCTGTCGGATATGTATAAGTATTTTACTTCCTGGTTTCGGTGACGTGGCGGCATCAACGTCACCGCCACGTCACCGCGCTGTCTATCCATGGGGATTTTGGTTTGATCGTGTGTACACTGATCAAAATAGCCCAGCAGACATGTCCGGATGAAAATGGTCTGTCGGACCGTTTTCATCGGATTTGTTTACTCGTGTGTACGCGGCCTAACAGTTATTTAAAAAAAAAGAAGAGACTTACGCGTTAATGGAATTGGAAGTGAGTGTTAATGAAGCCAAGCAGTGCTGTAACATTGAGAATGCAGAAATACACATGTAGATATCGTCAGAAGGAGACACTACGGAGCAAGGCTATGAATAAGACAAATGTATGATCAGTATGATTAAAGCGGATCTCCACCCTAAAGTGGAGTCGCGCTGTTCGGAACCCTCCCCCCCTCTGGTGTCACATTTGACACCTTTCAGGGGGGAGGGGGGTGCAGATACCTGTCTAAAGACAGGTATTTGCACCCACTTCCGGCCACAACAGAGTCGGGCAAAAGACGGGTTTTCCTAGATTCCCGTCGCCCCCCCCTCCCCCCGTTGTGTGCTGGGAACTCTCGGCTCCCAGCACACAGCGAGAGCCAATTGGAGGGCGCAGCGCAGCGCAACTCGCGCATGCACCGTAGGGAACCGGGCAGTGAAGCTGGAGTGCTTCACTTCCTGGTTCCCTCACCGTGGATGGAGGGGGGAGCAGCAGAGTGACGAGCGAACGCTCGTCTCTCTGCTGCAGACGCCGCTGGACTCCAGGACAGGTAAGTGTCCTAATATTAAAAGTCAGCAGCTGCAGTATTTGTAGCTGCTGGCCTTTTAATATTGTTTTTTAATGGGCCATCCGCTTTAAAGTGTATGGAAACCCAGGCTAACAATGAAATCCTATTTGCTTCCCTTTTTTATAACATTTTCATTCTGCAGGTTTAGATATGCTGTAAGGAAATTGATTTAAAACTTAAAATAAAAAATAAAAAAAGGAGACAAACTAAATTTATACAAACAGCCTAAAGGTGAGACAATTGATATTGACAGTCTGAAGGTGAGAAAACGAATACTGACAGCCTGAAGGTGAAAGAGATTACAAAAAGAGAACGCTATTGTAAGGCCTCGTACACATGAGGGGATATGTCCGCTGAAAACGGTCCGATGGGCCGTTTCAGCAGACATCTCCGCTCATGTGTATGGGCTAGCGGACAGATTTCTCCACCCGACAGATTTCAAAGCATGCTTTGAAATCTATCCGGTGGGAATCTGTCCGCCCGACATGTCTGCTGGTTAGTACACTTACCAGCAGACATGTCGTCCCCCACCCCGCCGCCGCGCCGCCGCCGAAGGTCGGCGCATGCGCGGAAGTGTTTAACTTCCTGGTGCGGTGACGTGGCGGCGTCAACGTCACCGCCGCGTCACCGCCACATCACCGCGCCGTCCGGCGGCGGGGAATTTTATCCGATGGTGTGTACACGCCATCGGATCAAACTCCCGATCGGACATATCCGATGGAAATGGTCCGCGGACCGTTTTCATCGGATATGTCCGATCGTGTGTACGAGGCCTAACAGTTATCTGGATGTGATAGGTGAAAAAGGAAGGTTGGCAATTTTATGCTAGGCTCCTCCCACAATTACAGGTAAAGCTTTTGCTGCTATTAAAAATGTTTCCTTTTTGCCCCATACACACTATTAGGCCTCGTACACACGAGGGGATATGTCCGCTGAAAACGGTCCGATGGACCGTTTCAGCAGACATCTCCGCTCGTGTGTATGGGCTAGCGGACAGATTTCTCCACCCGACAGATTTCAAAGCATGCTTTGAAATCTATCCGGTGGGAATCTGTCCGCCCGACATGTCTGCTGGTTAGTACACTTACCAGCAGACATGTCGTCCCCCACCGCCGCCGCCGAATGGATTTGGCGCATGCACGGAAGTGTTTAACTTCCTGGTGCGGTGACGTGGCGGTGACGTGGCGGCGTCAACGTCACCGCCGCGTCACCGTCACGTCACCGCGCCGTCCGGCGGCGGGGAATTTGATCCGATGGTGTGTACACGCCATCGGATCAAACTCCCGATCGGACATATCCGATGGAAATGGTCCGCGGACCGTTTTCATCGGATATGTCCGATAGTGTGTACGAGGCCTCAGAGGTCAAACCTTAAGGCCGCGTACACACGATCAGTCCAAACTGATGAAAACGGACTGAAGTTCAGTTTCATCGGTCCAAACCAACCAATCAGTCTTTTGTCCTTCAGTCCAAAGTTTTAAAACTTGCTTTAAAATCGGACTGATGGACGCCTGACCATCGGTCCAAACCGATGGTTAGTACGCAAAAGCATCGCGTATGCTCAGAATCAAGTCGACGCATGCTTAGAAGCATTGAACTTAATTTTTTTCTGCACGTCGTTGTGTTTTACGTCACCGCATTCTGACACGAATCTGTTTTTGAACTGATGGTGTGTACGCACATCAGACCATCAGACCATCAGTCTGTGAACTGAAGAAACTGAACTTCAGTCCGTTTTCATCAGTTTGGACTGATCGTGTGTACAAGGCCTAAGAGTTTCAATTTGTATCTAATCAGGCAGGCCCTTGCATTACACGGTTTTGGTAAATATTGTGACAGGAAGTCAGGTAAATCTGTGGGTGTTGTCACAGACAGGAGATACATTTCTGCCTTGTTTAGACAATTCACCAATTACTATTAGGTGTCGGCTACAGAAATACCCAGAAAGGTTTAGGGTGTTGGAAAACTTCAGCTGTTCAGAATGAGGCAATTAAGGCTTCTATAAGTTATCCAAAGGATGACTACTGATTGCTGCATCCTGAGGCTTTTTGAGTTAAGGAGAGCAGTCGAAAAGACTTCTGAAGAGGTGAGGTGGTTGTTGATTTTTCTGTGTGATAAAAATCAAAAAGACTATTGTTTCTCTGCTGTATGACCAGCAGTGTCTGCCCGGCAGTAGGCTGTGCCAGACTCCATAGATAGGTTCCTGTGTGGTGAAGGTAGACGCCCCAAGTGGCCAGGGTTTATTTTATGTTTTGTTTATGCTGTTTGGATGCTTGCACTTGTTTCCAGCAATATGGAAGAATAAACCAAACTCTTTGTTTTCAACCGTCTTCGGCTGCCTCTCTGTATAGTTCAGTGTGTAGTGAACCCATCCAGGGGGTCACACACCCCCGCTACCGAGCTAACCCCTTACAATATGATGACAAAAATCTGCAGAAAATTGAATAGTGTGTATGCCTTAGGCTAAAGGCCCATACACGCAATACGAAAATCAGAAGTAAAATTTTATCCGATGAACGATCTGATGATTTTTGGATTGTTAGTATGGTGCGTTTGACAGACAATTAAGTTGGATGTGTAGACTATAACATTTTTGGCGGATGTGAATACAACGTCCATTTTTCGTTTAATTAGTGCGATTTTCATAAAAAAAAAAAAAAGGAAGAGCAAGAAGACTACGCATGCGCAGAAACAAAAGAATATATACAAATCTATTCAACACATTACGTCACTTCTAAAGTTGTATTCTGTCGTACAAGACTTTTTGTATGGTTAGTAAACTCTTCACTTTCGACATGAGACTAGCATGCAACAAAAAACAGACGAATGGTCGTCTGAAAATCTGACCGTGTGTACCAGGCTTTAGTTCACACTTAAGATGGCCATATAGTAATTAAAATGTGTTCAGTTCAACAGAAGCCAGACAAATTTTGATCAGTGTGTGGCTATCCCCGGTCGACAGAAGTCAATCGTTTGATCAACTTCTGTTAAAGGGATATGTTGGAAAATGTTCTTCGATCAGTAGTTGCAGCCAATGAGCAGCAGACACTGATCAGTCTATTTAGGCCCATAGATGCATAAGAAGGGAACCAGCTGTTTTTAATACAATTTATTGTACCCATACTGATGTCTAGACTTGGGCAGGGTAGGGCAGAGCGATTGTCTTATCCCGGAACTGGCAATTGATAAACTGATAAAAAAGATGTGTTGGGGCTCAGGACAAGGTCTGGCGGTTAAGAAAGGAAGGCCATAATAATACCAAAAAACAAGTTAGTCGGGGTTCAGGGTATCATAATAAACCCCTAGAGTGGTAGGGATTAGGAATCAGTTACCCAATAGAAATGAACTACCCCTGTGGTGTGGTCAGGAGAATCCATATAAGGTAAAAGGTGTTTTATAAAGGGCAATACTGTAGATAATGCATGAAAAACTGTCTCTAAAAAGCTTTTTGATGGATCAGACAGACAAGTTTTTTTGTGTGCTGAAAAGGGTGTCTGAAGTGATGTCAGTACCGAAAAAAATCTATATTTTTTGGATGACAGAATTCATTTATTTAGAGGCTTATAGCCACAAACTGTGAAGTATCCCACTTTTACTCCTGGGGTTGAGAAACAATCCCAATAATCTAGCATCCCATAGACATAGTGAATGAAAGTAACCATCCAGTACCATTAGTAAGAGAAGGTTTACAATGACAAGCAGTAGACATGTGCAGACTGGAATATTTTGTTTCGTTTTTTCATTTGGAAAATAAATTTATTTAGTTACTCCCGAAAATCGTTTTGATTTATTTCGTTTTTCGTTGGGGAATAGCTTTCGTCCGAAAATCCAATAACACTTGGTTTCTGTCGAATGGTCAAAAGAATATTCGACGGAACGTCAAATCTTTTCATCGAATCGTACATTTCCATTTGAATATTCCGCCTACAAGAATTCTAATGTTGTATGACTAGTAATAATGTCGAATTTATTTTCTCATAAATCGAAATCTAATCTCTGTAATGTCGAATCGATTATTTCTATAGTGTCGAATCTTTTCTCTATAATGTCAAATCTTTTCCCTATAATGTCAAATCTTTTCCCTATAATGTCAAATGTCTCTATATCAAATTTTTACCGCAACGAAACCGAAAATAAAGCATTTTTTATGTCGGATCTTTCGGTTTTTGTTTCTTGCACTTTCGTTATCGTTTGTTAAAACGATAACGGAAAAAAATGATTTTCGGACGAAAATGCATTCTAACGAAAACGAATGCACTTGTCTAATAAGCAGATGTGAATTTAATTTACCTCAAAAAGCCCTCTGGCATGCCCTCTGGCTATAGAAATGTTTATGCAAATTAACAAGTCTTTAAAGTCTTACTATAGTTTACATAAATGGCTATGTCATGAACCAACTTGTGGAAGTTTGTCTCCCAAAATAGATCATACCATTGCATCTTGTGTAATCGGGTATGTAAACTTTCAAGGACAGGAGTTTCGATGCAGGAGTTGGTAAGCCCTAAAATCAGTTCCTGAATAGAAAAAGGAAACTAACACCTGTATCGATAAAGTGAAAATACCCATCACAGTGGACACATCCTCAGAGCAGTCTTTGGGGTCTATGTGCTATAGGCATGGACTACAGCCCTGGACTACAGTCCTGAATGGATCCTCAAGGAATGGACAGGGTTTACAATGTTAAGCAGATGGGAATGAAATTGACCTCAAAGTGCTCTCTGTGGAAGGGAAGAAAATCTCTGGGATTAGAAATTTGAATGGAAATGAACAAGTCTTTCAAACTTTACTGTAGTATAGAACAGGGATCTCCAAACTATGGCCCACCAGTTGTTGTGAAACTACACGTCCCATGAGGCATTGCAATACTCTGGCATTCATAGACATGACTAGGCGTGATGAGAATTGTAGTTCCTGAACAACTGGAAGGACATAGTTTGGAGACCCCTGGTATAGAAGAATGGCCATGTCAGGGGAAAAAACAAGGGAAAGAGGCGCCTCTAAGTGTAGATGTTTTAAATAATTTAATAAATAAAAGAGTACAGGCAACTCACATTTTAGAAGTTAAAAACTGGCATTTGTACATGTTTCTTTAAAAGTGGTCATCAGTTCTGTCACTTGTGGTCCTTCTTCTGCTGGGCACTGTGCTGTGGGAAGCTGTCCTTCACCGCTGTGAGGTGTTAAGGCCGGCGGCGGTGGCGAAGACAGCTTGTAAGCCAGGCTGGTAAGGTGGAGATGTTGCAGCAGCAGGATGGCACTGGTGACGTTGCTGGAGTATGCGACGCGTTTCCTGAACGTATGAACTGCGGTGGTGTGGCAGTCGCGCTCCTTTATTAAGCTACTTGATATGACTGGGACAGTTACCAAGATGTGCTTGGGGGGGGGGGGGGGGAAATCACCGATCCAGAAACTGAGAATGAGCCATTAAGACAGTAAGCAGTGGGAGGGACAGGGAGAGAAGGCCTCTAAAAATATTTACAGGAAAGTCTTAAATTATTTAACAGTACTCAATGGTAAAAGTTAAATTAATTTCCTACAATGTTCGGGGTATAAATGATCCCATCAAAACTGCTAATATATTTAGAGAGTTGGCTTCTCGTAAAACGGAAGTCGTATTCCTACAGGAAACTCATCTGACTTTGAGTACATGCCGTAGAATTAACTCAGATGAGTTTCCTCTATGGATCTATGCTGACTCCCCTACCCCAAGAGCTAAAGGAGTGGCAGTAGGGTTTGTTATCGCTGAAAGAAAAGTAGATCCAGAGGGTCGCTTTCTATTCCTAAATGGAAGTCTGAATGGACATGAGATCTCCCTGGCGAACATCTACTGCCCGAATAAGAAACCAGCCCAATACTTAACAAGAGTAATAGAAGACTTTATGAGCTTTAAGAAAGGGGAGGTTGTGATAGGAGGAGATTTGAACTTCTGCCTGGACCCCAAAGTGGATAGTACGTCCCATGAACGGATGAGTGAGATGAGTCAGAGAAATAGACTAAAAAAGAAGATGCACCAACATCAGCTGGTAGACGTATGGCGAATAAAGCACATGAACCAGAGAGACTATACATTTTTCTCGCCCATGCATGGGACGTACACCAGAATCGATTATTTTTTGGTAGAACATAGGCTGCTTGAGCAGGTGGAGGATACAAAGATTGAAATTATAACTTTTTCAGACCATGCCCCTATCTCCCTTCAATTTAGAATAGGAGAACAAGACAACCGAAAATCAAACTGGCGATTAAATGAGGAATTGTTATTAGATAAGGAAATTGAAAAGAAAATAAGGTGGGAGCTGCAACAATTTTTTAGAGAGAATAATACTGAGGGCATGTCAGAAGCTACAATCTGGGAGACTCATAAGGTTTTTGTTCGAGGAATTTTGATAAAAGAAGGGTCTAGGAAAAAAAAAAAAATATATAGATATAAAAAACAAACTAACTAAAGAAATATCAGAACTTGAACAGCTACATAAAGAAATAGGCCAAAGAGATATACTCCAGAAACTTTATAGCAAAAGAGAAGAGTTTAGAGAACTTATAGAACAGGAAACTCGGGTAGAATTTAATATAATTAAGAAAGAACGATACCAATGGGGTAACAAGACAGGGAAATACTTAGCGAGCCTCCTTAAAAAGAGAAAATCTATGAATTTTATAGAGAAAATAAAAACGAAAACGGGAGAAATAAGATTTAAAACCTCAGAGATCATAGATAACTTCCAAGAATTCTATAAAGATCTCTATTCAATCAACAAAGATAACACTAAAGAGGAAATAAAGTTAAGAGATGAAAAAATGAAAACTTATTTGGGGAAGTCAGAGTTAAACAGCATACCAGAACATAAACTTAAGACCTTAGAAATGCCTATAACAGAAGACGAAATTATAACATTTATTAAGGAACTTTCTAACGGTAAAAGCCCCGGTCCGGATGGATTTACAACTCTATATTACAAAATACTGTCCGATGTATTGACTCCAAAATTATGTAGTTATTATAATGGAATAGGAGATAAATGGGAAATGAGGAAGGAGAGTTTAGAATCCTTAATAACTGTAATACCTAAAGAAGGCAAAGATAATAGTCTAAATAGTGAATAGATACAGCACTACTAAACCTAATAATTACACCACATAACCAATGACCAAGTGTAAAAAAGCAGCAATCAAAAAATGGTGCACTAACCAAGAGAATAAATGTAAATATAAATATAAATATGCGCTAAATATACAACTGATTAAGTGATACCATAAGTGATAAATAAATAAATATGAGGCCAAACCAAGAGGTAAAATAAATATAAATTAATAATGATATGTGTACATGTGCTCTGTGATAAATAAAGCGGATGGTTCATAAAAAAAAAATATAAAAGCCAGCAGCAACAAATTGCAGCTCTGACTTTTAATATTAGGCCACCTGTCCTGGAGTCCAGCGCCGTCCGGCAGAGGATGAGCATCGCTCGTCACCCTGCTGCTCCCCCCTCCATCCAGGTGAGGGAAAAATAAGCGCTGCATACTGCCCGGTTCCCTACGGCGCATGCGCGATTATTGGCTCCAGCTGTGTGCTAGCCGAGTGTTCCCAGCACACAACGGGTGGGAGACGGGATGTGATGTGCCCGTCTTTTCCAACTGGGCCGGAATGTGCTCTGATCTGCATAGCAATTGTCACCTTATTCTTTAGGGTGGAGACCTTAAATGCTGTATTCCATCCATGGGACTAATAACCCATTACAAATGGAATCAGACCAATTAAAACAATGGATGCGTCAAAAACAGTCCAACCACATGAATTAACATGAATTTTTTTATTTTTATTTATTTTTTATTTTTTTTCAACATTAATTCATGTGGTTGGACTGTTTTTGACGCATCCATTGTTTTAATTGGTCTGATTCCATTTGTAATGGGTTATTAGTCCCATGGATGGAATACAGCATTTAAGGTCTGAATAAGGTGACGCTATTCAGAGCACATTCAGTTGGACACATATCATTATTAATTTATATTTATTTTACCTCTTGGCCTTTGGCCTCAGAAAATATTTATTTATTTATCACTGTATGGTATCACTTAATCAGTTGTATATTTAGCGCATATTTATATTTATATTTAAAGATAATAGTCTATATGTTCCAGCTATAGACCGATCTCGCTCCTCAATATAGATCTAAAAAAATTTTCAAAAATTATCGCTAACAGGCTGAAAAATATCATGCCAGACGTAATACATATAGATCAAGTGGGGTTTATTACAGGAAGAGAAGGGAGAGATAACGGAATCCGTTCGCTTATGATTATTGAGGAAATCAAAAGAAGGGGAACCCCAGGCCTGTTAATGTCTGTAGACGCAGAAAAGGCCTTTGACCGAGTGGACTGGGGTTTTATGCAGAGCACTTTAGAAGAATTAGAAATTGGACCTAGAATGAGGCAATGGATAGGAGCCCTGTATAACAAACCGATGGCAAGAATTAAAATCAACGGGAAGATATCAGATCCTTTCGAACTAAGGAATGGGACTCGACAGGGATGCCCATTGTCCCTGCTGCTGTTCACGCTTGTATTAGAACCCCTTTTGAATAAAATAAGGCGAAACGTGGACATCAGGGGGATAATGTTGGGAGGGGAGGAACATAAAGTGGCAGCATATGCCGACGACATTCTATTTTATATATCAAACCCTAGGACAAGCTTGCCGAGTATAATTAAAACAATAAAAGAATATGGTATGCTGTCTAACTTTAAGATGAACCCAATTAAATCTGAAATATTGAATATCAATTTTTCTAAAAAAGAAGAGAAGGCCTTGCAGAATGATTTCCCATTTTGTTGGAAAAAAGACTTAAACTACCTTGGAATTAGATTAGGAAATTCTAAAGAGACCTTGTATAAATCCAACTTCATACCATTACTGAATAATATTAAAGAAGACCTTAATAGAATAGCACCAGGACAATTAACATGGACGGGGAGGATAAATATTTTTAAAATGATAATACTACCAAAAATTATTTTCAAAATTCAGATGCTCCCAATTCGAATCCCGCAAGCCTTTTTCAAAAAACTGCAAGCAATGTTTCTTAAATTCATATGGAGGGGGAAAAAAACACGAATTAAGTTAACACTTCTGACAAAAGACAAGACACAAGGGGGCTGGGAGCACCGGATTTCAAAAATTATTATTATTCAATTATTTTATCACAAGTTATAGATTGGGCAAAAAATAATGTAGAAAAAAGATGGGTAGTTATGGAAAATAAATTAAGTAAAACTGCACTTGGGAAAATAATCTGGATCCCACCACAATATAGAGGACTAAGCCCTGAAGTCCACGACATCACAAAACACGCTTTAGCACTTTGGGACCAGATTCACAGGAAAGAAAGATGAAGTTTTAATTCACCATTTATACCCCTAAAAAACACAAAAATTTCCCCCCCGGGAGAAACTTTTATGTTTGGTAACTGGATTAAGAAAGATGACACCCAATTAAAAGATTTTATGGAACAAAATAGATTATTATCATTGCAGGAGATGGAAGAAAAGAATGTGATCTCTGTTATATTATGGTATTTGTTTGTTCTCTGTGCAGGTGATAAAGGCCCTGTTACCCTTGTATTGCTCATTATCTTTCAATAAACTTTGGATTGTGGAAGAAAAGAAAGATACTGTGGTGATTGATGAATGGAGATACGCTCAAATAAGACACTTTTTTGAAAGTCTCCCACAGCCTATAAGATCGGAAACAAATTTACGGCCATTTGAGAGACTTTGTACAAAGAAATTTGATAAGGGAATAATCTCGATGATATACAAAACTTTGAATGCCTTAAAAAAACAGAGCGTAACCCGATTCATCAAAAAATGGGAAGAAGAAACGGGCTCATTAATAAATGAATTTGAAATAAGACAGATAATAAATAGGGTTCATGTCACCTCTATAAACAACAAAGTAATGGAACAGAATTATAAATGTTTGGTAAGATGGTATCTTACACCAGATAAATTACACTCATCTCTAGGAAATAATTCGTGCTTCTGTTGGAGAGGTTGTAGAGAGGTAGGCACAATGACACACATCTGGTGGTCTTGCCCAAAAGTAAAACATTTTTGGTCAAAAATTAGACAAAAAATTAAAGAAATAATAAACATAAATATACCGGAGGACTTTTGGGTTTGCATTTTGCATGGGGCTCGAATGCCAACCAAGAAATACCTAAAGACCCTAATTCCAGATTTTCTTAACGCTGCAAAAAGCCAGATCTCGAGTAACTGGAAACGAGAAGAGAGTCCTACATTAAGAGAATGGGGGAAAAAGGTTGACGAATTTTATTACAATGAATATTTAAGATACAGAGAGGAGGAATCCTGGGCAGAATTTGAAGATAAATGGGATCCCTGGAAAAAATATAAAGTTAAGACGGAATACGCAGAAATGATGGAAGTTTAAGTAACAAAGAGGAGAGGAAAATATCAAATGAAAGAGACGATAGAGGCCTAGTATGGGGATCGGTGGGAGGTTGGGGAGGAGAGGGGGGGGAGATGTGGATGAGGGAGGGGAAGAGGGGGAGGGAGGGGGGAAAAGAGGGAGAGAAAGGAAAAAAAAAAAAAAGATTTATATATACATATATTTTCCACATATGATGCAAAACCGTCGAGACATAATCATTGAATGTAACCATGAGCAGGTCTCAAGTTATGGTTAAGTCTGAAGTGGAAGGAAAAAAGACAGTAAGCAGTAAGACCTTGATAAAATTGTTAGTCAAATGAGGTAGTTAAATCTGGTCAAATGTTTTTTTGAAAAAAACTTATCCAAAGGGTGAAGACATAAAACACCTGAAGACACTAGCAAGGAATGGGCAGACACTAGGAGGCAGAAACAGCAAAGCTTTTCCAGTGTCCGATCACCTGTAGGGAACAGCATATTAACAATGGTCTATCCCTGTGTCCTGTACTGTTCAATAAAGATAATCCTTTTATAAAACTGACCAGAATATACTTCAACATAAAATTTCCAACCCTGATCTCCGTAAAGAGTGCCTAATTCCCAGAGTGATAGTGTATACCAGGGTATTCAATTTGCTACAACTACATATGCAAGCATAATGATAAGAAAGGGGGGAGACAGTTTTAAATCCCCCTTTTCTCATGGGAAGGCAGCAGGGCAGGCAGTTTCTAGGTCCCCCTTTCCCCTGTCAAGTTCTGCTAATAGGCTAGCTGTCACATATCAGCTAGGGAAAAAAACGTGACTTTCCCGGGCTTTTACTTGAACACCTGGTGTACACGTGGCCTTGAAGAGGGCTACACGTGATTTCCCGGGCTTTCTAGGAGTTTTTGGAGGGAAAATCCACTTTAAACCAGCCTAGTACATGACCAATTAGGGTATAAAAAGCAGGGGTTCTGTTCGTCAGATCAGCCGCTTTAGTGAGCAAGGATCCCCCCCCCCCCCCTGTTTGTTATTTTTGTCACGGCTGCATAATTATGTGGTAAGGTCACCTTGTTAAAAAATAAAGGTGGACAAATTTGTTATGAATATATTTATTATTAACGTTTGGGTGATTGAATTTTGTAGTTATATACAGGGAGTGCAGAATTATTAGGCAAGTTGTATTTTTGAGGATTAATTGTATTATTGAACAACAACCATGTTTTCAATGAACCCAAAAAACTCATTAATATCAAAGCTGAATATTTTTGGAAGTAGTTTTTAGTTTGTTTTTAGTTTTAGCTATTTTAGGGGGATATCTGTGTGTGCAGGTGACTATTACTGTGCATAATTATTAGGCAACTTAACAAAAAACAAATATATACCCATTTCAATTATTTATTTTTACCAGTGAAACCAATATTACATCTCAACATTCACAAATATACATTCCTGACATTCAAAAACAAAAACAAATCAGTGACCAATATAGCCACCTTTCTTTGCAAGGACACTCAAAAGCCTGCCATCCATGGATTCTGTCAGTGTTTTGATCTGTTCACCATCAACATCGCGTGCAGCAGCAACCACAGCCTCCCAGACACTGTCCAGAGAGGTGTACTGTTTTCCCTCCTTGTAAAGCTCACATTTGATGATGGACCACAGGTTCTCAATGGGGTTCAGATCAGGTGAACAAGGAGGCCACGTCATTAGTTTTTCTTCTTTTATACCCTTTCTTGGCAGCCACGCTGTGGAGTACTTGGACGCGTGTGATGGAGCATTGTCCTGCATGAAAATCATGTTTTTCTTGAAGGATGCAGACTTCTTCCTGTACCACTGCTTGAAGAAGGTGTCTTCCAGAAACTGGCAGTAGGACTGGGAGTTGAGCTTGACTCCATCCTCAACCCGAAAAGGCCCCACAAGCTCATCTTTGATGATACCAGCCCAAACCAGTACTCCACCTCCACCTTGCTGGCGTCTGAGTCGGACTGGAGCTCTCTGCCCTTTACCAATCCAGCCACGGGCCCATCCATCTGGCCCATCAAGACTCACTCTCATTTCATCAGTCCATAAAACCTTAGAAAAATCAGTCTTGAGATATTTCTTGGCCCAGTTTTGACGTTTCAGCCTGTGTGTCTTGTTCAGTGGTGGTCGTCTTTCAGCCTTTCTTACCTTGGCCATGTCTCTGAGTATTGCACGCCTTGTGCTTTTGGGCACTCCAGTGATGTTGCAGCTCTGAAATATGGCCAAACTGGTGGCAAGTGGCATCTTGGCAGCTGCACGCTTGACTTTTCTCAGTTCATGGGCAGTTATTTTGCGCCTTGGTTTTTCTACACGCTTCTTGCGACCCTGTTGACTATTTTGAATGAAACGCTTGATTGTTCGATGATCACGCAATACACTGTTGCAAGCATAGACAAAGACACAGTGGAGCACCTCTATTCTAGTGCAGCACTCCATGCAATAATGTCATGCGTCTTCCCTGCTTCTATTTAATCAAAGGATTAACTAAATCCAAAATCCAAACAAAAATTATCGCCTGCCTATTTGAGTGATTTATTCTTGTTCAGACAGAAAAGAAAAGAAAAAAAAAAAACATTTTTTTTTGATAGTTATCAGATAGAAAAGGAAATGAACAGAAATATTTTTTATGGGGATTCAGCATAAAAAAAAAAAAAAATTAATAGACTGAGGGCTAGATTGAGGTAAATGTGCGTAAGTTTGTGCGGGCGTAGCGTTTCCTATTTACACTACGCCTCTGCAACTTTTACAGGCAAGTGCTGTATTCACAAAGCACTTGCCTGTAAAGTTGCGGCGGCGTAGCGTAAATGGCCCGTCGTAAGTCAAATTGGGCGGGTAGTGGGCGTGTACTATTTAAATTACGTGCGATCCCACGCCGAACGTACTGCACATGCGCTGGCCGTGAATTTATCCCAGTGCGCATGCTCCAAATCACAACGCAAATACACAATGAAAACGACGTGAACGTCACTTACGCAAAGCCCTATTCGCGAACGTTATACGTAAACGACGGGAAAAAATACGCCGGCACGCCGTCCATACTTAACATTGGCTGCATCTCATACAGCAGGGGTAACATTACGCCGGACCTACGCTTACACAAACAACGTTAAAAAAATGCATCGGCCGGGCGTACGTTCGGTAATCGGTGTATTAGGCTCATTTGCATACTTTAGACGGGAACGCCACCTAGCGTCCAGCGTAAATATATGAGTTAGATACGACGGCATAAGAGACTTACGCCAGTCGGATCTAATATAAATCTATGCGTAACTGATTCTATGAATCAGTCGCATAGATAAGAGGGCTCAGACGCAGAGATACGCAGTCGTATCTCTTTCCTGAATCTAGACCTGAATGTTTAGAACAGGAACAGAAATTAACTCCCATCAACAGAGTTGGTAGAAACATTTCCTCAACACAATTAACCATCAATAATTGTCAGAGTTTCTCTTATGCTCTGTACACACGATCGGTTCGTCTGATGAAAAGAACCGATAGACCGTTTTCATCGAACGAACGGATCGTGTGTGGGCCCCATCGTTTTTTTTTTCCCATCGGTGAAAAAAAATAGAACCTGTTTTAAATTTTTCTTATGGTTAAAAAAACGATCCTCTGTGGGGAAATTCATCGGTCAAAAATCAACGAATGCTCAGAATTAAGTCGACGCATGCTCGGAAGCATTAAACTTAATTTTTCTCAGCACATCGTTGTGTTTAACGTCACAGTGTTGGATACGATCAGATTTTTAACCAATGGTGTGTAAGGAAGACTGATGAAAGTCAGCTTCATCGGATATCTGCTGAAAAAATACATCGGTTTAGATTCCATCAGATATCCGATTGTGGCAATAATGTCCTTAATCTGCGTTAAAATAATCTGTGATAAACCTAGGCTATTTAGATTTTATGCATATGATACCTTTGGCTGCCTTTGGGGACTTCCTACTGATCCTCTATTGCCTTTTGTGGCCTAAATTACAAGGGAATTGGTAAACAAGATAGGGTTGGCCAAACTTGACTTTTTAAAGGAGTTTTAAACTTTAGAAATTAGGTATGAACAAAGTATATCCCTCTATAGCAGTGATGGTGAACACGTGGCATGCGGGATCAGAGGAGGCTTGCGGGCAGTGGCGCCCCGTCCATAGGGGGCGCCCGGGCGCCGCCCCCCCCCTCCTGTAGTCATTAAAAAAATAACAAAAAAAAAACAGGCCCTTTAAGGCTTTTAAAAATTTGTTTTGCAGCGCCGCGCAAATAACATACACTCACGCATTGCATGAGTGTATGTTATTGTGGCCAGCCTAGTCAGATAACCGGTCATAAGGCGCCGATTATATGAATAAGGACAGCTGGTTGGCTGTGGGGAAGTGCCTGTCAAAGCCAGCAGCTCTGATAGGCTTTCCCAATACAGCCCTTCAGCTCCCGGATGTCTTATCCTTGGAACATAGTGGGCTACGTCCCTTGGATAAGACTGATGGCCATCTCAGCCAATCAGGTTTCAGTGATTCTGGTTATCCGTAACCTGATTGGCTGAAGCGTCATCGAGGGCGGCAGAAGACATCCAGGGACAGTGAAAGGAGGATGGCGAACCCCAGAAAGGTAAGTGTCGGGCGGGGGGGGGGCAATCTGACTGGCAGCATTTTACAGGGCACAGTGGGGACAATTGATGTGGGGACAATGGATGTAGGGACAATTTATGTGGGGACAATGGATGTGGGCACCAGTGGGGGACAATTGATGTGGGCACAGTGGGGACAATTGATGTGGGCACAGTTGCGACAATTGATGTGGGCACAGTGGTGACAATTGATGTGGGCACAGTGGAGACAATTGATGTGGGCACAGTGGCGACAATTGATGTGGGCACAGTGGCGACAATTGATGTGGGCACAGTGGCGACAATTGATGTGGACACAGTGGGGACAATTGATGTGGGCACAGTGGGGACAATTGATGTGGGCACAGTGGGGACAATTGATGTGGGCACAGTGGTGACAATTGATGTGGGCACAGTGGCGACAATTGAAGTGGGCAAAGTGGCGACAATTGATGTGGGCAAAGTGGCGACAATTGATGTGGGCACAGTGGCGACAATTGATGTGGGCACAGTGGGGACAATTGATGTGGGCACAGTGGGGACAATTGATGTGGGCACAGTGGTTACAATTGATGGCATGGCACAGTGGCTGCGTTTGATGGCACAGTGGCTGCGTTTGGCATGGCACAGTGGTGACAATTGATGGGCACAGTTGTGACAATTGATGGGCGCAGTGGTGAAAATTGATGGCATGGCACAGTGGCTGCATTTGATGGGCACAGTGGCTGCCTTTGATGGGCACGGTGAGGCTGCAATTGTCTCTTTTTTTTTCATTTGTTTGCGCCCCCCCCAAAAAAAATTGAGCACCAGCCGCCTCTGCTTCTATTCATGGTGTGCGGCCATGTCAATGAGCCCTGAAAGCTAGCACTTCCAGAAGGATAGGCCAGCGCAGCAGCAGCAATCCACATATTTATCTTACTACATTTCCTTTTATGCCACCTGAAAGCTTACATAACATTGTCTTATGACCGCGTGTGTTATTTATTCTAAATTTCTAAAATACTATTCTAAATGTGATCTCAAGAAGTGCCTATGCTGAGGTTTGAAACTCAGCTTCCAGTAGCTGTTCTGAGTGACATTATGGAAAGTGGGTGTACCCGCTTATGGCTCAAATCACAGAGCCTGCAACAGTTAGCTTTGTCCTAAAGCAGGGGTTACCAAACTATCAAAATTCAGGACCAGTTTATTGCCCCTCAGACTTTAGGAGGGCTGTGCTGTGATCAGTGGGGTTAGAAAATGCTGTCTGTGGAAGGAATAGAGCCCCATCTTTGGTGTCATGAGAAGAATAGTGCCTGATCTTTGGTGTCAGTAGGATGAATTGCCCCTCGTCATTGGAGTCGTGAGGAATTGTCCTCATCGTTGGTGTCAGTGGGATGAATAGTGCCACATCAGTGGTGTTAGTGGGAGTAATAGTGCCCCATCACTGGGAGGAATAGTGCCTCATCACTGGTAGGAAAAGTGCCCCATTACTGATGTCAGTGTGAGGAATGGTGCCCCATCACTGGTGTCAGTGGCAGGAATAGTGCCCCATCACTGGGAGGAATAGTGCCCCACCATTGGTGTCAGTGAGAGAAATAGTGCCCCATCACTGGTGTCAGTGGGAGGAATAGTGCCCCATCATTAGTGTCAGTGGGAGAAATAATGCCCCATCATTGGTGTCAGTGGGAGGAATAGTGCCCCATCATTGGTGTTAGTGGGAAGAATAATGCCCCATCACTTGCATCAGTGGGAGGAATAATGCCCCATCCTTGGAGTCAGTGGGAGGAATAATGCCCCATTCTTGGTGTAAGTGGGAGGAATAGTGCCCCATCCGTGGTGCCAGTGGAAGGAATAGTGCCCCATCATTGGTGTCAGTGGGAGGAATAATGCCACATCCTTGGTGTCAGTAGGAGGAATAATGCCCCATCCTTGATGTCAGTGGGAGGAATGATGCCCCATCATTGATGTCAGTGGGAGGAATAATGTCCCATCCTTGGTGTCAGTGGGAGGAGTAATGCCCCATCCTTGGTGTCAGTGGGAGGAATAATGCCCCATCCTTGGTGTCAGTAGGAGGAATAATGCCCCATCCTTGGTGTCAGTGGGAGGAATAAGTGCCCCATCATTGGTGTCAGTGGGAGGAATAATGCCCCATCCTTGGTGTCAGTGGGAGGAATAGTGCCCCATCATTGGTGTCAGCGGGAGGAATAGTGCCCCATCATTTGTGTCAGTGGGAGGAATAGCGCCCCATCATTGGTGTCAGTGGGAGGAATAATGTCCCAAGAGCCAGATAAACACAAGCAAAGTTTGGAGACCACTGCCCTAAAGCCACAAATAGTCTGTAGTCATGTAATCAGAATTCAGGCACATTGGAATCTAATAGGAAGCTGGAGCTTTTCATGTCATCCCAATACAATATGCATGCTCAGCTAAGTTCCTCTTCTCTTGGCTCATTTATAATAAACTTTGTGCTTTGCCTAAAGTTCTTATTTTCAAGTATAGTATACAATGATGTGCTTTCGCTAAAAGAATAAGGACATTTCATGAGAACAGACATCACATCATTTCTGCTTCAGTTTGCTGATCTGGCTTACCTTCTGTTTTCTTGTTTATATACCTGGAGAATCTGCAACGCACCTTTTGTTCCTTGCGTCTCTTCTGTAGTCCACACAGTGACTGACCTTCATTACAACCAGTCTAGATGAGTGTTCCTGTTGCTGTAGGACTTATAATGTCGGGTCACACCCACTAAATGACATAAACGGAGGTGGAAAGTCCACAAGAGTTACAAACTTGCTGCAGGTTGTCATTATAGGTAACACAGGGTCATGACTATGTTCAACGTCAACCACTTCTATAATCAGTGCAAGTAAAGGAAGTCCGATATTCCAGGTTATGAATACAGTAAAACCTTGGTTTGAGAGTAACTTGGTTTGGGAGCGTTTTGCAAGACAAGCAAAATGTTTTAATACATTTTGCCTTGATATACAAGCGATGCCTTGATATAAGAGTAGTGTGATTTCACAACTGAGAATAAAAAAGAAGAGAGGAGCCTCTAAGTGTAGCAATATGGTTACATTTAATGAAGGTACAACATTTAGCAACTTATTACTACACTTAGAGGTGCCTCTCTTCTCTTTTATACCCTGTAAACAATGCTTTGATATACAAGTGCTTTGGATTACAAGCATGTTTCTGGAACGAATTGTAGCACCCCCTTACTTTCAGTATGGGCACTACGCTAAAGTTAGAGGGGATTGGGAGAGTTATTTTGCTCCTGTTCATAATTTGTTCAAATTGATGGGCTGCTGTGATTCCAGAATTGTCCTGTAGGTCAGCCTGCGTCCCTGGGGTGCGTTCATATCCCTGGGCAACAGGTGGCGCTAGAGGGGTTCTGGCAGAGCCACTTTTCCCCAGCAGCCAATTGGAGGAGTTGGACCTCACGGGGCATGCTGGGAGGGGTATATTTGTGACGGGGACCATCTTGGCTGGGGTCTTCTTTCTTTTTCTGTGCCCACCTGGCCGCAGCTGCATGCTCCATGGAGACCCATCCAGATGTTAAAGGAGGCCCCAGTGACTTACTGGGCCCCCAACTTTGCTGAAAGATCCCAGGCTGTGAGCCGCTCGGTGGGGGATCGACATGAGGAGAACTTGGTGGCAGGTTGTCCAATAAGGCTTGATCCCATAGGGGATCTGGTCACCGGGACATGACAGGTATATGTCGGTTGTCAATCAGTGACCATTCATTGCATTTACTGGGAGGATTCGCTCAATTCTAAATTGTTCTCTGAAGTACTGAAGTACTAGGCCTGTGGCAGAGGCCTGAGTCTATTTAATCAGAATTGCTGGACAGCAGTTAGGCCACGGGCTGTTTTTATTATTATGTCTTAAGAATTGATGCATGGAAGGATTTCCCAACAAAGAAATATAGGGCAGATTGATGTGAAAGGTAGAAACTAAATGTTTTCATAGGATTTTTTTTATTGAGATTAAAATATAATATTTAGAGCAAGCAGCCTAAACATAGTTGATCTGCGTGTGTATTACCTGTTTTAGCTGCCAAGAGATGTGTAAGTTCTTTTTATCCAATCTTGTAAAACAGGTACTCCTGCCAGACTCACAGTGAGGTCATCTAACTTTAACTTACTTGCAGACTATACTCAGATGAGCAATACAGCCTGTACAGAACATGCCGCAGCCTGTGACTGGACAATGAAGGAGCAAAATGACCCTAATGAGGTCATCATGCTGCTTTCCTTTAATTAGAAATAGTTGTAAAGCCAGAAGTTTGTTTTTAAAACTTCTGTGGCAGAGATAATAATCAACTCTGTCCCCGTATGCTTATGCGCAGATGCAATCACATACGTCAGTCACATACGCATATGTAAAGATGATCGCATCACACTTGTCGTCACGAATGTCAGAGCGAGAGCAATAATTGCA
Organism: Rana kukunoris; assembly: GCA_029574335.1. NCBI lineage: Eukaryota > Metazoa > Chordata > Amphibia > Anura > Ranidae > Rana > Rana kukunoris. The sequence continues at coordinate 90,425,206 of CM056058.1, read as the reverse complement.
ACTGTAGGTTCGCTTTAAAACAATACCCGTTAGCTCAGCAATTTAAACAGGATTCTCCGGGGATTGTACATAGTGCCTAAGATTACCCTCCTACTATTTCCCAGCTGGTTGAATGTTCTTAGACTATAGAGTTAGGCAATTTTCTCTATTGGTGAATAATAACTGTAAGGAAAGGCATTCTGTGCACAGGCTAAAACAGATTCCTTTTCGTGATCGCAAGAATTGGTTAATACATATTCACACGCCCAAACTCGGGTGCACACGAGCCATCGCACAATCTCATGTGCAATGGCGCACACATGCACCTGTGACAGATGTTGGTGCCAACTAGGCTATTTAAACTCAGCCAGTGCTCAGGTTTAGTGCTGTTTTGTCTTTCAGCTTCTTGTATATCTTGTGCTCCTGTTATCCTGTATCCTGATTCCAGTTACTGACCCGACTTGTCTGACCACTCTCGGAACTCAATCTGCACCGACCCACAACTTCTGTCTGTTCGGCTGCCTAAATTCCGTCGTCATAGCAGCGGCCCTGGTCACCAGTATCAACCTGCTTCAGTCTGCCCACCTGCTCACCTGCTTGGTGGAGCCAACTGATGACTTCTCCTGCCCTGTTGCTCGAAAGACTTGCAGCCACTCGTGCCACTCTGCACTCCTGCGCCTCCTGTCAGACTACAGACTCTGGGCAGCTAGGCCCTATTCTCTGCAGCCCAGAATGGACATCACTTGCCCTAGTATATACCAGCAGCCTGGAAGGCTCCAATCCAGAGCTCCACCCGTATCCGCTGCCTGAGCTCCACGTATTGATCCCCAGACACAGTCCTGCAGTATACTGAAAGGGCGATCCGCAGCATCCCCTCGAACTCTAATGCCATATATTCGCTGGGGCGACCAAAATCTGCTATCCTGATCTTGGTGGTTTGGACATGTTGACAGCAAGGAAGCTCTATCCCATTGCTGCCACCAAATGTAACAGGAACCAATTGGCACCCCGATTAGGTGCTTTCTGCCCTCCAAACCATTCAGAGCAGACTGAGAGCTAACACCAGCCTTATTACCTCAAACATTGTACACATATGTGAGGTAAAATACAAAGGAATGACTGTTTATTGAAATTCAGACACAACCTTTATACCCCACTTCCTTATCATACTACCCTAACAATACAAACAGGAATATAATTACTATAGCTAAACAACAGCCAACATAAACTATGCTACTTCCCCTCTAGCAACGAATAACTTACAGTGATATACTTATATGAGCTAATTCACTAGTCACTTAAACCAGACTATTGGGCCCCTACAATACTGAATACAAAGTACTGTACAATATACATTATAACCAGTATAAAAAAAAAAAAAACAATAGTTTGCTAGCAGACAGACCGAAATATTAAAAGTCTTAAAATGGTTGTAAACTTGAAATCATGAATCAGACTGAGACAGATATACAGTTAAATCACACTTGTTTAATAATAAAAGTAAATAGAACAAACATAGTCGAAACAAAGTTCAGTAACCGGAACGGATAGTCCGAGAAAGTCAGGAAGCCATGGATCTGTGTAGTGGAACAGTAATTAGACAGGAAGCAAGCAGGATCTGGAGCCAGAAGGAATTTCAGCCAAACAAGTCTTTAACAGGAACACAGGAGATGTTGACAAAGGCAAAGGCAGAGATCATCTGGGCTGGATGACTTAAGTAGGCATGACTAATGAGCAGGATATCATCAACAGGTGAGTCACTGTGGAGAGATAGGAGCTGGCAATTAGCCGACAGCTGAGTGGCCAGCTCAGAGAAGGAAGGGCTAAACCCAGTCCTGACAAAGACAAAGGCATATTGAGCTAGTATGCATAGCAAACTAGCTCATTATCAAATTCTCAACTGAGATGGAAGCCCCCTGCTGCGATCCCCGGACACTGCTCCAACGCTGTGATTGGCCGGAGCCCCGATGATATTACTTCCGCGCATGAACGTGGGAGCCGCCGCCAATGGCACGTTAGCTGTCAACCTTGCAGGTTTAGGAGATATCCAGGGTAGCTACAGGTAAGCCTTATTATAGGCTTACCTGTAGTAAAAAGTGGATTGTAAGGGTTTACAACCACTTTAATTAACACAATTTACATTGGGTAAAAGAGGGTGGCTTGAGCTGATGATATTAACATCTGCTATGAGTCTCACAGTGTGGAGCAGTCATTGTTGGTAACGGGGCAGCTAGGCCCCAAACAGGGACCCCGGGTCTAGATTCCAAGAGTCTGTGTGTCTTGGGGAGACATGGACTTGCATCCAAAGTAACATTACTCCAAGGGTCCCCCAGGCATACACCTCCCAAAGAGTAGTGTTCCCTTAAAAGCCAGGGCCCATAGTCAGTAGGTAAGAGGCTTGCTTCTAGTCCTCTCCAAAAGCCCCTGTCCTGGTCAGTTCTGTCATATTTCTCCCCATCAAAAGTGAACTAACAAGATCCCAGACCTCCGCCTGGTATGGACCTGCGTTAGTCGGGCAGAGTGAACCCATAGTGATTTTCATTCTTGGCCACAGGGAAGGGTTGTCAGCAGGTGCGGGACAGAAGTGATGAACCTTCTTTCCTGCATCCAGCACTTCAACTGGGTGATCTTTTCTGCTCCGGGACTCGGTCTGCTGCTGGGGAGGGGGGGCTGACTGCCCTGACTCCCTGGAACTCCAGAGTTGTTGTCAGTGCTGGGCAGAGATTGGTAGCACTCTGCCATGCCAGCGCTTCTGCTGGGGACCCCACATTATCTGCTCCTGCTAACTGTTCAGGAGGGAGGCCGGTTTCCTCCACTCCCAGACTGTGGATCAACTGCTGGGAGGAAGAATGACATTTTTTCAGAACTGTTAGGGAGATGAGTCACAGACTCCGCCGGCGGCGCACAAGTGCCCACAATGGCGCGATTTAAAGGGGACATATAGGTACGTCCATATGAGCAGCCATGCCATTCTGCAGAGGTAAATAGTCGTGCAGCGGTCGGCAAGCGGTTAAAAAAGAAATAAGATTCAATCAATTAATGTCTACAACAAAGTTTTCAACAACAATTATTATTATTATTATTATTAAAAAGTGTTTAATATCACGCCGGTCTTACCCATAGGGCCTCGAAGCGCATTTCCTGAGCCTATATTTAGAGTTATCAATACTATGGTCATTGTAGGTGAGCAAATGGTTAAGGTAGGATGCAGTATTTGACAAGCAAAAATCACTACATGTTGTTACACCAAAAATATTTTACATTTTCTACCAAGGTGTTGGGTATATTTTTCTCCTATTTAATTAATCAAGGTGATTGTTAAAAGGTTAGAAACCAGGTTAGGGCTCTTTCACATGGGGTGGGTTCGCCCCGTGAACCTCCACTTGCTCAGCGGGGATTACTCCGTTGATCCCCGCTGAGCCGGCGGATGACAGGGCGGTCCCCGCACACTGTGCAAGGACCGCTCTGTCTTTTCTCCGCTCTCCCCTATGGGGGGATCGGATGAACACGGACTGTCTGTCCGTGTTTATCCGATCCGATCCACCAGACGGATGGAAAAGTAGTTTTTTCCTCCGTCACACTTTGGCGGATCAGAGCGGGTCGGCTGTCAGCGGGCATGTCACCGCTGACATCCGTGGCTCCATAGAGGAGCATGGAGCGCTCGTTCAGGTCCGTAAACGGTCCACCCGTGTGAAAGAGCCCTTAGGCCTTGTACACACGAGGGAATGTATCCGGTCGGAAACATCCGACGGATATTTCCCAGCGGATAAGGCAAATTTGTCCGTTGGTCTGATGAGCGTACACACCATCGGACCGAAATCCCAGCAGACCAGAACGCGGGCACGTAAACCACGTACAACGTCAATATAAAGGGGAATGACGAAGCCATCGGCGCCGCCCTCTGTTCCGCTTCTGCTAGTTCCGTGTTAGCGAAGGTTTGGTTAGAGCTGATTCGTGCTTTTCAGTCTCCGCGCTTAACAGGTCGTATTTTCAGGTTCAGTGTGTGCTTGTGGGCTCGTATTTGTCATTCAGTGTCGCCGTATGCGGCGTTTCTGCTTTGCAGTGCCGTCCTGTACGGTCGTATCTGTTTGACGTGCGATCTTTGCAGGTCTTGCTGAATTTGGGTGTGCTTTCTGTTTGAGTGTGTTCTTGACTGACCAGCCGGCCGGTTTGAAGCCATGATGGAGCAGCAGCGCAACTTTTCACAAGTTCGTGCTGTTTATGGGTTTTGTTCTGGAGTCTGTGTGCATTCCAGTGATTTGGACAGGAACAGTAGGAGGAGGAGTTCCTGGGCCAAGAATTGGTTGCGGCAGCGTAATCGATTCTCTCATATGTCTCTGCTTAGGGAGATCCGGGAGAATAATCCTGATGACTTCAGGAACTTTCTCCGTATGACGGACCCCGTTTTCCATCGTCTGCTGGATCTCCTGTCCCCCTATATCACGAGGCAGGACACTGTGATGCGCCAAGCCATTACGGCTGAGCAGAGGCTTATTGCCACGTTGCGGTACCTGGCGACTGGGAGGAGCCTGCAGGACCTCAAGTTCTCAACAGGCATCTCTCCCCAGGCGCTTGGGATCATCATACCGGAGACGTGTTCTGCCATCATACAAGTCATGCAGGAGGAGTTTATTAAGGTAAGTTTCCTCCTTTAACATCACAATCTGTGTCTTTAATAATGTTTGCATATTTTTCTCACCTTTTTGTGTTGGTTTTCTTAGTCGCCATGATTGTAATATGCTGTGTGCTTAATGTTCCCTTTTCTCCCCATGCATGTTGTTAAGCTTTCCAGGTTAATGTGGTTTGGCCTACCTGCATATTTTTTCCTTCAACACTACTAACCTGTCCAGCATCATCTCCTAGGGACAAAAACACCTTTTTTTTGGTGTCCTGCTCCATTGTAGTTCAACTCCCTCCCCCTAAAAAAGTGTATTGCCCCATCAGCGGGATGTGGAGTCTGATAATAATTGGCTCTAGATTTGTTGCCCTAAATACTCTCTATACACTAATTTTTAGAAATGTTAATACCGTGATGTTGCAGAATGTTGTATTTTTACTAGTGTTTGCAATGTTGTTTATGTGCCAAAGTGCTAATTTGGTTTTTGCTTTTGTCCCCACAGTTTCCCTCCACGCCACAGGAATGGCAGACTGTGGCTGCCCACTTTGCCCAGAGTTGTGATTTTCCAAACTGCGAAGGGGCAATTGATGGGAAGCACGTCCGCATAGTGCCACCACCTCTTTCGGGCTCGTACTATTATAACTACAAAGGTTTTCATAGTATCGTGTTGATGGCGGTGGTGTCGGCAGACTACGAATTTTTGTATGTGGACGTGGGGAAGAATGGCCGGCTGTCTGATGGGGGAGTGTTCGCGCGGACCGAATTTTACAGGCGTCTACAAACTGGTGGTCTTGAACTGCCACCGGACGAAGACAATGTGGAAGGACTTCCGTTTGTTTTTTTAGCGGACGAGGCTTTTGGGCTTGGACCTCACCTCATGCGGCCTTTTCCCCAGAGGACCCTCACCCCGGAGAGGAGGGTCTTCAATTTCCGGCTGGCCAGGGCCCGGAGGGTAGTCGAGAATGCCTTTGGGATACTCGCCAGCCGGTTCCGCCTGTTCCAGACAGCGATACATCTGGCGGAATATAAATTTAACTTGGTTATTTAGGCCTGCTGCATATTGCATAATTTTTTACGCAGGCATTCCCAGACGTACCTACCCAACATCGGTGCTGAGGCAGGACTACCCTCAGATACCCTTCCTGGGCTGGACACTGGTCGCGCTGGCTCGGTCACCCAATCTGCTCGTGAGGTACGCGACAAATATGTTGAGTACTTTATGGGTCGGGGGGCCATAGCTATGCCAGAATAATATTTCTTTATAATTCGGCCCCCAAAATAAAGAAATATTACCAAGAAATAATAAAAAATTCAACCATTGGACTTTATACAGTTTTTTGTCATTATTGCTTTTTCTCTTTTGATCTGTCTTCCAGGTTCTGAAACTAGTGCATTTCTTGTGCCCAATTTAGTTAGCAGGTTTTAGTAAATACACACAATTGCACATTCTAGTCACTCTTCTACAAACTGGGTATTGAGGTTAGAAATAAGAAGCCACTGGTGTGTGTGTTTTGAAAAGGTTTTTTTATTTATTTTTTATTTATGTAAATCTTTGTCTTCTCTTTGAAAAATTGGTTTAGAAAGTATTTATTTATTCAAAAAATATTTTGTGGTTTTGACAAACATATATAACAATCGAACTTACAAAGTTCAACCTTTTATTTGGCATAACAAACCCAGACAACATGGTCTTAGGTCACACCGGAATCCCCCAAAATTCGAGGATGCACACATGCTGTGTGTGTGATGGGCCAAATGGTGATTTTTCAGATGAGATCCCATGCGAAATGTTCACATGTGCTATCTGCCATCATGGGTGATCAATGTATGTGCTTTGTAGGTGCAACCCCTTTCTGTCACCTACTTGATAAGTAAGGAAGGGGTTGCACCCACAAAGCACAGACAATTGATGTCCTGTGATGGCAGATCGCACATGTGAACACACATTGGGGTTTATTTACTAAACAGTCCAAACTCCGGCTTATTTGTGCATATAAGCCAATCAGCTTCTAAATTAAGCTTAGTCAATTAAGACTTTGCATCCAAACATGGAAGATGATTGTTTTATATGCCAAGTGATGCTGCTTTTGCACCTTATAGCTTTAGTAAATAAACCTGTGTGTGTGTATCCTCAAATTTTGGGGGATATGAAACGAACATTATACAACATCTTTGAGAGTGGGGTGGTTAGGGGTGAGGGCAGGGGGGGCAGGGGGGGCATGGGGGGCAGCTGGGGGGGATAGTCTTCTATATACGTCCCAAAATATCTAGCATGTTTTTGAAGTTTTGGTCCATCACCACCATCCTTTGCCTCATATTGGCCAGATCGGTGCTGCACTCCATTATCTGCTGTATTAGGATTTGTGCACTTGCACGAGAAAAAATAGGAGCAACAGATGTGCTAATCCCATCTTCATCCCCTAAAAATGCCAAAGGAAAAACACAACATTGTAAGTAAGTAAGGTGCAGGCCTATCTACATCTCTTTTTCCCTGCAAAGCTGGGGTGTCACTGACCTGTTGTACTGACAAGTTCAACATCTTCTACAACTTCTTCTTCTTCAACTTCTCCTTCCTCCACCAATCCGCCTTCCTCCACCAATCCGCCTTCCTCCACCAATCCGCCAAATTCCACCAAACCGCCTTCCTCCACCAATCTGCCTTCCTCCACCAATCCGCCTTCCTCCTCCTATCCGCCTTCCTCCTCTCTCCCTTCCTCCTCTCCTTCTTCATCATCCTCAACAATTTTTTTGGGCCGTTTGGGAGACAGTGTGGGCCTCCCTGACTCCTCATAGCGCTGTCCTCTTCTGTCCCCTAAAAACAACAAAAAATAAGGAAACTCATCAGCAAACAGATCTTTTTGGAGGGACTAATTTGCAAACATTGCTTAGAAGTGGCGTTACAATTCTAGTTTTGGCCTTATTACAGCAAAAACCATGTTTTTTTTTTTTGGTAGATGACTTTTCCCTAGCTGTGATATAATGAGGCTTTTTGGTGAAGTGACACACATGGCTGGCCTCCTGAATAAGTAGTTTTTGGAGTCCCTTCTCCAAAACTCCAATTTACTCTTTTATGGGGGGAGACAGGTTCTCAAAATTACAGATGTCAAAACAGGTGCCTATTAGGTTATCTCATCACTGTGTGAATTAATGAATCGTGTTTGCTTTTTAAATCAACTTAGTTTGCACAAACACATCATATTTTCCACAGTGTTTCTAGAAACGATGTTTTTTGCCAAATAGCCACGTCCAGGTGTGATGTTCCTGGACCCGCGGATTGAGGATAAACTATGTGATGGAACGATGTTGACTACGATCGTGGCAAGTCGTCGGATTTATATTAGACAAACATTACTAAATTTACAATGCAGGGTTTCAAAAATACAAGGAGGCCAACGAGGCAGATGGCGAAATAGACATGGCAAAACATTTTATCCAAAAATAGGCACTCCAAAGACATTTTAAATTACTTACTTTTTTCAATGATTTTCTTTATTTTGCGATACTGCTCTGGCTCGCGCAGTTTTAAGTCGGACCAGCGTTTCCTGGGCTGCTCTTTGGACCTGGTGACCCCAAACATCTCATAAAGTTTCCTCGCTGCCTTATCCATAATTTTGGACTTCCTCCGGTTAGGGGTGCTGTATGGGCCATGCTCACCATCATAGTCCTTCCGTCGCAGGATGGACACCAACTCCACCATCTCTTGTAGAGACATGTTTGTGGCCTTGCAACGTTTTGGCCTGGATCTGGACGTTCCGGCCTCTGTCCCTTCCTGATCCCGATCAGAGCCTAATGTGCGCTCGTGTGACATCGCCATATTTTCCAATCAACGTTGCATATGGGCGTGGAAAACAGGAATTGGTACGTCATGGGCGGAGACGAGGGCGGCGTTTCTTGATTGCGTGGGGATATAATGGAAACGACGTGATTACGTAGGTTACGCGGAGATTACTCGAGCGGAAACGAGGAGAGAGAGAGACAAAGGTAAATGAAAACATCGGATCAGAGGCCTATAATTTGAACAGCCATGGGGGATGGGGCTTTTCAATGTTGTTTGCACCCTTTTTGTGCTACTGTTATTTATGTATTTTGGGGCCCACCATAAAATTTTGAGAGCCAAGTGCTTGTACACATCACTTCATCAAGATATATGTAAAGAATGCTCTATCCTCTTTATTTGGATTTTAGAGTATGCAGTCAGATCATGCAAGTATTGTTGTGTGTTGGTTGGACAGAGATAAGTAGGTAGTGTTTTCTGCCATCAATGCTGAGGGCCATGATAGCTACACATGAACTAGTGCCTTGAGATGATTGCTAGCATTCATATTCATGGTGGATGTGTTCTTAACTACATGCTACAACTTGCAAAATGGGCACTGAATGACAACTTTTTGGGGGGTACAACAATGCAGCAGAGCTGGCCAGCTATGTAGCAGCAGAAGACACTGTGTTTGTATAATGTTGATGCTCTAAAATGAATGAATGCGCACATATTTTAAGAATGTCAAAGCTGAGCCTTTTTAAAGTTGTGCTTTGTGTTTGATTGTCATTTTCTATTCTAGACATTACTATTGAAGCTACATCTAGGAGCTGACAAAAAAATGGATTTGCTGAAAGGGAAGGAGGCAACAATGGAACTAATAACCCGATATCGGGATATGCCCCTTCTTTGGGACACCAGGCACACACATTATTTGGACACTGGGAAGAGAGAGGCAGCACTTGATGAGATTGCTACATACCTGCACACTTGGGTGCCAAGTTGCACAGGCGACATGGTTAAGGAAAAATTTAGTAACCTCAGGAGAAGCTACAGGAATGTATATAAAAAACGGAAATATCCAAAATCAGGATCAGCAGCAGCTAAGACAAAGGAACCCAAGCTCTGGTACTACAAAGAGCTCAGTTTTTTGAATGATGAACTGGATGGCAGGGCTTCGGATTCAACACTACCTTGCAGCCTTCCTCCCAGCGGAACTTCCCCGGATCCCAGGAGCCCTGCAGAATGTGAAGTGGGGCTGGCTGACATGGAGCCAGATCTGGCCATCTTCAGTGAGGTCTAGTATTTTCAAAAATATTTTTGTGCTGCTATTTATTTTTAATTAGTGAGTTGATCTTGTAAACAAAAAACAAACAGGGATGCCAAATGCAGGGGTCAGAAGGACAGTCTGTTTAATTTAAAAAAATACTAACTAAAACAGTCTAGAGAAAGAAAATGTGTGTGATTGATTGTGCAAAAAAATAAAACATGTTGCCTTTTTTATCCACAGGAAGAAGAGACCAGCCAGGAGGTGGCAGCTCCTGAGGCCCATGTCAGCCAGGCGGAAGGGGGGAGTGGCAGCCAGGAGGAGGCCGGCCCAAGTGAGGTGCAGCAGGTCCCCAGGCCCAGGCTGAGCACCATCAGCCAAGTTCCTCCCCTCCAGATGAGGCCACCAGCTGCAAGGAGGCGCAGGAGTGTGGTGCACGATGAAAGCCTTCAGGTCATCCGGGAGGCTGCGGAAATCACGAGGGCCCCCCTCAACCCCACGGAATGCTATAGTGCATTTGTGGCCAATGAGCTCAACCAAGGGGGGGAGGAGCAAAAAAGCCTGGCCAAGGACATTATTAATCAGGTCCTGGCCAGGATGAAAAGGGACGAGCTGAGCAGGGACACTGTGCTGTGTGACCGGGCCTGGCCTGCTCCCCATCATCATCATCCTCCTCCTGCTGCCACATCACCCCCACCTGCAAGGGTCCGTGGACGGACCCGTGGAAGTTTCGCTGGAAGGAAGTCTGCAAAGAAGTCGAGAAGATGATTCCCTGCCATCCAGTTGATTGTCCAAAAAACTGAGCTCGTTGTAGTAGCACAGCTTGGGTTCCTTTGTTCATGTGCTGCTGATCCTGATTTTTGTTATTGACTCCTGAGGTTACTAAATTTTTCCTTAATCATGTTGTAATTCCCAAGTATGCATGTATGTTGCAATCTCATCAAGTGCTGCCGTTCTGGTGATTTCTAATTTATTTTTTGGTCGGAAATAAATGGCTTTTGTATTTACTTTCAAACCTTGTCTATTGTGTTTTATACTGTGGTGAGTAAGCATCAGACATTTGTAAAAGAAAATGTGTCATTTGCAAAGGACACAAACTCCTTGGGGGGGGGGGACCTTTTCTGTTAGGCCTCGTACACACGAGGGGATATGTCCGCTGAAAACGGTCCGATGGACCGTTTCAGCAGACATCTCCGCTCGTGTGTATGGGCTAGCGGACAGATTTGTCCACCCGACAGATTTCAAAGCAAGCTTTGAAATCTATCCGGTGGGAATCTGCCCGCCCGACATGTCTGCTGGTTAGTACACTTACCAGCAGACATGTCGTCCCGCACCGCCGCCGCGCCGCTGCCGAATGTATTCGGCGCATGCGCGGAAGTGTTTTACTTCCTGGTGCGGTGACGTAGCGGTGACGTGGCGGCGTCAACGTCACCGCCACATCACCGCGCCGTCCGGCGGCGGGGAATTTGATCCGATGGTGTGTACACGCCATCGGATCAAACTCCCGATCGGACATATCCGATGGAAATGGTCCGCGGACCGTTTTCATCGGATAAGTCCGATGGTGTGTACGAGGCCTTAGAACTTGGTAAACCCAAAAGAAGCATAAAATGTTAAAAAAAAAATATAAATACCCCAAAATAAAGTAAAAAATAAAGGACAAGACAACTAAATTACATAAGTTGCGGGAAAAAAAGGGTGAAACAAGAAAAATTAATTTTTTTGAAAGTTTCAAAAACCGTTAAATCGAACTGTAAAAAATAAAATAAAAAATTATAAAAACAAATGATACGCTCAACATGAAGTCCAAATAGACTTACTAAAAATGTGGAGAACAGAAACAAATGTGGGGACATCTGGCTAGCAAACTGTGTCAAATAGAAAAAACACTAATGAAAATGCAAGCTAGCAGTATGTGACATCTGGACAAAATTGCATAAGCAAGACAACGGGTTTCTTCTAGCAAGAGAAGAAAGAACAAAAAACGATATAAACGGAACACTATATAGAGAGTTTAGGTGACGAATGTGCCAGGTCCCAAACAAACGCAAGTTTTACCTGAACGAGTGCTCCCGTCCCATCGTTTAGACTGAGCATGCGCGGGTTTTTGGTCCGAGGCTTTTGTGTACTAACGAGCGGACATATCCGACGGACATGTGTCCGGCGGAAAAATTTCAAAGCATGCTTTGAAATTTTTCCGCTGGAAAAATCCGGCCAAAACGGTCCGTTTGCCCATACAGACGACCGGATTTTTCGGATGAAATGGTCCGTCGGACCAGTTTCAGCAGATTTATTCCCTCGTGTGTACAAGGCCTTAGAGTGGTTGTACAATGTGATAGTGCAGATATAAGGCTGATTTACCAAAAGAGCTGAGAATTTTCCTACAACAATATGTGACAACCAAATTCCTGTTTACTTATTTGCACATGACTTGATATTCAAAGTGAACAGGAATTGCTATTGACATGATGGGATAATTCAAATGAATGTTTTAAGTGAAGATTCATAACTTGTTTAGTAATGATGCCTCAATATGTGAAATGACAAATGTCTTCTCCTGATATCATAATCGTGCAAACACACATGAATTTTTTTTCCAGAGAAAAGGTGTAGGAACTCACCCCCTTCCCCTAGGTCACACTTGCTTCCACCCCTAGAACCGCCCCCTTTAGAGAACAGGGGGCGGAGTAGAATTTAGGGAGTTAGCATGAGCCACATTCACAGACCAGTGTGGGCAGACCATGGGCGGACTATTTAGGTCAGTTTTTTAGGCGGTCCTGACGGGACCCACAATGCAGGTCCACTCTCCGCTGAAGTCACTACCATCAGTCGGGCAGCGTGTCATCCCGACTTCCAAATCTGAATTCCCAAGCTGCCCTGATTGATGGCAGTCTCAGCGTGCAACTGAGACGGCCGCTCCCCGCCACTCCAGTCAGCATCGCTCTGCTCGGGGAAGAGTGATAACCGAGCCATCGGCAGCATTAGTCTAATGCTCTATCCACCGAGGTAAATATGATTAGGAAAAACAGACTTCTCTTTTAAAGTAAAAGCAATAATAGACCCACTACAGCAAAAATTGATTCCTCTAGCAACAACAGACAACCCCTATAACCATCAACAATAAACAGCAAAGAGACAGCCCAAATTAGCAAAGAGACATCTCCAAATATTCAGCAAAGAGACATCCCCAATCCAGCAGAGACATCCTCAGTCCAGAAGACATATCCCTAATCCAGCAAAGAGATTCCCAAATTCAGCAAAGAGACAGGCCACATACTAACAGGGTGCAGGGTTCAGGTGTGCACTATGTACAGGGCGCAAGGCTCAGGAGTGTTCTACTTAAAGAGTGCAGGGTTCATGAGTGTGCCATGTACAGGGCACAAGGTTCAGGTGTACACTATGTAAAGGGTGCAGGGTTGAGGAGTGCAATATGTATAGGGCACAGGGACTCACGAGTATGCTATTGTGATATTGGGTGTTATTTTTGCTTAAGGTAGAGCCTACCAGTGAGATGAGTCTGTGCCTTTTGTGCAGTTTAAGGGCTTTTTGGTTCATGTTTATTAAACAAAAGAAATTAACAGTCCGTCCCAGATTCCCACGCAGGGGTTTCAACCTCACAGCAATAATCACAAAAGGAAAATACCAAGCCACCTGACTCTTCAGCAGCACCGCTGATCAGTCTTATGCTTCAGCCCTCTTGGCTCTATAACGGAGTTCCTGTACAAACCCTGTACCTCAGCACTCTTTTCCAGCTTCCTTGCTGTTCAAGCCCACAGGCTTGGACCCTTTGTCTGCTCTGACAGAAGGAACTGTGCAGACATGCACACTTCTCCCTTGCTCGCCTGGACTTCTCGGGAGGGTGGAGCCCAGAACCATGGTCAGGTGTCTACAAATAGGGTAGCACAAACCTGACTAGTCAGTGTGCTGGTGGATCACAAAATCAGGACCCAGGACTGGAGATTTCATCCCACCCGGATCACTATGAAATTCCCAGGCTCCAGGTCCCAAAACGGATTTTCCTAAACAACTAGGAAACTGAAAAGCCAGTTTCTTCCCAAATGAGCAAATGCCCTGGAGCACCTCATCCTGCCTGGTTGAGAACCCTGCGTCCTTCAGCTGGTGGAGTACCACACTACCACAGCTATGTACAGTGTGCAAGGTTCAGGAGTGAGCTATGTACTGGGTACAGAACTCAGGAGTGTGCTTTATACAAGGTGCAAGGCTCAGGAATGTGCTACATACAGAATGCAGGACTCGGAAGTGCGCTATATACAGGGCACAGGATTCAGGCGTGTGTTATGTACAGGGTGCAGGGTTCAGTGTATGCTATGTACAGGGTGCAGAGTTCAGAATGAACTTTGTACAGGCTGCAAGGCTTAGGAGTTTGCTGTGTACAGCTTAACTAAAATTCTTAGCAACACTCCCCATCCCAAGTATAGAGCTCTCCCCTCAAAAACACCTAACACATACCTTTCCAGTACAAAGCATCCCGTCTCACCCAAATCCTCTCTCCTCTATAATAGAGACTACCTTAGAGAGGAGAGAGGAGCACTAAAAACATACTATTTCTTGTACAGGCTGCGTGTCAGAGAAACAACCAGTTTAGCCGCGCCAGCGGGCGTGGCGGAACGGCAATTCGGCACATGCGCTTTCGCGACCCAATGGAACGTTGCGCACGAATGCGTGTTAGTGCATGCTCAATCAACATTCTGGCTGACCCATATAAGGCTGCACAGGTACTCTGACAGATTGTTGGTTTGTCTTTAACTTCCTGCTTCCTGTTTGAGCCTAGTTCCTGTTTCCTGTATCTTAACTCTCGTTGTGACCCAGATTGATACTGACTACTGTGCTCTTCTCCTGGACCTGACCCTCGGCTTGTTTAACTGACCTTTCCCTGCTATCTGTGCTTTCTGTCTGTGCTATCTGGGCCTGCATCTCGGACCTGCTACTTGTTTCCAGCCCTTGACCTTCTGCTTATGTTTTGCACTTGTTACTTGTCTCCTGTGCTAGACCCTCAGCCTGCACCCTGAACCACACTTCTGCCACCTTGTTCTGATCCCTGTTTGTACTCTGGACTTGTAAATCCAGCTAGGATCCTGCAAAGAGCTGCACCCATCTGTGTTTGACCCTCAGCCTGCTCTTGTTGGATTACCTTCTTGTCTTCGTACAGCTGTTCAGCTCTGACAAGATCACCTTGCAAGACCTACCAATCCTGCTGGTAGCCAGTGCCTCTTTGTGCCATCCACCCCCATATAATTTCCAGGGGGCGGAGTGCGCCTAGTCGCAAGGCTGAACCGCTCTTGGCATCTCGGCCTCGGTAAGTACACATCTGACACTTCGTGGACGGGACTTCAAAACGAGGGATCGTGCAAGGCAGGGAGGGTTGTGCATGAACCGCCGGGAAAAGAGCTTATAAACCCCTATCAGAGAAACCTGTCATCTATACACACAAGATATGCTTCTATGTGTGGAAGTTAAAGGAGTGTGCAATGGACAAGAGGCTAGCGCCAGAGGTGGCGGAACTCAGTTGCGGCACGTTCTGGCTAAAAAAAGCCCTGCAAACACATCACACATAATATTCTTCATAAGTTTCTTACAGTCATTTAATTGGGAGATGGGTGAAAACTCAAAATCTGCCAGATACCCCTATTATTTTGCACAGTTACATTGGTCCAGATTGGATGCATGAATTATACCTAGTTGATCGCCCGGGAAGCTAGAAATCACTGTAGTAGACAGTTCTACTAAAGTGATCTTCATTACCTTCTGGGTTTTGTGCCAAGCGGCTGCCCTGCTGCATAGTAAACACAGTGGGCCGTTCACTTCAGAGAACACTTTGCATTTCCTCAATTAATGCAAATCATCCTGTGATTTGGCGAGACAAAGCGGCAGAGGGAAAAAAAGTTGAAAAATAACAGATTTACTGGCCAGATTACCAGGTGAAAGAAAGGGGAAAAGCCTGCAAAAGAAAAAGAATGCAGCTACCACATTTTTTTTGGGGGGGGGGGGGGGTGTTATTACCACGTTAAAGTGGTTGTGAAGGCAGAAGGTTTTTTATTCTAATGCATTTTATGCATTAAAAAAAGCCTTCGTCCGACCATGCCCTCATTACACTGACGTTAAACTTGGACGCCTATTCGCGTAGGCCCTACAACTGGCAAATTAATGACTTTACTTAGCTGAGAATGACACTCCGGACGTTTCCCTTCCCACACTATGGGATTCCCACAAGGAGGTCATTAGGGGGTGTTGTCTGGCCCTCTCCTCGGCTCTCAAAAAAGAACGCCAAGGTCGCCAAAGTACAGGCCGAAACGCAACTCAAGGACCTTGAGGCCCGATTGCAATCTTCCCTGTCCCTGTCACTTCTCAAATGCGTTATCCACGTATGGTTGACGCTCAGGGATCTCGGGGTAGGTCAGGTGGAGAATGTATTGGTCCGTCTGAGACAGCTATATTATGATAAGGGCAACAAGGCGCATGCACTATTGGCCAGAAAATTAGTTGACCGCACGCTTGCTTCCACCCCCCACCAAGTTCATAATAGGTCGGCGATACCATATCCCACCCTCAAGACATAGCGGACACGTTTGCAGAATTCTACGCGAACCTGTACAATAGGCCGGAGATACCCCATAACCCCCCTACACCTGACTTGCTTGACAGGATGACGCAATATCTTGACCAAGCTGGCATTCCCCAGCTCCGGCCTGTGGATCTTCTCACGTTAAACGCCCCTATTACTGGGGAGGAACTGACACTGGCCATAAAAGCATTGCCTGCCTATAAGTCCCCCAGACCAGATGGACTGCCATACGAATACTACAAAACCTTCCTTCCCCTGTTGCTCCCGTACATGACCAGACTTTATAATGCCTTCCTGCAGCAGACCCCTATCCCAGCTGACATGCAGCGATCCTTCATCACCCTTATCCTTAAGCCGACAAGGACCCGTCGTCATGTGCCAGTTATAGATCCATAGCCCTGTTAAACTCCGACCTCAAAATTTTTACAAAGACCCTATCGATCCGCCTAAACACGATACTAACCTCTCTGATCCATAAGGATCAGGTAGGCTTCGTCCCCCTTCGCCAAGCAGGAGACAATACGAGAAAGGTCATAGACCTTATCGACGTGGCAAATAGGGAGGGTTCAGAGTCTTTGCTCCTGAGCCTGGAAGCTGAAAAGGCGTTTGACCGCCTCGGCTGGCCCTTTATGCTCGCCACCCTACAGCATATGGGGTTCAGGGGACCTTTTTTACAGGCGGTCCGGCACCTTTACACTGACCCACTATCCCAGGTCAAAACTCTGTTTGCCACCTCGTCCACCTTCCCTATCGCCAATGGTACCCGTCAGGGGTGCCTGCTTTCCCCCCCTGCTCTTTGCCTTATGCGTTGAGCCCCTGGCAGTAACCATTCGAGGTAACCCGTGTATTCGTGGGATACCGGTGAGGGGAAAGGAGCTTAAAACATCCCTGTTTGTGGACGACATTATCCTAACGCTGACGCAACCACGCATCTCCTTACCCAACTTACACGCCGAACTTGAAAGATACGGAGCACTCTCGGGATACAAAACAAACACTTCCATGTCCATGGCCCTCTCGCTTAACGTTCCTAAACCAGAACTCCTCCATCTGAAATCCGAGTTCAGATTCGTCACTATGCCCAAACGGTGGCCCCACACCTACAATTTTCGAAACTCTCCCTGTTTGAACGTGTTATACGTGAGGGTAGCGCATGCACAGGCCTCATATCAAGTATCAACCGAATCTTGAACGAGTATTTCATCCGGGACCGGGGCAAGCATGCATACATGCTCCGCTGGGAGAGGGAGTTGGAGGAGATTACGGAGGAGGCATGGAGGGTGGTCTGGAGTCAGGCGGCCAAGAGCTCCCTATGCACCCCCTACAAAGAGAATGCTTACAAGATTCTCTTCTTGTGGTACCTGACTCCAGACGTACTCCATAGAGTTTACCCCTCAACCACTGACCGATGCCAACAAGCCAAGGGCACCCTTTTCCATATTTATTGGACATGCCCGGCGATAGTTCCATTCTGGACATCGATGCAGAACCTATTGGCTCGCCTCTTTGACACACCCATACCCATGACCCCAAAGCTCTTCCTCTTAGGCCTCTCTCAGCTAAAACTAGCCAAACCCTATAAAAAAAATATTCCGCCATATTCCGCAGCACGGTGCCTGATAGCCCTCCATTGGAAAAAAACTGTGTCACCATCCCAAGAGGCTCTTTATGCCAAAGTCAAAGAGGTAGAATTAATATAGAAGATGGCGGCCAGGATACGGGACAAACTAGACGATCACAAAGAGGTCTGGGAGAGCTGGCATTCTCGGGAAGACCCGCCGTGAGCCGATAGCAGAGCCATCGAGGTACCTTGGTATTCTACCCTGTCCAACCTAACCTTTCTCTTTTCCTCCTTCTCTTCTTTTCTCTCTTTATTTTTAGTTCTTCCTTGGTTATTCTGTATGCACAGTTGATGAAGATGTTTATGTCGTAGAGATGTATGCCACAGGTGCCTTTTGACATATTTTTAGTGCCGCTGGGGTTGGTTGTCCCCCCTTGCCTGTGCCAGGCACGCTTTGGATACGCTATTGCAATCAATTACATTCAATGTCTCTTTGTTACGACTGTACATCTGTACCACTGCTTTGTTTTTATTGCCGAACAAAAATAAAAATTGTTATTTAAAAAAAAAAAACCTTCTATGTGCAGCGGCCCCCCTAATACTTCCCTGAACCCCCTCTCTATCCAGCGATGTCCACAAGTGCCGAGAAGAGGGACCCGAGAAGAGGAGGATTGGGACTTCCTTATGCAAAACCGCTACACAGAGCAGGTAAGTATAACATGTTTGTTATTTTTATATATTAAAAAAAAGAGACTTTACGATCTGACATTGCTGCCCTAATGCTGGCTTCGATATTTGTTTGACCTGAAACAAGTATACAGTACTGAAAAATCAAAACTTGTTTACAGTAGATACTTGCCTTGGCCAGTGAATTAGACTACTGAAGTAAAAGAGTTATCATTTATTTAAGAGATACTGTATTAGCGATACCAGTTTTTATACAGTGTTTTTAACATTTTATAACCCATCATGATATGAATTATTATCTCCTTAAGGCTATCACCATGGGAGTGGTACTGAATTCTAAAAATTATAATAGGTTCAACATGTTGCACAAAAGGGAGTCCCTCTGAATACACAGATATAACCTTTTATCCCCAGATGGCCTCATTGAGACTGTAGAGACATTTTAATCCAAAACTCAATTTACCATAATTGTAAACTCCAAAAAAACAGCAAAACAGCTGTTCACCACAGTTTATCCTATTATTAATGTGAAGACCTGGCAGATTATCATCTTGTTCACCTTCTTCGTCATCTCTTCTTTGCTACCTTTTACAATCTGCAATCTAATATGACATTATTATTAATATTGCTCTAACAGATTATAAAGTGTGAGCTTGAGTTTGTCTTCAATTTGTTAATGTATTTAAATCAAATACATTTAACACTTTAGCACTTAGATAAATTATGGACTTTAACCTTGACAACTTTACTTTACTTTCTCCTCTGCACAACCCCTACAGACCAGGGGTGGACTGACAACTCATGGGGCCCCCAGACAATAGAAGATTATGGGGCCCCTGGGCTTACAGATGGCCACCAAGCCAGGTGGCAGTAAAGAGGCAGGGCAGCAAAAATCTCAAGATTTTTTACATCAAAAGCATGTCGGTTTCGGACATATCAGGGACAGATGTAAAAAAAAAAAAGATTTTTACATACTGTCCCTTTTTTTAATGAGCCTGGCAACCCTGATGGGGCCCCCTAGTGGCATGGGGCCCTCGGGCAGTGCCCGAGTTCCTCAATGGTCAGTCCGCCCCTGCTACAGACTGTTACTCCTCCTCTGCACAAACTCCTGCAGACTGTTACTTTACAGTCACAATGTTAGTTTCTCCACCCCATTATCTTTAGACTGCACCAGGGATCACTCTGAATGGTCCCTGGCTGAATGAATGAATGACTTGTATAGCGCTACACATGCGAACTGAATCGCCTCTGGGCGCTTTTTGCAGCCAGTGTCTTCCTGGCTGGTGCGGTCATTTTATTCCGTAGGATCTTGACACGATTGGGAACACAGTCATACACACATATATACATATATACTGGGCCAATTTGGCCAGGATCCAATTAACCTACCAGCATGTCTTTGGACTGTTGCTGAATTTTGAGAGGCCAGGGGCTGCAGTACCCCTTCTTGGCAGCCTAGTTATTTAGAAGCATTAAATAGTTGGTGAACTACTGATCCCAGCCAGTCCAACTGGCAAACCCTGTGCCCTTAGGCCACAGCGATTTGACACAAAACCTCACAGTTGCTCCTCTGGCCTTGCTCCCAGCTCCCCTGGCATATCTCTTCCAGAAATCCACTGTGCCTCACTCACCAAACTTCTCCTGCCCTGAGTCCTTAATAAAGAATTCACCCGCACATTCATACTGCTTCTCCAGCTCCTCTGTTTCAGGACACCTCTCCATGACCATGTAAGGAGAGGCTCCCTCCCAGCTCCTGAGCTCCTCTGCCGAGGCGAGCTCCTCTGCCGAGGCGCACACCCCGCCCCAGATGGGGATGGGCCTCCTGCTGCAGTCTAACACTCCATTCTTCACTTCACCCAGCTGACAACCCCGCTCCAGTGGGCTGGACCTGAGTTTATGTAGGAGGCCTGCCCCCTGCCAATTCCAGTTGGGGATTGGTCAGGGCTCCTCACATGAATTCAAAAATATATTTTCTGATGGCGCAAGGGGAGATGGATAATAGAACTACCTTGGCAAGTGATCTAAATATCAGAATAAATGTTCGTGAAAAAGAAAATATATAATGAGTTCATGAGTCCATAAGAAATCCAAGTTAGCACTTTAGCGGCAGCAATCCCAGAAGAGCAGAAGCATACTCTGTACAAAGGTAGACAAAAAGAAACAAGGATGCGCCCAATCTAAGTGCAATAACGCATTTAATCGATATAATGAAATACAATAGGAGAACGGCCAAATAGGAGAACGGCCAATAGGATCCTATTGGTTCCCTCGTTTTGAGCCCGCCACGTCACGTCACGTCACTTCCGGTGAGACTGGCTTGTGTTTGCGCTCCATCGTGAGACAAGTTCCTCCAGGCTGTCCCACTCGCTGGTTCCCATCTACAGCACCTCACCACCAGGAGCGGACACCCCTCATACACCGGATGATGACTACATCCATGGTCTTATACATGCCCAATATCCACTTTTAATGTGTGAGTAGCCATTTGGCCGTTCTCCTATTGTATTTCATTATATCGATTAAATGCGTTATTGCACTTAGATTGGGCGCATCCTTGTTTCTTTTTGTCTCCTCACATGAATTCCCTTTTACTCAAGTCCCCAGCCCTTCCCCTCTTCCAGAACATTCTCCCTGGAAGCAGGGGAGGTGCCCAAAAACTGAAAGACAGGTGGTCACACCCACTGCTACACTAACCACTCCCTGCCTCCCAGATCAAAACAAACAGGACAAACATGAAGCATAGGCCTGCCTAAATTTACCTGCCTGGCAGCTATCACCAAAAAATCTGGATTTATTCTAGCATTTAGAGCCACTTCATTCATGTTATAACTATTTATCGTGTATGTGGTGAAACTATAGGTGTTGGCAGCATTATCCATTTTATTAGGTCACTACATTCATTGCTGTGATATTTCTTTTCACTTAATTTGTTTATATTTCTTACTCCTTGGCACATATATACTATTATTATAATACGTGAGTTATTATACCCCTCTATATTTTCACTGTATATGCTGCATACCACTAAATAAAAAAAAAAAAAAAAAACACAGGGTAAAAAGCCTAAGAAAAGTACGGATGCAGCCACCATATCTAATGATAGCTTTCAATATATAAAATGTTGGGTTTTGGGTTTAATACCGCTTTAGGCTTCAAATATAGTTTGATTTTACGTTTTTGAGTGTAGACATACTTTAAGAAATGTATTGGTGTTTTTATCTTCCTGCAACCTGACTGGTCAATGAAGGAAAGGCAGCATTAGCTTCTCGTTTTCTCTCTGTGGTGTAGTAGAAAGTTCTTCTCTCTCACACTGGCAAATGCTATACTAGCTATATAAGAAAACTAATAAAGAAAAATTCTGATATTAGATGGATTTAAAACTGGTGATTGTAGTTAATTTGTCTGGTCACTGCTAAACTCTATGGCCCCGTACACACGGCCGAGGTTCTCGCCAGAAACCAGCGAGAACCTCGCTGGGAGCTGCATTCCAGCGAGAACCTCGGCCTCCTCCTTAGGGATTATGCAGGTGGAACCTGTGTTATTTATACCACAAGTATCTAGGGTCCTGTTTTCTTTTACTATTGACATGTGTGGTGTAATAATACCAAGATCAATAGAATTCTCTAAGGCCGTGAGAAAAAAATTGTGGTTAAGTATGAGTCGGGCAAGGGGTTTAAAAAAAAATGATTTCAAATCAATCATTCCATTGCAAGAAAAATAATCTACAAGTGGAATAGATTTCAAACAGATGCTAAGGACTGGCCAGTCAAGCAAATTTATCCCAAGACCAGACTGACTGTGTGGTGCTAAAAATGTCTCCAAAAGGCCCAAAATGTCATTGTAAATTTTGCAACAGTTGGGTCAAAGTGGAACACATCTACAATTACAAAGAGATTGTTCTAATTCACCCTGCTCAAAAGCTATGTCAAAATGCCCTTGCTGTCCAAAAAGAACATTAGAGCATTAGAACAGTTCGCTATTGAACATTTATGCAAAGACCAGGCTTTCTGGAAAAATGCACCTGTAGCCAGGTGCAGTCTACCGCCCATAGCAGCTTTGAAGAGGGAGATGATAATGTCGAGAGGAACATGGTTTCTCTATGGTTTCATGGGTCACTGGGGAAGCCATCTTTGGTAGGACAAAGTCTGTTTAGGGCCCTGGCCTCCAGGTTGACGCAGTGTAGGGACAGGTCACCCCCCTTGTCTGTCAGGGACAGTAATTCAGGGCAAGGAGAGATTTCAGTTGAGTAAGGGACATGCCATCCTTCCTGGAAGCTTCCCCGTATGGGTACGGACCAGCCAGTCCACATTCCATCCTTCGAGACAGATAGTCCACATTCCATCCTTCGAGACAGATGCTGGCCTTGCACCCCAGGCCCACTGCTATACTCTTCTGCTGGGTAGTTGTACCTTACTGAACTTTAACTTCAATACAGTTCTGTTACGGCAATTGGACTCTATGGCCCGGATTCACTTAGAGAGGCGTATCTTTGTGCGGGCGTAGCGTATCTTCTTTACGCTACGCCGCCGCAACTTAGAGACAGAAAGCGCAGTATTCACAAAGCACTTGCTCCGTAAGTTGTGGCGGCGTAGCGTAAATTGGCCGGCGTAAGCCCGCCTAATTCAAAGTAGGAAGGGGGTGGGCGTCATCTATTTAAATTAAGCGTGACCCTATGCAAATTAATGGCCGGTCGAACTGGGCATGCGCGCGCATGCTCAGAATAACGTTGCATAAACTCCCTAAGATACGTTGGCGCAATGCCTACGACGTGAACGTAACCTACGCACTTCCCTATTCACTTAGTACTATGTAAACAGCGTACGCGGCGTAAAATTCGACAGCGTCGTTCCCTGGCCCATACCTTTGCATTAGCTGTGCCTGCTATATGAGGGGTAACTTTACGCCGGACGTAAGCCTTACACAAATCGCGTATATGAAGCGGCCGGGCGCATCTACGTTCGTGAATCGGCGTATCTTATTTATAATAGGAACGCCAAATGCGTTCAGCGTAACTATGCGCCCACAATACGCCGGAGTAGGCAAGTTACGTCGGGCAGAGGAAGCCTATTTTTCGACGTATCTCGCTTTGTGAATCGGCGTAAAGATACGACGGCGCACATTTGGACTTAAATCGTTTGTGAATTCGGGCCTGAGTGTTTACTGCCACAGAACCATGCTGCACCTTCTCACATGCTGATCAATCAAAGATAGAGCTTTGAGTCACAAAATAGTAGACATGTTTGCAGCAAACTGAAAATTGTATTTCAGGATAAGAACCTCATAACTGTGGAGAATGGTAGTTATATGTTTTGTCAGATTTAGAAACATGGGCAGCTTGCAGTCATCAAGTCAACTGTACATTCTGCACCACATTATACTTATTTATAAAACATAAAAAAAAGAAGTAAACAGTCTGATCCGCAAAGCTCAGCGCTTTATCACTGTGCTGAGCTCAGATGGATTGCACTGCACAACAAGCCGCTGTGCTGCAGTGCAGCAGCAGAGGTGAACTAGCCCTCAGTCTCATCTACTTTATTTACCCATTTGCATGACCCTGCAGTATGCTGTTGTCCTAGGTTGGTCTGGGAATTGTAGTCATTGTACTGGAAAATGCATCATGTTTAGAAATCTAAAATATTTCTTATATTTTATGTAGTACTCACCCCGAAGGAGCCGCTGATTGTTGTTGGGATCGGCCTATTAACCACTTACCTACTGTGCACCTACACCCCCTTCCTGCCCAGACAAAATATAAGCTTCCCGCACTGCGTCACTTTAACTGACAATTGCGCGGTCGTGCGACGTGGCTCCCAAACAAAATTGGCGTCCTTTTTTCCCCACAAATAGAGCTTTCTTTTGGTGGTATTTGATCGCCTCTGCGGTTTTTATTTTTTGCGCTATAAACAAAAATAGAGCGTCAATTTTTAAAAAAATGCAATATTTTTTCCTTTTTGCTATAATAAATAACCCCAAAAAATATGCGACGTTTTTCCCCACAAAATTGGCGTCCTTTGCAATAAGCGTAGAGCTTTCTTTTGGGTATTTGATCGTTTCAAAATATTTTTTGCGCTATAAACAAAAATAGAGCGTCAATTTTTAAAAAAATGCAATATTTTTTACTTTTTGCTATAATAAATAACCCCAAAAAATATATAAAAAATATATTTTTTCCCTCAGTTTAGGCCGATACATATTCATCTACATATTTTTGGTAAAAAAAAAATGCAATAAGCGTTTATCGGTTGGTTTGCGCAAAATTTATAGCGTTTACAAAATAGGGGATAGTTTATGGCATTTTTTTTTTTTTTACTATTAATGGCGGCGATCTGCGATTTTTTTATTGGGACTGCGACGTTATGGCGGACATTTCCGACACTTTTCTGACATTTTTGGGACCATTTACATTTATACAGTGAAAAATGCTATAAATATGCATTGATTACTGTATAAATGTGACTGGCAGTGAAGGGGTTAACCACTAGGGGGCGGGGAAGGGGTTAAATGTGTGTCCTATGAGTGTTCTAACTGTAGGGGGAGGGGGGGGTGACTGGTGGAGGTGACCGATTGTGTCCCTATGTACAAGGAACACAATCTGTCACCTCTCTCCCTGACAGGGACGTGCAGCTCTGTGTTTACATACAGAGCTGCACGTCCCAGCTCACTTACAGAGCAATCGCGTGTGCCCGGCGGCGATCGTTGCCGCCGGGCACTCGCACGGGATCCCCGCGGAGCGGCGGGTGCGCGCGCGCGCGCCGCCGGCGACGCGCGCGCGCCCGCCCGCGGCTTTAAAGGGACATCACGTCATATGACGTGATGTCAGAACAATGGAGTCGTCTGCCCGCCGTCAATTGACGGCGGGCAGATGACAAGTGGTTAAGTTACCCTGATGTTGTCTAGAGGTGTGGTGACAGAATCAAAGTAGTGAGCGAAGGTCCAGACAGTCAATAAAGGTTTTCTTCAATGCTTTATTCCCAACCAAACAAGGCTAACATCAACATCGGTTAGGGAAGAGAAAAAGCTGACGGAAAGAAGAAAGAGAACCCTTTCGGTATCAGGCCTGGAAATGAACAGGGCAGTCTCGCCCTCAGTAGTATCAATTGTTGAGACTCGTCGCCACACCTGCTTGGCAGCCGAGTCGCCACTTCGGATCTCTGGGAGGAACAGATCTCTCGCTTAGATCTGGCTCTAGGGCCTCTGCCACAGGCCACGTACTTTAAATGGATTAGATAGATGAACGGAGCGAATCCTCCCAGTAGAATTCTTTAGCATAGGTCACCGGGTGACAGCAAAGTGTACCTATATATAAAGTGAAGAAGTGCAGCGCAAAATTTAAAATTAAAATAAACAATAAATAATATAAATATGAATATAGATGTAAGCCAGTGAAATTAAATGTCCATGTGTCCACAAATAATGTCCTTAAGTGAAAGTGAATCACACAAATAAATCCAGCAGGAGTGAAGGTGAAGAGGAGACACCAGAATGGAAATCCACCACCACAAGCAAGATGGACTCTCACCTCATTGCTTCGACCCGTGAGAGTCACAAAGCATATCAGCAAAAAATCTCAATCAGATCCGACCTCCAAGCAGAATCAGGTGGACGCTGATGAAGTCCCGCCCACGGGGCGTAACGCGTACGTAAGGGGAGGAGCTACGCAGGATGTCACCCCGATTATCGCCGCTGTGAATCGGGACATACACTGTTACAGCACACACTCGGCTCATGAGTGTTTTTAAATGTGAGTGCCCATGTTTTATTCTTATCCACATTAAACCGGTTTATACAGAGAGCACTAGATATCTTCTGTGTTTCTTCTTATATATGGTGGTCCGCTGACATCTGTATTGTATGGTGATTCTGCTTGGAGGTCGGATCTGATTGAGATTTTTTGTTGATATGCTTTGTGACTCTCACGGGTCGAAGCAATGAGGTGAGAGTCCATCTTGCTTGTGGTGGTGGATTTCCATTCTGGTGTCTCCTCTTCACCTTCACTCCTGCTGGATTTATTTGTGTGATTCACTTTCACTTAAGGACATTATTTGTGGACACGTGGACATTTAATTTCACTGGCTTACATCTATATTCATATTTATATTATTTATTCAAAACAAAATGTGGGAAAATAGGCCTAATTTCACACTCTCGGCACTAATGGGGTATAGGTATTTACAGTTCTGCAAATAAAATTATCTATGTCCTATATCTAGGACATAAATAAAGCAGCTGCTCAAAATAAAACAAAACATATACACGTAGTAAAATAATGATAAAAATAATGATAAAAATCATCAAAAGTCTTTATCAATAAAATACAGCAGCGCTAGTGATCAGGGCACAGTTCAAATCAGTTCAAATCACTCATTCACATTCAAAGGCCCCATACACACGAGCGGACAGATTTGTTCAAATCTGTCCGTCTGACAGATTTGAACAAATCTGTCTGCTGGGATTTTGGTTTGCTCGCGTGTACACACGAGCAAACCAAAATCCCCGCCAGCAGAGAGCGCGCTGACGTGTCGGTGACGTGGCGGTGACGTTGACGCCGCCACGTCACCGCACCAGGAAGTAAAACACTTCCGCGCATGCGCCGAATCCATTCGGCGGCGGTGCGGCGGCGGTGCGGCGGCGGAGCGGGACGACATGTCTGCTGGTAAGTGTACTAACCAGCAGACATGTCGGGCGGACAGATTCCCACCGGATAGATTTCAAAGCATGCTTTGAAATCTGTCGGGTGGACAAATCTGTCCGCTAGCCCATACACACGATCGGAGATGTCTGCTGAAACGGTCCATCGGACCGTTTTCAGCGGACAAATTCGATCGTGTGTACGAGGCTAAAGAGATAAATGAAAGTAAGAAAGTTCTCCAGAGCTCAAAGGGTGCACAAATATTCCGTGACAAAGAAGGGGTGCTCTTCAAGACAATTTCAACTTTCCATGATTGGTGACATCACTCGTGAGCCGAACAAAGCATGGAAGATCCTGTGATGTCCCCTCAAGGATGTCTACTCACCAGATTGATGTTATAACAGGCTTTGAACAGTAATGTCATCGGATTCCCTCTTCCTCATGGAGATGATATTCCAGCAGCATGCAGTACTCCTAATGACCATCCGGTGTCAGGGCACATAAAAAAAGCTCGATATGGTGTGATACCATTTAAAAAACTTTTATTTTAACATGCTGTTAAAAATCATGCATACAAACAGCAACAAAAAAAGCTCCGCAGAGCAGTAACTGATACAAGGTGTAATGCCTTTCAGCCGGTCATCAGCTCACAAAGGGTGATAGATAGTTTGTGGATGCGAGCGTTTGCCGCTAGCACACTAGATCACTCTCCTAACTGGAGCACAGCTGAACCACAGCGTCAGGCGTTATATTATTTATTGTTTATTTAAATTTTAATTTTTGCGCTGCACTTCTTCACTTTATTTATGCTTTGGGAATTTTCTATGAATTTATCCTCAGTGCTGGCTTGCATATGCATATTTTTAGTTTTATTTGTATTTCAATTGTATTTGTTTATATCCCAGCGCTGAATTTTCACTTTTGTATTAGCAAAGTGTACCTGTCAGCATTCCGGTCACCAGATCCCCGATTGGTTCGCTCAGGCCCCGTTGGACAACCCGCCTCCGGGTTACCCCCAAGCCGATCCCTCAATCGCACGGCACCCAGCCCGGGATCCCCTCAATAGAACCGGGGACCCAGCAAGACACTGGGATCCCCTTTTACCTCAGGCTGAAATTCTGGTCCATGGATGCGCGCACCCCGAAGGTGGATGCCGCACCTGGAACTGGGACCCCGCGAAGACCTGTAGAACACTTGACACCCGTCACAGACACATACCTCCCCAGCATGCCCCGCGAGGGAAAAACTCCCCCAAACGGCCACCGGGGAACAACTTACTCTGCCAGAACCCCTCTGGCGCCAGCTGCCGCCCAGAGATGATATCACATCCCTGGAATACAGACCGGCCCAGTGGACATTTCCGGAATGACAGGGGCCACAATTTAGACAACTTGTGAACGGGAGCAAAGTAACTCTTCCATTCTAACTGTTTTTTGTATAGTGCCCATACTGAAAGTAAGGGGGCGCTACATTTAGATTTCTAAATGTAGCGCTACCCACGAAGGAGCCGCTCATTGATTGTTGGGATCGGCAAATTAAGTTACCCTATCGTTGTCTAGGGGTGTAATGCAGGAACAAAGTAGTGAGCGAAGGTCCAGACAATCAATAAAAGTTTTCCAATGCTTTATTTCCAGGCCAACACAGCCAACATCAACTTCAGTTAGGAGAGAAAAGGTTGATGAGAGAAAAGAGGTGAACTTTCGGTGTCAGGCCTGGATGTGGACGGGCAAGCCAGCCCTTAGTAGTACCGATTTGTAAACTCGTCGTCGCTTTTGTCAAATGAATGAATAGGGGTGAATCCTTCCAATGGACTTCAGCCCAGGTCACCGGGACAGTAATGCGTACCTGTAGCGTCCCGGTCACCAGATCCCCGATTAATGTGGCGCTCAGCCTGAGATCCGTTTCAATGGAACCTGGAACCCAGTAGGTCACTGGGGTCCTCTCTCACCTCCGGTTGAGGCTTGATGAAGCCTGTAAGCTTGGCCAGGAGGGCCACGCCAGCGGGGCCCATAGGTGCACGCATCCTGAAGGTGGATGCCGCACCCAGCACCGGGACCCCGCGAAGATTTTAGAACACGTGACACCTGTCACAGATATACTCCTCCCCAGCATGCCCTGCGAGGGAGGAACTCCATTTCTTAGTGAATGTCTCCTCCATAGGATAAATTTGAGAGAATCTCTTAGTAGGAATAAAATGCCTGTCTGGGTATACCCAGTCAGCATAAATAAGCTGTTCCAGCAATGGGTGCATAAGCATAAGCCCCTTAAGAAGGCCTCAGAGAACCCAGAAAGGAAAAGCAGACCTCAGCCGAATCTGTAAGGGGCAACTTATAACCAATACGCACTGTCTCAGTGAGCGATTGAATTTATTTTGAAACTATGAAATTGCGAAGGCTCCCCCGGGGATGAGCCCTCTAATGAGGAACCATCCTCATGCCCTTCCACCGGGTCCTCTAAGGTACATCTGAATCCTCTACCCAATCCTGATCTGCATCCGACGGCCTAGGAGTAGGGGAAGGGGCCTGTCACGTTTTTTCACAGACTGGGGGGTGAACGCGAACAAACTAGCCTAACTTACTAATTTACCCTCCAGACCAGCCAGAGCCATAGCCAAGTCATCTTTAGTGACATATGCAGAGGCTGGAGTGTTGGAGCTAGCTACGATGCCTGACAAGGGTTCAGCTTGGTTAACCATTTCAGGTCTTACAGGGGAAGCAGGTGCCGTTGAAGGCACGACTCAGGGTTCCCAGGACCTGACTGCTGCACTTTTGCACCTCTTCTTCCCGTTTTTGCCCCTCTCCTTCGGGCATACATAGTCCTAGGCACCAAGCAGAGGCACTACAGAACTCCTCCACTACATACACTGACCTGTCCTACATACATTGACCTGTCCTACATACACTGACCTGACCTGCAAAAACTGACCTGTTCTGCATACACTGACCTGTCCTACATACACTGACCTGACCTACATACTCTGACCTGTCCTGCATACACTGACCTGACCTACATACACTAACCTGAACTGCATACACTGAGCTAACCTGCATACACTGACCTGTCCTACATACACTGACCTGACCTGACCTACATACACAATCACTGACCTACATACACAATCACTGACCTACATACACAATCACGGACCTACATACACTAACACTGACCTACCTCAACTGTGCTAGGGATGCAGCCAGAGAACCCGAGGAGGCTCAGGAGCCGAGGAGGAGAGCCAAGGAGGAGAGCCGAGGAGGAGAGGAGAGCCGCTGAACGGAGCAGGGAGCTGGCATGTGAGGTGCTGCGCTAGCGCGCCCAATGTGCCTGACCCTGTCATAAGATGCAGCCAGGCTCAAGAGGAGCTAAGGAGGAGAGGAGAGCCGCTAAACCGAGCGGGGATGTGACATCATGGCGCGGCGGGCGGCATTGTAATTCCTGCCTTCTGAGCTTGCAGTGCCTATGATGGACGTCACACATCCCGCAGTCCCGGATTGGACCAGTGGGACGTCCATCATAGGCGCTGCAGGTTCCAGAAGGCAGGACCTGCTGTGTCTCTCAGCCACACTCAAAAACATGTCGCTCGCTCGGCTCCGAGACTCTGGGCTTTTCGGCTACCCATTCGGGGCTCCAGACTCCCAAGGCCACCCCTAATGACAGTGATTATCGCTAGTAGCTATAGCTGCCACTTGCATTATTCGGAGGCGCATCCGCTGGTTGCAGGCTGGTTGTGCCCAAGTTGATCAACTTGGTATATTCAGCCTGCCCATTAACAGTTCAGATCTCGGCCGGTTGCTGCTGAACCAGCCAAGATTCGATCCGTGTATGGCCAGCCTTAGGGGCCATTCACACATATGTTAGGCTGAGTTGCTCAACATAGTGCGAATTCATTGTTTTAAATAGGACCAGTTCAAATGCTGCATTTAAACGCAGCCTAACATGCAGCAAGGTGTTAAAGTGCGTCACGGCTTGCTGTCACACACAGGAAATGATAATTGGGTTTTGTGGCTCCTGCTGTGAACAAAAAAAAAAAACACACACACCTATGCAAAGGGTTAGAAGATGCACATCAATGCAACACAAAGCTTAGGCTCTGTTTCCACTATTTCAACCCTATTGCAACTGCGATTTTGCCGCAATTTTGATGCGACTTGAAGCAATGCCTGTATATTCTTGAGGGACCAAAGTAGTGCAGGGACTTTGAAGTTGCTGCGACTTGAAGTCGCACAGATGTAAATGGTACTCATTGTAAATCATGAGGTATGACTTGTAATGCGACTTTCTAGTCCCAAGTCGCATGACAAGTCACACTTAAGGCCCCTTTCACACATGGGGACCGTTTGTCTGTTTTTCATCCATATGTTGACGGATGAAAAATGGACATCAATGCATACGTTTACATCTGTTTATACCGGATAAAAGCCCTATTTTCCATTCGTTAAAAAAATTGGATCAGATGAAAAATGGACAAACTGGGCCGGATTCAGAAAGAACTTATGCCGACGTATCTCAATATGCCCTGCGTAAGTGTCAACATGCGCCGTCGTATCTATGCGCCGTACCGAGAAAACTAGATACGCCAAAAAATAGGCTTCTTCAGACCGACGTAACTTTCCTACGCCGGCGTATCGTGAGCGCATATTTACGCTGGGCGCATCTGTCGCACCCATTGATTTAGCATTCAAATATGCAAATGAGGGAGATACGACGATTCAGAAACGTACGTTTTGCCAGCGCAGGCTACGCGCAGTGCACGTAAGCTGTACGTCCGGCCTAAAGTTACCCCTCATGAAGCAGGGGTAACTTTGCACCAGACTTGCACAGGTCAGCTGGAGAGCAGCTACAGCAGCACCGTAACGGACGAGCTGAGCAACCACACTTGCAGGACAACACATCTGTATGCCAACATGCCCGGAGCAGCCGTGGTCATAGCACTACTGCGTCTACGGGCACATAGGAGGTCACGGGAGAGGATATACCGAACGCACATCAACGTCCTTGGCATGGGTGATTCGGAGGTGTATCGCATCTTCAGATTCAGCCCTGATGCCATCCTGGAAATAGCCACAGCCCTGCATGATGACCTCACCAGCCAGACACACCGCGTACATGCAGTGCAGCCACTGGTCAAGGTACTGCCAACCCTGCATTTCCTTGCCAGTGGATCTTTTCAGGGTACAAGTGAAGTTGTGTCTGGGATGTCACAATCCACCATGAGCAGATGCGTGCACCAGGTTGTCTCCGCAATCCTCACATGCATGTCCCACCACATCATCAGACCCACCAATGAGCATCTGCGGCAGAAGGCAATGTAGGATTTCTACAGAATTGCAGGATTCCCACGCACCGTGGGGGCCATTGATTGCACACATGTGGCACTACAGCCCCCCCCCCCTGTGCCACAGAGCACATGTATTGCAATCGTAAGCATTGGCATTCCATCAACGTACAGGTGATAGCCGATGCCAAATGGCTCATATGGCACGTCCGTGCCAAACACCCCGGGTCCAGCCACGACAGCTACATATACCTTTAAAGCACCATCCCAGCAGAATTCAAACAGAATGTGTTTGGGGACAGTTGGCTGGTTGGTGAGTGACATGGGAGTCGGGCATGACTGTCCGACCCCATTATGCAGAAATCACGAGGGGCACATGCACGGCTAACATCCTCCTATCTTTTCCCTTCCAGATGACTCGGCATTTGGGCCCCATCTTCTGACTCCATTCCGGGATCCCCAAACCAGAGGAGAGAGAAGATACAATGTTGCACATACGTACCCGTGCAGTGGTGGAGCACACATTTGGCATCCTGAAGTCCTGTTTCCGATGCCAGGATATGTCCGGGGGGGGGCCTGTTGTATTCCCCAAACTTTGTGTGTCAGATCATCGGTGCATGTTGTGTGCTGCACAACTACGCCATGAGAAAGGGCCTGCAGATTGACATATGTGATGACCTGACCCCCCAACCACACAGTCCCCCCCTGCCCGAGGAGACCCCGTCTGCTGAGGGAAGAGCAGTCAGGAGGTGCCTCGTGGAACGCATCTTTGCACGTTAAACATTCACATTCATCATGGCACATGGACAATGCATGCATGCACACTACTGTGGTCCCTAGCTCACACACACCACATCCACCTCACATTGGATTAGCCCAAGTCCACCATGCAGGACTTTGGAGCAGCA
This sequence comes from Rana kukunoris, assembly GCA_029574335.1. NCBI lineage: Eukaryota > Metazoa > Chordata > Amphibia > Anura > Ranidae > Rana > Rana kukunoris. The sequence goes on along the minus strand of CM056058.1, from coordinate 90,391,945 downwards.
ACGCCGTGCCAAGGCCCCAATGATGTCGCTGTCCATTCATATCACATGGTCGTGGGGATAACTTCTCCCCGACAACCCAGGGTGACACACCTTACTGGCAGGAGTGTCACCCCCACATTCACACACCAGTCACACTGTAGCCTACACTCCTCACCGTGTGCAGATACTACAAAAAAAAACCTCATAACCTGAGTATCATAAATAAAACAATAAACTCATAACCTGAGTATCATAAATAAAATAATAAACTCATAACCTGAGTATAATAAATAAAATAATAAACTCATAACCTGAGTAGACAAAGCAACAAAAAAACTCATCACTTGAGCAAAAAAGAAAAAGAAAAAAAGGCACTAATTTGCACTGTCGTGGGCTACGCCTGGTGCCAAGGCTCCTGGTGCTCAGTTGCCTGGGGAGAGCCTCAGGTGGGGAGGGGGTAGGGCATCTGGTGGAGGAACATCCCGCGGTATCTCCCTGGCTGGCTGGCTGCCCTCCAATGCCAGGGCAATGTGGTGGAGGAAGTTGTTGGTCTCCGCCTGCATCCGCAGCTGGCATGTGGTGGTGGTGCGCTGGTGGTGCCTTGTCTGCCTCCCCTCCTGTATTGCCGCTGCCAGGCTCCTCCCCTCCACCTGCATGGCAGCTGTATTAGCCTCAACAGCCACTGTAAGGCTCGGGACCTCAGACACAAGGCCTGATGTTGTGGCCTGCAGCTCCCCCAGAAAGATCACAATAGCTGTTCAGTTAGAACTCACATCCTGCAGGCTGTCAGTGATGGAGGTAGACTGATCAGCCTGCTGGGTGAGTGCCTGCTGGACAGCCAAGATGCAGGCAGCCTGGGTCTGGACCGAGGAGGCCAGGCTCTCTGCCACACGGTGCAGGTTACCCACTAATGCACCCATATGACAGGTCTGCCGGGCCTGGTCCCTTGCCAGATTCTCCTCCAACGCATCCGGATCACCCCTGGTTTTGCGGGTAGCCTTCCTGGGGGCAGGAGAGGCTTGGGGCCGGCTGTATGGGGAGGCCCTTGAGGGGCTAGCCCTGATGGGGGAGGAGGCCCTTGAGGGGATATCCCTGATGGGGGAGGAGGTTTGGGAGGGTTCTGGGATGGGGGTCTCTTCCACGATGTAGAAACCTTCCTCCAGAGTACCGTGCTCCTCCTCTTTTATTTCTTCTAGAGGTGAGGTGTGGGCACTCTCCTCTGGGGGTGGCATGGGTCGCCCAGCAGCCGACGACGGCCCAGCTCCCTCCAGCACATGTGGATGACACAAAACATTCATATGTTGGTGGACCCACACACTTGACACATGTTCCCTTGCACCCCCTCACATGCTACACCCCGGATAGAAGATAAAACACACTTACCTGCCCTCAAGGCCTGATCCACAGAGTCATAGCCCTCCACCTGCTCCCTCTCCAGGCACCTGGCAATGACCTGCTCATCAGGAGTGAGGGTGATCTTAGTGGCTAGTCCACCTCCTGTGCCCCTGGCATGCCTCCTCATCGTCGTCAGCTTGTCTTTGACCAGACGATGCAGGTTGTTTATTTTTTTTGATATGTCCTTGGGGCTCCTCAAGGCCAAGGGAATTCACCTGTGCTGTAATCTCCTCCAGGATCTCATCCTTCTTGACCTTGCTGGTCTGGCCACTCTGTGCCCCATGGAGACATGTGCCGTACTTGGAGATGGCATCGATAATAATTGCCTTCTCCTCAGTGCTAACATTTTTCTTCCTCCGATCCTTAGCAGTCACTGGTGCAGACATGGCTCAAAATACAAAAGTACTAACACAAAAAATGTTATGGTGTACTTTTGCACTTGACGGCGCGTGTCTGGACGTATTTATGCACTGGGCATAGGCAGTGGGCATGCGCAGAGGGGTGCGGGACATATGTTCATGTCACGGCCCATGCCCTGTTAGTTCGGCCCTTCGTTTGCATGGGGTCACGCTTCATTAACATGGATCATGCCCACTTCCTTCCTATTTTGAATTACGCTGGCTTACGCCTACGATTTTACGTTACGCCGGGGCATCGTTGGGAGCATTTGCTTTCTGAATACCATGCTTGCCTCTCCGCGCTGCGCCGGCGTAGTGTAAAAAAGATACGCTACGCCTGCATAAATATGCGCCAATGTATCTGAATCCGGCCCACTGTCTGTTTTAGAATTAAAAAAAATGGCTCTGTAACTCTGGAGCTGGAGGATATTATAAAACTGATGGAAAGAATTTTTGAAAAATTGATGTAAACTTCATCAGTTTTTTTTTTTTGAAAAAATATGACCAAACTGATGAAGCAAACGGCCCACGTGTGTCAAAGGGGCCTAGAAGAGAAGTACAGGATTAAAAATAAAAACAATTCTACTCACCTAGGTGGATGCAACATTGGTCCAATGCTACATCTGTCCCCAGCCGGCTCTAATGCCGCGTACACACGATCGTTTTTCGGCATTTAAAAAAACAACTTTTGTCAGCGACGTTGCCCACACATGATCGGTTAAAAAAAATGCTCTAGCAAAGCGTGGTGACGTACAACACGTACGATGGCACTATAAAGGGGAAGTTCCATGCGGATGACGCCACCCTTTGGGCTGCTTTAGCTGATTTTGTGTTAGTAAAAGACGATTCCCGCTTTTCTGTCTGTTACAGCATGATGAATGTGCTATCTCCATTACGAACGGTAGTTTTACCAGAACGAGCGCTCCCGTCTCATAACTTGCTTCTGAGCACGCGCAGGTTTTTCACGTCGTTTAAGCCCACACACGATCATTTTTTACAACCCGAAAAACGACATTGTTTAAAATGTCGTTAAAAAATGCAGCATGTTCGAATTTTTTTTTTTGTCGTTTTTCAAAATCTGAAAAAAAGCCCACACACAATCGTTTTAAATTAAAAAAAAATAAAACTTTGTTTTTTACATGCCGAAAAACGATCGTGTGTACGCGGCATAGGACCAAGGACTGGGCGATCAAACACCACTAATCGCTCAGCTCTCGGTCTTCAGGTTGCAGAGAGCTGGTGACTCTCAGTCAGTGGTTCTCTGATCTCCCTTCCAGTGCTCACGGGAGAGCTGGGCTGTGAAGGGGGTGGGAGGGGCCGGCTTAGTCTCTGTTCAAAATGGATTTCAATGTATGTCAATAAGTGCAAAGAAAGTAGTGTGAATCTACGGTAACCTTAAGAATCCTTATGACAATGGTTTCACCAGACAAAATCATTATGTAGCGGTACCCCTGAAGGGGCTGCTGGTAATAGAATGGGATGGCACATTACCTCATGGCTCCTTCTCAACGTCTAGGGGTGAATGATGCATGCGACAGTAGAAAAAGGAATGTCCGCAAAGAATTGTCTTTTATGTGCTCCGTATTACCCAGCCGGGTAAAAACAGTAAAGCTTGTGGTGATAGAAGAGTTGGAGTAAAAGGAGAAATAGCAGATTCAGGCGTACAATAGGGGAAACAGTCCTGCTTCCGACCACACTTACTTTTCTTCGCCACTCCAGTCGGAGTGGGTATAGCGTACCTGGACAGGCCTCTCTTACCGACCTGGCAGCCAGAGTATTACACGGAACCTAGGGAGATGTCTCTGCCACAGACCCTCCTGAATGAACATCAGGGAAATGCCTCTGCCACAGGCCTTCTCTGATTGCAGATAGGGAGGTAGCCCTCCTAAGTAAAGTTACACCTGGATCTTCTTCTTAACGTCGCCCAGGTACAGACTGAAAGAGGAGTCAATCCTTCAGTGTCCGGTTACCTTGATCCCCGGTGGTTCGTCGGAATCCTATTGGATCGCCAGACTCTCATGGACTCCCCACCAAACACCTACACTTGCTTGGAATCTTCAAAAGTGGGAACCCAGTCAATTACTGAGTTCCCGTCCTGCTTGAATGTTCCGGGCCAACATGGCCTCGAAATCAGGAACACCGTGTGGCGCACACGCACTGGCCAGAAAGTGGGTGCCACACTTGAAGAAGAACCACCCAACATGGCGTCTGTTCCATAAGTACCCTCTCCCAGCATGCCCAGCGAGGGCCCAAGCCCAGCACAACAGAATGAGCCCACAGCACGGCCAAGCTGAAACAGAGACCCTACTGAATAATTACAATTGGAATCAGAGTCACTTACACTCCGATTATACTTCTAAATTTTAATAGCACCCGTACTTGGAAGTACACCGACACTACAATTAGATAACCTGATTCATCACAATTCTTCATCATCATAGGACAAAAAGCATTATAATGGTACACAAGTTAATGGCACCATTTCTGAGCCAGTGTACAAAAAAAAATAATTAAGGCCGGGATTCAGATACATTGGTGCATATTTATGCGGGCGTAGCGTATCTTTTTTACACTACACCGGAGCAGCGCGGAGAGGCAGGCACTGTATTCAGAAAGCCATTACTCACCAAGATGCGCCAGCGTAGCGTATTTTCGAAGGCGTAAGCCAGCGTAAGTGTAAGTGGGCGTGACCCCATGCAAATGATGGTCCGAGCTTGTCGCAGTGGTTTACGTCGGGCGTATCTTAAACGGCGCATGCGCTGTGACGTGGACGTATTGTCCGCACCCCTCTGCACATGCTCACAACTACGCTCGGCGTAACCCCTAAGATACGCCGGCCCATCGCCTAAGCCCAGTGCCTAAATACGCTCAGACATGCGCCCGTCGAGCGCAAAAGTACACCAGCAGCTTTTGGTGTAGGTACTTTTGTTTGGTGCCATGTCTTCTCTAGTGTCTGGGAAGGATAGGAGGAAGAAGAACTTTACACCTGAGGAGAAGGCAATCATCATCAATGCCATCTCAAGGTACGACGTGTACCTCCATGGGGCACAGAGTGCCACGACCAGCAAGGTCCGGAAGGAGGAGATCCTGCTGGAGATCACTGCGCAGGTCAATGCCCTTGGCCATGAGGTTAGGACCTCAAGGGACATATCCAAAAAAATCAACGACCTGCGCCGTCTGGTCCGAGACAAGTTGTCCACGATGAGGAGGCATGCCAGGGGCACGGGAGGTGGACCAGCCAGTAACATCAACCTCACTCCTAATTAGGAATGAGCTTCGAGTTCGAGTAGAACTCATGTTCGACTCGAACATTGCCTGTTTGTCGAACAGCAAACTATTTGGGGTGTTCGCGGCAAGTTCGTGTGAACTTTAAAACCCTGTTAAAGCCTATGGGACTCGAACGTTTGAAATCTAAAGTGCTCATTTTAAAGGCTAATATGCAAGTTATTGTAATAAAAAGTGTATGGGGACCTGGATCCTGCCCCAGGGGACATGTATCAATGCAAAAAAAAGTTTTAAAAACTGCAGTTTTTTTGACAGCAGTGATTTTAATAATTCCTTTAAGTGAAACAATAAAAGTGAAATATTCCTTTAAATTTCACACTGGGGGGGGTGTATAGCATGCCTGTAAAGTAGCGCTTGTTTCCCATGCTTACAACTGTCCCTGCACAAAGTGTAATTTCTGAAGGAAAATAAGTAATTTAAAATCACTTGTGGCAATAATGAATTGTCGGCTCCCGGCAATACAGAGAAAAGTCATTCATAAAAAAAAATGTGTGGGGGTCCACAGCATTTAAAAAAAAAAATGGGGTGGAGTTCCCCTAAAATCCCTACCAGACCTGAAGGGTCTGGAATGGATATTTGGGGGGAACCCCAATATTTTTATTTTAAAACAGGGTTCACCTTAATATCCATACCAGACCCGAAGGGCCTGGTAATTGAATTTGGGGGGACCCCCACGCGTTCTTTTTTTATGAATGACTTTTCTCTGTATTGCTGGTTTCAGACAATTCATTATAGCCAAGAGTGATTTTAAATGCATTTTTTCCTTCAGAAATTACATTTTGTGCAGGGACAGTTCTAAGCACGGGAAACAAGCGCTACTTTACAGGCATACTATACACCGCCTAGGTACGAAATTTAAAGGAATATTTCAATTTTATTGTTTCACTTCAAGCATTATTAAAATTACTGCTCCTGAAAAAACTGACGTTTTTTAAAACTTTTTTTGCATTGATACACGTCCCCTGGAGCAGGACCCAGGTCCCCAAATACTCCCCTGGGGCAGGATCCAGGTCCCCAGACACTTTTTAGGACAATAACTTGCATATTAGCCTTTAAAATTAGTACTTTAGATTTCAAATGTTCGAGTCCCATAGACTTTAACAGGGTTCTAAAGTTCACACAAACTTTTGGTCTGTTCGCAGGTTATGGTGCGAACCGAACCCAGGGGTGTTCGGCTCATCCCTACTCCTTATGAGGAGGTCATTGCCAGGTGCCTGGAGAGGGAGAAGGTGGAGGGCCTGGAGGGCTATGACTCTATTGATCTGGCCCTGAGGACAGGTAAGTGTGTTTTATCTCCTATCCGGTGTGTAGCATGTGAGGGGGTGCAAGGGGACATGTGACAAGTGTGTGGGTCCACCAACATGTAAATGCTTTGTGTCATCCACATATGTGCTGGAGGGAGCTGGGCCGTCGTCGGCTGCTGGGCGACCCACGCCATCCCCAGAGAAGAGTGCCCACACCTCTCCTCTAGAGGAAGTTGAAGAGGAGCAAGTGGACCTTCAAGAAGGTGTCTACCTCCAGGAGGAGTACACCATCCCTGGACCCTCCCAAACCACCTCCCATATCAGGGATAGCCCTTCAAGGGCCTTCTCCCCATCAGGGATAGCCCCTCAAGGGCCTCCTCCCCCATCAGGTAAACCTCCTCAAGGGCCTCCCCATACAGCCGGCCCCAAGTCTCTCCTGCCCCCAGGAATGCTACACGCAAGACCAGGGATGATCCTGATGCCTTGGAGGAAAATCTGGTGAGGGACCAGGCCCGGCAGACCCGACATATGGGTGCTATAGCGGGTGATCTGCGCCATGTGGCAGAGAGCCTGGCCTCCTCGGCCCAGACCCAGGCTACCTGCACCTTGGCTGTCCAGCATGCCTTCACACTGCAGGCTGATCAGAGTACCTCAAGCTCTGACAGCCTGCAGGATGTGAGTGCGAACTGCACTGCCATAGTGACCTGCCTCGGGGAGCTGCAGGCCACAACATCAGGCCTTGTGGCAGAGGTCAGGAGCCTTGTAGGGGCTGTACAGGCAGAGGGGAGGCAGATAAGGTGCTAGCAGCGGCACAACACCACCCGCCAGCTGCGGATGCAGGCTGAGACAAATGCGGTACTCAATTGCATTGCCCTGGCATTGGAGAGCAGGCAGCCAGCCAGGGAGAGACCAGGGGATAATCCTCCTCCAGATGCCCCACCCCCCCACCTGAGGCTCCCCCCAGGCAACTGAGGAGCAGGAGCCGTGGCACCATGCCTTGCCCATGGCTGGGCAGATAAGTGCCTTTTTTTTTTAATGCTCAGGTTATGAGTTTTTATTTTTTTTTATGCTCAGGTTATGAGTTTTCATTTTTTTTATGCTCAGGTTATGAGTTTTTTGATTTTATTTATGTGCTCAAAATATGAGTTTTTTTGTAGTGAATGCACACAGAGGAGTGCAGGCTACAGTGTGACTGGTGCGTGAATGTGTGGGTGGCATTCCTGCCAGCAAGGCGTGTCACCTTGGGTCGTCGGGAGAGGTGATCCCCACAACCGTGTGAATGTGGTATGAATGGACAGCAACATGATTGGTGCCTTGGCGTGGCGTTGCTGCTCCAAAGTCCTGCACGGTGGACTTGGGCTAATCCAATGTGAGGTGGATGTGGTGTGTGTGAGCTAGGGACCACAGTGGTGTGCATGCGTGCATTCTCCTTGTGCCATGATGAATGTGTGTGTTTAAAGCGGATCTCCACCCTAAAGTTAAGTTCCGCTGATCGGAACCCTTCCCACCTCCGGTGTCACATTTGACACCTTTCAGGGGGGAGGGGGGTGCAGATACCTGTCTAAAGACAGGTATCTGCACCCACTTCCGACCCGCAGACTCGGGCAAAAGACGGGTTTTTCCCGTTGTGTGCTGGGAACTCTCACAGCACACAGCGGTAGCCAATCGGCGGGCGCAGCGTGACTCGCTTCACTTCCTGGTTCCCTCACCGTGGATGGAGGGGGGAGCAGCAGAGAGACGAGCGAACGCTCGTCCTCTGCTGCGGACGCCGCTGGACTCCAGGACAGGTAAGTGTCCTAATATTAAAAGTCAGCAGCTGCAGTATTTGTAGCTGCTGGCTTTTAATATTTTTTTTTAGTGGACCATCCGCTTTAATGTGCAAAGATGCGTACCACGAGGCACCTACTGACTGCTCTTCCCTCAGCAGAAGGGGTCTCCTCAGGCAGGGGGGGGCTGTGTGGGTCAGGGGTCAGGTCATCACATATGTCAATCTCCAGGCCCTTTCTCATGGCGTAGTTATGCAGCACACAACATGCACCGATGATCTGGCACACAAAGTTTGGGGAATACAACAGGGTCCCCCTGGACGTATCCAGGCATCGGAAACAGGACTTTAGGATGCCAAATGTGCGCTCCACCACTGCACGGGTGCGTATGTGTGCAGCATTGTATCTTCCTATCCTCTGGTTTGGGGATCCCAGTATGGAGTCAGGAGATGGGGCCCAAGTGCATTTGCCGAGTCACCTGGAAGGGAAAAGACAGGAGGATGTTAGCCATGCATGTGCCCCTTGTGATGTCTGCATCATGGGGTCGGACAGTCATGCCTGACATGTCACTCACCAACAAGCCAGCTGTCCCCGTACACGTTCTGTTTGAATTCTGTTGGGATGTTGCTTTGACGGTATATGTAGCTGTCGTGGCTGGACCCGGGGTGTTTGGCACGGACGTGCCATATGAGGCATTGGGCATCGGCTATCACCTGTACGTTGATGGAATGCCACTGCTTACGATTGCGGTATATGTGCTCTGTGGCACTGGGGGGCCATAGTGCCAAATGTGTGCATGGGAATACTGCAATTCTGTAGAAATCCTGCATTGCCTTCTGCCACAGATGCTCATGGGTGGGTCTGATGATGTGGTGGGACATGCGTGTGAGGATTGCGGGGACAAGCTGGTGCAGACATCTGCTCATGGTGGATCCCAGCCACAACTCCACTTGTACGCTGAAAAGATCCACTGGCAAGGAAATGGAGTGTTGCCAGTACCTTGACCAGTGGCTGCACTGCATGTACGCGTTGTGTCTTGCTGGTGATGTCATAATGCAGGGCTGTGGCTAATTCCAGGATGGCATCAGGGCTGAATCTGAAGATGCGAAACACCTCCGATTCCCACATGCCAAAGACGTTCATGCGCGTTCGGTATATCCTCTCCCGTCCCCTCCTCCTCCGTGCCTGTAGACACAGTAGTGCTATTACCATGGCTGCCCCTGGCATGTTGGCATACAGATGTGTTGTCCTGCAAGTGTGGTTGCTCAGCTCGTCCGTAACGGTGCAGCTGTAGCTGCTCTCCAGCTGACCTGTGCATGTCTGTGCATGAGGGGTAACTTTAGGCCGGACATACAACTTACGCGCACTGCGCGTAGCCTGCGCAGGGCGCATGTACGTTTGAGAATCGCTGTATCTCCCTCATTTGCATGAATTTGAATAGAAAATCAATGGGCGCGCCAGATACGTCCAGCGTAAATATGCGCCCACGATACGCCGGCGTAAGAAAGTTACACCGGTCGGAAGAAGCCTATTTTCAGGCGTATCTTGTTTTGTGGGTACGGCGCATGGATACGACGGCGCATCCGTGGACTTACGTGGCGTATCAGTAGATACGTTGGCGTAAGTTCTTTCTGAATCCTGGCCTCAGAGTCTGTGCCAAAATAAATAGTGATGACAATAAATACAAATAAATGTACATTAATATTTTAATTAGCCTAAATAATTCAGCATTATGTGAAGCTATTCCTGTTTCAAATAAAACATTCAAAGAAACACCAAGTATATCTAATATATTCCAGTAACTCCGGTGAGTAATTAAGTGCTTTATAAATTAGGAATAGTAAACAAGAACTGGAAAGAAAATGTCCCAAATAATGTGGTGACTGCATTTTTTTTCAGGTTTTTTATTTTTACCTGATGATCCTGCCAGTACACTTTCAACAATGCTCACTCACTATAATGTATCTATTGACAGAGGGGACTGATATTCCATAGTCCACAGAGATACAGTGGGTATAGAAAATAATCACATAGGATGCATTAATTATTAAGGACCGCCTCCTGCACATATAAGTCGGCAGAATAGCACGGCTGGGCACAGGTACGTACAGGTACGTCCCCAGCCGTGGGTCGCATGCGCGCGGCCGCGACCCGGTCCGAAGCTCCATGGCCGTGGGACCCGCGGACGCGATCACCGCCAGTGTCCCGCGATCGGTCATAGGAGCTGAAGAACAGGGAGTGGCAGTGTCATTGATCGTCTGTTCCCTGATATAGGGAAAGACGATCAATGACATCACAAGTCCAGCCCCGCCGCCCCCCTACAGTTAGAAACACATATGAGGTCACACATTACCCCTGCAGCGCCCCCTAGTGGTTAACTCCTAAACTGCAATTGTCATTTTCACAGTAAACAATGATCCCAAAAATTTGTCAAAGTTGTTCGATGTGTCCGCCATAATGTCGCAGTCACAAAAAAAATCGCTGATCGCCACCATTACTAGTAAAAAAATAAATTATTAATAAAAATGACATAAAACTATCCCCTATTTTGTAAACGCTTAAACGCTATAAATTTTGCGCAAACCAATCGTTAAACGCTTATTTTTTTTTTTTTTTTACCAAAAATAGGTAGAAGAATACGTATCGGCCTAAACTGAGGGAAAACATCTTTTTTTAAATCTTTTTTGGGGATATTTATTATAGCAAAAAGTAAAAAATATTGCATTTTTTTTTCAAAAAAGTCGCTCTATTTTTGTTTTTAGCGCAAAAAAACAAAAAAAAAAACGCAGAGGTGATCAAATGCCACCAAAAGAAAGCTCTATTTGTGGGAAAAAAAAGACGCCAATTTCGTTTGGGAGCCATGTCGCACGACCGCGCAATCGCCATTTAAAGCGACGCAGTGCCGAATCGCCAAAAAGGGCAAGGTCCTTTAGCTGCATAATGGCCCGGGTCTTAAGTGGTTAAGATGAAAAAACAGGAGGGTTTACAACCCCTTTAAGATCCCTTTCACACCGAGCCGCCCATAGCGTTGGTGGTAAAACCCTGCTATTTTTACCGCCGACGCTATATGTGGATTTGCGGATGGTTTTAACCCTTTCTCGAGCTGCAAATCCGCCCATAGCGTCGACAGTAAAAATATCAGAGTTTTACCGCCGATGCTATGGGCGGCTCGGTGTGAAAGGGGTCTTAAAGGGGTTGTGAACCCTCCTGTTTTTTAAAGGGGTTGTAAACCCTCCTGTATAGCTGCACTGTCCCATTGATTTCAATGGGCAGCAGCGGTGAAGGAGCGATGTACACACCGCTCCTTTACCGCTCCAAAGATGTGACTAGCAGGACTTTTTTTTTACCATCCTGCTAGCGCAGCGCTCCAGTGTGAAAGTCCTCGGATAGCGCCCGCAATCCGCTGTTTGAGGGCGGATTGCGGGTGATATTTTTAACGCTATAGCGCCTGCAATACACACTCAGTGTGAAAGGGGTCTTAGAACATCATGTAGTGAGATCTATAAATATGCCTTGCAGGGACACACCTATGCTGATCTCAAAAGCACACAACAGGTACATAAGTGGATACATGCCATATGTATTCCTTTGTTTTACACCCCCTTATGGCCAAAGATTTGGAGAGATGGTTCACCTCTGGGGAGCTGAGCTAGAATTATCTACTGAAGCCTGTCTCCCCTGAGAGAGCTGTTTTCACTTTCATCAGATGCAGGCAGAGGAATCTTTGTCTGTGTCATTATTTTCATACTCATTACAAGGGATGGCTGTTCACACTGCATTCACACTGCATTCACACTGCTATGGCGTGGCAGTGTGTTATCATTCGCATTTTCAGTGGCATCTCAACGCACATATATTGGCTCTTTACCACGTGATCAGCCGTGTCCAATCACGGCTGATCACGATGTAAACAGGAAGAGCCGTTGATGGCTGTCTGTCTGTCTGTCTGACAGACGTGAGTAGAGAGCCGATCGGCAGCTCTCCTGACAGGGGGGTTTGCGCTGATTGTTTATCAGCGCAGCCCCCCCTCGGATGCCCACACTGGACCACCAGCGTAGTGCCCATGCTACAAGCAAGGGGGCACTACATTAAAAAAAAAACTGTCTCCCCTCTTTTTTTTTAGCTGGCGCCTAATTTGTCAAGCCGTGATTTAGAGGCATGAAAAAAGCACCAAAACTCAGTTGGGAGGAGTTCATGAGTGTAATTTACACAAGAAGGCACATAAATGTGGATGAATGCACGCTTGTGAGCCTAGAATATACAAGTCTCCAAACTTTCTAAACAAATGGCCACTTTACTGTCCTTCAGACTTCAGGGGGGCTGGACTGTGACCACTGGGGGTAAAAATTGTCCTGACATCGGTGGGAGAAAACATCACATCATTGGTGTCAGTGGGAGGAATAGTGCCTCGTCATTGGCGTCAGTGGGAGGAATAGTGCCTCGTCATTGGTGTCAGTGGGAAGAATAGTGCCCCATTACTGGTGTCAATGGGAGGAATAGTGCCCCGTCATTGGTGTTATTGGGAAGAATAGTGTCCCATCATTGGTGTCATTGGGAGGAATAGTGTCCCATCATTGGTGTTAGTGGGGGGAATAGTTCCCCTGTCATTGGTGTCAGTGGAGGAATAGTATCCCGTCATTGGGAGGAATATTGCCCGATCATTGGTGTCAGTGGGATGAATAATGCCCCATCATTAGTGTCAGTGGGAGGAACAATGCCCCATCATTGGTGTCAGTGGGAGGAATAATGCCCCATCATTAATGTCAGTGGGAGGAACAATGCCCCATCATTGGTGTCAGTGGGAGGAATAGTGCCCCATCACTGGTGTCAGTGGGAGGAATTTTGCACCATCACTGGTGTAATGGGAGGAACAGTGCCCCGTCATTGGTGTCAGTGGGGGGAATAGTTCCCCTGTCATTGGTGTCAGTGGAGGAATAGTATCCTGTCATTGGGAGGAATATTGCCCGGTCATTGGTGTCAGTGGGAGGAATAATGCCCCATCATTAGTGTCAGTGGGAGGAACAATGCCCCATCCTTGGTGTCAGTGGGAGAAATAATGCCCCGTCATTAGTGTCAGTGGGAGGAACAATGCCCCATCATTGGTGTCAGTGGGAGGAATATTGCACCATCACTGGTTTCAGTGGGAGGAATATTGCCCCACCATTGGTGTCAGTGGGAGGTAAAGTGGCCCATCACTGGTGTCAGTGGGAGGAATAATGCCCCATCCTTGATGTCAGTAGGAGGAATGATGCCCCATCCTTGATGTCAGTTGGAGGAATAATGTCCCATCATTGGTGTCAGTGGGAGGAACAATTCCCCATCATTGGTGTCAGTGGGAGGAATAGTGGCCCATCATTGGTGTCAGTGGGAGGAATAGTGGCCCATCATTGGTGTCAGTGGGAGGAATAGTGGCCCGTCTTTAGGAGGAATAGTGGCCCATCATTGGTGTCAGTGGGAGGAATAGTGGCCCATCATTAGTGTCATTGGGAGGAATAGTGGCCTGTCATTGGTGTCATTGGGAGGAATAGTGGCCCGTCATTGGTGTCATTGGGAGGAATAGTGGCCCATCATTGGTGTCAGTGGGAAGAATAGTGGCCCGTCTTTGGGAGGAATAGTGGCCCATCATTGGTGTCAGTGGGAGGAATAGTGGCCCATCATTGGTGTCATTGGGAGGAATAGTGGCCCGTCATTGGTGTCATTGGGAGGAATAGTGGCCGTCATTGGGAGGAATAGTGGCCCATCATTGGTGTCAGTGGGAAGAATAGTGGCCCGTCTTTGGGAGGAATAGTGGCCCATCATTGGTGTCAGTGGGAGGAATAGTGGCCCATCATTGGTGTCATTGGGAGGAATAGTGGCCCGTCATTGGTGTCATTGGGAGGAATAGTGGCCGTCATTGGGAGGAATAGTGGCCGTCATTGGTGTCATTGGGAGGAATAGTGGCCCGTCATTGGGAGGAATAGTGGCCCGTCATTGGGAGGAATAGTGGCTCGTCATTGAGAGGAATAGTGGCCCGTCATTGGGAGGAATAGTGGCCGTTATTGGTGTCATTGGGTGGAATAGTGGCCTGTCATTGGGAGGAATAGTGGCCCGTCATTGGGAGAAATAGTGGCCGTCATTGGTGTCATTGGGAGGAATCGTGGCCTGTCATTGGGAGGAATAGTGGCCTGTCATTGGGAGGAATAGTGGCCGTCATTGGTGTCATTGGGAGGAATAGTGGCCCGTCATTGGGAGGAATAGTGGCCCGTCATTGGGAGGAATAGTGGCCCGTCATTGGTGTCATTGGGAGGAATAGTGGCCCATCATTGGTGTCAGTGGGAGGAATAGTGGCCCGTCTTTGGGAGGAATAGTGGCCCATCATTGGTGTCAGTGGGAGGAATAGTGGCCCGTCATTGGTGTCATTGGGAGGAATAGTGGCCCGTCATTGGTGTCATTGGGAGGAATAGTGGCCCGTCATTGGGAGGAATAGTGGCCCGTCATTGGTGTCATTGGAAGAAATAGTACCCCAAGGGCCGGATAAAGTAAGCCAAGGGCTGGCAGCATATTTAGTGCCGATTGATACGCCCGTGTGAATGAGGCCTTATAATGCGTTAGGCTTGCGGTTGTAGCACAACCCCACTAAACTGATTGGATGAGGTGGACAGAGGGTGCTGGGTAACATTTGTTATGAGGCGTGTTGTGTGAGCGCCCCCCTCCGGCTGTATTGGAAGGCAGAGGAGTTATTTGGGGCCCACTCCTCCCTCTGTGTCTTCTCTCTGTCACCAGCGATGAGTGTGAGAAGGAATCCTCCTCACAGACATGGCCGTTATCTCCTACAGCTAATCCCAACTAATCCCAGGCTCCCAGTGATGGAACGTTCAGTGAACGTTCAGAAGCGGAAACGTTCCACATGACCGCCAGTTACCCGGGTAACGTTATGGTCTGCCCACCGCCGCATGGCTACAATCTATTCTACACACTGCGGGAGAACCCACTACGTCACCCCCTATGGGTGGAGTTCATAGCCTTAGACAGATGTGTGCATCTACCAATGAAAGGCGCAGGACTAGTTTGATGGGCAGCATTATTAACCTATGGTTAAAGGCATTTAGAAGGCTCCCAGCCAATGGAAAGGACGGCCTAACTGATCTAGGAGGGACGCGCAAATAGAGAGAAAAAAAAAAGAAGAGGCGGGGCAGCGGAAGAGGGCGGAAGCGGGTCGGTGAATTACGGGTGGAGGAGTGTGGAGAAACGCTGAGGTTCGGTAAGACGTGTGAATGGGTTTATAGTGGTGTCGATATGGCTGGGTCAGCTCAGGCTAAGCGCGCCTCGCAAGGCATTGTGGGAGCGGAAACGTGAGGTGCCGGGCGCGGGAGGGAGGAAGGGGGTTTCCTGCCAGCAGGGATCTCCCCGGTAAGAGAAGGGTGTCACTGTCATAGTGAGACAGACGACTGCTCCGTCCGGCGTGCAGTCTCACACTCCGCCATACACAATATACAGGCCCGTCCGCCCGGGAGACTCACTGAGCGGGGAGTGCACAGGGCACATCATGGTATTGCTGTGGGGGGGGGGCGAGAAACATCGTGATGGGAGGGAGACAGGGTGGGGTGCAAAGGGCACATGGCTATCTTGGTATTGATCAAAGTGTTGCTGGGAGAGGAGGAGGGGGGCACACCATGGCATTGCTAGCAGAGGAGGAGGGGGGACACATCATGGCATCGCTGGGAGAGGAGGAGGGGCACATCATGGCATCGCTGGGAGAGGAGGAGGGGCACATCATGGCATTGCTGGGAGAGGGCACACCATGGCATTGCTGGGAGAGGGGGGGCACACCATGGCATTGCTGGGAGAGGGGGGGCACACCATGGCATTGCTGGGAGAGGAGGAGGGGGGCACACCATGGCATTGCTAGCAGAGGAGGAGGGGGCACACCATGGCATTGCTGGGAGAGGAGGGGGCACACCATGGCATTGCTGGGAGAGGAGGGGGCACACCATGGCATTGCTGGGAGAGGAGGGGGGCACACCATGGCATTGCTAGGAGAAGGGGGAATCGTGGCATTGCTGGGAGAGGGGGGGGGCACACCGTGGCATTGCTGGGAGAGGAGGAGGGGGGCACATCATGGCATTGCTAGCAGAGGAGGAGGGGGGTGGCACATGGCATTGCTGGGAGAGGGCACACCATGGCATTGCTGGGAGGAGGGGGCACACCATGGCATCGCTGGGAGAGGAGGAGGGGCACATCATGGCATTGCTAGCAGAGGAGGAGGGGGGCGGCACATGGCATTGCTGGGAGAGGGCACACCATGGCATTGCTGGGAGAGGAGGGGGGCACACCATGGCATTGCTGGGAGAGGAGGGGGGCACACCATGGCATTGCTGGGAGAGGAGGGGGGCACACCATGGCATTGCTGGGAGAGGAGGGGGGCACACCATGGCATTGCTGGGAGAGGAGGGGGGCACACCATGGCATTGCTGGGAGAGGAGGGGGGCACACCATGGCATTGCTGGGAGAGGAGGGGGGCACACCGTGGCATTGCTGGGAGAGGAGGGGGGGCACACTGTGGCATTGCTGGGAGAGGAGGGGGGGCACACTGTGGCATTGCTGGGAGAGGAGGGGGGGCACACTGTGGCATTGCTGGGAGAGGAGGGGGGGCACACTGTGGCATTGCTGGGAGAGGAGGGGGGGCACACTGTGGCATTGCTGGGAGAGGAGGGGGGGCACACTGTGGCATTGCTGGGAGAGGAGGGGGGGCACACTGTGGCATTGCTGGGAGAGGAGGGGGGGCACACTGTGGCATTGCTGGGAGAGGAGGGGGGGCACACTGTGGCATTGCTGGGAGAGGAGGGGGGGCACACGGTGGCATTGCTGGGAGAGGAGGGGGGGCACACTGTGGCATTGCTGAGAGAGGAGGGGGGCACACTGTGGCATTGCTGGGAGAGGAGGGGGGGGGCACACTGTGGCATTGCTGGGAGAGGAGGGGGGGGCACACTGTGGCATTGCTGGGAGAGGAGGGGGGGCACACTGTGGCATTGCTGGGAGAGGAGGGGGGGCACACCGTGGCATTGCTGGGAGAGGAGGAGGGGGGCACAGTAATCTATACTTGTAGATTAGTATTTCCCCCCTTAAATTGTTGTGTTGGCACACTACACACACTAAGGGCTCATTCACACTATGCATCCCCTGAAGTAGTACTTAACCCTCAGTATAATACTCTTTTCATTAAAGTTCACCTGTCTGGCATCTTTTTCCTGCTTTTAACCAATTGACCTCTGGAAATATGTCTTTTTTTTTTTTTTTTCCCACACAAATAGAGCGACAATTTTGAGAAAAATAATTATTTTTTTGCAATAAAACCTACCAAAAAACATTTCTTCATCAACTTAGGCCAATATGAACAAAAGAAGGCTGGACAGCCACACTGCTGTGCAATTTCTTTATTCAAATACCGGATACAAAGGTGAGCTACAGGTACAAGCTGACATGTTTCACACCAAAGTCGGGTGCTTACTTATAGGCTGATATGAATTCTGCTACATCTTTTTGTTAATAAAAATCCCAATAAGCGTATAAGTTAATGTCTACAAACTATGGTATATATTTTTTTTTTTTACTAGTAACGGTCAAGCGGGTCTGTGATATTACCGTGAACATTCTGACACAAATACTTTTGACACTTTTTGGGGACGAGTGGCATTATTACAGTGATCAGTGCTAAACAAATATGCACTGTCACTATACTAATGCCACTGACTGGGAAGGGGGTTAGCTGTGTGCCTAACCAGTATTTTTTCTAAACTGTAGGATGTGCTTTTACTAAGGGAAGACATGGATCCTAATTCCTCTTTGCAGGAACACAGCATCCACGCCTTCCCTACTGACACAATGGTGTTGTTTACATAGACAGGATGCCATGTTGCCTCTCTGCTGGAGAAGATGTCGGCCGACATCAAGTCTACAGTGCTTGCTGCTGGACTCCCGCTGTGTGTAATCACAGCAAAAGCAAGCGCATGCATGCCCCCTACCTGGAAACGTGATTCGCTGCAGAGGTGCCAGCCAATAGTAGTGGAGTGGACCTTAAGTGGTTTAACTCCCCTACATGTTGGCCTATGTGTCCTACACACAAACACTTTTGGCGGTATTTAGAGGCAGAAAAAAAACTGTCCAGTGTGCGCAGGAGCAGCAGTGTTTGACAGAAAAACGCTTGTAAAATGCACTTTAACGCTTTCACGCGGGCTGTCCGATCAGGTTTTCTGGCAGACCTGATCCTGTCCTCTGAGTGGCAGTTTGTTAGCTGACACCTGCTGCCATCTGATCCTGTCTGCCAAAAACAGACATATGGTGGTCCTATTTTCCATCCAGCGGATCGGATGGCAATGGGCAGGTGGTCCGTTTCCATCTGATTTCCCCATAGAGGAGAGCGGGACTGTGCGGAGAGGACACAAACCCATCATCCGCCTGCTCAGCGGAACAATCCCCCGCAGAGCAAGTGGATTCTATTAGCAGTGGCGCCCATGTAAAATGAGCATTGGCGTTCATGTCCATTGCTGGAATAAATGATTTATTCTGGCCAATTAAATTAAAGCCCAAGTGCTTGACGCCTGTAAACACACCTAAACGATTGTAAAAGCATCAGGCACTTTAAAAGTATCAGGCTTTTTTTTTTTTCCTGCAAAATCTCTGCTGGCTTCTAGGAGAGGGGGAAAAAGTCCTGTGTGCATGAGGCAAAATGGTAAACAATGGACACAATTCACTAAAGCTTATCGCATGCGTTATGTATGTCATGTGATAATAATAATGTCAATTCACTTTTTTTACGTTGTGCGATGTGTTGTCGTAACCTATCGCTTAGTGAATTGTGCCCAATGTTTTTCTGTGCCCCAAATTCTTACCTTTTTATTGCAATTACCATTTTCCTCTGTTGCTCTCCTTTCCCCGAAATATCTGGTTGCTCCCCCAACACATGCGCTGCATTCACCCGACACGTGCAGTACTGTGCTCCGATATGTGTGTGTGTGGCTGGAACCTGCATAGTACAGACAGCTGCCACAGCAAAAGAGCACTAGCGGCCCATGCTGGGCGAATGTTGGGCAAACTCTGAGCCTACAGTGCATGCATTGCCTGAGAATGATACCAAGCAGCATGTCTATACAGTCCTTGCCAGGATCTGCATATTGGTTGCTCATGGAAAACTCTGCAAGGCAAAGGAGCCACCCAAACTTGACATACACGATCATTTTGCTGTAAATGTTGCACAATAAAGGGTACAAGAAACAAAGGTGACGTAAGGTTTGCCGCTGCATTTATTTTTACGCCGAATTAATGGATACCTAGCATGTCACGCTTCGTGGAATGGTGCCAAACTTTGGTACTTAAAAATCCCCACAGGCGACTCTTTAATTTTTATTTTTTTACTGGTTACATGTTTTGAGTTACAGTGGAGGTCTAGGGCTAGAATTATTGCGCTCGCTGCAACGTTCGCGGCGACGCCTCACGTGTGGTTTGAACACCGTTTTCATATGTGGACGGGACTTGCGTATGCGTTCGCTTCTGCGTGCGAGCACACAGGGGCACGTTCAAATTAACAATTTTTTTTTTTACACTTAAAACAAATAACATTTTTGATCACTTTTATTCCTATTACAAGGAATGTCAATATCCCTTGTAACAGGAATATGATATGACAGGACCTCTTTACATTGAGATATGGGGTTAATAAGACCCCACATCTCGCCACTAGGCTGGGAAGCCTAAGATAAAAAAACGATCACCGCTTCCCAGCCGAGGCGACTCCCCCTTTTTTTTTTTTATATACATACATACAGAGGCCGGGTGTGGCGTCATAACTAGAGATCGGCCGATATTTGGCCGTTTTGGAGAAATCGGCATCGGCCGATTTTTTTTTTTTTTTTTTTTTATCCAAACCAGGCCGATATTTTACAATTCCCGCTAGCGGTGCCGCAGCTCCGGCGCTAGGCCGAAGCCGTGGCCTTTCCTGATGTCTGTGACCGCGGCGGCAATCCGATTACCGCCGCGGTCACAGCATCAGGAAAGACCGTGGCTTCGGCCTAGCTCCGGAGCCGCGGCCATCTAGGTACACCCAGCGCGGTGTCCCTCCTCTGTTTACGCCCACAGAGGAGGGGGGGCCCTCGCTCGTGGGACACACCGCTCTCTGGTGTCTGTACTACGGGGGGCAGGGGGGGTGTCTAGAGGGTGAGGGGGGTGACACCATTTTTTTTGCAACAGTGCCATCTGCCAGTGGCAATACCAGTGCCATCCGCCAATACCGGTGCCACCATCCAGTGCCATCCGCCAATGCCACCTGCCAGTGCCACCAGTTAGTGCCACCTTCCATCCAGTGCCACCTGCCAGTGCGTTCCTGTGCCAACTAAAACCATCAGTGCCACCTGCCAATGCCAACCAGTGCCACCTGCCAGCACCATCTTTCAGTGCCATCCAGTGCAACCTGCCAGTGCCTTCTGCTAATGCCATCTTCCTTCCAGTGCCAATTAGTGCCATCCAGTGCCACCAATAAAAATAAAAATTGGCCGCAAAAATCGGCATCGGCCGCCCAGATTTCTAAATACCGGCATCGGCCAGAGAAAAACCCATATCGGTCGACCTCTAGTCATAACATTGCACCCGATGATCATAGAGACTCTGGTGACCATCTGGTCCACCGGAAAT